>CM053769.1:103210673-103246535 GCA_028658325.1 Potorous gilbertii
AGAGAGAGAGAGAGAGAGAGAGAGGAAGAGAGAGAGAGAGAAAGAGAGAGAGAGAGAAAGAGAAAGAGAGGAAGAGAGAGAGGAAGAGAGGGAGGGATAGAGGGAGGGAGAGTTACAGCAAGATAATGATCCCATTGACATTTCCCCCTTAGCTCCTACAAAGATTCAGTTACAAGGCAAGCCTTTAACTTGGCCTCTCTTCCCCATTCTATTTTCAAGGACCAGAGGTCATGGGTATGAGTAGGAAAGGGATTTCAGAGACCATCTATTCTAATGCCCACATTTTATAGATGAGGAGAGGGAAGTCCAGAGAAGTTAAGTACATTGCCCAAGGCCACACAGCTAGTAATGGCAAAGACGGTATTTGAGCCCTTCCTTCTGACCCTAAATTCCAGAGTCTTTTCATTATTACACGGTTTTCTTCTTCTGACAAATAGTATATTCCCTAGGAAGGTGATTTGAAATAGCGAAGTTTCCTGACCTTCCTACTAGGCCAGCACTGATCCTTCTCTTCTCCTTCCTTCTAGGTTTCTAGGGTTACCTCTTTGAGGGCCAAGTCTTTCTTCTCTTTAGAGTGTCTTGTGACCTTATTGTCCTCTGTTAGAGTATAAGTTACTTTGGAGAAGCAATTCTTTCATTTATTGTGCCTGTATCCCTTAACACTGCTGCTTGTGTACAGTAGGCCCTTAATAATTGCTTATTGATTTAGATAGCCTGTAGAATATTCTATTGAGTCTCACACTTTTTGTATTTAGGTACATGTGCTCGTATGATAGTGTGTGTGTATGTGTATGTGTGTGTGTGTGTGTGTGTGTGTGTGTGTGTGTGTGTGTGTGTGTTCATGGGCAGGAGAGGAGAAATGAAACTTGAGTAATGTTCAGTTGCCTTCTTTTTTTCAGAACTGCCTGGTTCTTCTTTCTTCCCTCTATCCCCCATTCCTCTTAAAGCTCCTTGAGCTGTGGTAGTGGTGGTAAGGGTGGCACTTATTTTTAAAAAGTCCTTTCGTTCTTGATCTGTGGCTCAACTTATCTTCTCTCTCTCTGAGGGAGAAATTTTGTATGGTTGCTTAGCTGGGATAAGGCAGCCAACTCCCTAGTCAACATACAGGAAGGCCCGCCATTGTGGGGGTTAAGGTTGGAGGTAGATTCCTTTCTCTAGCAAAGACAGTGAGGAGGCCAGCTGCCAGCATTGGAAACTCAGTGGTGATCTGTGTTGCTGAGTGCTTTGCTAAAGCCACCGTTGAGGTGGCTGCATTTCGATTCTGCGATTTCTAGGGAATAAATCAAGTTGCAGGATGGCTGATGCTTGAGACGTGTAAGCTTTATTATTTCTCCAGTTATCATTTGTTATTATGATGTGTGAGGCGATCCATGTCTGGGAAGTTGAGTATTCAGATTTTACATAGATTTTCCTTAAAAACTCCCCTGTGTTCTGTTGCACAGAATTCACCGAATGTACTCAGACTTGGCACAGTGCAAAAGTGACTCTCTCTTTCCTTTCCGGGGGAAGGAACATCAAAAGAAGTTTGGCCAAGATCTTTTCAACCATTGTCGAATAACCTGAAGAAAGGGAGAGAGAAAAATAATTCTTTCTTCCTTGAAAAAAAGTTCTTTTCCCCTTTTCTTCCCATTTCTTTTTCTCTCTTATTTTGATCATGGATAACTAAAAAATGCCCCCTCCCTTGAAATTTTCCATGTGTCCTGAGAAATCTCCCGGGGCTTCTGGGGGCTGGAGAGGCAGGAAACCCTTCAGAATGCATAAGCAATCAAAAATGTTTCACCCCCACCCCCACCACGCCATGCAGTATGAAATATCACAAGCTCAGAGAGCTGGGAAATTCTGTTTGGCTGTCTTTTCTAAATGAAACTGTGAAGAAAGACTTGGAGAATGAAGGATCTCTAAGACTTATCTACAAAGATATGGATAAGTTAGATTTTGATCTAGATCTGAGCCATAAGGTGGTGTCTAATTCAATTCCCCTCCCAGGTCATCTATTCCAGCTGCCTTTTCTTCCTCTTCTCCATACCGGCAGGAGAGACTACTCTGCCTAGAGTAGGAAAGTGTCTTACTCAAGGTCTCATTGGTGAGTGGATCTGGGAGAATGACTGGTCCCTGAAGCTTTTCAATGAAATATGAGAAAGGCTGCCCTAGAGAGGATATTTAATATTGGGCAAGGACAAGGTTTTCATTCATTCAGGTAGTAAGTCATGATGCACTTATTAAATACCTATGGTATACAAGGCACTGTGTAAGGTTTTGGGCATAGTGACAAAAACCACTTAATCTCTGCCTTCTATTCTCCAGCATGGGATGGGGTGGGGAGGTGTTGGTGGAACAGAGAATAAATAGACACATAATACAAGATAGAGGCCAAGTAAATTTAAAGTAAATATAAAGTAACACCCCCCCCCCCAAGAATGTAATCCTCTTGAGGGAAAGGATTATTTTTTTCTTTTTGGTCCAAGACTGCCTTGTGGTAGACAATTACCTTGTTGTTGAATAAATGAATCTGTATCTGAATGAATGAATAAATATTATGGAGAGGATGGGCGTCCTAATGTTTGGGGGAGGGGCCAAGAATAAGGAGGATCCACTCATAGAAGGTAAGAGGAAGAGAAGAAAAGTACAGGGAGGAGAGAAGGGGTCAGTATTTATTAAGGCCTGCTTTGTACAGGCGCTGTGTCAAGCACTTTGTAAATCTGATTTTTTTTTCTGTGAAATGCAGAAGTTTGGATGTTGTCCTCTTGGGAATTCTTGTATAAAAGGACCCACTGAGCCCCGATCTGTCCTTCCAGTGTGGAGGCAGAGTGTATAGTGAGAAAACTGCTTAGGAAATGTAGATTGAACTGTTAATGTAGTATGTGCTATAGAAACTCACGGAAGAATCTGTGTGCACACATAACATACATGCACACTACACACACCACAACACATGCACACATATGCAATGCACACCCCCACCCACCCATGTACCACACACAATTTAAAACAAACACACATGCATACACATTTATGTACACATAGTCCCATTCCCCTCTTCCCCCTACTACCCCTCACTGCATACACAAACACCATATGCATGTTATACATACATATCCCTCCCACAAGCACCTACACCCAACACTACAAACAACACACACATACAACATGCACAAACACACATACAGACACACTAGACACGTACACACATACTCTATGACCACGGATACTGACCTCCAAGATCTCTCAGGCCCTGTCAGTGATGATTGCATTGGAATTGGGGACAAAGTCTCCCAAGTGAATTCTGACATTAGCCGCTGTGCACAACCCAAAAGTAGGACAATTTGAACAATTTCACTTGGAAACTATGTAGTCATATTCTCCTTTACAGAGAAAAAAAAGAAAGGCAGGAAGAAAGAAAAGAAAAAGGAAAAACAATTGGTAAAGGATGTTTCAGGAGAAACTTGAGGTATTTGAACACCGGTGCTTGGAGGTGGGGATGGGGCAGAGCTCTAAGATCGAGTTGGAACTGAGGTTACTGGCCTCATCTTGGGGGGTGGGGTAAGGGAGGGATATGTGATTTTCTGCTAAAAGGGCAGTATGAGGGAAAGAGCTCTGGCCTGAGGAGTCAGGAAATGCTTACTAGGAAGCCTTTGTAGAAGGAAGATGAGAAATAAGCATTTACTAAGCCCTACTAGATGCTTTACAAATACTATCATCCTAGTTTTACAGTTGAGGAAACAGGTAGACAGAGGTGAAGTGACTTGCCCAGGGTCACAAGTCAGATTTTAACTCAAATCTTTCTGACTCCAGGCCAGTGGCTCTATCCACTGAGCCACCCTGCTGTGGGGGTAGTGGATTGAGTGCAGGATCTGGAGTTCCAATTCTGCCTCTGACCCTGGCTGTGTGGCAAAGGAAAAATTGAACAACTTGTCTGAGCCTCCATTTCTCCAACTGTCTAATGGGATCACTAGTCCATTAAATTTATCTGAACTACCTCCTTTATTGAGCTGAGGGGGGAATGCCTTATAAGTTGAATTTGAGCATTCATGTTGTGCAAAGACCCTTGATTTTAGAGGTGCCCAAGCCCAAATTTCCTTATTTGTAAAAGGGGTTGGATTAGGTTGTCTCTAAAGTCGCCTTTCAGATCTTTGACCCTAAATGTTAAATGTTGCTGTTATAAATTCAACCAACAATTTTAAAGTATCCACTGTGTGATTCTCTGCGAGGTGTTAGGGAGATAAAAAATATATCATCCTCACCATTCTGTGTTATTGATCCTCTTTTCATTTTTGCACAAGTCATTTCTAGATATTCTCTCTTGTTTTCAAGAAAACTAGAACCAGCTGACACAGTGACCTCCTCTGACAATGTATACAACACTTCCCACCCATAGTCCCTCACCTCTTTAATGAAAAAGCAAGCTATAGATTTCCTCCTCTCTTAGGGGTCAAGAGAAGCCATTATAATCGCATACTTCTGGCCTGTTGTTCACATCATTAAAGTCGTTACTTATATGTTTTTCTCCTGGTTCTCTTTAACTGAGACCTAAAACTTAAGACTCACTCATTCTCTGCCCCTAGGGAACTTTCAGACATCAAATGCCTTTCTTTATCCCTCATTTGGACAGCCACATTTATCATGACCACTCTAGAACTGAAAAGGACCTTTAACCACTTCCCCACTCCCTTCACTTTATAGGCAAGGAAATAGACCCGGCACGCCTGAGGGATCTGCCCAAAGAAATAGTTAATATGACGCATGGACTTTGGACTCTGAGACCAAGGACCTGGTTCAAATCCCAGCTCTTTCACTCATCATCTGTGTGACTTTGGGCAAGTTATTTTGATTGCTCTGAGCTTCCGTTTTCTCGTTGATAAGGATAAGGGAATTAGACTCCAGGAGCACTAGGGATTCTTTCCAGTGTTCTATGATCTCATAGCCTTTTAGGGTCTAGACCTTTGATCTTGATCTCAAGTCACTCCATGCCTGCATCTCCCTATAAAACAAGGAGGCGGCTGCCTGAGTTAGAAGTTCCAATCCCACTTCTAAAACTTATTAACTGTGATCAGTAAGCAAGTCCCACAATCTCTTTGATCTTACAATTTTATGACTTCTAAGGTCTGGGGCAGGTCTCTGTCTATGATCTCAAGTGGTTTTTCTGCTCTGTGCCTCAGTTTCCTCCTCTGTAAAATGAAAAGCTGGACCTCTTCTGACCTCTGAAGTTCCTTCTAGTTTTAAAACTATGATTTCTCAAAGGAGCTAATAATTTTCGAAATTCTTGTATGTTTCTGGTAAGTGTCTGAGTTCATTTCTTTGTTCATTTTGGCTTTCTGAAGGGATTTGTTCCTCCAGTGACAAAGCAGAAGAAGAAAACTGAGTCTGTCCTTGCAGGGCTTGAAGCTTCCAGCTGTTCTCCCATCAAGGAGGGATGCCAGTCTGGTGAAAGTAGCTTTCTTTGATGGAAAAGGTTGTGAGCCCCTCAAAGTATGGTCGTTGTCGAGGACTGTGTGGTAATACATTTACGGTCCCCAACCCTATGACCTGAAGGGGGAAAAAGCAATTGCTTGGATTCTTTGAAGAGTCACTTCATAATTTGAGATGGGCTTAAGAGGCTTGGGGCCTGTTTCCTACTCCCAAGCTCCCAGGAATGGAGGGCAGAGGGCTTGGCAACATGCCACTCGGCAGCAGAGATTACAGGAATCTTGCCACCACGTTTCCAATTTTCTCTTTGAATTTCTTGCTTCTGTCTGTGTCTTGGCATTCCGAGGCTTTTGAAGAAGGGTGATAACAGAGATGGGGGGAGCCTTGCCTGTATCTGCCTTTGGGCAGTAGGGGTTTTGGCCCAGAGGAGTCCATGGGGCACTAATTCAAGGGCCATCCAGAGAGCAGTCCAAGGAGAGAAAGAGAAGCATAGTGATGGCTGGCATTTCTGTGGCCCTTTCAGGTTGGCAGAGAGATGAATGGAACCCAACCCCCTCATTTCAGAGAGCAATCAGCTATAGTTCAGAGAAATGAGAGGATTTATCCAAGGTCGCCTGGCTGAGATTTGTAGGATCCCACATTCAGAACCAGAAGGACTCCCCAAAGCAATCTAGATGAATCCAGAGGAAATGAAGGCTAGGAGGGGGTGGGCAGGATTCATATCCTTTCCCTCTATATCCTATTGCCTGGAACTCCAGAATGAATACTTCTCTTGCATAGCTTAGCATAGCATAACATGGTGGAGAAAATTTAAGTCAGAAAGACCTGTGTTCAAATCCTGCCTCAGACACTAACTAGTTATATAAGACCATAAGTAAATAATTTAATTTCTTGGAGCCTTTCTATCTTTATCTAAAAAATGGGGATAAAAGAGCATCTTTCTCACAGGCTGTGGGGGATCAAAGGAGATAATGTACAGAATGTGCTCTGCCAACCTTAATATGATCATGATCCTTGGCATCTTCTTCTCATTTACATATTTGTAAGGAGTTTTGATGGAAATGGGGCAAGATGCCACCTGAGCATTAGTCATGGTCACTATCGCCAATATTTACTAATTTAATTATTAATGCCATTAATTTACATTTATGTTAATTACAATAATGAAATATTATTGATAACACTACCCTATTAATATTCATTATGATGCTTCTTAGTTGGGTCTAATGATGTTACCATGGCCATATATAACGCGATGTGCAGGTTGTAAAATGTTTTTATACCCTCTGTTAAATATAGAGACAGGGTGAGTTCATGTGTACTGGTTTTTATTATTGTGTCCCTGGGTGACTGGAATCCGGAGGTCATCTAGGTATTCTATGTGAGTGAGTGTTCGTCCTTCACTGCTGAAGAAGACCCTGCCATCAGAGAAATGATGACATGACTTGCACTTGACTTTGCTTTGAGGGAGGGAGGGCTGTGCAGGTCACCAGCCTCACTTCTCCTCCAGAACCATCTGAATTCAGTGACCAGATATTCATCAGGATGACTGGAGATGACCCAGGATGAGGCAATTGGGGTTAAGTGACTTGCCCAAAGTCACACAGCTAGTGAGTGTCAAGTGTCTGAGGTGAGATTTGAATTTCCTGTTGCTCTATCCACTGTGCCACCTAGCTACCCTGGGTATTCTATACAGTTAAAGGCAGAATGAAGAAGCCTGTGCACAAAAAATTGGGCAAAGGATATCAGGTTTCCTCTCCTCCTTATCCCCGCCAAGCAAGTGCTAATTATGCCAAGATCCAAATAGTTTTGAACCCTCTCTGTCTGTCCAGTTTGCTTAGCACCATGTCCCACAGATAGCCGATGGAACGGGTTTTCTCAGGAGCTATTGAATCTTCATGAAGGCCTTATTTGTCAGGTTAACTAAAAAATGCCACCTTTGTCCTTGGGCCTCTGGGCATGTGGGCCCACAGACTAATTCCACAATGAAGTGAATGAAGCCCAGAGACTAAAGTCTTCTGTCCCCACGAACCCCCAAGGCCTGCCCTGAACAGGAAAACAGCATCACTGAGCCTTGTGCCGGTGACCCCAGAGGTCAGCCAACCGGAGTTCATTCAGACCAGGATGGGGACCCATCCCGGATTCAGAGAGCTGGTTGCCTTGTAAGATGCCTTCTTCGGCAGAGCCCTGACCACTGGCCTTCTGCTTTGGGTGCTAGGGGGATGGGGGAGGGAATCTGGGGTCAGGACAGAGAAACAGAGAAGAAGCTATGGACAGATACAGAGACCAGAAATAGTGCCTGCTCTCCAGAGGGTTTTATTCCGCTACTCTGTCTTCCATATGTGGAATCTGGTACAATGAGGCACCAATGATGGTCATTTGTATGACCTGGAAAGAGTGTTGACCTTGTTCAGCCCCTGAGATCAAATCTCGACTGTCACAGACACCTCTGTGGGCAGTCCCTTTCCTTTTCAGAGCTTCAGTTTCCTCATCTATAAAGTGAGAAACTTCTAAGCTTCCTTCAAGCTCTGGAATTAGGTTCCCAGGCTAAGGAGATTTAGTTTTTGTGGGGGAGGGGATAGGAATGAGAGATAAGGGAGAGGCTGGAGGCATTTTGGTAGCAGACTCCTCTGCTCTTTTGGGACTAGAGAATGCTCAGGGAGGTCAATCCTTTCCTTACTAGGAGGGCCTGAAATTTCGCTGCCCCCTAAGGAGCCAGGAGCGAAGTCATCCCATAGTAATGAGGGGTGGAAATGCAGCTTAGACCATCCTGTTCTTCATCCATACTACCCCAAGCCCGTCTCTGCTCCCCTTAGGACGTCTATCTCCACAATGGGCTGTGAGGCTTGGGTCACATTCTGGAAAAGGGAGTAAAGATCAGAGGTCTGACTAATGCTTTTTTGCACTGGGGCACAGGGCAGAAAACCCTCCCCTTAAATACTGCTTAAAACGCTGGCTGAAGTTAGCAACTAGGACAACAGAGTTGAGAGTAAGTGGCCTCTTCTTCTTGAGATCCCTGGTGGGGGCCGGGGGCGGGCGTTGATTCTATTTACCGAGATGTCTCTAGATGAATTCACACTCAAGACTTAAGGGGAATCATGGCACGCAGGGGGAGATGAGGGTCCATTACTACCCTCAGGATTGATTCTTTGCCTCCAAAGCTGGCGAAGGAAAGAGGCCGGTTGTGGAAGGGGGCTCCCCCAGTCCTTCAATATTGATTACTGCTGGAATCCAGGCCTTTTAATGGGCCTTCCGACATGCTTGGAAGCAGACCCTGTGGGGACAGGCAGGACAAAGGGAAGAAGGAGGCAGAGGGCAGCTGATGGGGCCTGAGGCCTTCTCTGGAGGCCCTACCAGGGTGCTCCCCTCATCAGAATTCATACACCTTGCCTAATGCACAGCACATGGCTGGCCTCCAGAAGTCCTGCGGGAAGGAGGCTGGCTGCCCCTTGGCGGGCTTGCTGGGAGCATGTCAGGAACACAGTGAGCAAGACAGAGTCCTTCGTCAATAATATCTATATCTATATATAGGTATATAGATATACATACACACATGCACACACATTTATATATGTATATATATATATATATATATATATATATATATATTTATTAGCACTCATATCCAAGGGGTTGGACAAAATAAAGCATTCCAAACCTCCCCTTGCCACCCCCGACTCCTGGCCCTGATCTTTCCCCCAGGCCCGAGCAAGGAGACTACAGTACCTGCTTGGGAGCAGGAGCTGCATCTGTCATCTTGCAGGGAGAGTGGCCACGTCATAGGATAATAAGAATGTTGATGAAAATGACGAGAGTAGCAGCTGCGGTGACAGCAACAATAGCTAACGTTTCTATTGCTCTTTAAAGCTGACAGTCTATGGTATCATTTACTCTTCTCAACAACCTTTTGATGAAGCTGCTGTTATAATCCCCATTTTATACAAAAGGAAACTGAGGTGGAGAAAGTTTTCATAAATCTAGAGCTAAAAAGGTCTTTAGGGTCATTTAGCCCAGTTGCCCTAATTTTACAGAGGAGGAAACTGAGGTCAGAGTCAAGAAAGTCACATGAAAGATCTATAGCAGCAATAGCCATTGAACTCATATTTTCTGATTCCAAATCTGGTGCTCCATCCATGTACCAAAAGAGCTAAATTTGAGACAGAGAACCCGGGTTCAGATCCTGGTTTAGCCATGGTTTTGTCTCTACCTTCTCGCCCCAGCCCCCAGGACACAGCCTTGCACATGCTAATGATTCACTAATGGAATTGACTTTCATTTACTTCCTGTGTGACCCTTGTGCCCAGACTGTGAAATTATGGGTTGGACTCCATCCTGCTTTTGGTGATGTCTTCCAACTCTTCACCCAGAATCCTTTGAATCTGTGCTTTCATCATTCTTGTCCATTCCTGGCGGACAGGCAGATAGAAGGAAAAACTTCCTAACAAAGTGGAAGGGGGATGCTCAGGGAGACAGTGGTCACTCTACCCTCCTTGAGGGCTCTGGAGCTGTGGTTGTGGTCAGTGGTCATAATCAGAACTGAAGAAGGGACCTAGAAGATGGAGGCTCAAAGCTTGGCTCTGACTTCATCTTTCCAAGCATTGGTTTTCCCATCTGTGAAATGAGAAGTGTAATGCCTGTGTTGCATACCTTAGAATGCTATTATAAGAAAGATACTTCATAGAAAAGGGAAAAAAGTGAGTAGATTGATAAGCAATTGCCATGGACATGGAGTCATTCTGGCCAGCATCCTTCAGAAGGAAGAGTTTATTTATTATTCTAGATATTATTATTTGTGAAGAGTCAATTCAATTCAGTTCCACTGACATTAGCCTTTGTTTGAGATCTTATCTGTTCCTAGCACTATCAGCATGGCTAAGGGTCATCAGTCAAGGGAATAGAGGCCTGGAATACAGATCTGCTTCCATTAGTGGGGTGAAGATAGGATGGAGGGGAGTCAACTCCTTTCTGAACCTTCTTTTGTAAAATAGGAAAATAGTGAAGTAAACCAGACCAACTCAATAACTAGAGTAGATAGCATATGTGCCATTGTGCTCCCATAGCCCCTCACCTCTCTCTGTCAGTTTGGCAATGTGTTTCATTGTCTATTCCCTGGGACCAAGACAGGCGATTCTGGTTTATGAGTTTGACTGAACATTGTTCTCATTTACTGTGCTATAGTCAGGGATTATCAGAGTAAATGTTTTCCTTGGCTCCTAATCAGTTCACATAAGTCTCTCCATGTTTCTCAATCTTCCTCACAGTTATTTCAGCACGATAATCTCCCCTCCTATCTGTGGCTACAATCGGTTCAGCCACCCCTCACTTTGCGGGTTTTGGCCACCACAGAAAAGATTGCTATGTGGATTGTGGTTGACACGGGATTTCTCCATTTTTTTTTGTTCTCCTTGGGCTACATTCTCTAACGGTACATACAAATGGGAGAGACAGTGTAATAGTGCCTTTTCCCCACACAATTCCAAATTCACGAGTCTTCCAATCCCTTTTAAGCCATCCATCTATGTACCACTTTGCAGAATTTGTCATAAGACCCCTGGGCCAAGATTCCTGGAATTCGTCTTGGCAAGAGAGAGTCAGGTGTGCTAAGCTCTTCACTTGCTAGAGACAATATTATAAACAATGCATTACGTGAAGGGCACAGGAGCCTTTGCGGGCTTTCCCTATGGAATGATTGGTCTTGAATTGGTGCGCCTGCCTGTTCTGCTACCACTGCTTCCAATTTGTTGGTCATTTCTTTAGCTTCCAGTATAATTTGTTGCTACACCAAAATGACCACACCCTATTTATTAATGATTAGACTTTCAGTTGCCCATGCTCATTGGTTCTTGTTCTTTAGCCTTTATGGTTCTTCCTGGCCAATGACCATCCCTGGCTAATGTTCAGAAGGGAGAACAATGGGCAGATTCATGCTATCTTTTTGTTGATATTTCACTTTCAAAAGCTAAATAGTAGTTTACTTAACTTATAAATTATTCCCTTGATTGCACCATTCTAAGATATGAGAATATTGATTGCTTTTGATTCCTTGGTGTGGAATATAATTATTATTTTACCTTATATTTGCATATTAACCAATCAATCAGCATTAATTATGCTGATAGTATATATGCTGATAATATATCAAGTGCCAAATACTGTGCCAGGTGTGGGGGTACAAACACAAACATGCGATAGTTCCTACCCTCATGAAACTCGTATCTACTATAAGGTAGGTACTTGACCAAGCACATCTTGCCTTATTTGACCATCACTCTAGCCCTAGGAGGGTGGTAGTGAAAGTATCTTTGGTCCCATTTTATATATGGTAAAACTGAGGGAGAGGGGAAGAATGACAGAGTCAGTATTTTGATGAAGATATAATGACCCTTGTCCAATTATGGTTGTTAAAGTTATTTTTATGAGTCATAATTTCCTAGTAGACCATAAACTCCATGAGAGCAGGTACTATGTTTAACTTTGCAATTCCCCCAGTACCTAACACAATGACATATACTAATTTTTTTTATTGAGTTGAGTTGAATTGAATATAAGACTTATTAAAGTCAACACACTTGTGAAATCCCAATGAAACAAATTTCATTTATTTCAAATCACTCATGACCTGCAACCAAGAGATAATCTGTGTGCTTGGGGAAAAAACTCAAGGAGTTGATTCATTGGTTGATTCATTGCCTGAGTCTGCATTTTTTTAAACATCATCAACAGGGCAGATGCATAGTGCTTGTTTTTTTATACTCTGAGTTTGGAAACTGTAAAGATTGTGTTTGTCTGGCTTTGCACAGCTCTCCACTGGGGTATTTCTAAGTCTCTGATTGTGGCACTGGCATGGGAGTAGAGACACTGGGGCTGGCCTCTCAGTTGCCCATCATTTAGCAGACTCCAGACCTCTAGAAATTTACAGTAGCAATAACATTTTGATTTCTACAATTTTCATAGTCCTTTTATGAGTTTCTCACTGCTTGGCAATTTTCTTCCAATGGCCATCCCATTGTTAATGAGTACTTTGGGGTAACAGTTGCTGGCTCCCAGGTCATTAGGATGCAGGGCTTGGGATGAATTGGGAGAACATCTATATCAGAGTAGAGATCCCCAGTTGGCTGAAAGTCATGGTCCAATCAGATTCTAGGTAGCAACGACCGGAGGATGGAAATAGGAAGGCTGGAGGAAAGGGCACAAGGACCAAGGGATGGAGGGTTGCTCAAAGCTAGAAATGGAGGAGAGAACAGGCAGAGAACAATCAACTGATGGGACAACAGAGTATATCCAGAGGGAAGAGAACGTGAGAGAGGAGGTACCATGGACAGGATAAGGTGGGGACATAAAGACATGGGAAAATGGGAGGGAGACAGAAGAGGAAAAGAAGGTGAATGTGTGTGTGTGTGTGTGTGTGTGTGTGTGTGTGTGTGTCTGTGTGTAGGAGAGAGGGAGAACAGATAAGGTGTGAGAGAGGGAGCAGGTGTTCATGAAGAAAACTGGAAGGGTAAGGAAAATAAAATAAGAAATTAAAATCTTAGATAGGGAGTCAATAAAATGGAGGACGGAGAGTCAAAATGAAGAGAAATTTTATTTTTTTGAAGTATGGGGACAGTATTTGGGTGGAATCAACAAAGATTTTACTTAGGATCTTCCAGAATCCCCAGTTTGCTGCCTTATGTTAATAGTTAATAGAGGAAAAGGTAGGAAGATGAAACTTCATTTGATGTGGGCAGGAAAGATGCCAACACTTTTTTTTGGCATAAAAAATCTGGGGAATACAGAACAGATCACCATGGAAAGGTGTTTGTTGTGAGAAAAAAAATGTAAAGAGCAAAAAAAAGATTGCTTAGATATTGTTTGGCATTTTCCATTTCAGAGATAGTCTAATAATCTTGTATGATTTGGAAGTCTCTTTTTGTTTCTTCCTTTGTTTTTTATTTCTCTCCTTCCCTCCTTTATTTTTTCTCTCTCCCTTGTTTCTTTTCCCTCCCTTCATCATCTTCAATATATCTCCTTTTTGCATCGTCTTTCTCTTCCCTTCTCTCCCCTCCCCTCCTTCCCTTTCCACCATATTTTGTTTCCTGCTGAGAGGGAGTCTAGTCTTTTCTTCAGTAACATCACCCTGACTCTTCCCCAGGACACCCTTTTTTTTTTCTCCAAAGAATTCAACTGGGAACTACCTCTTAATTTCCTGGTAGCTATTCAGTGGTCCTGATGAGAAGGATTCACATTATTTGTTTATTCAAAGAGAGATGGGGAAGAGTGCATTTCCTGTTGGGTGAAACCTGAACTCCTCTGTGCTCCCTCCCTCCTTCTCCCCCCCCTTTCCCCCTGTAACAAGATATCAATCTTTTGTGTAATGCCAGGTACTGCACTTAATTGGCCCCTTGTAATGTGTTATCCCTGAGATGATAATTTGAGTTATTTCTTTGTTAACCTTTACACAGCCAATAACAAATTAAGCACCATTATCTGAGTTTAACATAGGTTGTAAATCTTGGACTGCTGCAGACGGGTACAACCAGGGAGCTGTAAAATGACATCTAATGATGCTCAGAAACACAACCTAGAAAGAGTAAATGGGAGGATAACAAGATCATTCTGAGTCATCCCTCCCCAAGACTAACATTGGCAAAAGGAGTGACATGCCCAGGATGGACGGATGCCCAGATGCCCGGGGTGGTCTCACTGGGGGCATCTAGGGCTCTTGGTCAATGATTCCCTTCAAGGGGTTTTTACCCCTTCATCAAGGTAAGATTATTTTGTGGAAAGAACGTAGAGTCAAACCCACAGTATCATACACAGAACAGCAGCTTTGGAAGGGTCCCCAGGAGCCAGCTAGTCTGTTTCTCTTGACAGTTTTCCTGAGAAATGGTCATGGAGCTTTTCTTTGAAGACCTCCCCCCAAATCCACTACCTTTGGAGGCAGCCCTTCCATTGTAGGAGAGCTCCAGTGGTTGAGAAGTGCCCCCTTCCCATATCTAGTCTAAATCTCCATTGTGATTCCTCTGGGTCTGCCTTTGGGGTCAAATACATCTTCCACACAGGTTTGATAAACCTCCAAATGCTGAGAACAACCCTCCCAAGTTTTCTCTTGCCCAGGTTCAACACCACCCCTTCCTTCAGCCAATATTCATATGCCATGACCTCCAGGCTCTCTTCTCTCCTTGTTGTCCCACTCCTTAGGCTTCCCATGTTTTCAGTTGAAGGCATCAGTTTTGAATCCTGGTTCTGAAACTGAGGGGCTGTGTTATTATAGGAAAGTCACTGACCTCTGTCTAAGCCTTTGTTATATCTGTTTTGGCTGTTCAGTCATATCTGACTCTTTGTGCCCCGTTTGGGGTTTTCTTGGCTAAGATATTGCAGTGGTTTGCTATTTCCTTCTCCAGCTCATTTTACAGATGAGGAAACTGAGGCAGATAGAATTCAGTGACTTACTCAGCGTCACATAGCTAGTAAGAGTCTGAAGCTGGATTTGAACTCAGGTTTTCCTCACTCCAGGTGTGGTGCTCTATCTACTGTGCTACCTTGCTGCCCTTTTGTTATGTCTAGAAAATAGGATGATTGGTACCTACCTCAGGAGTTAAGATGAAGATCAAAGAAATGCCTTCTAAGAAATGCTTTATGGTCACAAAGTGCTAAATAAATCAGAATTCTTCTTCTTCTCTGAAGTGTCCAGTCTCAAGGCTTCCATGAAGCCTTTCTGGATAAAGGCAGTTAGGGAGTGCAGTAGATAGAGCTCTGGACTTTGGAGTTCAAATCCAGACTCATACTCTTATTAGCTGTGTGACTTGGGCAAGTTCCTTAACTTCTGTCTGTCTCAGTTTCCTCAGCTGTCAAATGGGGATAATGATAGCACTTCCCTTCCAGGATTGCTGTGAAGATTAAATCATATATTTGTAAAGGGCCTTGCACATAATAGGTGCCTAATAAATCTCGTTTCCTTCCTTCCGTGTGCCCTGATTTTTCCTTTCGCTGAGCTGCTCACTTTCAACCCCATTCATTCAGCTCCTGTGATCTATGTATTATAGAGTTATCAATAAGCCTACTAAGACAAAAGTGAAATAGTCCTTGATTTCAAGGTGTTTACCTTCTGATGAGGAGATCTCTTGTACCTGGAAAAGTAGTAGATACATACAACATGTACAAGGTAGTTTTGGGAGATAAGTCACAAAGGCAGCTAGAAGGGGCAAGGTATTAGGACCAGGAAAGGCTTCTTGCAGAAGGTGTCCCCTGAATCAGGGATCCCAAGAGACAGGCATGGAGGGAGAACCTGGCATGGGCCATAGATAATATAAAGACACAGAGGTGGTGTATAGGGTGTTGTGTGCATCAAACAGGGAAAGGGCTGGTATGCCTAGACTTTAGAGCATGTGGAAGGAAAAAATGTATAAGAAGACTGGAAATTCAGGAAGGTGTCAGGTTGTGGAGAGCTTTAAATGTGAGAATTTATATTCATAGGAGTAATAGGAAGCCACTGGCATTTGAATGGGGGTGGTGGTGATGTAGTGATGTAGTAAGGTCTGTATTTGTCTGTATTTGATTTCTGCATGTGCTAAGTTTCACATGAGCTTCTTGTGGCTTAAGACTGATTCACAGAGAAGGTGCTCAGAGACATTTATAATAGTAACAATAGTGGTTTATATATTACATTGTATTTCTACACTAGGTTTGTAAAAATCTCCTTAATGAACTCCATTCACTGATTTTTTGTCCTCCCCCACATTTCGCTTTTCACCCTCATTCACACTTCTGGACTTGGGTCAATAGATCAGAGATTTTGGGTAGGCATGGCCTTAGAGGTCATTTAGTCTGAACTCCTAATTTTACCAGTGAAGAAACTGAGAAGTCCAGAGAAAGTAAATGATTTACTCAAAGTTGCATAACTAGTGGCAAAGACTGGATTTGAACTTAGATCCTAGGGTTCTTTCCACTGCACTACATTGAACCCTGTAAATTGACCTAGAAATTAATGTACCATGCTAGGTACAGATCTATAAAACCAAGAGGAATCTGGAGTTATCAGAACATAAAGCTTTGGAGTTCATCCAACCCAAATCCTACATTTTATTGATGGGGAAACTGTGGCACAGGGCAGTTAAAGGACTTGCCCAAAGTATCACAGCTAGTCAGCATCACAGGTGGAAGTAGAGCCCAGATCTTCCTGATTTCATTACTCTATCCACTGTCAGATCTGACCTCTTCATTTATAGTTGAGGAAACTCAGTCACAGAGAGATGGTGCGATTTATCCAAAGTCACAGAGTGAATTTTTGTTTCAGTGTCACTGACTAGCTGTGAAAGAATTGGGGTTAGAAATCAGGTCCTTAGTGTCTAATTGCCATGATCTTTCCTCTGGTCCTTAGCTCAGCGATTTGTTCTACTAAAAGTCAGGTGACTCATGATCGATTGAAACTGCTCATGGCCAGGACTTCCTCCCGCAAAAGGCTTTTACACTGTTATCCAAGTCACAAAAGTGTGTTGATTCGGATTGCCAAAGACCCTGCACATCCAAATTCTCACCAATTACCCCCCCTCCCCCATCCCTCATCCCATCACTTCCCCAAGATGGAATTGTCAAAATAGTTAGGATATGGATGGTAGTTTTTGGCTGAACTATGAGGTTTGGGAAAACTTTTGAACCCAAGGGGACTAGCCCCATCAACCATTAGCCCAGGCATTCCAGTTAGGATTGCCTTTGTCATAGGCTCAGAGAATTCAGACTTAGAAGAGCCCTGGAGATTTTCTCATCTGATTCCTTCCTTTTATATATAGGGAAACAGAGCCTTAGATGATAATAACTAAAATTTCTATGACACTTTATATCCACAATCACATCTGAGCCCTGAAGCAGCCTAGGGAAGCAGGTTCTACAAGGATTTATACAGATAAGGAGGCAGAGAGTGAAATGACTTGCCCAGGGTAAAAACAGTGAATAAATGACAAAGGTGCTATCAGCAGGCAGATCTCTCCTGATTCCATGTCTGGTATTTTTTCAACTAGACCAGACACAGTCTTAGAGTTGGAGTTGGGGTGGGGGAAAAGTGGTTTATTCAGGTCACACATGCTATACATTTTTTTTCTTCCCCTTTACTAGCCTTCTTCCATCCCATGTACCCTTCTTATAGATAATCCTTTCATAGATAATCCTACCTCAGTCTCTCCTTCCCTCCCTCCCTCATTTCTTCCTTCCTTCCTTCCTTTTCTCTCTCTTTCCCTCCCTCTTTTCCTTCTCTCTCTCTCTCCTTCCTCACTTCCCACACCTCACTCTACAGGAGGGACACAAGCACCTGCCACTGGTGGGCTTGTTAAGCCAACATTTCAGCATCTTCTTTCAGTGTCACCTTTGCCAAGCCATTTCATTCTGCATGCCTTCATTTATCCCTCTGAAAAATGCCTCCCCTCCCTTCATCTGTTACATAGGGATAAAAATATAAACCTCCACAGCATTGCACTGGAATGGAATCCTGGATTAAGAAGATAGCAGAACAGTTTGCAAAATAAATAGCATCTCTACTAACCTCCCCGCCCCCTCCCCAGCACTGCTAAGGTCTTGCAAGAAGTCGCTTAGAGATCCTTGGATGAGAAAACCTCTTTCCTAAGCCAAGAGCTACAATTTGAAGGATATCCTTTTTCCCGGCCCCATTAGCTGACATTCAGCTAAGACTTAGCAGTTTCCACTGGAGCAGAAAGAAGTTTATTTTACCATTTTAATTCGGTGCTGCTTTATTTACCCTGTTTGTGCTAACCCAAGTTTGGCACCCACTCCGTATGCCGCGTGCTAATTTAAGTGACATATTTCCGTTCTGCCTGGGAAGAATACACAGAAGAACTGAAAGACGGGTGTTTATAATTATAAGGTACCGAGTTGGCTCCAGCAACATCTCTGAGCATATGGGAACTATGGGAGCTAGTTAGTAAAAGTTTATGCTGAAGCTTGATGCTGTTTGGCTGAGGTTGGTAAACTCTGAGCTGTGAGGCTGTGTCTAATCAAACCTGGCCTGAGTCCACTTTATATGGAGGATGGAAGCAATTTCAAGCCAGTGGTGGTGCTGATGATGCTGTGGTGGTGCTGGGAACTTCTTTTCTTTCCACCTTCCATTCTTGGTCTAGAGACCCAGGTGTGAACAGAAAATGGACCAGGCTAAGGGTGCAACGTCGCAAGTGGAGTTGTTTCTCTCTTAGGCATTTATCACGTGCCATTTTGTGTCTATGTCAGCTCCTGTGTTAGAGTCTGAGCTCTGGGAGGTCACTGACTGGCTTAAGTGGATAACTGATGTGTGGGAAGAACTTCATAAAATACTTTCCATTTCATTCAATAAACATTTACTAGACCTATGCCTAGCATTCTTCAAGATGTAGAAGATACAAAGACACAAAAGATACAAAGATACAAAAAAAAGGGATACAAAGGCAAAAGTGAAAGTGGGTCCCTACCCACTCAGGGGGCATATACTCTACTGCTTTCCAGAGATCACTTCACCAACTCTTTACAGTGACCCTGTGACAGAGATACAGCAGGTATCCTTATTCCCATTTTATCCGTGAGGAAATTGACAGTCGGAGTCTACATAAGTTGGCCATGATCATGGAGCTAGTAATTGTCCAAGGTGGGCTTTGAATTCAGCTTTTCACTTCTCTCAGCCATGGGTCAGGCTGCCTCTCCCAAACTAGAGCACAGCACTCTGCCCACAAAAGTCCTTAAATGCTCATTGAAATGACCGTTTTTAATGGTTCTTTTGAAAGGGCAGCCGGGAAGATGGTAGGCAGTCAAACTCTAAACTGTTTGGTTTTTCAGTCTCCTCACACATGTTCCCATAGTCATTGCATCAAGCACTTTGCAAGCCCCAATGTCTTGGAGAGGTGTGGGCAATGATAATGATGATGGTGATGGCAACGTTGTTGGAGAGCTGACCTTAGAGCTGGAAGATCTGGCTTCCTGTTCCACTTCTGACACATGCTGCCTGTAAAGTCACTCAACCTCAAAGTGCCCAAGACAACAAGAACACTAAGTTACACAGTAGTTGCCAACCAGGCATCCTCCTCTGGGAGGCATTTCTAGCAGATGAAACCACAAGCCCAACTCCTGTTCCTGTCATTTTTATAAGTCCCACATTTTTCAATGAAGTTCTTATAGAAATGGGCCGGGGACAAAGTGCTATCTTGCTGCTCTTCTTTTATATTTAATTTGTGTACAGATGGCTAAAATGACTTCCTCTTCCTCCTCCTTATTTTCTTCCTTCCTTCCTTTCTTTTTTCTTCTTCTCCTCCTCCTCCTCTTCTCCTCCTCTTCCTCTTCCTTCCTCTTCTTCCTCTTCTTCCTCTTCTTCCTCTTCTTCCTCTTCTTCCTCTTCTTCCTCTTCTTCCTCTTCTTCCTCTTCTTCTTCTTCTTCTTCTTCTTCTTCTTCTTCTTCTTCTTCTTCTTCTTCTTCTCTTCCTTCCCAGAGCAATGCCTTCAATAATCAATTTTTTGACCATGTGCAAATATATAATGCATTTAAATAATCAATCAATCAATACTTATTGAGTGCTCACCGTGGGCCAGGCACTGGAGATATAAATACAAAGAATGAAATAATCCCTACTGACAAAGGCTCACAGTCTAATGGGGACAAAACAAGTGGGTATAAAAATACATAAAGCATAAGCATAAGGGATATGTCTACATATAAAGCAATTAAATATAAGGCAGTTTGAGAAGGAGGCTCCTAACCTTTCAGGGGAAGCAGGAAAAGCTTCTTGCAGGGGTTTGTGCATCTTAAAGAAATAATGAAGCTCTTTGAGACAGAGGGATGGAGAAAGTGCATTCCAGGGATGGGCGGATGGACCAGGAATGGAGTCTACTGGTGGAGGGGCAGATGTAGTGAGCAGAGAAAAGACTGGTTTGACTCTTTAGCAGGGTGCAGGAGGGGCAGCAATGTCCAATATGTCCAGAAAGGTGGGCTGGGGCAAGGTTAGGTCAGCTTTTAAAAGCTGGACAGAGGAATTCATATTTTAGAAGAAGTCCCTTGAGTTGATTGAGTAGGAAAGTCACATGGTCAGCTCTGCATTTAGGGAAAATGACCTTGGCAGAAGTGTGGAGCAAGGGCTGGAATGGGGAGAGGCTTGTATGTGTGGGTGGGACAGGCATGTTCCAATGAAACAGTAAGTTGTGGGAGGGATTGGGGCCACTAACAGAAGGTATATTGATGCTTGAAATGTGGCAATCCATGCACCATCGCATGAGAGTGCAGTGTAATTGACCCTGTGCAGGTTATTTTTCTTCTCTGGATCTCAGTTTTCTCATTTGTTAAGTGAGGGGTTAGACCCAGTGATTTCTGAGATCTTCTCAAATGATCTAGGTGGATGTATCAGTTCTATGGGTAGGAATCTGATCTGGCCTCTGTCAGGATAGCAGTGAATGCTCTATGGTCCTCTCAGTGGGTGAGTACTCTTGGCCACCCACCTCTATGAGCTCCCAGACCCTTGGATGCCTGGGAATGTTAGTGGGTGTGCCGAGGGTAGACTGTGCAGGATGGCTCAGGGGTGAGCTGGGGTGTGTTTGGAATTCACCTAGATTTGGAAAGAATTTAGTTAATTTTTGCATCATTCATGGGAAATGGAAACATTTGTGAATTGGTAGATACTCACAAGTCATCCCTGAAGTTTGTCTGCTATCTGTATGCTTCTGTGCAGGATGCAAATTGGAGTTAGAGAATCTGGGTTCAAATCCTAGCATGGTCACATTATAGCTATGTGACCTTAGAGAAGTCACTCCCCTGAATGAGGTTTAGTTTCTTCTTCTAGGGTGGATGGTCTGAATCTAGTCTTCCTGATGATACTTCCTAACTGGGTATTCTTGGACAAGTGATGGAAGCTCTGTGGGCCTCAGTTTCCTGATCCATAAAAGTTGCATGTGGAGTAACAATAACACCTACCTCACAGAACTATCACAGAAGTCAAATATATGCCAAGTGTTTAGAAAACTTTTAAGCTGTTATAATTACTGCAGAATAATATAATTAAGCAGAAATCGAAACTTGGGGAGAATCAGTCTGGAGCCTGGCCATTGGGATGGTTCAAGAGGTGCTGTGTTAGACCCAGAGACTGGGCTAAGAGAGCTTTCCTTCAAGATCAAGGGACTTAGTTGTCCTCTTGGTTACTTAGTGTCTGTGGGAGGGGTTGTTGGAACTGGCTTCACAATATTGAAATGTGAACTGTTGTAATGAAGATTTGATGTTATTACTGACATTCTACCTGCCACCTCTTGAAAAAGAGGTGATGAACTCCAAATGCCCATTGAGACAGAAGTTTTTCCAGTACATCCAATGCAGGAATTTGTTTTCCTTAACTAAATGTACTTATTACAATTACTTATTATGTTTAGTGAGGGAGGGGAAGTGGGTGGGAGAAAAAATAAACTTTTGTTCATTGTAAAAACTAATTTAATTATGTTAGTTCATTTATCACACCCTTAAAATGTGTCAGACCTTGTGCTGGGCACTGAAGATACGGAAGAAGAATGAGATAGTTCCTGCCCTCAGGGACCTGGCATTTGCTCTTAGAAGAGGGGTCTTCAGTGACCTTTAAGGTCTCTTCTTGCCTAAACATTCCATGATCCGATGATGCCCTAAGGTCATGCATTTCATGATGTCCAGTGAACTATACTTCTACCAAGATAGAACCTGGGTCTTAGTCAATCAACAAACCTTTCTGTATTAATGACTTTCTGTGCACCAGCACTGTGCTAAACTAGGAATACAAAGAAAGACAAAAAAGTCCCTACTGTCAAGGAACAGATGTTCTAATGGGGGTTTAATCTTGTCCAATTCTTTGTGTCCCCATTTGGGGTTTTCTTGGCCAAGATAGTAGAGTGGTTTGCCATTTCCTTCTCCAGCTCATTTTACAAATGAGGAATCTGAGGCAAATAAGGTTAAGTGACTTGTCCAGGGTCACATAGCTAGTAAGTATCTGAGGCAGATTCGAACTCAGGAACATGAGTCTTCCTGATTGCAGGCCTGGTCCTCTACCCACTGTACCACCTTGCTACCCATTTAAACATGCAAATCATTAGGTCCATACAAGATATACAGAAACATATGGAGGGAAGTCTGAAAGCAGCCAGGAAAGGCCTCCTGCAGAAGGCAGTCATCATAAAGGAAGCAAGGGAAACCAAATGATTATTATAAATACATTGTATTGGAAGATGGGGTACCATGTTCAAGGAGCAGTCTGACTTTCAGGTCAGCAGAAGACTGTCCTGGTTAGGAGGAGGCTGGCTAGCTGGCTCATTGGCATCAAGTTAATCTCATCTTCTCCCCTCCCCCAAGTTCCCTGCTGGGGTCTCTCCAGAGGCTCACACCTTGGGGCCATCTGTGATTTTATGTGTATATCAGAGGAGAAGAAACTGTGGGGGCCCCATATAGTTTATTCTCAGTCCCTGAGAAGATTGTAAACCAAATATAGCCCAGTTTAGAGGACACAAGTGACTAGAGTTGGCAGAAGGGGAAGGTGTGGCCAGTTATGGAGGCCATGGTAAGGTTTGTAGCACTAATTTGGGGGCATTGATAAGGAATATATGAAACTCAGAGGTCCCCAAATGAGTCAAATCTCCAAATTATTTTTAATGATCTACCTATATCCAGGCCATGCATTGATTTTGCTTGCTTCATCAACTATAACTTTTCCCTTTTTATCCCCAAACAATTCGGTTCTCCTGTGCCCCAGGAGCCCAGCACTGTCATCTCCCTACCTTCCCATCTTGGGATCCCTAGCTCAACTCAGGTGCCACGTTTCCTCAGTGCCTCCCAGTTGTTGGCTTCCTCCATGCCAAATTGTTTATATGAGATGATTTGTTTTCCCTCAATACAATATTAGTTCTCTGAAATCAGGTACTGTTTTATTTTTTATCTTTGTGTCCCTAGTGCCATGCCTGGCACACAGTAGACCCTTGATCACTGCTTGGTGAATTGAATCAGATGGACTGTCTCACTTCTAGCAGGCCACTGACTTTTGGCCAAAGGTGCAGAGGCATGACTGAGATGTTTCTTGAGTGGGTAGATGAAAAAAAGCAAAAGGGGTCAGATCCCTGATAATACCCAGGAGGGACAGCTGCAGAGTTGAGCTTTGCAACTTTTGAAGATATCCATCCATTAAAAAAAGTACATATTCCCCTAGCCAGAAGCAGGATTTGGACTATTGCCAGTATGTGGACATTGAAAGGTATGAGCAAATTTACTGACTTGGGAAAAGGGGTTTCATTAGGAGTACCCACTCCTAATGAGTTCCCTCAATTCCACCACCAAACATACCCCCCTCACCCCCACTGCCTGCCTAGTAAATGCTGTTGATTTCCTTGTAAACGCTGGCCAACCTGGATTTGTCAGGCGGTTTGCATACTCTTTCAATTATCTGGTTAATGCAATGGTGTAAATCTGACATTCCCATTCATTTAGCCAAATTTGCTCATGGATAAAGCAGGGAGTTGAGCTGCTCTGTAGGCGCCCCTCCTCCCTTTCCCCCTTATACTGCATTTGGAAAACTTATTTCCACTCCAGATACAAATTCCAGAATTCTTTTACCCAGTCACTACTTTACACCCACACAGGTCTCCATGAACAAGCACATACATTTTCTTTTAACACTTTCCTAGCCTGGGTTTCATTTTCCTGCTCTGAGGATTCTAAGGACCTGGGGTTGCCTTTTCAAATGTCATTTGAGTTATTATCATTTAATTTGATTATTTTGAATGTTCTTAAACACTTCCAAATCTTTCAAAAATTTTTTATGAAAAACGTGTGATATTTAGACAAAAAAAAAATGATGTTGAGGAAATGGAGCAAAACTTTGGTCCTGGGGGGAAGATTCCCTGTTTAAAACTCTGAGAGGATGTGGATGATGAGCACAAAGGAGTGATGGGCTGAGATCTTCCTCACTGGAGAGGACATCTGAATCCATGAGCTTATAGCGTATTAGAGGAATATTTGACTTTAGGAAAAGAAAAATCATGAGCAAGACCTTTTTTGGGGGAGGAGTTTTGTTTTTTAAATTTCCATTGGCATCTGTGATAAAACCCATCATCTTCTCTCTAGCTTATAGACTTGGTTGATGCATGCCTAGCAATGGGAATACCCGGAGCACTTTCATAATTCATGAGCATTGCAGTCACTTATGAGCCAGGGTATTTAAACACAGAAAGAAAGATGGTGCCTGAGACAAAGGGAGCTTGGGAAGAGCTTGGAATCTATTTTCTCTTCCCATCCTACCTTTCCACCATGGCCTTGAACATTGGATCAAAGGAGAGAGAGAGAGAGAGAGAGAGAGAGAGAGAGAGAGAGAGAGAGAGAGAGAGAGAGGGAGAGAGAGAGAGAGCAGGGCATTTTCATGAAGGAGTCTGTAAAATATAATCAATTGGGAAGAATCTTTCTATTTTGATTTCAAAGAAGTTTTATTAGCAGTTACTAGTTATATGTTTTTGTTTGCTTTGAGGTAGTTGGATCTGGATTTTTATCAGCATGCATGTTTTCCCTACTGGTTCAGATCCCATTCACAATCTAATAGATCTCAACAAGCATTTATTAAACACTTACTCTATACCAGGCACTATACTGAGGGGATGGAGTCTATTCAGTTCAATTAAATAAGATTTTATTAAGCTCTTTCTGTGTTAGGAGAACCAAGACAAAAATGAAAAGCTTTTTGCCCTCCAGGAGTTTACAGGGAGAGGACAAAGGTGAGTACATCCACGATAATTTGAAGAAGAGAAAGCACCAACAGCTTCTCATACTATTCAGTTATTGTCCAAGTCACGGCATCATAGATTGAGAGCTAGAAAAGACATTGGAAGTTGTGTAGTCCAATCCCTTAATTTTAGAAATAAGGACAGACCCAGAGAAAACGAGAGAATGACTTACTTGAGGTCCCAGAGGTAGCAGGTGATAGAGTTAGGGTTTGAACCCCAACTTTGATGCTAAATTCAGCCCCCTTTTAATAGCTGCCCTCATGATCACCAACAATGCTTAACCTCCAGCAGTATTTATAAACCAGTCTCATCCTCTTCTCCCATGATACCTTGCATCAAAAGTTCAGTACTTTGAATAAAATAAACACACAATAAACATTTATCAGCTTAAATAGGTAATATACATGAAATACTTGGGAGAACTTGAAATGTTACATACTATCAGGCAGCCTGGGATGGTGAGTGGGTTCTGGACTTGGGTCAGGATGTCTTGATGGATTGTTTAAATAATGTCTAACATGGGTTCAAATCTCTGACATGGCATATGTGACCTTGGCAAAGTCACTTAACCTCAGGCTACACCCTGGAGTACATTTACGATCCTCTGTTGGAGAGAATTCCAGCATCCAGAGCTCCCTAAATGGTATAATTGTTGAAGTGTAAAGACACAGATTTAGGTTTGGTAGAAGGAGAAACACAGCAAACGTCTTCCTAATAATAAAAGCTGTCCTTAATAAATAGTCTTGGGAAGTGGTGATGTTGGGGAAGGTCCTTCACTGGGCGTCTTCAGGTAGAGGTTGGATTACCCTTTGCCAGGCACATAGAAGAGTGAATTCTTGTTCAAGTGAAGATCAGCTCACACTTGGTCCCTGAAGTGCCATTTACTGGGGTCCTTGTGAGTTAAAACTGTAAACAAATAATGCTCTGTTACCCACAAACTCTGTGACCTTGAACAAGTCACTGTGCCTAGTCATTTTCATACCTCTTTCCCATTAGAATATGAACTTCCCCAAGGGAGGGCATCCCCAGCCCTTAGCCCAGTGCCTGGTCTGTTTTTGTTGTGTTGTTGAGCCATTTCAGTTGTGTCTGACTCTCTGTGACCCCATTTGGGGTTTTCTTGGCAAAGATCTTGGAGCGGTTTGCCATTTTCTTCTCCAGCTCCTTTTACAGTTGATGAAATTGAGGCAAACAGGGTGAAGTGACTTGTCCAGGGTCACACTGCTAGAGAGTATCTGAGGCTACATTTAAACTCAGGAAGAGGAATCTTTCAGACTCCAGTGCTGGTACTCCATCTGCTATGCCACTTAGGTGCCCTCATGCATGGGAAATTATTAATAAATGTGTATTTACTGACTGACTAAACTCACCAGGCTGCATGCTCCTCATCTGCAAAATGAGGGTGTTAGAATAGATATCTGGGTTTTTGTTCCCCTTTTTGAAATCCCTGGCTGCCTTCAAGACTCACCTTAACCCCCTCTTTCTGCAGGAAGTTTTCCGGTCTCCTAATGGTTTCCCCTCAAAGGTTACCTTGCCCATAATCTGTATGTATCTTGTATAGACTTACATAGGTAAATGTTACCTCTCCTGTTAGAAGGTAAGTAAGTTCTTTGGGGGCAGGGGCTGTTTTGACTTTGTATACTCCCAGCTTAGCACAGAGCCTACCTCACAGTCAGTGCTTCCTAAATACTTGTGGATGGGTTGACTCTAGCTTGAGATTTATGATCTTATGAACATCACCTCATCCTTTCCTTATGATCCCAGGGAGATGAGTCCAAAGTAGTTAGTGCTATTAGCTGGGGAGAGAAGAAGAAAAAAATGAATGAGTACCTGGGGCTACTGGCCAGTTGGACCAGGAGTCCCTTAATCAATGGGAAGAGACAGGTCAAGTTGCTCAGATGATTCTCTACAAAGCCTGGTCTACTAGGGATATTGGAAAGAATCTCCTGTAGGACAGAGGAAAAGGGCAAGGAAATGTTAGGGAATGTTTGGCTTCCCCACTCAAGATCACATATCTGAAACCAGGAAATGTATATACATGTACACAAGGACATATATGCACTTACAGATCAGACTCTAAACTTTGTGTCAATTTTTTTAATTAAAAAAAAAACATTGGAATTCCTCTACCTCATACAGGTGTGGATATTGCCAGGTATATTTTTAAAAACAGCTCATCTCACTTGAACTGTAAAATGGGGATACTCACAGCCCCTACCTCCCAGGGAGATTGTGAAGATCCACAAAGATATCAGGGAAAGTACTGTGCAAGTCTTAAAGGGTGACTTGAGGGTTCGATATTATTAGAGCTATTAACAACTCAAGTATCTTTAATCAAGTACTTCCAGTTTACTGGACCCTGGGTAAATAGAGACAAAAATAAGATGGCACCTTCCTAAGGAATTTACATTTTGCTGGAGGAGGAAGTTTTGTGCTGTACTAAGACCCTTCTTGGAAGAAGTATTTCTATAGGTGTGCTCAGAAAATCCGAAAGGGAGGCAGTCAGTCACAAAAGGCCATTGGTTTTGGAGTCAAAAGAACAAGATGTGAACTGTGGTCCTGCACCTTACTGCCTGGATGAGTGTAGCTGAGTCATGTTTCATTTCTGTAAAATGGAGGCATCAGACAAGACAGATAAGCTTTAAGTTTGCTTGGGAGATGGTTTTCTAAAATGAGGAAAAATCATCTTTCTAACCAATTGTTGCTTACCCTTGTGCCTCAGTTTCCACATTCCCAATTTTATTTTAGAGCTCAAGCCTGCCATTTTGTTGTTCAATCAATTAAAAAGTATTACTCAAGCTCCTACTATGTGTCTTTGTTCTGTGGAGGATTCATCAGAAGTGGGCCTCTCCCTCAAGGTCTTGGGGGAGTAAAACCTTATAGCAATATACAAGGAATTCCTTGTGGGTATGCCTTGAACTAGATGCCTCTGTTGGTCACTTGTAGCTCTCAAGTTCTATGTATCTGGCAGTCCGTGGTGTACAAGACAGTATGTGATTGAGGTTTGGCCTGGAGGTGGAAATTAGAGAAAAGGAGGATTGGGAAGGGCTGGGGACAGCAAGGAAGGCTTCAGAGTGGAGGAGGCTTGAGCTGTGTCTTGAAAGATGTGCAAGATTTTAGTAATGGTCAGAGAGAGGGAATGGGGAGAGGGTAGCCTATGCAACGGGGTAGAGACAGGACGAACTTAATGTAGACAAGCAAACAGTAGTGACTAGCACTTTAGAGCTTACAAAATACTTTATGTATCCTGTTGGATCCTCATGAGGACTCTGTGAAGTGGACGCTGGAATGGGGAAACTGAGGTTCTCAGATGGGAGATGACTTGCCCAGGTCACATAGCTCATAAGTCCTGGACTCTGGGAGCTAGGTCTTCCAAGCTCCAAGTTCTACTCTTTCTCATGGTTCAGTCAGGTTTGCCAAGGGTTCCTAACAACAACTCTGGAGAGTAGGTAGGGCAAATATCATTAGCCCTGTTTTACTGATAAGAAAATTGGGGATCAGAGAGCATAAAATGACCTGTCCATCGTCACATAGTGGATTCAACTTAGGGCTCCCGATTCTGGCTCTCACATCCAAGGTGCCTCTCATGAAGTATCTCTGAGTCTAGAGCAGTAAGCTTGTGCTCACAGGAGCTCTTGACTTTTTCCTGGTCTGGCCTTCCTTTATTTGGTCAGCTCCACCCTAGGGTGAAGAGCAGAGAGACATGGCCTCAGAAGTTTCCTCCGGTTTTAACTAGGTGAACAAGCTCCTATTTCTCCTCCTGCCCCCACTCCTCATCCCCTTTTCCCCCACTCCCCTTTCAAGGCACTGGACCATTTTCATGCGGTATGTGATGCAGCTGATGTTTAGAAGGTGGACTCCCAGGGTCATTAAGATGGGTCAGAGGTCAGTAGTCTAGAAATTGACACACTTGACCCATTTCCTTGTTGTGCTGGACCTTAAGTCTGGAGCCAGCTCCCCCAGGGACCATATGCAGGGTCTGAGGCCCAGTCCTCAGCCATTTCTGCCCATGAGGTGTATAATTCGATATTTATTGCCTCTGTCTCCAACAAGGTCTATGGTGCCACTGGGATCCATTCAGTTAAGAATGCTGATCCCCTTTATGAATTTTTGATGGGGGAGGAGGGGCTTTTGAGGCCACAGGGGGAACTTGTGAAATGGTAATATTTTCTTTCTTTCTTCCTTTCTTTCTTTCTTTCTTCCTTTCTTTCTTCCTTTTTCTCTTTTCCTTTCTCTATTTCTATTTTTCCTCTCTCTTTTTCATTTTTCAGTTCCTTCTTGCTTTCTGTAGTTCTATTTTCTCCCATTCTTTTCCTTCCTTCCTTCATCTCTCCCATACCCCTCTAAAAAAATCAATTTTGTTTTTATTTAAAAACACACAAATACTTGCTGTGATGCTCTGGCTTCTCTGACCAGAAGATTGTTAGTGACTATTTGTTAACACATACACACACATAACAAAGCCCTAAAAACCAGATAAAGAAGCAGCCCCCTTCCAGCCTCAGCACCAAACACATCCCCCAACAACACAAACCCTGAACATGGGTCCATGGGAGGGGCCCAGCCCGTTAACCAGCTCTCTAGTCTGACAATTGTGGAAACTTGATGTAGTCCAAGCTACGCGTAGGCCAGAAAAGGCAACCGAGGAAACGGGCGTAAACAAGATGCTGTGTGGGAAGGCTGGGGGAGCCTGTGCAGTCTTCTCCTTGTTCCTTTTTGGTGGTCTGTGGGGGTGGGACTCGGGGGACTGGGAAAGTCAGGATCTGTATTTCATTGCCGAGAATTTGACAGCTCCAGCGCAAAGCAATACAATCCGGCTTTTTATTAGCATGTGTGAGTCCTGCTCAGAACCCAGCGCTTTTTTTTTTATTCCTTTTCCCTTTTTTTGGCCAAACTATGAGATGATTTAACCACAGTTTCCTTCCTGAAGTTTTTTTTTTAGGGGGGGAGGGGGAGCTGTTGTTTGAAACGGGAGGTGGGCTGGGTGTTCTTGAATGCAATTTAAACACGATCTGTACTTTGTGGCCGGAACAGTTTTTCACGCCCTTTATCTGGACTGGGATTTCAGTTGGGTTTTTATTTTGGTGACATATGGCCCATCGTATAATAAAAAGACACGAACCATTCAGACTTAATTTGAGCAGCTGAGGACGTCAGAAGGTTTGCAAGGGAAGGTTGTACCTGAGCTCCCGTTTGTTAAACATGGGCACACACATGCGCGCGCGCGCGCGCGCACACACACACACACACACACACACACACACACACACACACACACACACACACACCCCTTGTACTGAGAAGTTGAGAAGGTGACTTTTGGAATTAGCTTGGTTTGGAGGCATTAAGTCCCAGCTCTGGAGAGAAGGTCAATTTAAAAGTTTGGGATATATGCCAGCTTTGCCTACGCTCGTTTACTGGAGAATTGCCTTTGGGGGCTTTCATAGTATCTGTCCTTCAGGGGTTCTGATTTCCACCTGCTTCTCCCTTGCTCGGAGAAATGGACTTTTAAAAGTATTACCCAGCATGCCGCAGCCAGTGCCTGGTGAATGGACTGAGTAGTGACATAATGACTCACAGGCGGGGGTGGGGGGAGGTGCTGCAGCTGGCAAGGGTACCCAGGCAGGGCCCACCTGGCTGGCCCTAGAGCCACTGCTGGCAGCTCTCCCGCATCATTTCCTCCTGAGTCTCCCTGCAACAGTGACATGGAGGGAATGAGTTTTTGCCTCTCTATACCAACATGGCAGTAAGGTGCCCATGAGTCACAGTTAGGGGAGTCTTGAGGGGGTACCCCCACTGATCTCTCTCTCCTTTTCTCCTGTCCTATGTGGTCTTTTATTTACATTGATTCTGTTTCATACTTGGATACTTCAATGATGAACAAAGATAAGGAATACATTAATGGATACAAAGTATCTTGAAAGACGAGAATTGCTGTTTATTACTGCTATTTTAAAAACTATTATTAGTACCTTTCTTTGTACCCCCAGTATTTAGTATGGTGCATGTTATATGGTAAACATGCATGTGTTTGTTGACTGACTGCTCAATCTGTTGAATCTGGTAGTTTCCATTTCTGCTCAAACAATAGAACCATTCAACTGGCAATATATGGTTCCATAAGGGTCTTTCTGTTCATTGGAGTTACCCATAGGTTTGTTTCACTTTTTCTACTTTGAAAATAGTTTTCTTCAGATCAACTTTCAGAATAACGTTATTGATCCCATTTTACAGGTGAGGAAACAGAGGCTTGGAGAAGGTTCAGTGCCTTGATTGCACAGCTAGTAGGTGTCAGTGCTGGGACTTGAGCCTAAGTGATAGATTTTCAGAGCTGGAAGGGACCTTGGATATTCTTTAATTCAACTCTACCACATTGACTTGCCTGACCTCCCATAGCTGGAAAGTGGTGGAGCTGAGAACCACCCCAAACCTTCTCAGCCCAGTGCTGCACATACACCTTTCAAGTATCTCCCTTCTACTCTGGGATTTCTCTTTATATGTGTGGCCTCCCCTATTAGACGGCGAACATCCTGAGAGCAGAATTGTCTTTGACCTTTCTCTGCATCCCTCGTGTTTAGCACAGTGCCTGACAAGTGTTGTTCAGTCCTGACTGACTCTTCATAACCTGGCTTGGGGTCTTCTTGGCAAAGACACTGTAATGGTTCGCCATTTCATCCTCCATCTCACTTGACAGATGAGGAAACTGAAGCAAACATGGGTGAAGTGACTTGCCCAACGTCACTAGGGCAAGTGTCTGAGGCCAGATTTGAACTAAGGAAGAGGAGTCTTCCTGCCTCCAAGCCTGACCCTCTATCCTATGTGCCACCCAGCTGCCCCTCCTAGTACAAAGTAAGTGCTTAATGAATACTTGTTGATTGACTAACTCTATGATCCCATGATCAGGAGTCCCTTCCCCTTGACAGATCCATTATTTCAACAACATGGAGAATCCTAGTTACAGAAACTGTATACTAATACAGATTGTCAACTTGCTTGGACCTGAAAGCCTTAGGGAGGCGCCTGGGGTACCATGAGGGGCAGTGACTTGCTCAGGGTGACTCAGTCAGGGAATCTAAGGCAGGATATGCCCTCAGACCTTCCTGACGCTGAGACCAGATCTCTATCTACTACCTCTGTCTCTCACATCTTTCTCTCCCTGTCTCCTTTCTGTCTCTCTCTCCTTCTCTTCTTTTTCTATCACCTATCTCTTTTCCTTTCTTTTCCCCCTTTCCCTCCCTCTCTCTCTTTCTCTCTCTGTGTATCTCTATCATCTCTCTGTCTCTCTCTCTCGTGTACATGCATACGTGTATATACACACATACATCTATATAAACTGTGTGTGCACATGAATGCAGTATAGGATAACATACTGGGCAAAATGTGAAAATACGTTATAAATATGAGCTAGTATTTTTGTTATCATTGTTATTAATCTAGACACCCACCCTCATATGTATGATTGCACAGAGAAGTTTGTCACCTAGAATACACCAGCTGCATCTGGCAGATCCACATCTGGGTTATTTCTAATAAACTTTAATGATTGCAGAGAACATGCTTCCCCTCCTCCCATGTGTAAAGGGAGGCCAATTCCTCTAAATTTTCTTTTGATTTCCATAATGTCATTATTGGAGGTGGAGAGTTACCACCAATGGCTTGTCCTGCCTTTAGGGGTACAGGTGAGTTTAGGTAAGGGGTCAGGTAAGGGGCCTGGCACTTAGATTCCCAAGATCCAAGGAGCTACTCCCTCCACCTTATGGTGGGGTTTCCTCTACCTGTTCCTAATATGTTTGTCCTTCATTTTTGAAGAAGACTATAACATCAGAAAAATGATGACATGACTTGCACTAGACTTTGTTTTGAGTGAGGGAAGGCTGTGCAAGATCACCAGCCTCACTTTCTCCTCCTGAGTCATCTGGATCCAGTGACCAGATATTCATCAGGATGACTGATTGCGCTTCATGGCCAGTTGCATCCTCTCCAACATCATCCTGTGGCATCATAGAGTGATTTCCAGTAATCTGGGTTCTCTTGGCTGCTCCCAGGGAGCTTGGTGTGCCTTGAGCTATTCCTGTGATTACGTGGGGGACCGAGGCTGGTGTGCTGTAGTCATTAAGTAAAGAAAAAGGGCTACCCAATGCCTCAACTATATTCTCTTTGACTGCCATGGAGCTGGCTGGCTTGGTCTCCCTGGGCTCATGTGGGCCAGGCCTTGTCCTTCTCTTCTTTGCCCGCCTCCACCTGGAATCCCAGCTTGGAGCTGTCCTCTACCTTTTCCCTCAGGGAGCCCCGATGGGAGGTGGACCAGACAATGGCATTCGTCGGTGCGTTTGAGATGTTCCGCTAGGCCTTCTCGAGTGACAAGAGTTCAGTGACAGGTGCTTCTGATGGACTCTGGGGCCGAATCCAAGCTGCCCAGCCGCCTGTGACCACAGTCTATCAACTGGGGGGTTCATGGTACTTCACCATCCTCTTCAAAGTGACAAAGGGTCATTTAAAAAAAAGTGACAGTTAAAAAAGCCAGGACTGAAAGGATGGGTCATTGGGAAAAGTAAATAAAGCCATTTCTCTGCTCTTTCTCTCATACCAACATCACAGGTTTCACATTCTCTTCCTGTTCTCCTGTCTGCCCCCGCTCCCCAGTCCTATCCCATCTCTGCCTCTAAGCCCCAAATGAACGTTGCTCTCTTGTCCGGAGACCTAGACCTTCTCAGGGGCCAAAGACAGGTGCCCATCTTATACTGGCTCTTCTCTGAGAAAGTGCTCAAATCACTGATTCCAAAGACACATAGGTCACTCAGGGGTCAGGAAGGAATTTCTTCCTTTTGCTCGACAGGGAAGGAAAGGCAGACTTATTAGATGAACCACAAAGATGTTTCCTCCTGGCTTTCTTTCTCATCCCCTTTTCTTCAACCTCTTTTTCCCCTTGCTGTTTCAGCTTCCTTCTGAAAGTCACAGCTGGAGGCTCAAGGCAGAATTGATGGGTTGGTGATCTGAGTAGACCTAACCCATCCATCAATCAATCAACCAACCAATCAGAAAATGTTTGTTAAGTGTCTCTAAGCCTCAGCCCTATTGTGTTGGGCCCACAACCAAGTGAAACAGACCTAATCCTTGCCTCTGAAACACCCCCTCTGGTAGATCGGAGGTGGGGAAAGCCTGTCTGGGGTTTGATGGTACATCCAGTAGAAAAGGCACTAGATTGGGAGGCAATACCTGGTTCAAATATTGACTCTGTCAGCTAACTCCTTGAGTGACTTTGACCAAATCTCTGCCATTCTCTGGGCATCCTAATCTACATGATGGGAGGGTTGAACTAGATGCCTTTTCTGACTAGGGTCCAGTTACACCAGCGTTCTCTCCTACAATTTGCCATCTCCCACTTTTGCACACTTTTCCTAGCTATCTCCATTCCGGAAAAGTTCAGTTTCCTCACCTCTGCCTCTTCCTTTCCCTGCAAGATCCAGCTCCAATCCTTCTGCAGGAGACCTTTCTACTGTGGCTGGGGCTGCCTTCTGAGGTTGTCTTCCATCGGCTCTGCATATAGCTAGTATGTATCCAGTTATTTACATGTTGGCAACCCCATTAGAATGTGAACTCTTTGAAAACAAAGTTGTCAAAGTGCTTGGAATCCCCAGCATTTAGCACACAGCCTGACAATAAATGCTTATTGACCAACTGATTTAATCTATGATCTGTTGATTCTAAATTCCTTCCACTCCCAGAGGCTCCTTTTGTTCCTCCGCAAAACAAGGAAGTTGAACTAGATGACTGCTAAGTCACCTTCCAGATGCAGTTCTATGATATGTAAGTCAGTTCTCCTTTCTAGGACTCAGTTTCTCCATCTGAAAAATGAAGGGATTTGGCTTAGATGACCTCTGAGGTTCTTTCCAGGTGAAAATCTGGAATATTTTGAATTCTATTTATCCAAGTCTGAGATGTCTACTTACTTTGAGAGTTGCTACCTTTGTTCCTGGGACCCCACATCCCATCCCACCCTATCCCATCCCATCCCATCCCATCCCAACCCATCCCATCCTGGGGGTATACAGCCACCATGTTGCTTTGCTTTTTCCTTCCCACCCATGCTAGAAGTGGACTGCCACTCAGTTACCAGGGTTGTCTAATCTATTGGGGCTCCAGGTCTGGAAGTGCCTCTTTTCCATAATCCCTAATCAGATCTCCGTCAGATAACAGCTCAGCCTTGGGAACATGAGATTTTAATGTGGAATGAATAAGTGCCCTGAGACTACGGCTCGTCACTGCAGCTCATCTGGAATCACTTAGAGTCGGGTAAATCCACTGGATGCTGCCTTCCCAGTGAACGAGGGGTTTACAGAGAGGCACACAGCTCGTTCCTCTTAATGTCTAAACAATCTGATGTTGACAAGCCTTCCACATTAACCCCAGAGTGGCAAAGTTTAAACCCTTTATTAGCTGATGGGGCTTGGCAAACCACTTAGAGGCTTTTGAATCCATATTTATAGGGAGAGGACCACGTAGATAAAAATATAGTCAGAGTGGTGGTAATTATGACACCAGCAATGATGATTTTTAAAGTCCAGCATCATGTGCGTGTATTTCATCCTCCAAAGGTCTACAGTAAGTCTTTTGACTTTCAGAAAGAAGCTAGGCTGAGGACGGGAAATCAATTTTCTATTCTTTTCTCCCTTTTTCTCCTCCTCTCCCCTTCCCTCCACTCTTCCTTCCTTCCTTCCTTCCTTCCTTCCTTCCTTCCTTCCTTCCTTC
>CM053769.1:103247035-103287659 GCA_028658325.1 Potorous gilbertii
TTCCTTCCTTCCTTCCTTCCTTCCTTCCTTCCTTCCTTCCTTCCTTCCTTCCCTCCTAAACCCCACGTTCTTCTTAGAGCATCCCAAACCCTGGTAAATGTATCATGCTCACAGAGCCAGCGAGGAGAAGACCGTGCCCCAGCATTGCTGGCCTTCAGTTGCAAAGACCTTGTATTTTGGCAGCTGACCCCATATCATGTAATTTTCCTACGGTTTTGCCCAGAACATTGTGAGTGCTTCCAAAGGCAGAGAGCTGGAATTTGGACCCCAGTATGGGGTGGGGAGGGGTGAGAACAGCTACAAAATGGCAGGGGGAGTTGAGATACTGTAGTTTAGCCCTTGACTGGTATTTGAAGGCCATCCCTAGTCCCACTGGCCAAGTTAGCAAAAACAAGGAAATGTTACTGGGTTCTGTCCAACTGCCTGGAAGACCATAGGAAAAAGCTGCCGATATATTTTTTTTTCAGAACTTAATTCAATAACGATTTAGTAATCAACCACATCCTATTGGAGAAATGAAGATATTTTAATTCACTATTATAAAAAAAGCATGAGGTAGCTGAGTTGATTTTCATTGGAGGGAATTTCATCATTTTTATTTTACTGTTTGGGTCAAGAACCCTGAAAAGTAAGAGCCTGGCAACTCTGACTCATTACAAGAAGAGAAATACTTCTCTGGCAAAATCAGGAGCTGGCTTGATTCCTGTGCACTGGAAGGACCACTGAACTTGGAGCCAAAGGGCTCGGGTTTGAATCCCAGCTCTGTGTGACTTTGGACAAATTACTTAATATCTTTGAGGTGTTTCAATTCAGTTGAGTTCAATAAACATTTATTAAATGCCTATTATGTGCCAGACACTGTGGTGAGCTCTGGGGATATTAAAAAAAGGTGAAAAAGACTGTCCTTGCCCTCAAATTGCTTACAATTTATTAGAGGAGAAAGTAAGCAAACAAGTTTGGCCTAGAAAAATCTCCATGTTCCTTCCAGCGAGAAATGGCTGATTGGGCAAGCCCCCTGGCAGCATTCTAACCTGAGACCTCACCTTTTGGGTTGTCATTTTCTACATTTCGTTGATGTCAGGACTGATGATGCCTTGAACTCCCCAGTTGGCTCTGTTTAAACACAATCCTCCAGCGCTGCTAGTTGATTTTCTCTCTAATAAGTACTTTTTAAATTGGATTTAGCTATTTGCAATATTACATGCTTACCTTGTGAATGCATTCATCCAATAGACATTTATTAAGCATATACTATCTTCCAGGTACTATTCTAGGTGCTGGTAAAAACCAAAAACCCAGCCACCCAACACTTGCTCCTCCCACAAAGCTTAAATTCTCCTACATTAATATAGAACATGTAGAAATGAATATAAATGAAACATATGAAACCCCTCCAGAGTTAGGGTACAATAGCAGCTGGGAGAAATCAAGAAAGGTTTCCTTGAGGTAGCTGGCAGTGCTGTGCATTGAGTCTGGAGTCAGGAAGCATGAGTTCAAATCCACTTCAGGTACTAGCAGTATGACCTTGGGCAAGTCACTTGACCTCTTTGCTGAAACGAAAAATGGGGATAACAAAATATATCTTGTGACATTGTTAGAAGAATTAAATAAGACAATATTTGTAAAGTACTTGGCACAAACCTGGCATATAATAGGCACTTAATAGATGCTTATTTCTGCCCTCCTTCCCCTGTAGAAGGTGGTACCCAAGCTGTGCTATGTATTGCAGGAGCTTATGTTCCTTTGTTATCCTTTGCATGACACCAGCTTCTAACCATTCAGGAAAAGTGTTTTAATGTATTGGAGAGAGAACATGGAAAATAGTATCTTCTGTTTAGAGCTGAAAGGGATCTGAAGTTGTTTCTCAGGAGCCTAGAGGGTTCACCCTCCTTGGAGGTCTCAGTGGAGCTGACCAGTTGGAGGTTGGGTATGTTAGAGTGGAGATTCCTTTTGGGCATGAGTTATACCTGAGGTCTCTGCCAACTTTCAAAACTGCAATTCTGTGATCTGAGTGCATGAATTATGGGAGAGGGCTTGCGTAGTTCTTGTTTCCATAAAAGTATTTATGACAGAGTGGGTTAATTAGGGAAATAATAAATGAACATATGATAGATGTCTTTAATTAAATTAAAATCCTTGCAAATGACACAATACAACTGCTGTCTTGGTACATATCTTGGTCCACTTCACTGGCTTGCCATCAGATCCCGGGAAAGTGAATCTAGAATCCATTCTGGTCTTAAAGACATGGAAACAGGGGGAGAAGAGGTTTGGCTACTACCACCACCTTCATTGGCCCACAGGACCTTGTGTTCCTTTAGCTCTTGGTCTGGGGACAAACACCTTTCCCAAGAACAAAGATCCCACCTGCAAATGCCCTGGCAGTTTTGTGTGCCGTCAACCACTGTCAGTTGGGATGCTCTTGTGATGCTGTTGCCTTTTTCCAGCTGTGGCTTCTGGGCCCAAGCAGACAATATGATTTGCAGTTTCTCCATAGCTTGTGTGCATAAGCTGAAGATTAGATATTTCTGAGAAATGAAGAGAAAGAGGGGAGCTCTTCCTCCTCTCATTCCCCTTTCCCCCCACCTCCCAATAGGCTATACAGATTTGAACATGGACTGATTACTGGGCCACCATCAGTCCAATGGTTCCATTTGCTTTAGGCTTATAGTAATAACTAGATAACTAAGTAAAAAGTTAAAAAAGAAACAAGGCAATGCTTATTCTTTAAATCAATGTCAACTTCCTAACGAGAGGGGAGGAGCAGTCGGTAGCTGGGCTGTTCTGGATGAACTATCAGAGATCTGTTGGGAATACTGGTGCCTTGACCCTGCTGACCCCCAAAGTGCTGAGTGTGGAAAATGGGAAGTCTCCACGGGCCTCAATATGCACAAGATGTCAGAAAAATGCAGTTCTTGGAAAACTATACCTTCCTTCTTCACTCTTCTCCTCTCTTTTCCCTTCCCTTTCCCCCACCAAGTTTGCATCATTGTGTTAACACTTCCAGTCCAAGGCTGGCTCTGTGTGCATTGGAAACAATATTTTCCAAGATGCATAATTCTAAATACTGTTTTACAGTCATTTGGTTGAGTGGCAAATACATGACTCCTTGTCTTAAAAAAAGTTTTATATATGCCTCTTCTTTTTATATTTCAGTCATTTTAGATGACTGAATATCCCCTTATAACAAATAAAAAGAGTTTAACCACCTTTCCCCACCAAAAAACCCAAATCAAACCAGTGATGGAGTCTGTCACATGTATGTAACATTCTGTCCTCATGAACCACCCTCCTCCTTCCTCTTCTCCTCCCTATGGACCCAGGTTCCCCCAGGACCAGAAACTCAACCTGCTTTTAGTTGTCTTTCATTGTACTCATTGTGTAGATTGTTTTTCTGATTCTGCTTAATTCATATATCCATTTATATAACTCTTTTACTTTTTCTCCGAGTTCCTCAAATTCTTAGTTTCTTACTGCACAGTCTTATTCCATGTACTATGGTTTTCTCAGCCTCCCCCTAACTGATGGACACCTTCCCACCGACCCACTTCACAAAATGGTGGCCTTTCGCAGCTAGCTGGGAGCCACCCTTCTTCTTCTATAAGGAGCTTTCCAGGGAGGGGTTTGCTGCCAGGGGAATTTTATTTTGGTATTTACGAAGCCCAGGTTCATTTTTTGATTGTGTTCTAAACAATGACAAGGATTTCATAGTGACTGGAACTAGTTAGGTTTCTTTACTCATGCTCAGTATTTTTCCTGGGCTGGAACTCTTAAGGGCTGAGTTCTCATCCCAAACTATCAGTATTAGTAGAGGCTGATCAGAGCTCCAATCCCCATCATGTTATACATCAATGTTTGAGCCCCTGTCCAATGGGGGTGGGTCCAATGGATGGAGGTGGTGCTGGGGGATTGGGGTAGTTGTCTTATCCAATTGACAGACTGGAGGGTACATATTATTTGTACATGCTTGATCAGAAATACAGCTTGGAGGCTTTGGGAAGGAAAGAGGGCTTTACAGACTTCGTAAACAGAATTACGCCACCTTCCCCCACCCCCAACCAAGTCACTTATTAAAGAGAGTCAAAACCCTATCTCTGTCTGTACTCTTACTCTTCTACTAGCCGTGTGTGTGTGTGTGTGTGTGTGTGTGTGTGTGTGTGTGTGTGTAAGCCTACTCTGCCTGTAAATATGGAAATATGGTGTGGATTAGAATCATTCCAAAGGATCTAAATTTGCATAAATAATATTCCACTTAGGAGGCTAGAGGGAGAGGGAGAGAAAAATTCTTAACTAAAAGGATGAAATCAGCATTTAAAGACTCCCTAAATACATATTTTAATGTTGACTTACTATTTTTTTAAAAATCTACTTAAGTTCCTATTTACCTGGGAGACCATTTGGTATCAGAGGAGACGCCTGGATCTCTCAGGTAAATAACAAAACACTTCACAGGCTGCCTAATTATGTGCTATGCCCTAGGTCCCCATGGGGAACCCCTTGGGTAAATAATGTGCTTTAGAAACTTGACAAAAAAATAGAACTCAAAACATCCACATTTATAGTTCTGGGCTCCAGCCTAGGGTCCGAGTCATCTTTGCTATTACATTGTCCCATCTGAGCAAGCTGTCCCTCACTAGGAACATGCCCCTCCTCACTTTTTAGAATCACTGGCTTCCTTCAATTCAGTCTAAATCCCATTCTCTATTCCGAGCCTGATTCCCTAATGCTGAGTCCCCCACTCATACCATCGCTTTGTTCATTAACATATCTGGGACTTTTCTCCTAGAGGCTCTAAGATCTTGGAGGTCATTCACCATCTTCCTTTTTATATTTTTGTATTACTGATGTCTAGTTTGATCCTTGGCACATAGTAAGCATATAGTAAAGCTGGTGCTTTAATAAATAAGTGTATGAAGGAAGGAATGCTGACTCTGCCACCAACTGACTCGGTGACTTTCCCTCCTGGAAGAAAAGCAACCCTCTGCTTGTAGTTGCTGGGCCATCACCAGGAAGGAGGAATGCCCTTAGCCCATCTGGCACCATCTGCTTCTTCTAACAGTGGTTGGCCTCTTGAGGGCACTAGGAATAGCCAGTACGTTTCCTGTGGGTCCGAGAAGACCAGGCTTGCCTGGGTGCTGGTGTGTGCATGTTTTCTACCTATTTAAAATATAGATATGGGCTGTGACCAGTGACTTTGAAAGCCATCAATAATACAGCAGTTTTGGTTACAGGAAAAAAAAAAGCTGTATCTAACATGGACCCAAAGAGCTGGTAACAAGTTGAAGATGTGGGGTTGGGGTTGGATTTTTCTTTTTCTTTTTTTTCTTTCTTTCTTTTTTTTTTTTGGTGAACCTTAAGTAAGCATGACAGGCATTAAGCTATCAATATTAGTGAGTGATTTAACATACCAACCAACATTTACCTGCAGTAATTCCTGTAGTAAACTACTCCTTCCGGGCTCTCCTACCACATAATTCAGTGGCCATAAATCAGAATCCTGAGTGTGCTGCATCTATCTTGCCTTGGGCAAGATCTTGAAGTCTTTCTTCCTTTTTTTCTCTTTGACTTCTGGAATCCTTTCATGGTGTGTGTGTGTGTGTGTGTGTGTGTGTGTGTGTGTGTGTGTGTGTTTTCTCAAGCAAATTTCTCTTATCCCCTCCTGTTGGCATTTTCATATGGGACATTGAAACACATCATACATCTGTAAGGTAGCCTAGAAACCCTCTTGTCTGGCCTGTCTGCTGCTGACTCCCTCTTTCCCTGGAGTGCAGAAGTTCACTTCATATCCTTTCCTAGATGGGATCCCCTAAGATTTTAAACTGCCTCTTGGTTGAAGGAATTCAAATCATTCTGCTCTGAGTTAGCCAGTTTCCCCACCTGGAGGGAAGTTTCAACTCAGGTGAGATTGAGCATGAGTCCCAGAATTAACAGCATCTCCAAGTTAGAATCAGAGAGCCAGGAGCTTAAAAAGAAATTTCACCTGGGAAATGCTCAGTCTTTGCATGACCACCTACAGTGAGTGGGAGCTCTTGACCTCCTGAAGCAGCTCCTTTCACTTTTTGGTATTTCTCACTGCTAGAAAAATTTCCCACCTCTTCCATCAAGTCTAAATCTGCCTCTTGGCTACTTCTACAAGCTCGGAGGACCCACGTTCAAATCTTACTTCTATGCCTTATCACTTTGGGCTACTCAATCTCACCCTGGACCTTATTGTCGTCATCTGGAAAATAAAAGGATTTAGACCAGATGGCCTCAAGGGGACTTCTAGCTTTCATTGCTCAGTGACAACCCCGATGGCCCCTCCTTGTGGTCCACTCTCCCTCCTGGTCTTTTCCAGATGAATTGCTCCCGAGTTCTGCTGCCTCATTATCACACCATCTTGTATATGGGACAATAGGTAAGGTAGAAATGGAACAGGTCTTTGGGAATCATCTCCAAACAATTCAGTTTACAAAGTTTCAGAGAAGAAGAATCTGTTCCCAGTCATACAAGCCAGGGCCTGAACCTGAGTCTCTTGACTCTTGGGATCAGAACATGGCTGCTTTCAGCTAGGGGGTTGTGGGCATGAAATTTGATGAGTTCTTTGAATAAAGAGGGGAAAGGGATCTTTAGCCATGCCCAGCAAGCCACATGGGAAATACTTAGCAATAGGAAACTGTGAGTGAACCATAAACCACAGCCCCTGAACATCCTTTAGGGCACTACCTATCCATGTCTTGATTAGGACAGGATGGTCTAATGCATATGACTGGGTTCAAATTCTGCCTTGGACACTTGCTACATGACTATGGGCAAGTCATTTTTAACCCCCTGGGCCTCAGTTTTCTCATTTGTAAATGAGAGCATTGGACTTGGTGGCTTCTAAGGTTCCTCCAAGTTTTAAATCTATCATCCTATGATCCATAATATTCTCTTACTATCCTGTTTTCCCAGAAACAATTAGATTCATAAGGTTTAGCATTAGAAGGGAGATGAAATCATATAATTCTGTCTCTTCAATTTTATAGAAGATGTTAATGATTTGTCTGAATTCACACAGATAGTTGGTGTCAGAGCCAGGACTCAGAGCTCTGCCCTCCACCTTGGAATCCATGCTGCTGGGTGGTCAGGCTGTGACTATGCCAGTATGGTCTCAGGTGGCACATCCCCACTTTCCATTTTGTGCATCCTTCTGCCCCACATCTAAGCCTACAAAGGGAGCCCGGGTACACAGACAGCGTGAAACCAAATACCATCCCCATCTTTCAACAGAGCAGTTTTCTTTACAGCTAAAAAAGATTTATTGGGGGAGAGTGTAGAGAGGGGGAGGGGATGTTGGGTGGGGACAGAGAACCTATTATGAACCCATCTGGTCTGTTCTGGGTCTTTTTTTTTTTTTTATTAGGAGAGGGAAAAAAAATCCCTCTCTAGGTTCATATGTCTAAGGAGAGTTCAATTAAAGTTATTTGCTGTTGCTTAAAATATGCCTGCACCTGCTTCAGGGCTGCATTGGTTCAGGGATGGCGGCTGGCCCCCAAAAGGCAGCAGCAGATGAGGACCTAGGCAGGGCTCATGCAAGAGCATGAGTGGAAGGACAAGGGATGGGGGCTACTCTGTGGTCTTGAGAAGAAGTTTCCAGATGTGCCCTGGAGGGAAAACTGGCCTAGAGGAAAGAGCACAGACCTGGGAATCCAAATTCTGAAATTACAGCTAGATTGTCTTAAGGTTCATTGAATCCCAGAGCTCGCCCCAGGAATTTTTGTGCTTGCGGCACGTGGGGCTGTATGCCCTCAGTTGAGCAGGTGGTGGGGAGCAGGGCAAGGAGCACACCCCAGCCCGCCATCTGGTACCTCCCTATTTTAACTAATTATTCTTGCTAACTAGGTGCTAAGCTCTGTTGCTTCTGTGATGCTAAAGGACTTCATGTGCTGTCAATGCCCTCTAAATCCAACACCCTGGGGAAAAAAATCTTCGTCATCTCCCCCAGGCATGACGCTATTAAATCTGATTTCCTCTTAGTAAAGATTAGCAAACAGAGGCCTTGACCAGGAAAGGTTCCACCCATGGTAGGGGAAAGAGTCAGGACTTGAACGGAAGTCTTTCTCACTTTGATTTCAGCAAGCTCTCTGCAATGCCATTTTGTTTTCCTACTTTGGGCACTTGGGCAATAGGGGAAACTAGGGCAAGTTTGCTCCAGAAGGATGGCATGATAACATTGGTGAGGACATTAGTCAAGTCAGGTGACTTAGTGAATTCATTTCCATACAGGCAAGGAGGCTGAATATTGACAAAACTGTAATGACCCATTTTGCTATGAAGTAGAGCTACTCTCCCATCCCTTCAGAAAGTTCCTGATTTCCCAGGCACCTGCCAGAGGCATACTTAGAGGAAATTAATTCTGGTTGGTGTGGGGTTGGGGAAATTTTGAAGTTGATGGACCAAGTACTATCATTTCCGATTCTAGTTTTGAGGGAATTCTCCATGTTGGAATTTCTCTTCATTTTAAAGCCGTCTTCAAAGAGAAAGCGTCATGAAGTTCTCTTAGCAAGTCCCAACCGTGCCTTGATATCTCTCTAGTGTCTCTAAGGTTTGAGTTCCAGTTATGACTGTAGTAGAGGGGTTTACCAACTTGTTGGGGCCCTGTTGTTCTCTTTCTCTACTTTTCTGGGAGGGAGATGGTTAGGAGAGCCCCCCAGCATCTAGTACATAGTAGATGCTAAATAAATGCCTGTTGGTTGATTGCAATTAAGAGTGTTAGGTTTCACTTCAGATGCTCTGAGTTCAGATCCTGGGTCTTGTACTTAGCACCTCTTTATCTTTCTCATCCTTTGGAAAATGAAGGTGTTGGACCCAGGTCCAGCCAGCTCTAGGGTTAAGATTTTATGGACTTCTCTAGTTTTGGCTTCCTAGTTTACAAAATCAGGGGGTTGGACTCAGCCTCTGAGGTCCCTTCACCTCCAAATATGTGATTGTGTGATGTAAAATAGCCGTCCTGTGGGGAGTAGAAAGCAGCCTCTTTATTAAAAAACAGAAAGAAAAGCAAAATCCTGATCCTGTTATACCGTCCTTCTTCCAAGGCTCAGCTGCAGATTCCTAGGCCCTCTCCTCCCTCTCTCTTCAGAAATGACTTAATAAATAAAAATCATATTTTCCCTTGCCGGCCCCCACCCAGTTGCAGGCTCCACCCTGCAGCCTACAATGTGTGTTCTCTGTGAGAGGGAGGCCCGATGTTGCTCAAACCCAACTCTGCCTGTCTTTGCTTTTTGATCATCAGGAAGGGTCAGGGACACCTCTTCCCCCCAACTCCCATCCCACTCTGCACTGAAACATTAGCTTACGGATGCATCAGTTCAGGGAAGGATCCCATTCAGTGCCAGTGGGAAAGCATGACTGGCCAGCTTAGACCAGCAATGGATCTTGACCCTGGCATTTTTCAAGTTCTATGGAGCCAGGGATGGATCAGAGTACAGGGGAGGAGAAACAGACCCAGTGGGATATGGCATGGTGGATAAATACCCAGATTACTAGTACTGACTAGTACTGCATTTATTAAGCACCTCCTGTATGTGCTGGGTTCTGGGGAGGGTATAACTGAAGATCATAGTACCTGGCCTTGAAAAGCTTATATTTTATTGGGGGTCATATGGCACATACCTAGACAAGACACAAGATGGAGTCTGCTGAGAACAAAGGAGATCTCTAGACAGAGTGGCAGCTAAGGGGCACATTGGGGAGTCAAGAAGACCTGAAATTAAATCCAGCCTTGTGACCTTGGGCAAGTCAGTTTCCTCACCTGTAAAGTGGACATCATAATGGCACCCACCTTCTAAAGTTATTGTAAGATTCAAAAAGTGGTTAATGTAGTGGCTGGCACACAGTAGGAACTGTATTTGTTATTATTTACTATTAATTGGCTCCAATTCTAAATCTTTTATCCTAGAGACATAGTTTAGCTACAAATCTAGAGAAGTCCAGAACAGGGAGGTCAGGATATTGAGGAGACTAGAGGACATGTCAGTACACTGGCAAATCCCTTGACTTCTCTGGGACTCAGTTTCCTTCCTTGTAACATGAGGAGAATGGGCAAGATGATTTCTCAGGGTCTTTCTAGCTCTGAATCTGTGACAAGAAGGTAATTCCTAGGTTGGGATGCTGACCATAAGAGTTTTGGGAACAGAGAGGTGTTGGGTTCTCCCTTTGTCTCTCCCTGCCTCTCAGTGTAAATTGTTGACATGCAGCAGGTCTCCCTGAGTGCAGTCACAGGTTGGTTAGCTTCTGTCTTCGGCTTCCTTTCAGCTAGGTAACGAGCATGCTTTTTTTTTTTTGGTCAATGAGGAAGCCAAAAGAACTCCCAATCTCCAGTGACTTTCCTCTGCCTGTTGGAGCCAGAGCCAGAGCTGGAGCTGGTGGGGTTGGCCTGGTTGGTGAGATAGCTCAGATCAGAAGCTGGAGGAATCTGCATAGAAGTAGAGCCCAATAAGACAAGATCTGTCAGCAAATGCTTTGAATGTTGCTTAACAAAATACGTTACACCAAATCTTTATAGACTGAATAAGCACAGCGAGTTCCAACCAAGTAAACCAAAAGTAAACACGGTCCTTATGGGAAATAAAATTCCATGTGGTTCGGGCTGAGCTGTGATTAATTCAGCGGCAATGAAAAGACTAGGAAAATACTGTCCAGTTATTGACTCTCTCTGAGAAACAATTCAATGTGAGTGAAAGAAAAAAAGAAAAGACAGGAGATTAACCCCAAAGGGTGGGCAGGGGCAGAGGAGCTGGAGTGTCTGCTCTTTAATGAGAAGTGAATGCGCTTGATGCTTTTGGTATGGCAGCCCTATCCATCAGGGAAGTGGAATTCTACAGGGACATCAGTAATGAAACAGGAGGGTAGCGGTAGGGGTGAGGCTGAGTGTAGGAAGAGAATTCAACAAGCATCTAATGGAGATTCAGAGGTAAAAATAAAGGCAGAGCCTGCCCTCCGAGAGCTTTTGCTCTGATGGGTGGAGAAGGGTGAGTATAAAACACACCAAGCATATACAAAGCAATTGTGGGGAGGGGTGGTGTGAGAATCATAGATAAAGGCGAAGTTTGTGTCAGGAATCGTCCATGTTTCTTTGAGTGGCCCTTTGTGTGTGTGCTCCAATGGGTAGGAGGGAGTAAGGAGCGGGGGAAAAGGCAGGGCTGTAACTCCTGATCTTTGTACCTTTGGAGAGTGAAACAGAATGCTCTCTCAATTCACTTTGGGTGGGGGAGATCAAAGGATACCACGAGGATGTTTCAAGGAAAGTGATCGACAGGTTGGGTGAGTGGACCAAGGCAGGGCAAGACAAGGTCAAGAAGGAACTCATGCAGGTTCTGGTTGCTGGAGGAAAGAGACACCATTTGGCAGTTTCCTATCTTATCTAATTATTCTTGCTAAGTAGGATCTATGCTCAGTTGTTTTTGTATCTCTTGAAGACTGGAAAAGTGATCACTGCCCCTCTAAATGTGGATGCCCCTGGGTAAAACCACCATCACCTCACCGTAGGTATGACTCTGGAGAGGTGTGTGTCCACAACCCAGTTTACCTCCCTAATAACCATGAACAACTGAACCAGGGATTTCTCAGTGCTCTTTTGTACTGGAGCTGTGTCCAGAGTGCATGCTTTCCTAATGTGCATTTTAACGTTAAATGATTTTTAATATTCTACATATGGTTTCATGGTTTAAAGCCTCCTCACTGGGAATGAGCAAGGCTGTGGTATTATGATGAATAGTGGATTGTGTCCAGGACACCCACTTACTTCCCTGCATATCAAACATGTGCAGCTCCCATTAAATATGGGAATGTCTCTGGGGATTCCAGTTGTCCTATCTGATCCAGTCCTATTTTGTTCCCTCGACCCGGATTGAGAGGGATACATTGTTCCCATACATTCTTCTTTTAATTAAATGCAGTAGATATGTCATGTCAATGAAATATTCCAGGTCTGTTTTTACATCTGTGGCCATTTTTTTCTTCCACTCTTTCCTTTTGGCTCCTTGGAAAGAAAATCACCAGTAAATGTAGATGCAGGCTTATTGATTGGTTGTGTGCAAGTTATCAAGTCATTTCAAAGACCATCTTAATTTTCGGTTTCTGCTTGTGTTGAAATGTGGGTGTGGAAACTCACTCGGGAGCTCACAACAGAAGGACATAATCACAGATTGACTGTGTCAGAGTTTCAGGGCAGGAATTGACCTCAGAGGACATTTAGTCTAGAGAATCTGAACCTTGGGGTCGTGGATAGATTTCAGGGGATCTGTGAACTTGGAATGGGGAGAAAAATTACAACTTTGTGTTCACTAACCTCACTAAACTTTAGCAGTTCCTTCAATTATGAGTTGTTTTTTTAAAATCACTATTCTGAAAAAAAGCTTCGTGGGCTTTGCCAGGCTGCCAATGGAATTGGTGACATGCAAAAACGTTGCGAACCACTGATCCTCGTCCAATTTGTTCTTAAAAAGTAATCCTTTTAATTGTCTACTCTAGAAGTAGTAGTCATTCCAGAGAGAGGGAATTCACTCCTTCTCAAGGTTGACCACTCCACTTTGGGAGAGCTCGCGCCTTTGGGAAGTTCTTCCTTAAAATAAGCCACTATTTTCCTCTTTGTTCCTTCTTATTGAGCCTCTGCGTTAAGCATTGTTTTGGAGACCACGCTGGATCCCAAAGTAGCTCCCTGGGTCCAAAGTGATTTATATCTCCAGCTTGGAAAGTGGTTGCTGGAGAGGAAGGTTGGTTGTGGTGTATGTTTCAAGTTTTAATTGCACGACTGGTTCCCTAATTGATCCTATTGATACAAAGTGCTGTCAAGAAAACTGGATATAGGCAAGGCAAGGCTTTCTCATCAGGAAGGAAACCTGATACCCCTCTGAACGCTCCCCCCCGTTCAATTATGATTTAAAAATACTGGAGTAAACTCCTAGCAATCCACCAGAGGCCAAGCTAGAGCCCTATTAGAAGGGTACTACAAGTAAACATTATTAATTATAAAAAATTGCTTAAATTAGATTTTTTTCACACCTGCTTCTTGCTTAATTAGCTAGCAATCCACATATTTCATTCAGCTGAACTCTTACTATTTATTCAAGCATGCTTGACATTAACATGCTGTTTGACGTTTGATATCCTCAGTTTTAATTTAACCACATGACAACAAATGGTGTTTATGAAATACTAGTGAGCTGGAAAAAAGAACCCATTGGAGTCACCCGTGCTGGGGAACAGCGAACCTTCCCTGCTTCTGGCTGGGATCTGGGGCTTTGAGTTGGGAGGTGAGGAGAAGCCCGTTGTCTGTTTTTCTCTGTTTTTCTGGGTTTCTCTCTCATGTCCTTTTTTCTTACCATTAAGGAGGAGTTCAGGAAGAAACTCTCAGTCCAGTTCTGAGGGCATTCAGGAAGATGGAACCAGTTGTGGTTGGCATTTAATTGCTTATTAGGATCATCAACCCAGAGCTTGAAGGTGCCTCAGTGACCTTCTGGCCTGTCCCTTGATTTTACAGATGAGGGAGCTGAGCTCCCAAGAAATTAAATGACTTACCTAAGGTCATACACATAGTAGAATCCCAGAAAGTATCGATTTAGAAGGACCTCAGGGGTCATTTGGTACAATCCCCTGATTTTATAGATGAGGGTAAACTGAAGCCCAAAGAGATGAAGTGACTTGTGTGAAGTCACAAAGAGAGTCAGTTCATAAAATCGTGGCTTTGGAATGACAAAAGACATCACAAGCCATCCAGGAAGGAAGTCAGGCACTGTACAAATGGGATTTTCATGGCCACGATAGTGGACAATAGGGATGATTATTATTTCCATTTTATAGTTGAGGAAATGGAAGTAGATGAAGTGAAGTGGCTTGTTTAGTGAATATAAAGGCTGGATTTAAACTCAGTTCTTCCTGACTCCAGAATTATCAAGTCATTCCCTGTGACACCTGGCTGCCTCTATGGCCAACACCCCAATTTAATGGAGGAGAAATTTGTTTTGTTTTGTTTCCCAAGAGAGAGTTACTTTCCTTGAGGTCACACAGGTAGTGGAACCATGGGGTCTCATGCATTTAGAATTGGATGAGGAGAATGAGGCCAAGATAACTTAAGCAACTTATCCAAGGGGCCACATGTACAAGGGAATGCTTTCAGCTCTTTGCTAACAAATAAAGCATTCTGAATAGTTTTGGATATGCCGAGCCTTTCCTTCTTTGAGGTTCATAACTAGTTGTGAGATTTTTGGGTTGAAGGGTATGAACAAGTCAGTGACTTTTCTCACAGAATTCCAAGTTGTTTTCTAGAATGGTTAGACTAATGTGCAACTTTTCCAACAGTGTATTATGTGCTTTTTGTCCTAGAGTCCCTTCAGTATTGACTATTTCTTTCTGGGAGACATCTTTCCTAGTTTATGAGTAGAAGGTGATAGAACCATTTTTAGTAGAGATCAAGAAATAGAGCAAGGCCCACCTTTGGTCTCTGGTTAGCTAACAGATGAACTGATGACTCTAGTGGAAGTGGGGGTGGTTGGGTGGGATATGTACTAATATGGGCCAGAGGCCAGAAGCTATACTCTTATCAGATAATTTTTCTCCCTACTTCTTGGGTAAACCAAGTGGATTAGGTGTCTTCTCCCAGAGGAATTAGGGAATCCAGCTGCATCCCTCCAAATAGCTCTTTCTTGACCCTTATGCCCTGGAAGTCCCAAGACATGTCCTCCAAAAGCAAGATAAACACCAGAAATGGGCTGGGTGACTGCAAAGTAAACCTGCCGATGAATGGCTTGGAACCATTGTGCGTCCTTCTGTGGTTCCCACATCCAGATCAAATTCCTTTCTGAAATTTGTCTCTCGTCTCACTAAAACATTTTGATTTCCCCAGTCGGGTAAGGGAGTCAAGATGTGAATTGTGTCAGGCGCATCGTAAGGCAAACGCCTAGGAAGGCGGTGATGAAACTCAACCTCAAAAATTCCCTGAGCCAAGAAACAAACGAGAAAATTGTCTCCATAATGTATTGATTCTGGCTAATGACATAACTTGTTGTAGGGGATTTGGATTGATAGCCACTGGCCAGCCTCCAGTGAGACACCATCTTCCATCTGATTCGGATCAAACTGTGTGTAAATCATTTTTAACTTGGGCCCTGTAGATTTTGTGTTCACACTGCCGCACCCGCCGGGTCTGACATCATTAGTCTTTTTCTGGGCTGCCTTTGTTTAAAAGAGGCACTTAACATTTTTGGCTTCTGGACGAGAGGGAGGCTTGTTAACCAAGCAATAACATGTTGGTGTCACACTCTTGCAAGATTTCGTTCTTCTTTTCTTCCTTTTCTTTTTCTTCTTCGTTTTTTTTCAATCTTATTCAGCCTGCATGTAGGCAAGAAAGCACATGTGTGGGGCTGTTCATGATGGATGGATCTCCTTAGGCTCAGAGGCCAGGTTTAGATAAGTAAAGATGCTTTTTGGAAGCTGATCCAACATCAGCATCCTCTTGAGAACCAGCCTATACAGAGCAGAACCAGTGCTTCTGGTTTTTGGATAAAAATGAAATTACTTAGGGTCTAGTTTATTATTCCATTTCCATCTTGCTGCCACTGAGGTCCAGGGGAAATCAGGCAGGTGTGTCTGTCACATAGCTATCCCCATCAACAGGCTTTTTGTTAAGCCTTAAGGAAAGAGGGCTTTGATAGAATCTGCACTCTCTTATGTTTTCTTTTCAGACCCTGTTTGCTGAGGTTTAATATAATCCAGAGAGCATAGCTAATTCTCAGTTACTTACAGTAAGAGAGAGATCACTTGAAAATTGCAAAGACTCTGTGATTTTTATTATGAGGATCTCCTTAGGTGGGAATACATTAGGATTATATATCTAGACCTTGAAAGGACTTTAGAAGTCACTTGTTTTTTTTTACAGAGGAGGACATTGAGACCCAGAGAAGTTATATGGTTAAACTTACCAAAAGTAACACTGGTTACAAAGGTAACAGGTAGTGACTGAAGTGTGACCTTAGATGTCAGCTAGTCACATATATCATAGAATTATATATTTAAAGCTGGAGGGTACTTTAGGGTACTCATTTTATAGAGTAAGGAATAGATATTCAGAGAGAGGAAGCAATTTACCCAAGGTCACACAGATAATGGCAAAGTCAGGATTTGAACTCAAATCTTCTCACTCCAATCTGATACTCTATTGTCTCACATTGTAGCTATCAAGGCAGATCACAAACCCCCAAAACTTAATCGGTAAGTACCAGGGAGTGCACTGAGGCACGTAAAGGTTGGGTGACTTGCTCAGAATCCCTAAACTTGAGAGCCAGAGAGATGGTATTTGAACTCAAGTCTTACTGACTAAACATGCTACCTACTAGACCATGTGGCCATTTTGAAGAGAAGTGTTGCATATAATGTAAAAAGCAGATAAATTAAGTGCTATTGGTATTTGAAATGGAAATACGTTGTATGAGTGTTTTAAAAAAAATTCTGATTTAGTTTCCAGATTACCTTTCACTTAGGTGGTTATTAAAATGAGTTAATATTCTGAGCCCCTATCAGTTCTGTAGTAGGTGGAGAAGCAATACGGCAAGCATAGGGGAGATGAAAAATTTACCAAGGACAATCCACTGAGGGTAGACATGATCTGCAATTGTATAACCAGCTTTGCACTTTCCCATGGCAGCAGAGAGGAGAACTTCTGCCTTCTGAGTCTACATTCAGGTCATTCTCTTGTCGTCATCTTTTAATGCCCTCTTCCTTTCTCCTTCTAGTTGTATAGTTCTTAGGCACCTTGCCCTTCTGAACACGGGGGCTCCCTTCATTTGCTCTGCATTCGCTGCTCTGCTTTTGAAATTTAAAGGAAAAAATATGATGAGAAGGATCTACTTTGTCCATTATGTGAGGACTCCCCTAGAGACTAATTTTAAAAATGCATTTTACATCCACTCGGGAAATTGGAGTTTTATTAGTTTTTCTTATTCTAATTTGCTTGCTTATTCAACTTGATTCTCTCTCTCTCTCTCTCTCTCTCTCTCTCTCTCTCTCTGCCCCTCTCTCTCTTCTCTCTGTCTCTCTCTGGGTGTTTCTCTCCCCCCTTTCCTTCCTTCCCTCCCCACTCTCTTTGCTCTCTTTCTCTCTGTCTGTCTCTCTTTTCCTTTCTTCTCTCCTTTTTTCCTCCCATCTCTGATCTGTGAGCTCCTTTTCTGATATATTCATGCCACATATCTAATTAAGCCTTGGATACATTTTTACTAGATATGTGTATGAATATGTATATACATCTAGAGAGACAGTGTATATATGCATGTGTGTGTGCTTATAAGTTTAGCATGTTAGACCTTAAACAGTCCAAGGTTGAGAAATGTGAGGAGGTGGGGAGGCAGTCCCTGCCACCCTTAAGTGAACATAATTAATTTCAGATTGCATTCTGACTTCCCAGCTCATGTGATTTGTCCACTGGGAAGGAGGACTCCAGACCAACTCAGCAGGTCACATCTCTAGGGAGGCTGTGGAATGATGCTCTGAAGAAGGAGGAAAGGACATCTGAAAGGAAAGGCCCCACCTCTTGGCCAGGATGTCTATTTAATATACTCAACTAACAAACAGCTGCATTCATAAAAGTCAGGAGTCCAGAATGAGGGAGGGATAGTTATTGAATAACAGAAGCTTAGGATTGGAAGAGACCTCCTCAGACACTTGAGTCCAACCATCCCCTACTGATAATCTCCTATTGGAGACCCAAACAAGTGGTCCTCCAGCCTCTGCTAAAGACCTCCAGGAAGGGGGAATTGATCCTGTCCAGAGGCAGCCCATCCCACTTTATGGAAGAGTTGTCATTATTTGGAGAGATGTCTAAGTTGTGTCAGATTCTATCTATTGCTTTTAAGTCCTGCCTCTAAGGCCAAGTGGAGTAAAGGGAATCCATCTTTCTGCAATTCCCTGTCCTACTTTGTCCATCTGTGTCACAGTGGTCCATTTTAAGATGGACATTGGTAAACTGAGTTTAATCTCTTCTAGAAGAAGTCCAAAATGGTGAAAGGGCTGGAGAACATACTGAACTAGGGTTGATAGAAGGAACTGGAATGTTTATCTTGGAGAAGACAAAATTTAGGTGAGGATATGATAGCCATCTCTAGGTATTACAAGGAAGAGGGATGAGATCACTTCTGGAAGTAAAGATCTCATCTTTAGAGGTTAGGACTGGAGAACCACATTTTTGAGATGTAGAAAAAGTTCCCATTCATTTAGGATCATCATATGATGTTGATGTACTCAGAGACCTCATTAGTTAGATCTGGGGTTCTGTGAGTTTCTACTCAAGCCTTCTCCCAACCACTAACCCATTTGGTTTATGAAGTGGTTTCAGCTTCTGTAGAGACTGGATCATGATGGAATAGGTCTTGGAGTAGAATATAAGCTTCTTGAAGGCAATGACCATTTTTTTTAGCTTTCTTATTCCCAGTGCCTGGCACATGGTAGCTGCGTCATAAATGCACATTGAAATAAATTAGAGTAAACTGCTTTTTTCCAGGGGGAAGCTAACCTGATGAAAGGGAGGAAGTAGAATTGAAGAGTATAGAACAAGGGAGCTGCGACGTTTCCTTGCCATCCTTTGCTTATTATATGGAAGAGAAAGGCTAATGCTTTGCATCATTTATTTGCTTGTATGTAAAGTCTGCTCTAGAGGCACAGTGGTATTTCTTTGAATCAATGGTAAAGATAATAGCTCTAATTTGTATAATGCTTTCCTGGCTGAATCTGAGATTTCATTGGTATCAGAAACTCTGCAGGTAAGAAGAATCTTGGGTCCAGAGCAGGTGAGCACCTTCTCTGTTACTTCTAGGCTTAGAAAGAGGGGCCCAGGGGCACGGGGAGGTGGAGTGATCTGCTCAAGGTCACCCAGATTGTCTATGACAGAGACCCATCTCCCTGTCTTCCAGTCCAGTCCTCTAGCCACCATGACATCTTGCTTTACAAATAACTAACATTTATATTGCACTCTAGGGATGCTAGGTGACACAGTGGATAGAGCTTTGGCTCTGGAGTGAGGAGAATCTAAGTAAAAATCTAGATATTTAGTAGTTCCCTGAGGGTAGAAAAGGACTCACTTTTGTGCTTTTGTCCCTTGTGCCTAGAACAGGGCACAAAGTAGGCACTTAAATGTTTTTTCATTTGTTCTTTCATTCACCCTTTCAGAGTGAAGTGGGCAGGGAGTTAAAATCATTGGGGTGGCAGTGGGATTTGGAAATTGGAGTTCTTGGGTTCAAATCTTGGCTTGGCTGCTTCCTATTAGGGGCCCACTGGGTTCACCTCCATTTTCTGGATCTTTCCTCCTCTCTAAAGCAAGTGATAGCTAATTTCCCTGCTCAGTTCATGAGCTCAGGCCTCAACTCATCATGTGTTTGCTTTTAGGCAAGACAGTAAACTCTCAGTTTTGCCCTCTGGAAAATGGGAAACATATTACCCTTTCCTTGTTGTTGGCCTGAGGGTTGGTTAGAGGAAAAATTTTAAACAGTTTAAAACAAATAGTAGGTGTTTTGGACTCCTTGGAGTGACATAAGTGGGAATTCTTATTACTTGGGATTCTCTTGGCTCAGTCTGAGTGGAATGAATAACCCAGCACACCCCTGCTAAAAGAATGGCTCTGCTCTTAAAACAGAAATAAAAACCAATGAAATAATTGTTTTCTGAGGCATACAATACATCTGTGCCATAAAACCTTGAAAGGAACTATGCTTCCTTTGCTGGCCAGTGAGGTAACATCCCCTCTCTATTGGACAAGAAAAGGGAGAACGTGTCAGAGAACATTTTAGCCTTTGTGGGATTGAAATTTCCTCTTGGATTCCATGCCTTCTCAACATGAAGGCTCCATGAGGGAATGTGGGCTGGGAGAAGCTGTATGTCCTTTGTGGAGGTTGAGCCTGCCTGTGGATGTCAAAGGGACTGGAGGGACAGATGCCGGCTAGTGAGAAAGTCTAGCAACCATCATCATCCTCATCACAACTGATCTTTATATAATGTTTTAAACTTCTGAAACTCACAAGAACTCTAGGAGTTAGATACTATAAGTTGTATTATCACCATTTTACAGATGAGGAAACTGAGGCTCCCCCAATGAGCAGGAGAGCAGTTTCTTTTCTGTGGTCTCTGGCTCTGAGACTTTTTAGGACAATGAGTAGAAGCAGGTGAGGAGGGAAGGGAAGAGAAAACCAGGCTGGGGCCATGGAAGGAGACCTTCAAGCTCTGAGAGAAATAACGGGTCAGAGCCCATCCCACTATGGAAATGTATGACTTTGGGGGGAAATGTTGTTTATCTTTTCATACCACAATTCATTTGCTTATAAAAATATATTTTTAAATAAAAAAAATTATTGCTCTCTGAGTGTTTCTGAAGGAAGCCAAAAAGTCAATCATGAATTGTTTTAGGTTTTTACCAACTCACCAAAAAGCCCCAAGAAAGGTTGCGGGTGTAACGAGCAACCAGGGGTCTTTCCCATTAAGAAGAAACAACCCAGGACAAAGAGACAGAAGCCCTGGATCTGAGTTCTGTTTCTCCATCAGAACTGTGTCACTATCAGTGAGTTGGCCCGGCTCTTGGAGCCTCAGCTCTCTGGTCTGGGACAGGGAGAGAATGGCTCAAATCCTGCCTTTGATGGCCGAGCTCATGACCTTAGACAGGTCATTTTACTTCTTGGGACCTGATTTCCCCCTTCCAACTCTGTCTGACAAAATGGAGATAATACTTGTACAATCTATCTCTTGGGGGTGTTAGGAGAAAGTCTGGTAGGGACTGGAAAGGATCATAGAAACGGGGCAGTGAAAGTGGTGGGGTACAGAGGAGAGGGCACAAGGGTTTGAGTCAGGACACCTAAGCTTGTTTCCAGCCCCCAGCACTCCCTTGTCTATATTGGTGACCTTGGTTAAGTGACCCCCCATCTCTAGGCCTCAGTGTTCTTATTTCAAATGGGGGTAATACTACTGATGCTTCCTACCGGGCAGCTTTGTAGAAATGCAAGTGTGTTGTAAACCTTGAAGACATAGGAGTTATTTACGGTACATTACTTACGCTTATTAGATATTATTTATATAATGATTTATTGTTACTTATTGTTAATGACTGGCATTTGTAAAGCGCTTTAAGGTTTGCTAAGTATTTTACAAAGTGTCTCATTTGATCTTTAGCATAACTCTGGGACATACGTGTTCTTATGATCTCTATTGCACAGTTGAGGAAACTGAGGCTGACACAGGTTAAGTGACTTGCTCAAGGTCACTTAGCTAGTAAGTGTTTCAGGCAAGATTTGAACTCAGGTCTTCCTGACCAGAAGCCTAGCACTATAGCCACAGAGCCACTTAGGAATGTGAGGCATCCTCCTTTTTCTTAGCTCTATGTAAAACCTCTAATTTGGATGTATCTCTTTTCAGAAGGTCACTTCCCTTGATAAACATTTCAATTCAAATCAAGGACCTGGCTAGATTCCAGATGCTGAGCAGGGTGCTGGGGATCCAACAGACCCAATCCAAACAGTTTTCATCCTCATGAATGTGTTTTCTTTTGGGGAGGGGGATACACCACCCAAGGACATAGCCCACGGGTGCCGTGCTCTCTACAACATGGGTTTTCCCTCCACTGATGCCTGTCTAAGCTTGCTCAGGCTTTGTGACTTTTTCCACACACTTGATGAAGTTCAACCAGGATGCAGCCAGTGGTTTGGGGCCCTTTTCAGGACATTGTGGTAGACACGATTTACAAAGTAAATGCAAAGTCTTGAAAACTTTGGGGGAGGTGAGGAACCAATAAGTGGGAAGAATCAGGAAAAATCTTTTGGAGCAGGTGGGAAAGAGACCTAGGGATTCTGAGGGGCTGGAAAGTGGCAGGGGGAGAGAGACAGAGACAGAGACACAGAGAGACAGAAACAGAGTGACAACAGGAAGAGAAAGAGAGATGGAGAGAGAGACAGAGAGAGATGGAGAGACAGAGACAGAGACAGACAGAGACAGAGAGAAATGAAGAGAGAGACAGAGACAGAGAGACAGAGAGACAGAAACAGAGTCACACAGGGAGAGAAAGAGAGAGAGATGGAGAGAGTGACAGAGACAGAGAGAGTCAGAGAGACAGAGAGAGATACAGAGGCAGATACACAGAGATGAGGGATCCAGCTTGTGCCAACCTCAGAGAGCAGAGAGAGGGTCACATAAGTAACCCAGCTTGGCTGAAGGGGGAGTGCTGTTCAGTTTAAACTACTAAACCTTTATTAAGGGTGAGAAGCTATGAAGGATTATCAAGAATACAGTGACAAAGAGGAAGAACCTTGCCCTCAAGAATCTTACATTCTGTGTGTGTGTAGAGACAACTTATACAAACATAGGCATATATGTGTAGTCAACACATAACATATGTGTATATATACATGTAGATGCTTCTTCACATACATATTCATATACACATACACAAACTTACACAGACACACAAACACACACATACACAAACATATACACACATACATATATACATGCATGCACACAATACACATATATACATACACATACAATATTGGGGCAGTTAAGAGGCACAGTGGATAGAGACCTGGGCCTGGAGGTAGGAAGACCTATCTTCCTGAGTTCAAATCTGCCCTCAGACACTCACTAATTGTGTGACCCTGAACAAGTCACTTTGCCCTGCTTGCCTCTATTTCCTCATCTGTAAAATAAGCTGGAGAAGGAAAACGCCAACCTCTCTAGTATCTTTGCCAAGAAAACCCCAAGTGGGGTCACAAAGAGTCAGACATGACTGAAAATGACTGAAATATGTAACATATACATATACATATATCTATAAGTAAATATTAAATTGGATTGGGAAGGCAGGGATACTCCTTATCACTGCTCACTCCATACTGGCACATATTTTAGATTGGGAGTGCTGAGAAGCCAGTCATAAACCCTGTGCAGTGGTACAGTTCTCAGAGAGAATTTCTCAGGGCAGAAGCTTGGTACCTCCAAGGCTCCTGGGATTTGTGCTCTGCAAAGGCACCTCCCTTATTACTACTTCTTTCACTTAAGCCAGTCTTAGTGTATGATGCTGCCCCCAACCTCTCTCTCTCCTTTCTCTCTCTGTCTCTTTCCTCTCTCTGTTTCTCTGTCTCTGCCTTCCCCTGCACACACATGTACATATATAGCATATTCACACATGCATGTATATACACACACATGCACACAATATAAGGCATGCATGCACCCGCAACATGCAAACACACAATATAACATACAACACACATGCATTCACATATAGGCACAGGCATGCACATACAATGCATACATGTATACACAATACACACATGTGCACATACATATGAACAGTATATATCATATGCCATAGAGGCTAAGGCCAGTGTTCTGGGTATACCCTAACTCCAAGCAGAGGCGTTAGAATGGGAATCCTAAAGGGGGAGGCACCAGTAGCAGGGGAGCCAGTGATGGCATCAGGACAGTCCTGCAGAAGGCAGAAGTCAAGATGGTCTCAGAAGTACCTCGACACTGTCCTGGGCAGCCCAGGCATCAACTCCTACCTCTAATAACACACTGGCTGTATTGCTCTGGACAAATCACCTTAACTTCTCTGTGCTCCAGGCAACTCCAAGTAGCAGAGGAGGTGTTGACCTGCATTAGTGGAGAGAGTTTGCTCACCTTGGACTTCTCTAGACCAATAAAATTACAGGTTTGGTCCCCATTCCCTATCCCTACACAATAACAATAAAGGCCAAATTTTTTATTTTAGGGTGCAGCTGCCCTCTAATCAAGATCAAAGTTCTGAATGAATGCAGTCTGAGCAAAGACACCAGTGAATAAATAACAAGTGCATCTCCACTGCTTTTAAGGAAGGAACACTCATCCCTGTGGGTGGGAGAGGGTTCAGGAAGGTCCTCATGGAGAAGGTGATAGACAGTCTGACTCTTTCACCAAAGCCTGGACTGGTCAAACCTCCAAATACTTGGTCCCATCACCATTCCTCCTAAGCTAAGACTGAAAATGACAATACAATTAGGGTAAACGGGCATTTTTGCCTCCCCCCATCCCTTCCCCTCACTATTTTCTTTTCTTTTTTTTCTGTTAAAAAAAAAGAAAGAAAAAGAAAAGAGGCTACTTCAGATTCTACAGAAATAACAAAGGTAGACCTAATGGGTCACCATATGTGGAGTGGGGTTCTCTTGGGCCTTAGGATACACACTCCAAGAGGGAAACAAAGAAAGGGGAAAAGGCAGTCACATTGGCAACTGTTGTTAGGTAGTATAAACAAAAGCCAGCCACTGGCGTGGAGCAGGGGCTCGGATTCCAATAGCACTCAATGGGGAGCCTTCCTTAAAAAATTACAAGAAGCTGGGCTGGAGCTGGTCCATGCTGCGAACGGCAAAAGAAGCAAAAACAAGCCCAAATGAGTGGAAATTAAGCAGCAGGAAATAGGGATTTGGCACAAAGTTGGAATCTGAAACTGCAGAGAGGTGTCAGTGATAAGGTTGGATCGAGTTTCGGGCCAAGGAGAGAGAGAGAGAAAGAATGCAGATGTGTTCATTGAATAAAGCACAGATGTAGAGAAAGGGGGCAGGGGAAGGCAATCGGAATGAGTGGAAGCGTGTTTCTGTTTCGTGTTCTCCCAACATTATTCTCCCCGCGTGTCTGGATGGAATTACAGGTCGGGGTTGGTTCAGACTGTTCCAATCTACCAGAGAGATTAAGGCAAAGTTTATTTATTTTTACCTTTTCCTGCTCTGGGCAGACGGGGCTGTTTCTGCTTGGGGCATTTGAAGGCGCTGGGTTGAGTGGAAGCCAGGTGGGTGATAGGTGGTTGGGGACCTGTATATTGGCTGCGTTGATTGCGCTACGATTAGGGACAGGCAGTGACATCACCAGAGAAAGAGACATTGTGCAGGTCAGTTCAGTGTTGCTTGAGGTGCCCCACAGATAAAAGGTGAGAAAAAAGTCCTAACAATGTTAGGGGCGCCAGTGTTCCAGGTGCCAGGGGGGCCCCACCTCCCTGTCACGTCCAAATCCTGAACCAGGAGGAGTCTAGATACAGACAATTCAGATAAACTCACTTGGCTAGAAAATGGTGTCCCTAAGATTGGCCTTTCACTCAGTGGTCTTTCCAGCCTTCCAAATTTCCACTCTTCCTGAGATGCTGGATAGATAAAGTCATGATGATGAAGGTCCCAACATCTCCATGGGCAGTTTCCTTCCAAACTTTGAAGCCCGCATGCTTATAACTGGAGTGAAGGAATACCCTTCATCACTGATCACTCAATACCGGTAGATGCCTTAGGGTTGGGGTGCTGGAAGTCAGTCACAAACGCTGTGTATGGGATATGGTCCTAGAGAGAAATTCTGAAAGGAAGCTTGGTGCTTTTGAGGGCTCATGGTCTCCCTTATTCATTGGCTCATTCCCTCAAGCCTATCCCAACTGTTTAACCACCTCTCTCTGTCTCTGTCTCCTTTCCTCCTCACTTTCTGAACATACATGACCCGTTCCCATGTTCTCATTCTTTAATTTCATGAGAATTTGTTGTTGTTCAGTTTTAGTTGTGAGTGACTTGCACAGGATCACGCTTATAGTAAGTGTCTCAGGCCAGATTTGAACTCAGGAAAAGTCCTTCTGACGCCAGGTCCAGCACTCTATATACTATGGTGTACCTAGCTTCATAAGAATACACAGCAGAAAAGAGCAATGGATTTGGAATCAAAGGATTTGGGTTTAAATCCTACCCCTGCTGTTCCCTAGAGCAGCCTATGTATCCTCCCTATGCCTGAGTTTCCTCAATTGTAAAATGAAAGGGTAGGGTGAGATGACTTCTAAGGACCCTCATGGCTCTGAATCTATTGTCCTATGATCTATGATCTGCCTTCAAAACCTTCTCTGACCCTAACTGCCTTGTCATGCTACAATACTCAGCTTCCAGGGGTATCTCCCAGACCCCTTCTCAATATGCATCATCTCTTGAAGTCCTCCCAGAATGCTGAGATACCCCTATAGAGCTCTTCACACCTGCTATCCCTCAATCTACAATTGGGCACACCCACATCTTTCTTATCCCCTGTCGGACCCCCAACAAACCTTATCTTTTACCACCTGGCAAGGAGGAATAAGTGTGGGATTCTTTTCTCATCATCACATCATAACTGTCCAGTGTGGTGAGGTAGAAAGAACCCCTCTGGGAGTCCCGAGACTGGAGTTCAAGTCCTTCCTTTTAGTTATGTGGCTTTAGCAGGTCCCTTCAATTTTCTATGTCTTGGTTTATTCTTCTATAAAATGGGCCAGAATAGGAATTTTTGTGAATATCAACTGAACTAGATATATGAAAACACAGTGTGAATATGAGGGATTATTACTAATGATATCTGTGAAGACTAGCCCTGAATGGAAGCAGTCAGCTAGAGGATTTAACTCTGCTTGGCCACTTTCCTCGCAATAATCCTGTGGGGTCGGAAACACAATGACTCATATGGACCCCGTTTTTCCTCTTCAGGTTCACTCACTATGAGGAGACCAGGCAGAAATCCTCTGGGTTTGTTTCTGGAGATTTCTGAAAGGGGATAGTGACTAGACTTGTGAAGAATCTGGGATATTTAACCTGGAGAAGGAAGACTTCGGGTGGGGCCTGAGGAAGGACCTCAGGGATCAGAAGGATTTAGAAGGTTTAGACATGATCTGCTCTACCCTAGAGGGCAGAACAAGAAGCAGCAGGTAGAAGTGTGTGGGCCTTACTTGTCCTCCTCCTTCCCAAGAGAATGTAAGTGCACAGAGTCAAGGATGGTTGTATTGTTGCCTTGGTATTCTCCACACTTGACTCATAGTCATAACTTGGCAAATGCACCATTGAATTGAAGTTGAAATGCAGATGCAATGTGCCCCTAGTGCAGAGCAGATAAGCTTTTTTCCTTCACTACTCCAAAGAGCTGTGATTTCTTTGGTTTGGGAAGTTTCTCCATTAGTGTAGATTCTCATTCCTTCAAAACCTAGCCCATGGTTTTGGAGAGTTGCCAACTGTAGCTGAAAGTTCAAATGGACAAACATTTATTAAGCATCCACCACCCCAGATGGAAGGGATCCAAGATGTTACCTACTCCAAAGGAACTTAGGTTCTGCCCTGCATCCAACCAGGTAGTGAGCCTGTCTGAACTTAGCTAGCAGCATCCTCAGGACAAGAGAAGTCCAGTACCTCTCCAGACCCATACTGGAAGCCCAGTCACCAGGTTGAACAAGAGAGTCCCACTTCTGTGAAGCTCTTTCCACTGGGAAGGTCTGCCAGTGTTTAGACTCTCTTGCACACACTGTAGGACCCCAGGTTGCCTCTATGTCAAGGTGCGGAACCAGAGGAGAACTTTAGGAAGGAAAGAAATGAAGCAATATTTAAAATTCTCCAGCTCATCTTCCTTTGGAGAATTTCAGGATTTTAAGAATCCATCTTATCTGCCAGCCTTTCAGTGAAGGGCATGCCTTTGTGACTGCCATGGATTGGCTTTCTCTTTTGAGTGGGGCTTAGAAAAGAACACTAAATATGGCTGATCCCAATAGATGGTTCATGGTGGGGTTCTGTGCTAGTGGGTATTTCAACCATGTGAATATCCGTATCCTAACTTCTATGTAATCTCGAAATGAACATGCAGTCTCTCCTTTGGGATCTACCTTAAATGTCATGTTTTCTGTATCAATACATCTGACATAATAGCCTGGACTAGATTCAGCCTTGGTTGTATGCCATCAGAGGAAAGAATACTGTTCAAATGTTAGCTATTAAAAATAAAAATTAGCTGAGAAATGATGGGAGAGAGAGTATTAGAATTCTCACTACCCTCCCTTCCCTTCCCTTCCCAGCCATTACCATCTCTCCACCTGTTCCCTTACAGGGTTCTTTCCTTGCTATTTCGCTTATACCTTTTCCCCTTTCCTGGTTTTCTAGGAATAAATAATAGGTGCCATCCCCCCTTCCTTAACATCTGTAGAACTGCTTGGACCCAAATGCTCCGAATTTGTAATGGAAACCACAGACTTCAGTGCACATCAGGGGAGAAAAATGTGCATTTTACAACTCAGATCTCTATCTGTGTTAACCAAACCCAGGCAGGAGTAGTAAAAAGAAAAGACCGTGAGTGGGGGCAATTGAAGCCTGGCCAGTGCGGTTGGAGGCAAACAGCGAACATGGGAGTGTGTCCTTCCTGGGATGAATTTAATTGAACCAGGGTTTACTGAGAATCTACTTGGGCAAGGCACTGGGCTAGGTGCTGAAGCAGATGGGGAGATAAGTCAGATTGGATGCCTGCCCTCAAGGAGCTTAGAGCCTCACAGATGGAGGGGAGATGGTTTCAGGGCGTATGAAGAGATGGATGGATAGCTTCCAAGAATAGGTTGGAAGTTAGCATTCCACTGGGAGCCACCTTTGTCAGATATTACTTAGGACAGTTGGACAACATGATCAATGAAGATCTGAATTCAAATCCTGCCTCTGACACTTCTCATCTCTGCCACCCTGGATAAGTCACTTCGGACAAGTTTTCTCATCTCGAAAATAGGGATAATAACCCTATCTCTTAGGATTGTTGTATGGATCAAATGAAATAGCACATGTAAAGTGCTTTGCACACCATAAATTGCTATCTAAATACCAGTTCTTACTATTATATGTACTTTTCAGTCAGATGTAAATGTCTTGAGGGTAGGGATTATTTCAAGTTACATCTTTGTGTCTCCAGGGCCCAGCATAGTGCCTTACACACAGTACATGTCTAATGAATGTTTACGGAATTGAATTAGATTCCATGGAATGGTCACTGGCGATTTAGCAGCCTGGCTCCTGGCTACAAAAATAATAGATGGCCCCTTACCATCCCTACCCTGGTAGTGGGAATTGGAGTCAAGAAGACCTCAGTTCCAATCCTGCCTCAGACATTGATGAGATATGTGATCCCGGGCAGCTTGTTTAACCTTTCTAGGCCTCAGTTTACTTCCATAGAAAATGAAGGGGGTGGATTTGAATTAGCTCTGAATTTATGATCCTTTGATATGACTTTGACCCTTCAGGACCTTCTGCAGCCTAAAGAAACAGGTTTGAGGAAAACCTTCCAGGTTCAGTGTAGCCTGGAAGCATTCTTCCTCTATGTAGACTATTTTGAGATGGTCTTAGCATCTTTTCTCTCTCCCACACATCCCCTTAATGTGATTCGAAGTTAGCTAGTTTGAGCTAACATATGTTCTTAGCATTATGTCACCAGAGTGATAGATTATTTCTTCTATGTTTTTTTCCCCCTCTGAGTCCCCACTTCAAGCACCAAGGCTAAGGAGCTTGTTTAAATAAAGAGATGCTAACATACCTTGACAGCAACCTATTAAAAACAGGGGAGAAAACCCCACCCCCCAACCTTTAAGAGGTCTCAAATCTGCATCCCATCTGTTTAATATGCAACCTGATGTGTTACTACTGAAGATTGCTTCCTCTAACAGAAGAGATGGAACCGCTGGGAAGCGGCTTGATGTAGCCATAGCAGCTCTCAGCATAGAGCTGTCAGAGCTGGCTTGGGAGCAAGGGCAGTGATGCCCAGGAGCTCTTGGAGATCCAGGACTACTATACACTTCATCTGAAGTCTAAGGACCATTCTCAAGATGCATGGAGCTTGATTCACATGCCCAGAGTGATTTACAATTTACAAAATACTCACCAGTTGAGTGAGGTTGGTGCCATGGGGATTAATCCCTCTCTTTTTACAGATGAAGAAACCAAGGCTCAGAGGGGTGACCTCAATCAATCAACAATGAATTTATTAAGCATTTAGTATGTTCAGTCACAGGGGATAAAAAGGCAAAGAGTCCATGCCTTTCAAGGAGACAACACAAGCCAACCACACATATATGAAAGATATGTAAAGTGGACATAAGGTAATTTAGGGAGGGGGTGCACTAACAGTTTGGGGAGGGGTTGGGCAGACCAGAAAAGGCTTCATGTAGGAAGTGGAACCTCAACTGAGTCCTGAAGAAATGTAGGGTATGGGGAGCAGTCAGTGTAAAGGCATGGGAAATGCCTTTGGGTTTTGGGTGCACAACACTAGCCCAGGGTTTCAGAGATAGTAAGTCACAGAGCTGGGATTTGACCCTAGATCCTTTGAATGCAAAGGTAATGGTTTTCCTCCCATAGTGTACCCTTCTGCCTCTCTTTGGGAAGTCTTGGGAGTCTCATGACATCCTAAGAGAGATTTTGGGAGACCAAGACGTATCAAAAGATGTCTTCACTGGAACTCCTTCAGGATCACACAGATCTAACCGAATCCAATATTTGCCTCTCAGATAGTGGAGTTTCTTACTCTGGAAGTTTTGTCTGGGCAGGAATCATCCCAGTGAGTGGGTCTTGCAGTCTTCAATAGCTAGATGATATTCTTACATTACCTGTGATTCTATCATAGATGTAGGAACTTTCTTTCCCAATCTACCTTTAACTTAGAGGATTCTTCTTAGAGCTTGCCTACTCAGGGAGGTAAATCACTTTGCTCATTGCCACACAAGCAGTAAGTGTTGGAGGTGGGATCTGAGACTAGGTCTTCATCTCAAGTCTTCTATCCAATGCACCACACTGCCTTTGGTGCACATACAGCTCCTCTTTTCTATTTGAACAGGGAGGAAATTGTGGCTTGGGAAAGGCTGATCTGGGATCTAGACTCCTGGGTTCTGAGCTTGTCTTTTCATTTCTGTATTGTGACCTGCTCTGAACCATTGGCTCATCCTTTCTTCTATGCCACAGGCCCTTGCTTTTTTTTTTTTTGACAAGAAGGGAGGTATGCAGCAAAATGAAATGTTTCTCCTCATTCTCCATTCCTAGGTGTGCAGGGCAGAAGAATCGACCTCTGTGTGGGGATGCGGGTGTGGATGTGAGTGTGCTACAAGTGATGAACAAGGTCCTCCCTCCCTTTCTTCCAATGGGAGTAGATGAAGCACATTCTCTCATCATTGAATGGAAATCTTTCTTCTGATTCTGATCAACCTCTCTTTGCGCCTCTGGCTTAGAAAATTGAACTGAATGGCTTGGAGAATATTTGGGGTTCTCTTTAGAAACGGGTACCCCAGAAATGCCAACTGACCTTTAAGAAGTTGGTGGTTTAGATTTGGTAACTCTTCCTTACTGTCAGTTATCTGGGCCTCACTGACATTCTAGAGTCAAGACCAGAGAGGTGTGGAGTGAAAACTGCTGGATTTATAGTCAGAAGACCTGAATTTGAGTTCAGACTCTATTATTTACTAACTGTTTGAGCCTGAGCAAGTCACTTCTCCGACAGACTCAGTTTCCTTTTCTTTTTTGGTAGAATGAAAGAATTTGACCAGGGACTTTCTCAGGTCCCTCATACATTTGTCAAGTTATAAATCCTATACTTTTCTATTCTTCTTTCCTGGGGGAAAGGGGAGAAGGTGCAAACTCCCCTTTGATCATCCCATATGGTGGATAGTCTCCACCTGCAGGAGATAATAACAAACATTTTAATAAACAAACATTTTAATCACACTTTAAAGATCACAAGGAATGAGCTTCACAATCACCATGTGGAGTTAATAACGTCAAGACCATAACTAGGGCTAGTTGGTCTTAGCTTTGTCCCAGAGTGCTGGAATTCAGATGGTGCTATCAGCACAATACATGGGATGGTCATTTGGGGGAAACCCTGTCCTTTGCCTCCTATATAGTATCATGGCAACCCTTAGTGTCCCAGGATTTCCTTCTCCCCTTGGGCCACACTCAATTGCCTACCTTACTGTGAATTCCCAGAAGTTAGTACTTCAGCAGCTTGGAAATCTCCCAGAGTCCTGAGTCATACTCCCTAACTTCTCTCCCCCACCTCCCATCCCCAAAACCCTACCCCTAAGTGGATGCAGCCTAGATGAGGTCCCCTACCCAGTTTGTCCCCATTGCCCCAGGTACAAAATTTCCTAGTTATGGCTCTGGGTATTGTAAAAGTTATTATTCCTATTTCACAGATGAGGAAATGGGTTCAGAGAACTTATAAGTGATGAGTTCACTTATAGTCAGTGTCAGAGGCAGGTCTCAAATTTAGGCTTTCCAAATATCATCACCTTCCCTATTCCACCATGTGGATGGTACCAGGAGTTTACTGAACCACTCCCTAGACTCATATGACAGTAGGAAGAATTCTGGTCTTGGGCACAGTCAATCTAGTTGATTTCTAGGAGGATGAAATTTGCTAAAAATAATAAATTAAAACGTGCTGTTTATGTCACCCAAGCATGTGTTCTATGTAATGAAATACGAGGGTAATATTAAATTACCAGCTAATTTAATTGCCTGGAAAAATTAATTTATAAAAATGCCAAATCACTCCAAATCAGATGGGTAAGGGAAGCAGCTTCATTTTATTTTTATTTTTATATGGGGAGAACTCCATCCAATATGTTCAAACAGATTTTTTTTTCCTTTAGAGAACCATAAGACTTGTGTTGGGCTGAGGACATCAGTTCTGAGAAAGCACTTAATTTCTAATTCATTTGTGGCTGGGAATGGGAAGGTGTTTCTGCTTGGAATCCTTTCCTCTCTTTCAGATGGAATTCTGACCTTCAGAAGATGGACTTCACTGACTCAGAAAGCTTAAGCCACTATTGCCCAGAAATTGTACATTGTCCTCACCTAATGGTGGGCTTTTTTTGGGGGGAGGATGTTGTAGGGGGTAGCAAAGAAATTAAAGAATTTTTTAAAGGCTGTGGGACCCCTGAGCTAGTTTAAGCAGCAAAAGAGGACCATCCCACAAAATCCTAAAATTGAGTGATGGCCGGAATCTCAGAAGTCATCTAGTCTTAATAATCACTTATTTTCTAGAGGAGGTAAATGATGGTCCGTGAGGGTTAATGCTCTCATAGGTCACAAAGATGACAGAGCTGGGACTTAAATCCAGGGCTTCTAGTTTCAAATTCAGTTTTCTTTCCACTGTACCAATACAGACGACATTTACGATTCTAGGACAATGGTTTAGTCCCATCATCCCATGGGGAATTCAGTAGAAGGAAGACTCTTGGATGACAGAAAATCATTTCAGTTTGACTTTGCATCCCCAGCTCTGAGCATAGGTCTGGCATATAGTAGGTGTTTAATAAATGCCTATTGAATGGAATGGAGTTAAATCCTATTTTTTAGTTCTCCTGCTCTATTTTAGTTCTCTCTCGTGCTGAAATGAGTTACTGTATCTACTTGTTTTGCAAGTATTCAGAAAGGGTAAGATGTCATTGTTCTTCCTTCCTTTGCCTTTGTATTCTCAGTGATGTCACTGACATGTCATTCTTCATCCTTCTCCACCTCTACTCCACTGCCAAGAGACAGTGGAAGAAATTGTGGAGTCATAGAAAGTGTGAAGGTTCAGGAAGGGAAGGGAGGGCTAGGAACTAGGAGAGAAATAATGGAGCTGAAAAAAGATTATCATCAACTGGCAACTTTCTCCTCCTTGTCAAGCTTATAAAGATAAATAGTGGTTATAACTGAGTGCTGGTGATCTGACCTGGCTGCTTGCCCCTACTCATCACCAAGAAACATTGTTGACCTCCATGATGGGAATGCTCGCAGGACCTAATCACCTAAGGGCTTTTCAGCCAAGGTGTCAGGAATCTTCTTGTTCAAGTGCACGAATCAGTCTATCTGCTTCGGAACCTGCCCATTTGGGTCTGAACTTGAGGAGTGGCATCTTAGCATTTCCTCCAAGAGCAAAAATCCCTGGTGGGGAAACGGCTCACCTATATCTTTTTATAAGCAACGAAACAGCACTGGGAAGCTGGTCTCAGTCCATCAGATTAGGAGAAGATGTTGCCCCTGGTGAGAACTGGACCCAGAAGAGGCTAATGTGACTCTTGTCTGTGAGTGCAACTGCCACGTGTTATGTGAGGGTGAGATCTGGCCTCGGAAGACTTGACTTGTCTCAGGTGACATGAATTATTAAGCAAATTATATTACCTCTTTGAACCTCAGTTTCCCTATTTGTAAAATGGGAGAGATAATACCAGCCCTATCGACTCCACAAGGCTGAAGTAAATTTCTTAAGTGTTTTGCAACAATAAAATCACAAAGTTATAGTCATTATTAAGCACATTTTCTGAGCAGTTCACTGGGAAAGACAAGAAGACAATCATCTTTATCAAGAAAATTACATTCTAGTAGGCATATATATAATATTATATATTATATTAAAATTATAAATGTGTAATATATAAAATTATATTATATGTATATAATTTATAAAATGGTATATATGTATACACACATATATGTGTATGTATATCAAACGGCATGCATACATATGTGTGTATATCCTTCTTTCACTACCCTGGGAGGAGCAGGCATCTCTCTTGCTCAGATGTGAGTTCAGGGCTCCTATCTCTGGCAGCCTGGCCTGGAGGATGGAGCATTTGAGGACCACCTCCCATGTGTGGGCTACAGATGAATTTCAGTAAGGCTTCCGTGTACAATACCTGCCTTTTGAGAGCTGGGGTTGTAAAAATCCTGCCCAAGGGGTTCAAAGGGGACTGGAAGCTTGAGCACAAAGCCTTAGGCTAAGGGGCTCGATGCTTCACTTGACAATCTATACACCCTCTCGTTCTCCATGGCTACATGGAAGTTATTGCTGAAGAAACTGGGCTGAGATTTATGGTTCATTTCTATTTTTCTTTTTAATAAAAGCTTGAAAATCTGACAAGAGGATAGGTGTGGGTTATACTAACCATCCTGCATTTGGAGGATGTGGGTTGTGAGAGACTGTAATTGGTCACAGAAGGAGGGGCCCTGGCATCATTATTCTGGGGAGAATCAGAGTGGATTTGAGGGGAGAGGTCTTGGCAGAGGGAGGAAAAGCTGGTCACCTTCATGCCAGGAGGTCCAGGTTAAGTACTTCCTGGAGACCGGGATAATGGAGCTGGGTTCACTGAAGTGTCCCATAGCATGCCTCCTAACATTCGATGAAAGTTCAGGTTGAATGCCATTTGTCCTAAGTGAAAGGTGTCCAGGTCCTGGAGCTAGAAGGCGTGGGTTTCAGTCTAACCTAGCACGTAGAACAGTGCCTGGCACATAGTGGGGTTTAATAAATGCCTGTTGAGTCGAACCCCAGCTCTGCCAATCAATAAATCAATAAGCATTTATTAATCTTCTACTAGGTACCAGGCATGGTGTATCTCTGTAGATGAGTGACTCTGGGCAAGGATCTTAACTTTTCTGAGCATCAGTTTCCCCATCTATTAAACAGAGAGATTGTGTTGGAGTGAAAAGAACAGTGGACATGGAGGTAAGAGCCTTGGATTTGAGATCTGTTTCCCTCTAGGGTAATCAATCAGTCAATCAGTAAGTCTTTATTAAGCACCAACTATGTATCAGGCACCATGCGAGATGCTTGGGGATACAGACAAAAATGAACTCCTCCCCCATTTCCACTCTTGAGGCTACAAGTCTCCAATGCATTTATCTAATTATATCTATGTTTCCATTCTCGGTGCTGGGACTTGGTTCCCTACACATAGTAGGCCCTTTGCCACTTTTGAATGGAACTGAGTCAGTTCATGTGTTACCTTCAGAGATGGGAAGCCTTAATACAAAGGAGAGAGTTCTTTGTGGGACAATAGCAAACATTTGGGGCTGATATCTTTGGAGAAGGTCCAGGAGGAGCGTGCTGGAATCTTTCACACTTGACCATGCAGGACTGGCTGGCAGGCCTTGACCAGCTCCATTTTATAGGCAAGAGAACATCTTCCCCCAACCTGTTCATGCCCTGCCAGCCATCACAATGGCTCAGAGGTTTGGCGCTCCCCACATCCCAGATCTGCCAGCTCTATTGGGTTTCAAGTTATGAGGTCAAGCCTCTATCTCTGTTGCTTTTGGGGACTTGAGGAGGTACTCAGGGGGCCCAGATTCATTCTGTCTTCCCAGGAAGAGCCCCAGGGTAGGCAGCAGGTGGTATAATCAGCAATTGAAGGAAGCAGCAAAAGAGAGTTTTCTTCTCTAATGTAGTTATAAATGTCGAACCATCTTGAGATGGAGGAATGGGAGCAGGAATTCCATTTCTGAGTCAACAGGGCATAATTACAAGGGGGCCTCCCTGAGCCTATCTCTCACCAGACAGCCTAGAACTAGGGCATGGGACAATCTTCTGGGTCAGAGACCTCAACCTGGGGGGAAAAGTGCTTCTAAGGTCCATCAACCACTAAGGTGGCCCAAGCCCTGCCCTGGCCAAGGGGAGTAGCCTGTGAGATCCCAGGGGTGTGATGGTTGGGCACCTTACAGTGCCCTGAGGCTTCTGTATCTTCTAGGCTGCAAGGGAAACTGGTCAGCCTCCTCACTTGAAAGGCCCAGGAGGCGACATGAAATCATAGGATGGTAGGAGCATAGATCTAGAGCTGGGATGGACTTCAGAAGCCATTGTCTCCACTTCCTCATTTCTCAGTTGGGAATCTGGAGTCTATAATGATAAAATGTCCTCCAGAATTTACTTTATGTTTTGTAGATACACGGGGCAGCTCAGTGATGCTGTGTCTTGTGCAAGGATTCTGAAGGGGGTCAAAGTCACAGTATCATAATGGGTGGGGAGAGGAGTAAGGGGTAAAAAGACCAGAAAATTAGGAGGGGCTCAGGAGGGGAAGGGCTTTGAATGCCAAATGGAGGATTTAACAGTTGAACTTGGGGGCAATAGGGAGCCCTGGAGTTTATAGAGTAGGAGAGTTACAGGGTGCTTTAGGAAAACTAAAGGGTATTGATTAAAGGACTGACCTCAAAGGCAGAGGAAGCTGGGTTCAAGTTCTTCCTTTGACACCTACTGACTGAATAACTACAAGAAAGTCACATCATCTTTCCATGCCCCAAACAACTTTCTAAGACTAGGCCAGTGTGTGCTGGTAGAAGCAGCTACGGAGTAATGCCCTTAGAGTCAGGAAGACCTGGATCAGAAACCTGCCACCAAGACTTGCTATCTGTGCCCCTGGGCTAGTCACCTAACTTCTCTTGGACTTGGTTTCCTCATCTGTAAAAGGGAGAGACTGGACTCATGGTTTTTAAGGTCCCTTCTGGCTCTTTCCTTCCTGAGAATTCTCTCCATCCATCCCCGTGGAATTTTATCTCTGTACCTTTTGCTTCTCCTCAGTAAAATGGAACCTTTTTGAGGGCAGGGATGGATTTATTTTGTGCTGGGGCATAGTAGGAGCCCTTTCCCAATATTCTCACCCTGCTCTCCCCATAACTCCTCATCCCCGCACATCTCTCCTCCCTCCCCTCTGTCTTTATTCTCAGTTATTTGTCAACTCTTCTCTGATAGTTGGGGGATCATGGGAAATGACCTCTCTTGGGGGATTCACACTTTAACTAGGGGTCCTTTAAACCTTCAAAGTCTTTGGTATTACAAAGATAATAACTAAGATTTCTATAGCATTGCAAAGTACTTCACATTTTTCACCTCATTTCATCCTCAGTTATTATCCCCATATGGTGGATGAGGAAACAGACTGGGAGAGGCAGAATGAACTTCCTAGGGTCAGATAGTAAGAGATTCATACCAGATCTTGTGGACTCTGCTCTCTTTGGTACACCATGCCACCTCAGGAATATCTGACCTTCAGGAATGTGTATTGAATGGTGGAACTTTAGGCATCATGACAGATAGTAAAGAAAGATCATTTTGGGCAGAGGAGATTTTCCAGGTATCCTTCAAGTTACATTGCTTTGTCATATTACAAGGTCAACCTCGGAGGTTCCAACTCTACAGCCTAAAGGTTTAGATGTTCCCATCCTGCTTGACAAAGGTTGGGCCCAGTGCAGGGCTCCTCCCATAAATTCCATGATCTGAAGGATGAAAGCAGGGGGGTGGTGGAGGAGGACACAGCCTCTGTCCTGTAGGTTGGAGTTGAGATTGAAATACACCCATGAGAAGAGTGGTGGGACTGAATGCTGGTTTTAGTAACTATTAGCTGTGTGGCACTGGACAAGTCACATAACCTCTCTGGGCCTCAGTTTCCCCCTTTGTAAAGGGAGGAAGTTGGATTAAATGAGCCTACCTAAATGATTTCAGGCCACTGTACCTCAAGTGCTTTCTCTGTAAAATGAGAGGTTTGGTCTCTATAGCCTCCATTGCCCTTCCAACGGCAAAAAAGGCAACCAATCCCTCTGAATATAGCTCTCAGCCTTCTCCTTTCAATAGCAAAAATCTCTTCTGTCCTTGGAATGAAAGAAAAGTGATTTGAGTAGGCTTGGGATCCCTGAATCCGATGGAGCTGACATGAATATAAATTTCCTTTTCCCCAACCAGCCTGGCCAGCTCTTCTCCAACAGCATAAAAAATTAACAGAGCTAGAAACAGAATTCTATTCTCTCCCTCCCTCCCTGAGCCACCCACCCCCCCTCCCTCTAGTTCTTTTTTTCATGATCTCTGTTACAGCCCCATTATTCAGGGGCCCTGGGAGCTCAGCATTATCAGAAACACACTTGTTGGCTGGGTGACGTGCCATGAGCTTTTCATGGAAACCAAGCAGAGCTGACAGAGGAAGAAGGAGGGGGTGAAGAGAAGGCATTCGTTCTAGGCAAAGATTCACTCCTACCTAGTCCCATTTCTCGGTATGTGGGATGAGATCCTCTCTACTTGCCCCTGGATGGATCCTTTTAACTGGGGCTGGGGGCATTCAAGGAACGCTGGCAGGCTTTGAGCTTCTGGCCAGGGAATTAAAAAACAAAACAAAATAAAACAGAGTGAAGGGGGCATGCTCTGGAGAAATCCACCCATCCATCAACAAGCATTTGTTAATTAACTAGTATGTCACAGGTCCTGCCAGGAGCAGGACACTCAATGACAAAAAAGTAAGAGTCCCTGACTGCCCACAAGGAACTTTCTTATCAAGGGAGGTAACATGTATATGTATATGTAGATTCAAAATATATCCTCAATATATATAATGTACCTATAGAGAGAGGAGGAAATAGAAATTGAGGGAATAAAAATAAGTGCTTTAAGGTTTAACAAAGCACTATATACATGTATATGTATGCATCGAACACACATATATACATATATGTATGTATAATATATACATATATGCACACACATATATATATTATTTCATTTTATCCTCACTAGACTTCTCATGAGGTAGGTTCTGTTATTATTCATTTAGTGAGGAAACAGTCCAAAGAGAGGTTAAGTGACTTGCCCAGCCAGGGTCATACAGCTTTTAAGTGTCTGAGGCAGGTTTTGAACTTTGCTGTTCCTGACTCCAGACCCAGTAATCTAGCTGGCTCACCTATCTGACATTCAGGAAAGGTTTCATGTAGCAAGAAGTATTGGAGTTGATTTCTGAAGACACCGTAAGCTTTCTGAGGGGCAGAGATAAGGAGGGAGAGAATTTTAGGCATGGGGAACTGCCTGAGAAAAGGCACGGAGGTGGGAGATTGAATGTTGTAGGTGGAAGTAGTAAATAGACCATTTTGACTGGATTGAAGAAAGTGTGAAGGGGAGAAACATATATGGAGTCTGAAAAGGTGGGCTAGAGTTGATTTTGATGGACTTTAAATTCCAAACAGAGGAGTTTGTATTTGAGGGGAAGGAGTATGCCATTAAGGTTTTGTTGGGTGGAAGGGGGAAAATAGTTGGAAGTGTGCATTAAGTGGAAGCTGCATGGAGAAGTACATTTCTGTGTAAAGGGTCCCCTTTGCCAGCTCTGAAATCATTGCTATGGAAGACTAGACCTGGGAAGGACTTTGCATGATCAGATAACCAACTTCAAGATCAATGCAAACCTTAGAGATCACCAAGTCCCATCTTTTCATTTCATAGGTAAAGAAAGAAGAAGGGAAATGACTTGGTCAAAGACAAGGTCATCCAGCTAGGTCATGCAGAGCAAGGACTCAAACTCAGGCTTCATGAAGCCTGACCTTACTCATCTCACAACACAAACTGAAAAAATAATCTTGATTTCCATTTCTATAGAATTTTAAGATAGACCAAACATTTTATACTCCTTGTGTGTGTATGTGAAGATAGGGACCACAAGGATCCTTAGTCCTATTCTAAAGATAGGGAAGTTGAGACTCAGAGAGAGGAAGAGACATTAGCTAAAGTTCCACAGCTATTAAGTGTTAGAGGTAAGATTCCAGCTCAGGTCTTATGATCCCAAGACCAGTGCTCTCTCCAAGAACAATGAAATAACATTAGCCATTATTATCACGAGCACCCACTGTCATCACCATCATCATCACCACCACCACCACCACCACCATCATCATCATCACCACCACCATCATCATCATCACCACCAACACCTCCACCACCACCATCATCATCATCACCACCACCATCATCATCATCACCACCATCATCATCATCATCATCACCATCATCACCACCACCATCATCATCATCATCACCATCATCACCACCACCATCATCACCATCATCACCATCATCTCCATCATCATCATCATCATCACCATCATCACCACCACCACCACCATCATCATCATCACCATCATCATCATCATCATCATCACCATCATCATCATCACCACCATCATCATCATCATCACCACCACCATCATCATCATCATCACCACCACCATCATCACCACCACCACCACCACCACCACCATCATCATCATCACCA
>CM053769.1:103288159-103330445 GCA_028658325.1 Potorous gilbertii
TGATGAAGATGACAATGGTGATGACCATGATAGTGATGACAGCTGTGATGATGACTATGATGATGACATCGATGCTAATGACAATGATGAAGATGACAATGGTGATGACCATGATGGTGATGACAGCTGTGATGATGACTATGATGATGACATCGACGCTAATGACAATGATGAAGATGACAACGGTGATGACCATGATGGTGATGATTACAAGTGTGCCGATGACCATGATAACGATGGTATTGGTGATGGCAATGACAATGGTGATGTTGCTAACAACAATGTTGATGACCATAGAGATAAAATAATGATTATGGTGATGATTATACCTATAGATGGATAGATCGATAGCTTGACAGCTAGCTTGCTGTGGCTGGATAGTTAGATGGATAGGGAGATAATTGGATAGGTAGGTAGATACATGTATAACTAAAGCATTAATAAAGCTCTTACTATGTGCTAGACACTTTACTTAGTGCTAAGAAGACAAAAATAAACAGAACGGTCCCTATTCTCAAGGAGCTTGTGTGGTGACAATGGCAACAGTGGTGATAATGATGGTGGTCTATGTCATAGGGAAGGTTCTGTGAAAACTAAGGGTTGCAATAGATGTGGACCAAATTAATGATTTATTTCATAGAACTCCTGAAATACCATTCTCTTCAGATGAATTGGGTGTTAATGATATTAATAATCTTTGGTAGTTGATTTCTTATTTGCCTCTGGGGAAGGGAGAGAGGGCCAGGCAGGAGACAAGGAAGAAGACCATGATTTAAATTTATCCTTCTTTGTCTCTGCTACTGTTTCTGTGCATCTCTGTCCCACCTGATAGGGACAGACGATGGGGACTGAGATTGGCAAGGAATGTGAATGTGAGTTGCCATCACTACTAACATCCTAGAGGCAGCATAGTGTAGGAGAAAGGGGCTAGATTTGAGCCAAAGGATCTGGATTCAAATCCCCCAGTTCTGTTGTTTACTACATTGTGCAAAAACATCCCTCTCTCTGGGCATCAGCTTCCTCATCCGAGAAATGAGGCTATTGGATCTCTTAAGATGGGGAGGGTGCTTGGGAGTCTCCTGTTGACTGTGGAAGCTCTGATCTTCCCTACCTCCCCTGACCCTGTTGATTAATGGGGAAGTAGGGAGCAAAGAGGACAGATTTGGTCACCACCACTTCCATCTTCCCAATGTCATTGGATCCTCCTACCATCTGTCAGGTGAGGTAACAGCAATGACAGCCTGTTGGAAGTATAAAGCATTCTATTAATGTAGGTCTCATTATTGTTTTAGCTTTTAAGATCTTCCAACATGACCTAACCCAGGCGTTTAGCATTTGGGATAGGCTTGGGAGGCTGATGGCAAACATTCATTTGTCAACAATTTATATAATTCATTCCCAGAGTGTATCAAGCATTATACTTGGAATCAGGAAGATCGAGATTCAAATCCTATCTTTGTCATTTCCTAGGTGAGTCCCTTATGTTAGTTTCTATTTACTGTACAAGATAATACAATCAAACATTTGTTAAGCACCTATGGAGATACAAATAAAAAGACAGCTCTTGTCTTTTAAGGACTTAGAGTTGAATAGGAGAATATAACACAAGAAAGGAGGCTGCAAAAAGGGGTGCCTGGCATGAGGTATCATGAGCAGGGCGGATGATGAGAAATGAAGGTGTCCACTAGAGAGAATTTTTGTAGTATCTTCCTCTCATGGTTGTGAGTTTCAAAGGAGACGGGAACTGGGACAAGAGAGACTTTGTGATTCTGTTGGCATCAGGAATTCTCAGGTGAGGAAACTCCTGCAGAGTTAGAGAGCTTCCTGGAGCATATAGAGGTAAAATGACTTTACCAGAATAACACAGACTGGATATTTCAATGGAGAGACTTGAAGTCAGTTGTTCCCAAGGTCAGTTCTTTATCCACCCCACCATATTTATCTCACTGTAAAGTGCTTTGCAAACATTCAGGGGCTAGGTAAATATCCCCACTACACCACCTGGCAGAATGAATGTGAAGTGCTTTGTAAACTTTTAAATGGATACACATGGGTGATTATTGTCACTTTCTTAATGGCTGTAGTGTTTATAATTCCGGACTTGGAGTCAGGAGGATCCAGTTTCAAATCCTGCTTGCTGGATGAACAGTTTGAGCTGCTTCAATTTTCTCTTCCACAGAATGGGGACATAATCTTAATACCTGTAGAATCTGCTGGCAAAGGTTGTTGTAAAGCTTAACATGATTATTATTGTAGAAATGGTTCTCCATCATGTTCAGGGAGGCCCCTGGTCCATTTTTCTTACAGAACCCAACACAGGGCTTTGTTTTGGCTTCAGCTGTTTGGCCAAATGTTTTAATTACCATAATTGTGAAAGGATTTCTGGCTGACCCTGAGCCTACTTCATTAAAATATATTCCTTGACTGTGCCTTCACACACTTGAACACACACACACATATTGCATATGCGCACATATACACAAACACAGAGCAAACAACAAATAGCCCAAAGGTGTGTCAAGAGGCTTGGGAGGGAAAAAGAAAACAACAAAATACTCTACAGCTTTTTGTGCTCTCCAGTTAGAGCTGGAAGCATCTCCTGGGTTACTGAGGAAGAACCAGAGGCAGAAAAAAGATTTCCGTGTCCAAATCTTGGCCTCCTTATCCAATCCCAGGAGTGAGAGATGATTGAGGGCTCCAGAAATTCCCCACGCAGGAAGCTAAAAAGATTGGAACTTACTTTGATGAGACCAGGGATGTTGGGGGCTTTGAATATAAGCTAAGAGAAGCCGTGACCCCAAAGGTAAATATCTGGTGAATATATTGGCTGAGCTAGTGAGGGAAGTAGTGGTCCAAAGAGGGAAAGACATCCCTTCTCTCCGGAGCCAGGAGAGATGCCAAGGTAGCTAGGAGAGGAAGACCTGTGGTTGCCTCACAAAATTCATCACATTTCCCAGGAGTTTGGAGGCAGGAAAGTTCTTAGAGCTCACTGAAGCCCAAAAAGCTTTAGCTGATCAGAGAGGGAGAGGTCATTTAGTTCAGTCATCTCCAAAGTGGGGGGATGCCTTGGCTTCCTACCCAACCGCAGGGTAGGAAGATCAGCCCTCAATCATGAGGCTCATCTCCAAGTCACACTCAGACACTGCTATCCCCCAACCCTGCCATCCTTGAGGGAAAGTCTCCACTTGTCCTCTTTGGAGCTGGGCATCGAACTCTCAGGGAAGTTATAACCTGATCACTACACAGGCACCCATAGCAGCAACTGGGCAGGGCCATTGAGTGCCATGCCTCCTTCCTCCAAGCATACCTACCCCCTTCCCTCAATCCAGATCTCCTCCGGATTTCATCAGTGGACTCTGAGAGCAGTGACTGATGCCTAAGAGATCTCTGACTTCCTCACCCCCTTTTTCCTTCTGGATAATACAGACTCAAGACCACAGGTTCCCCACCCTTGGCACAGAGTAAGTCACTTAGGATAATCAGGCACAGTTGAGTTGGAATCTGGATTGAGGATCTCATTATATTTATCTTTTCCTCATAAAGTCACCCATCTTCCCAAAACGCTAACTCTGCCTAGGATGCCACCATCCTTCCAGCCTCTCCAGTTTGGAACCTTGACTCCTTCCCCATCCCTCATGTCACACATCCAATCAGCCAGTCAATCAGTAAACAAGCATTTTTAAAAGCACCTCCTACGTGCCAGTGCTAAGTGCTGGGTATGGAAAGAAAGGCAAAAACACACTCTTTGCTCCCAAGGAGCCCACAGTAGAAGTGGGAGACAATTTGTATGGACAAGATGTGTACAGGATAGATGGAAGATCATTGGCAGCTCTTCCATCGATGCCTCTCTATACTCCCACAAGCACTACTACACTGATTTGGGCCCACATCTCTCCTCTCCTGGACTTTTGCAATAGATTGATTGGCCTCCCGGCCTCAAGTCTCTCCCCATTCCCATCTTGTCTATGTCCTGCTGCCAAAGTAATTGGCACCAAAGTGAAGGACCAAGCTGACTATGTCACCCGCTGACTCAGGGAACACCACAACTCACCCCTAGAATCAAATACTGCTGTTATGGATAAGGGCACTGGAGAGGTCTGTCATTTCTCTCTCTGGCTCATTTTATAGATAATGGAAATGAAGCAAACAGGGTAAAGTGACTTGCCCAGGGTCACATAGTGCCACATTTGATCTCATGAAGATAAATTTTCCTGATTCTAAGCCCAGTGCTCTATCCACTGTGCTACCCAGCAGCTGTCACAGAGTAGGTACTTAAAAAATGCTAGCTGAGTGACTGACTAGGCAAATCCCTTATCCTTCCCGTGCCTCAGTTTCCCCATGTGCAAAAAGGGGTTGGGGCTGAATCATTGGCCTGCCAAATTCCTTCTGCTGTAGCTTGAGTTTCTAAGATGTCTCTTTTTAAATATGAATTTCACATAATTATTGGTAGAGGAACACATGTGTATTTTATAAATAAGTATATGTGTACATTTTGGGGTGTGTGCACAAAAACTTTTCATTGATTGGGAGACATGAATCTAAACATTCAGAGACCACTGGATCAATGCTCCAGTCCATCTCATTTTACAGAGCAGGAAATGATTCAGCCAAATTCATATGATCTTAGATTTAGAACTGAAAAGAGCTTTCTGTGTCATTTCCACCTTTTACAGAGGAGGAAGCAGAAGCCCTGCAAGCTGATGTGACTCCCTCAAGGTCACCATGTTTGTAGTAAGAGGCTACAGCAGCATTCAATCCGGTTCCCTTCACCCCAAAGTCAAAGATTACTGAATCAATTTCCATTGTCTTTTTCAAGAATGGACACCCTAAAGACACTCATTCCCTTCTTTTCTTTCAATCTGTCTCAAAACACATATTTGGGTTATTTTTTTCCCCTTTTAGGTCACACCTCAAAGTTTGCTGATAGATACGACAATTCAGGCATACATCTTATATTTAGAACTAATACCATCCAAGGTTAAGATATGTCATCTGTGTTTGCTATAAACCCAGGCAGAATTTTTAACAGCTGTGTAGCTAGCAAAAAAGGAAAAAAAAATGAAATTCTAGCTTCCCCCCCTCCCTAAAGTAAGGGGAGAAAATAACATTAACACAAAGGAACACTCTTACTAAGAGGAGGTGGAGAACAGCATTGGAAAAATAATACCTCAAGATGCATTGAAACATTTTAGGGAATTAGGGAATTCTGATCTCCAGAAAAAAAAAAGAAAATTAATATTAAAGGCAAGCTGTGAGTTTCCATCTGGCCTCGCCGCTTTCGACTAACGCTTCCATGACGGAATTCATCTGTCCATCAACTGTCAAAAATTCTCCTGTCAGTAAATCCCACGATACCCGGCGAGCCCACCCCGCTCAGCATATTCCACGCCACAAAGTCTTGTGAATTCTGAATTCTTTTTTCCCCCAGATCTCTGTACTAGATGACACCCAAGTTGTTATCCCCCCATCCTCTTTCTTTTTCTCCCACCCTCTATTTTTCTCTCACAAGAACTGGGGTATGTATGTATGTATGTATGGGGAGTACTAGAGAGGCTAAGTGGGAAAAATTGGGGAGCCCTCAATCATCTGGAGATTATATTCCCACCAAGATCCTCTGCTAAGCTTTTTGAGAGGCAGTCTGACAACAGACAGCCCACATCTGTTTTAAAACACTGAGTGGTTGTGAAGTGTGAACTCCCCACTGTTTAATGTAACTACATGACTATTTAATGTACACAGTGGTGGCGCCCCTCTGAATGCCAAACTGTTGTGACATGCCTGAAGGACAAGAGATAAACAGACTATGCCCGTGGTTTATTGTGACAAAGTACAACCAGGCCACAAATAGGGAGGTTTGGCTGGCTGTTGATCGGCAGCCAGGGCATGAGGATAGAGAAGCGCAAAGGCAAAGCTGTCGGGAGGGATTTTGTTTCTCCTCTGAACCTGAAAGGGCCCTGAAGGACAGGTCCAGGAGTCCTTCTGATGAACTGTTTGGAGAAGGAAGCTGGGTTTGCCATGTTGCAATGGAGCAAAAGAGAGAAGGGCAAAGAGCTTCCGAGAAAGATCTTCTTTCTTAAATATTTTCTTCCGATGTGACTAACTTTTGTGGGTATTTGTGTGTGTGTGTGTGTGTGTGTGTGTGTGTGTGTGTGTGTGTGTGTGTGTGACTTTCTGGGGTCCAGCTTTGATACCATCTTGGGGGACTCTGGACAGGATTCTAACTTCGTTTTTCTGATCATATCATCAACCTTTGAGAGGGAAAACTTTAATAAGATGCAGCAACTATTCCAGACACCTTGGCTTTTCTTTGATTTAATCCGTTTCTTCAAAAGGGAACTTCTCTTACCATCAAATGGTGTATGATTTGATTGATCAGAAATTGATATTTTAAACCTTTTTGCTAGAATGTCAATGAATCTTTATCAGCTAAACTCTGATTTTGGTCATTTTTTTTTAATAATTTGTACATTAAAAAACTTTTTTTTCTTTAAAAGTGGAATTTAATCAGAAAAAAAAACCCAGAAAAGAAGCTGTATTGTTTGGTGTGGAACTCCTGTTTAAGGCATTTGGAAAACATGAGAAGAAGATCGAGCTGTACAGAGGAGAGTGGGAGGATTTTGTTCATGCAATTGCAGCTCCAATGTGGCAATTTAGATTTAGGTCAAAACACATTTGGAGAAGTAATTATTATTAAAAAAATTTTTTTCTTTTTGCTTTTCAATTGCTCTCTCTCAGAAAATAATCATTTGACTCTCCCCTTCAAAAAAAAAAAAAAAGAAAGAAAAGAAAACCGAAACAACCTAGGAACTCGGATAAGTCACTCTTAGAAATTCAAGAGAGAGACAGAGAGACCTCCCTGGCTCTCCCCTCTACTGAACTTTTCGAGGCTGGTATGGTTGGTGTTTCCTGCAGAGACTCTGGTGTGTGTGTGTGGCGGGGCAGTCAGTCCTAGGCTTTAGGCATGGCTAGCATGTACTGTACAGTGAGGATGCCGGCCCTGAGGTCAGGAAATTAACCCAACCCAGTTTCAGCCATGCCGGGCTCTCTCTGCATTTCCCAGCATCTGTTGATGGCTATATCCGTGTGTCTCCAGTCCTTTTCCCTGATGACCTTGGCCTGCGTAACAGAGAGCCAGATTCCAGGATGCCTGCCTCTTTATCTAGCAGGGCTGGGGGCTTGTCCACCTCCGAGCGACCACTGATGAAAAGTCCCATGTGCCCTGGATGGGCTCCCTTTCAAAGAAGTCATTCAGGGCATGGTGAGAGGCCTGGGAGGCTGAGGGGCACAGGGCCAAAAATCCACTGGGGAGGCAGGCACCTTGGACCGCTGGGTAGCCCCTCGGTATTTTAGAGCAAAGGGGATATTTGGTAAATAGTGTGGTGAGCATGGTCAGTCTTCAACCTAATAATAACTAGATATATGTATATATAAATACATATGTGTGTCTGTAGATATATATCTTAGATTCTTCCATATCATGTTCATCTCCACTCATCTGCTGCCTTCCAGGCCACTGATGAGAACCATTACCGAGTGAGTCATGGCCCATATTATCTGCTAATGTGACTGAGTTTCTGGTTACATGGGAGGAGGCCTGTCTAACATTACCGCAAGTCCAGCTCAGCAGCCAATGGACCTTCCTGGGCCTCCGGACGCCACGTCCATGCCCCTTTGGAGGCAGCCTCCCCCTGGCCACCCCAACAAGGCTGGGGCCCATTTAAAGGAATATTGAAATAGCATTTCCTCCTCCCGTCAGTTAAATCTCATCAATCATGTTTTTAATTAAAAAGAAGGACAACTCCATCCCACTTTTGCTTCCTGGTGCCTAATGAAATTGGAGAGCCGAGGAGCTGGGAGGTAGCTGGAGATAGACGGTGGAGCTGCGGCAGCAGCGGGGGGCTCCAGTCTATTCTGGGGAGATGGAAGGGAGGTCAGGAACACTGGTGCATCTGGAAGTGGCAAACAAATAACCCTCCTGATAGGGCCGGGTGACATGTGTCAGCCCTTGTCATCAGGAAACAAGAGAGGCAAGGCGCCCAGACAAAGGATGGGGTGGAATCTCGACACGCTGGCAAACCTGACCCACGCGGCCGGCCTTTGTCAAGCAGATGCTGTCTCTCATTGTTCTGGCCCTCCCTCCCCGGTACCCCTGACAACAGCCACCGCCACTGGCATTCCACCCTGACATCTGTTCAGTCTTATAGAGGCGGCCCTGGAGGAATTCCCAGTGTAAACAGGGAATTCTCTAAGGGAACCCCACGTTGTAAAGGGATGAGCCACACAATACCCAGATTTAACCACTGTTTAAAGGTGTGACACTTGATGAAAAGTGACTTGGAGGGACTTTTTATTTATTTAGCTTTAATTTTCCAATTGATTTCTAATATTATATCCATAACTGAGCTTGGTGAAATGCTTTCTCTCCTTCCCCATGCCTCCATACTCACTTCCCCTCTTGTTTCTCTGATAAGGAAACTTTAGAGGGAATGAGACATGAAGACCACCTGGAGGGGGGGATGTCATCATAGGATCATAGACCCAAAGGCTGCTGAATCTTAGGAACACAGATTCAGAGCTGAAAGAGCCCTGGATGTCATCTCATCCAACCCCTCACATTTTACAGAAGAGGAAACAGGCCCACGAAGGTTCCATGAATCACCCAAGGTCACACGCATCAGAGGTGAGAGTTGGACCTAGGTCCTCTGCCTCAAGCACTAGGGCTTTCCCCCAATAGTATTGGGGGAAATTTGGAATTTCAGCCTGGAGGGACCTTAATAGTCACCTAGTTTAACTCCTTGTTTTACAGATAGGGGCACTGAGGCTAGAGAAGGGGAGTATTCCACAGTTCATCAATGCTAGGTCCTCTAATTGAAAATCCAGCACTATTTCCATGGTGCCCAGCAATGGAAATATATATGGTTTGGAGGACCCAGAGTTTGGATGTCTTCCTGGTACCCAGTTCCAGTCCTTTGGGAACATACTGACTTCAGATGGACTTGGTCAGGGGATTAGAACTCAGCCAATGATTGTTGAAAAGAATCAAAGGACCTTATAGTCTGGACTGGGGAAAGATGCGATAGAATCAGCCTCCAGAATTGTCAGGACACTTGACTTCTGAATTCAATTAATTTTTTGGGAGGGCAAGGGGAATGTAGATTTTGGGTACTGACTCAAGCTTCAAAAGCAAATGTGGAAAGAAAACCCAAACCATCCATCCCTGCCCATTCTCTCTTGGCATAGGTTCAAGTGCTAGGATAGCACCATGGCAAGATCTGGGCCCCCTGCCTGGCAGAACAATGACAGGCGTAATGTCAGCCTGGCTGTGCGTGACCAGGTCAGAGCAAATGTCCTTTGTCATACTGTCTTGGTGTTAAAGATTCAGAGCTGGGAGAGATCTCAGAGGCCAGCTAGTCCAACTCCCTTCATTTTATGAATAAAAAATTGAGGAAATTATGATGAATATTCAAAGTGACTTGCCCAAGGTCCCATAGGTAGTGTATATCTGAAGAAGGATTCAAACCCAGGTCCTCTGGCTTCTTATCACATGTGCAATCCACTGTTTCATGCTGCCAATGCCAATGCCAAACCGATCTACCAGTCTCTAGGAATTAACTAAGAGCCTACTATGTGCCAGGCACTGGATATACATGATCAAAGTTCCTTTGTGAGATGGAATCTTAATTGGGGGGTGGTGTAGTTATGTATATCTGTGCATACTGGGTAGGAGGTTTCAGCTCATTCATAACTATGTTAAAAGATACAATTGTAATGGCTCCCCCCACCACTCACAGAAAATTGGGGTTGTTGATGAATCTGGTGACTGGAGAAGCAGAGGGCTTGTGAAATTGCCAACATTATGAAGGTGAGATGCCCCAAGTTGCAAATGTGAATCACCTGCCTCCGAAGAGGCAGATTTCTAGAGGATCCTAGAAACTTTCATCTAGAACTGGGGCCATCTGGTCCAATGTAGTCAGATTAGGAACCTGAGATTTAGAAAGGGAAGACCGGTAGTATGACAGACTGTACTTTGGAGTAAGGATTGCCAGTGGACAAAATTGGCCAGCTTTTTACTTAGTTATCATTAACAGGACAAGCTTTCGATCTCCCTTTCCAAGGTCTCATTTTCTTAAGCTTTCGGCCCCATCCCACTGAGAGTTACTGGTCAGCATGCCTGCCAGGAAACATTCGCTAGCCAAAGCGGGCAGTCACTAAATTTCCCAGGAAAGATGTTGCTAGGATTGCTGGAGATTTAGCTCCCTGCTTACTTTCCTGAAGAAACGGAGACATTCTGCATTTCTGTGGGCCACACGATTGGATTCTGGTGAAATCCTGCTAGATCTCGGGAATGGGTGGTTTGCAGGAGGACATAGAATAAAATCGGCTCTTCCCTCATTCCCGTCTTCTCTCCTGTTTTTCTGCGCTTGCTTGCCTGCCGTGTCTGAAAAAAAAAATCCCCAATCCAAATATTCAAGTGTTGAGAGATTCCTCGTCAAATCTGGCAATATGTGCCCTTTCTTCCTTTCCCCTTTTACCTCAAATATCAAATGAAGGAACAGGGACTGTTTGTACTAGCAACTAGCTGTAAATTAAGAGGGTTGGGGGTGGGGGGGGCGAGCAACAGAATTCAGGGTCATGCCAAAATAAGAACTATTTACACTTCAATTAAGATACGTAAACACGTATCTACTAGGGCTGGTGGAGGACGGGGTGGGGGGGGGGAAGGAAAAAAAAATCCAGGGTGTTTCAAGTTAATAAAGTTTCTTTAGAACGTGACTATTGATGGCTTACCCCTTTAAACACAGTTTTCCTTCACTGAGGTTGAATATACCTTTTGGGATTCAAAATAATTTTGCAACAGTGGATACAGACCTTCTTTATGTGTTATTGGGCTGGGAACAGCAACAGATTAAAAAAAAATATTGCCAGGTCAAATAACAGCTGTTATTATTAAGTTCGGATTTTATTATCAATTTGCCCGTAGAATCCAGCAGTTAAAAAAAAAAAGTCGGCATCTGAGCTTTTTCCTCATCAGTACTCTCATTTTGCTAATATTCTAACGACTGTCAATTTACTTCAATGCTGCCATTTGCAGAATTTTCCAATTAGCGGCAAACCTGTTCCACCTTCTCCTGTAATTACGGGGGACTCACTTCAGATCAGCTGTGGCCAGACAGCAGATGATGTTCTCGCCAAAAGCTGTGTCTTGTTGCTTTTAACCTTTGCATGTGCTGGCAGAGTATTAACATCTCTGTTTGTAGGCAGGAAGCTCCCACACTCATGGCATGTGTCAAAATATCAAAATAATTTCTAATAAACACACCATGAGGATGAAAACACAAATATGGACATATTTGGTTTTCTGATCAATTCAGCGTCTGTTCCAGATTCCTCCCCCCCCCCCCAATTCTTTTTTCTTTCTTCCTTATTTTTGGAATTTTTCTTCTTTCTTTAAAAATCAAGATTCTTTGGAGATGGGGAAGGAAAGAAAGAAGGAAACGATTGTTTTGAACACCCACTTTGCACTAGTCACTAGTGCTAAGCGCTTTGCAAATAGTATCTCATGTGATAGATAATATTGGATGAGAATATTGAGTGGGCTGAAATATGTCGAGCCTTCCAAATCTGCTTTTCCTTGAGAACAAAATTATTAAAGTATCATAGACTTTTAAAGTTGGGAGGGACCTCAGAGCAATAAGATTTCATAGGATTGTAGATGTTAAGCTGGAAGGAGCCTTAGGAATCACGGAGTCTATACCCTTCCCCTTTCAATTTACTAAACAGGAAACTGAGGTCCAGAGAGGTTAAGGGCATGTCCCAAGGTCACTCAGCTCTCCAGTCAGAGCACAAGGATTTGAATGTGGCTCTCTATCTGAGGATTTTTTCATTATGCCACTCCTCCTCCAATTGAACCCCGGCTGGTGTCTCGATATCGCAGGAGGGAGAATGAGGAGAACTTACCGGCATGCCTGGGTATGATAAAAATGCTTCTCTCCAAAGATCAAATCCAATCAAACTCTCGGAGACCTGCCTAAACAGCTGACATCGCAGTAATAACAACAACGAAGCAATCGCTGTTATTGCGACATGAAAAAAATATATTTAATAATAAGCTCATTGATTTTTAACAGCATGTCTGTGTTGCCTAATTGATGGGAAGTTGTATGTTTGTGTAGCCGATGGGGGTTATGAATTAAATATGGCCGGCTTTCCTTGAGGGATGCATGTCAATGCAAGAATGAACGAAGCATCTACATTTCCCCCAAGCAAAAGAGTCCCCTTGTAACAGAAGCAGGGAAGGCTGAAATGTGAGCAAAAATAAAAACCATCCATCACTGTTTATTAAGTGCTGCTACTTGAAGGTAAAAGGGGTATTGAACTGTTTTTAAATTGGAAGGAATGTAGTTGGACAAAATATTGATGGTAATATTAGCTTGGTGACAAATTTTATCCTTCGGTTCACATTTATCAAGGTGGCAATTTGGAGTGATTTATCCTCTCCGTGCCCATAAACCAATTTTCCTTGCCCTTTTTATTTTTAAAAACACACGTGTTTATTAAGGGATGGGGACGAGGTGAAAGGCGAGGCTGCTGTTCCAAACCCCACATGGTTGTTCCAGATCTGGAGATGTACTGATCTCCAAGATGCCAATAACAGATTGAATTGGGCGACGGTGCGGGAGGTGGGGTGGGGAGGAGGGGGCGTTTAAGCATGGAGGCAGCTAGACGGATCTGTTCCCACCATTAAAAAAATAAAATAATAAAGGAAAGGGAAGGGGGTTGGGGGTGCGGTGGGGGGAAGGCTAGATTTGATTTCACTTTTAGCTCGGGTTTTCAAGTGGAAGTTCTGAGGGGTCTATTTGTTTTTCCAAATGTAGAGTGTGCCCTGTCAGCTCCCATGTTTCACTGGCCACTGTACAATGAAAACAGCCAAGTTTCTATGGTGAAAGGGGTTGAGGTAGGGAAATAAAAACTTAAAATGCCGGCTGACAATGGGGAATATTTTTTTAAAGGGAGAAGAAAAATCTGGTCTTAAGTTTCACTCCCTTCAAGTCCATTCAGCTTTAAGTGCCTGTGTTTTGTGAAGTTTTGAGAACTCAGGAGGCGGACTCTGGCTCTCCAGGGTCAAATCAGCACGGAAAGATGGTGCTCCCAAAGACACCGAGGGCTTGAGTTTAGATTCCATTCTGTCACAGGAGGCTATGTACTGGGCACCACATCAAGGAATTCTGAATGGCTCCTACCTACATTTAGTCCTGGCACTCTGCTGATCACCCAGCTCTGCCCCTCCGTCTGCTTCCCAGTCCTTCAGGGCTTCCTGCTTCAAGTGACTCGAACTGGATGAACAATCAATCCATCAATCAATGAGTGAACATCTATTGAATGATTACTATATGGCAGATGCTGTGCCAGGTGCTGGGTTAGGAAGACAAAAGGGACATAGCCCCTGCCTGCAGAGAGCTTACATACTATAGGCAAAGACTAGAAATGGGTATATATAGAGGTATTTGTATAGGACAATTACAAAGTAATCTAGAGGGGGAGGGAATTTCTAAGATCTCCAGCTCTAAATCTATGATCCTATTTATTCATCTGGGTCCATACTGTACCCACAAAATTGAAGGTAGACTCCTTGAGTAAAAGGACAGTTTTACTTTTGTCTTTGTATCCTTAGTGGATAGCATAGTGTCTGGCAATAACATTCATCTATCTATCTATCTATCTATCTATCTATCTATCTATCTATCTATCTATCTATCTACCTGTCTGTCTGTCTGTCTCTCTGTCTCTGTCTATCTATCTATCTTTCTATCATCTATTCATCTCCCTCTCTCATTCATCTATCTACTATCTATAGAAATCTCTATGGCACAATCTATCTACTTATCTCTATCTCTTATCATCTATCATATATAGTATTTTTAGAGCCATACATGGTACAGATCTCCCCCCTCACCCTATACACTGTCTTTTTTTTATTAGAATTTAAGCTTTTTGAGGGCAGGGACTTTTGCTTATATTTGTATTCCCGTTGTTTAGCCCAGTGTTTTACACATAGTAAAGGCTTATATAATGCTTGTAACTACGTATGTATCTCTCTCTATGGGTATTTGATTCCATTATTGCTCACTGCGCTAAGTGCCAAGGATACAAAGACAAAACTAAACAATTTCTGCCCTTAAAGAACTTGTATTCTCCTGACACGGGAGAAGATCCAACATGCACAGTACTAAGTCAATACAAAACTCATGCAGATGAATAATAACTGGCAATTCTTTAACACTTTAAGTTGTACGTACTTACCATATGTTATCCCATTTGATCCTTGTAACAATTCTGTAAGCAAAGAACAATTATTATTCCCATTTGACAGTTAAGGAAACAGAGGCTGAATGATTTGCCTGGAATCACAAGGCTGGTTAAGCGTCTGAGCTAGAATCTGAGCTGAAGTCTCGGTCCAGGGCTCTATCGCATCTACCACCTAGCTGTCTAATACAAAGTGATTTTAAGAGAGATGGAGTGCTGATAACTGGGAATTAGTCTGAAATCAGGAAAAGCCTTGGGAAGGATGGGCGCCTGGGCTGAAGGGAGCTGGGGACTGTACGGACATGGTCGGGGCGGGGAAGTGGTGGCTTGGTTTGACCAGAACAGCCAGGATGTGGAGGGAGGTAACATGCAAGAACCCTGGAAAGAGAGGTGGACACCCGATGGTGGAGGACTTTAAACGTCGCATCTGAAGAGTTTTGTATTTAATCACATGCTTGGAAAAAGTGTCTAGACAGAGATCAGGCCTAGACTTGTAATTTCATTGACAGTGAGTGAACTACTAGATGAAGGAGTTCTCTGAGGTAGGCCGGCACCTTTTCAGTCTTAGAGAGTTCAGTGTGAGCCCCTGGAGGGCAGTGCTTGGCATCCAGTAAGTGCCTGATAAATACTCATTGATGTACCCAAAGTTATACAGCCAGCATATGTTAGAGGTGTGATTTAAACCACTTCTCTGCTATAAGACCAGACCTGATTATATCAATATCGATCTATCAATCTGTCTATCTAATCAATCCACCCATCTATCTATCCATCCATCTCTTTCTCTATTCATCCATCCATCTATTCTTCTATCTATCTATCTATCTATCTATCTATCTATCTATCTATCTATCTGTTTGTCTCTATCATCTCTATCATCTCTTTATCATCTCTATCTAAATATATAATGTGTGTACATGCATGTATGTATGTATATGCCAAGACAACCCCATGGACCATATGACCCATAGATTCTCAAAGAGTTGAACCTGACTGAACCACAAATGTATGTATATATGTATGATGTTATACATTCCTTCTCATAGACACACACGTTGAATTTCATTTAACTTCAACTAACTCTCCAAATTCTAATCTCCTGGGAGAAAAGAACAGGGAAGTTTCCCTCATCATTCATCCAAGATTCGCCTGCCTCTGGCTAGCGTTTTACCATTTGATTTTGCTGGGCGCCATCTCCTCTCACCAACTACCCCACCTGTCCCCTCAGAAGAGTGAGCAATAATTAATGAATTTTTGAGGAAATTGGCCAGTTACACCACTCATTGTTTTCTTTAGAGGCAGCGTGGCAGAGTGAGTGAGTCAGTCCTGTGATGAGAGGGGGCAGTCAAATCCCTCCCCTGGCATTTACTATGTGGCAGTGAACAAGCCACTTAACTGCTCTTTTGGAAAATAGGGATAAAGATGGAACCCATCGGTGGTCTCTCCTCAGGGTGAGAGACTCAAATGAGACCATATAGGCAAAGTGCTATATTAAGGTAAGCTATTGTTTTTGGTAGAATTGTTTCAGTAAATATTTGCTGAATGCCTACTGATTTCAACAAGGAATGTAGGGAGGCGTTGGATTTCTGTGTGGTCTATTCTGTTTGGACTCATCACTCTCCAAACTTCATGTCTCCATATGGGCTCTAGGTATATGTTTTGTTGAGATTTTGCTCCCTTCACCTCAATAGATGGTAGTCCCTCTGCTTCTTAGTAGACTCAAAGGTTTTTGATATATTTGTTGTTATTCAGTTGTGTCTGACTCTGCAATCCCATTTGGGATTTTTTGGCAGAGATTCTAGAGTGGTTTGCCATTTACTTCTCCACTCATTTTACAGATGAAGAAACTGAGGCAAACAGGACAAAGTGACTTACCTAGGGTCACACAACTAATGTCTGAGTTGGAATTTGAACCCAGATCTTCCTGACTCCAAGTCCAGGGCTGTATAGACTGTGAATGACCCTTTGCCAGGGATGTGTATAGGGACTCATACTCTAGGAGTGGGTTGGTCTAGATGGTTTTGGAAGTCCCTTCTTCCTCACATTGAACCTCAGGAGGTGATCAGTTTCCCCTTTACTGGAGGTCACAGAAAAGACATCACATGACCACTAGTTATGGATATTGTAGAGGGCATTATTCTCCAGAGGCTCTTGGATCAGATGCCCTCCGAAGTCTCTTTCAGCTTAGAGATTCCCATTTTTCATCTAGAGAGTTAGAAGTTGTAGGAGATTTTTCAGCCAATCAAGGAACATTTATTAAGGACCTTCCCTGTTCTAGGTACTCTGTCCCTGTCATCCAGGAACATACAGTATTGGGGGAGATAAGACTAACACAAAGGAAATTGTCCAATAGCAAAGTAAGCCAGTGTGTGATTAAGTCCAAGAAGGAGGGTGTGGAGCTGCCCAGGGAGACCAGAGGAGTCCAGATGAAGAAGATGGGCAGTGGAACAAGGCTGCCGTATCCTGAAGGAGTGGGGAAAGACTTCACAGAGAAAGCTAGACCCATGGGTGAGGGGGGCTCACAGAGACAGAGAATGAAGGCACCAAAAGGCATCGTGTGACTGTTGAAAGGTAACCTGGACTGGGCAGAGTTTCCCACTTGGACTAGAAAACCTGAGTTTGAATTGTGACTCCCCTCCTTCACATTTGGACATCCAGAATCATGCCATTTGTGCCCTCTCTGAGACTGTGTAACAGAAGGGAGTGGAACAAAGTGGTTGCCAAGTGCCTTTCTGGCTCTATGCTGTCTTCTCCCTTCTGACCAATGTTCCAAGGCTAGGGATTGGTTGGTCACATGGAGGTCCTTAGGAGCTCTCATTTATCACTGTTCTTGATATCAAATCAGCTGCTCATCCCAGGAGTCCAAATTTGGAGCTTGCACGGGCCCAGAGCCAGCAGGGGCCCAGAGGTCATCTGGTCCAATCCTCTCATTTACAGAGGAGGACAATCAGCTGCCCAAGGTCACAGAGGTTGTCTGCCAGTGTTGGCGCTGGCATTCTTACCCTCCAAGTCCAAATCCAATACCCTCTTCATTCTTTTGCTTTATAGATGAGGAAAGTGGGGCTGGGAGGGTAAAGGGACTAGTCTCAAGTCATCAGATCAGCTGGAATTTGAACCCAGATGACCCAAGGAGGCAGGTAGTGGACTCAGGGCACCAAGGCGTCAACTCTTGGTCCTGCCACTTGATCACTGTGTGGCCTTGGACAAGTCTGCCTCCATACCTCTGACAATAAGAGGGCTTTAGAGTCAAGGTTCTCTTGGGTGGAGGGAGCAGCTATTTATGAAGTACTCGTTATGTGCCAATTATCGGGCTAAGCACGTTACAGTTTGATCTTCACAATAACCCTGAAGGGTGAATGCTGTTATTGCTTTCATTTTACAGATGAGGAAACTGAGGCAGACAGAGGTGAAGTGACTTGCCCAGGGTCACTCAGCTAGTAAGTGTCTGAGGCTGCCTTTGAACTCAATCTTTTTCACTCTGGACCCATCCCTCGGTGCTCTGTGGCACCCCCGAGCTGGTAGGTCCCCAGACTTGGAAACCAGCGCTGCTTCGACTCTATACGCTACACCCAGTCAGCATGTCTTGGTAGAACTCCTGGACCATAGTAATGGGAGGCTTGGGGGTCTCAAGTTAATGACAGACCTGGAAGAACAGAATCTTGGGGTTCAGGCCTTAGCCCTTTACCTGTGGAGCCCTCTATGCTGATTTGATAAGAACTCTTTGGCATGAGCAGAGCCATGGACCTGATTTATTGTCCCATCTGACCTTGCTCTGCATTTGGCAGGAGGCTGCTCTTTGCTGAATACCCATTGCTCAGCTTATTTGGGGCTTAATGACTCCTGGACCTCAGAAACAAATGAAGAAAATCCATAAAGAATCAGGGGAGCAAACTAGAGGCAAAGAATGTAAGTCAAAGGCTCATCTCAGCCCCCCGCCCATGCCTCTGTCTCACCCCACCCCTTGCTCCAGGTGCAATTTTTAAAAATAGAAACTCTGATTTCAGGAATACAGAGAACTCCCTAACCAACACAGATTTATACTTTTCTTGCAATTTATAGTGTTAGAGATTTCCCATGGGCATTGAATTCAGTGATTTATCCAAGGTCACACAGTTCAGATGTGGGAGGCAGGGCTTGAACCCTGGCTTTATTGCCTCTGGGGCCATCTGCCAGTTCTCGAAATCCACCCAGGAACAAGGGCTGCTATAAGAGGTAAGGTTTGTAAGGTACTTTACAGACATGCTGTCAGCTGACATGTTGATAGCTTTGTTTGCCAAGAACCTAACATGCATGCATGCATCCATGGATATATGGAGACATGCATGTATGCATCTGCCCTTACACAGTGGCTGTCCTATAGAGGTAGTGTTTAATAACTGTTATTTTCCTTCCTTCCATTATCTCAGGGAGCCTTATAGAGGTAAGGTTTGCCAAGCATTTTACATACATTATTTCACCTGATCCTCAAACCAACCTTGGTCAACAGGTGCTGTATTTATCCTTATTTTACAGATGGGGAAATGGAGTCTTTGAGAAGTAAATGACTGGATCAGTAATCGCACAGCTAGTGAATGTCTGAGGTGGGATTTGAACCCAAGTCTCTCCTGACAATGGGTCCAGCTCTCTTTGCACTTTACTATGATGCCCATGCAGTAGAACCTTCCTTTATGGGGGATGCACTCAGAGGGCAGTTCATTTTGAATTTAACACAGTGGAAAGGGATCTTTTTCTGTGACATCTTTTTTTTCAGAGAGACATCATTTCTATCCATGTAGTGGACATTGCTGGTCCATGCTCAGCCTCTGACCCACAGATACAAGGACTGCCCAGTGGACAGCTGGGAGCCACCTTTGGTGTTATCTGGTCAGGAACCTGTGACCATCAATGTTAAGTGACATGCCCAAGGCCATGGAGTTGGTGAGAGTCAGATTTAGAATTCAAATTCAAATTGTCTCTTGCCAGGTCATAACATCATTGCTCAAATGTTGGAAGAGAACTTAGACACTGTTTTGGCCAATCCCTTATGTTTCAGGGAAGAGAAATGAAGCCTAGAGAAAGGAGGCAACCTGCTGAAAGTTACATAGCTGCATCTGATGCCTCAAGAGGCTTTGGATTGCATTCATTATTTTTAGAAAGGTTTTGTTATTGCAAGCTTAATAATTACACCAATGTAAATATGAAGTGAAATCCCCAATAAAACGTAACCCAAATTCTTTCTGTTTTCAAAAGGAAAAAAATATCTCCTGTAGACAATAGCTTATTTGCTCTATTTCCCCTTTCTGTCTCTTTTCTCTGTCTTTGCCTTTAAAAGACTTTTATCCTCCTGGTTGTTTTTCTCCCTATTAGAGGAGGTGGTGGTGGCTGGTAGTGTTGGTGTTGCTGTTGGTGTTGTTGAAGCTGCTACTGTTGTGGTGGTTATTGTTGGTGGTGATGGTGCTGTTACCATTGATGGTGAGAGTATTGTTAATGGTGGCTGTTGTAGTAATGGGGATAGTGTTGTTGATGGTAGCTGTGGTGATGATGAGGGTGATAGTAGTGTTGATGGTGGTGGTGATGCAGGTGATGGTAGTGATGTTGTTGATGATAGTGGTGTTGGGTGCAGCATGGCAGTGTGTCCTAATCCTACTCTTTTTGCTCTCTATATGGTTGTTTAGTTGGTCCAGGCACATTTGGCAAGTTTCCTTCAGATTTATCTTCTGGTTGATGGAGGGAAGATCATTTCTCTGTATATTTGAAAGGGGTAAAAAGTATGACCCAGAAGACTGTATTTTCATTTTTGAGAGCAGATCTCATGCATGTATATCATATTCTGTCTATTTCCCCCTTACCACTCCCTTGCTTAGTCTTCTGAAGAATGTTCTAGACCAAGAGTTCTTAATGCAAGGTCTGTGAACAACTTTTAAAAATATATGGTTAACTCTATTTCTATATAAGTGGTTTCCTTTGTATCTTTTGTATTCTATTTTTTACACTTAAAACATTATTCTAAGGATTCTAGGGGTTTCACCAGATTGCCAAATGGGTCCAGGACACAAAAAATATTGAAACTTCCTGTAATCTAGATAGGTCTGTGGTCTAGCTGTATGATTCCGAAAATAAGGGAACACCAGTCTGACTGTGTTTGGGCAAAGCTATATCCCTTTCTTAATGTCTTTGGGGCCCTCTGTTCCTGCTTGGTCCTATGGAAAGCTGCCATAGTGGAATATTTCAGAGGTTAAGTGGCTAGTCCTGTGACTAAATGCATCGCTTTTTCTCCTGTACCATATATATCTCCAACCTTCCAATTCTTTATCCGCCTTTTTCTTAATTAGGAGAAATTAACTTGCTGCTTGCTTCCTTTTTATTTCAAGTTACTCAACTTTGCAAGCCTCAGTTTCCTCATCTGTAAAATGAGATGGTTGAACAAGATGGCTTTTCCTAAAGGAGAGACAACTAAATTTGAAAGACAAAGTCAAACAGGAATACTAACTGGCCTTAAAGAACATGAAGTGATTTGGGGGGGTAGGATGCGGGAAGGTCTTGTGTCGAAGCTAAACCCAGCAAGGCTGCCATTTCTTTTTTAAATGATTATCCTGAGTTACCAGTTGCCAGTCTTAACCTTGACTAGAAGGATATATAATATACAGTTATATAAGCCCTCTAGAAAAATAGGGAGATTTTATTTTATTTTATTATTTTTATAGAAAAAGCAAACACATTTGAATTATAGCAATAGGAACTATGATTTCAATCATTTAAGAAAACCTTTGGTGAGAAAACCTTCTGTCCCAGATCAACTTTGGTAAATTCTCTGCAATTTCCACTGATCAAAAATTCTCCAGAGCATTGAGGCATTATATAACTGGCCCAGGGCCACCTAGTCAGTGTGTGTCAGAGGCAGGAAGGACTTGAATCCAGATCTTTCTGGCATGGAGGGAGGTGCTCTATCCACCATGCTGTGGTCCATTCTTACTTTCCTCATCATTCCCACTCAGTCTTCAGGGGCAAAATAAAAAACCAACAGGAAATGGGTTCACCTTTAGGAGGGAGAGAGTCAGTGGGGGAAGGGCAGCCAGATATTTTCCTTATGACCATAAAATGAGACCATTATATGGTGTTGGGGTGGAGAAGAGTGTGGAGAGAGCACTGGAGGACACTAGGAGGGGCTTCTGATAGGCAGTATTGTGTTTGCCCTTTGTTGCCGAAGAAGACCACGCCATCAGAGAAATGATAATATGACTTGGACTTGACTTTGTTTTGCGTGAGGGAGGGCTGTGTAGGTCACCAGCCTCACTTCTCCTCCAAAGTCATCTGACTCCAGTGACCAGATATTCCTCAGGATGACTGGAGATGACCCAGGAGGCACTGGGAGACCTTGGGCCCTTTAGGCCACAGTCTTTACAGGTACTCACTTAGGGTGAGGTAATGCCCATTCATTGAATAGGACTGTTTAAGCAGTAGCCAGGGTATTAGCACTAAAGCTGAAGGAAGCATAAGAATTTCAAATGCTGAGTTGGGGGGAGGAGAAAAGGCATTCTAGATGTGGAAGATACCTTGGACAAAGGCATGGGGGTGGGAGATGTAATATTCTATACAAGAAACAGAAGATATTCTGGTAGGATGGGGATCTTAGATTTGTGAAGGGAATCATACGAGATATGCCTTGAAAGTAACCTGAAAGTAGACTGGGCAGAGTTTTAATGCCAAATCGAGAAGTTTATATTTTATCCGGATAGAAGCAGGAAACCTCTGTAACTTGTTGACCAGGGGACCAGCACGGCCAGAACTGGGCCTTAGAAAGCACAGCTGGGCAGCACTGTGCAAAGCTGTTGCAGTCTGTATGGACTGATTCTGTGAACTTTGAAATGACTTGGTGGACCTAATCGCCCGTGACCACCTCCAGAATACATTTCCCAGGCAGACAGTAATGGTTTTGGAGACAATATTCCTTTCCATCATGGAAATGAACCCTTGATCATCTTCCGCTCTCCCCCAGATCGGCCATGAAGGGGATTGTGGGCCCAGCAGGCTGGAACAACTCAGAGCCAGCTGTTCCGATAGGATACTTAGAGACTTTCAGAGGGCCCATTGGAGAAGACTGTAGCAAGCGGTCCTGTGATGAGCCCCTTAAGAACAATCCAAAGTTTCTGGCATTCCCAAACTCCCTTTATCCTCCCCCCAAAAACCTGCCAAGAGAAGTCAATGATGTACATTATAAAGGAACAATGAATGGATAGAATGATGTTGGGGTAATGGAAAGAAGGAGGGAAAAAATGACAAATTCCAAAATGAGTAATTCAATCTATGAGGCCCCTTTCTGTATGATTCTGAGGGAGTCTGTGGAATTCATGGATCTTAGATCTTTAGAGCTAGAGAGAATCTTTCAGTTCATCTAGCCCAGCCTCCCTCATTTTAGAGATGAGGAAACAGGCCCAGGAGTTAAATGACTCCCCCACATTCATAGAGGCAGTAAGCAGCAAAGAGAAGGTTCAAACCCAGGGCCTATGACTCCAAATCTGTGCTATTTCTACCACCCCATGCTGCCTCTCTGTCTCATTCATACTTGTGATACTGCTCTGGTGTTGCTCAAGGTCTGCAGTGGGCTTGGGGTCAGTCAGGGAGCTTGACAACTAACTCCTCCAGCTTTTCACATTCTCTTGGCTTAGCAGGCACCCAACTTGCTAGAAGACTTTCCCTTTCTGGTCATCGAGGCTCATAGCATTCCTATGCTTAGCACAGTGCCAAACATATTGTAGGCATTTAATAAAGGCTATTTGACTGACTGATTGAAAGCCCAAGTCTCTTTTGCAGTTTTTGACTTAAAGGGATCTTAAATGTCATTTCCAAAACCATGACTTTGAAGGGAGTAGAAAGTCAGAGTTTCTAGGAAACAGTCCTATCTATAGTCCAAGGGAGCCTCTGGGGTTGAAATGGAAATATTGATGGTACCTGAAATAATAGGACCATTGTACAGCCATAGACTTAATACAATAGGAAAAGAACTAGTGTTAAATAGCCATTGGGGAGCTAGGAAACAGGTCTGGTTTTTCCAATCAAGGGGAATAATGTTCACTAAAGGCTGAAATTTGTTTCTTGCATCTCTACAAAATGGCACCTGCCTGCAGTCTCCTGGCCTCTGGACAAAGGCACACATTTCTCATGCTCTGATCATATCATGTGCTTGCTGATGCCTCTTGTATGGTGTGATAATGCCCCTCAGATATTTCAAATGCTTCTCATTTGATGTGAAACATACCTTGCAGTAAAACGAGTGTAAATATCATCAAGCATTTATTATATACCTACTATGTACTACACACTGTGAAAAGTGCTAGCCATACAAAGACAAAAACAAAACTGTTCTTGCTTACAGGGAGCTTCCCTTCTTAAGGAGGCAATGGCATCTAATCTTGTGATCCAAGACTCAATATCCTAAGCGCTCCTATAGAAGACAGGCCAAATGGGGCATGATTGATCTTGAAGAATTTGGGGTCAGTGATACTGGGAAAAACCATTTCCCCTGGAGGTCCCAAGAATATGGCTTTTCCGCAGGTTGACCTTTTCCCACCTTGAATTAGCAGTTATTGATATAAATTTATTAATGTTTTTCCAACCTTTAAAAACTAGCCTTGCAGTGTAGCGCAGCAAGTGTCCTATAGTAATAGTAGTAGTCAGGCTACATAGTACCTTGCACATAGTAGGGACTTAATAAATCTTTGCTGTATTTAACAACAACAATAACTCTCTCAGATTGCGCTTTGAGGTTGGCAGAGTTCTTTTCATACAGCATCTAGTTGTGAATTGTGAAATTTAGATATTATTATACTATGTTCCAATCTAATTCAATCCAGTCCAGTCAGCCTAATTCAAATGAGCATTTATTCCTCAATCAGCATGCATTTATTAAGTGCCTACTCTGTCAGGTCCTGAGGTTCCAAAGCACAAGTGAAAACAGTCCCTGCTTTCGAGGACCTTACAGTCTGATTCCATACAGACAGTCTGATTCCATCCAAGACAACATGAACACAAATAAGCCTATATAGCAATATATTTATATACACATATATACATATGTATATGTATCTGCATGTGTATGTGTGTGTGTGTGTGTGTGTATATGTAATATAAATAGATTTCACACAAGATAAACTTAGACAAGAAGCCTGGAGAACTATCAGTTGCAAATATATTCATCACCTCTCCAGCTCCTCCAATGGCCTTGCTGATCATTGGGACAACTCTTTCTCTGCTGATGGTGACCTGGTCCTCTCTAAGAAAGGGTGCAGCACTCATCTCAGAGCTTGGGTTCTGAGGGTCTTGGATTTCCTCTTGGATAAGTCACAGGCACAGTATTATGGGTCATCTTGCCATGTACAAACCCGAATGAAGCTGGCCCCACACCAGTTATTCAACACTGTCCCAGGCTCTGGAGATACATAAAAAAATGAAAAAATCATTTCTGTTTTTAAGGATTTCACATTCTACTTTTTTTGGGGGGGGTTGTGGGGGATCAGCATGTAAGTAACTAATTAAACACAGGATGATTTAAAGAGGGAGAGAGTCTTACCAAGAAGGGTCAGGAATGGCTTTCTATAGGAGGTAACAGCTAAGTTGAGCTTTAAAGGGAAGTAAAGATTCCGAGGGGCACAGGTCTGAAGAGATCACGGCCTTATTTGAGAAGCTTTCTTGGGTCCTATTGACTCTAAGGTAAGATATGCAATCCTCTCTTAACATTTTTAATCCTTCACACACTCCAGCCTTCTTTTGCAGGCTCACCCTCACCTCTCTCTGCTCCAGTCAGATTGGTTGACAGCCTGTCCCTTCTGTAGAAATGTCCTGTCCAGCCTCTTCTCTCCCTTCTCTTGAAGTCTTGAGTTCCCTTCAAGGTTCAGATCATCTTCCAGGTGGGGCCTAGCATGTTATACCAGGCCAACCCCATTAAATTGATTTAGATGTATCTGGTAAAAAAATGTATTTATTTGTCTATGCAAATATTGTAACCTTTAAATATAATATAAGCTCCATGAAGATATAGGATGTTCTAGCATTTGTCTTGGCGGCACACACATATGCCCAGGCACATAGTAGATGCTTGTTGAATTTTATTCAATTTATTTACCAGTTGTACTAACTCTTCTCTCCCTCAACATTCTTTTCTCCCTAGGAATGACTTGAGTAGGTTTCTTTGGGCCATGGGGTGCCATTTTGTTGAAATGGTGGAGGTCATTCTGATTTTGCACTAACTGGGTGGGTTATAGGGCACCGTCATTAACGGCGCCCTTATTTCTGCAGTCTCATGGTTTTACAGAAGCACCTCCATATCTTTCCCATTATCCCTCAAAAGCACACTCTCTTTCTCTTCACTTTCTATGCCATGGAGCTTTCCATCCATTGTCCCATGGACCAGGGTGTGAAAATGAGGAGCAGAGAGAAAGCATGATAGAGCTTATATCTCCCAGATCACTGGTTTGACCCATTAGTACAGGCTAACTCTGCCAAGAGTCCAGAGGTACAAATATAGGCATGGGGGATTAATTTTATAGCTCATGGAACAAGTAGATGACATTTATCTTCATTTTTCAATATTATCTCATTAAGAGAGGATAAAAGCTCAGCCCAGGTTAAAATCATGGGGCTTAGAGCAGATTTACTCCATTGGCCACCTTGTCCTTTGTTCAGACATAATTATAAAATCAACCCACATAGCTTTGTGTGCTCAAAAATTTCTTCATCCCTGAGACCTTAGCTGGTCCTGGTCTCAAGATGGAAAGTGTACCTGATAAAATTCTAATCTTGACCATAAGTTTCTTGAAGGAATATACTATTTACTGATTTGTAACTCTCCAGTATATCTAATGATGGTCTGCTCATAGTTACCACTTAGTAAATGCCTGTGTAATTCATTTCAATCAGCACTTTTCTAATACCTATTATTTGCAGATAGGTGGTGCAGTGGATAGAGTAGCAGTGCAGGAGTCAGGAGAACCTGAGTTTAAATCTCACCTCAGACATGATACTCACTAGCTGGTGACGTTGGACAAGTCACTTACCCCCAATTGCCTCATCCTGGGTGATCTCCAGTCATCCTGATGAATATGGTCACTGGATTCAGATGGCTGTGGAGGAGAAGTGAGACTGGTGACTTGCACAGCCCTCCCTCACTCAAAACAAAGTCAAGTGCAAGTCATGTCATTATTTCTCTGATGGCACGGTCTTCTTCGGCAACGAAGGACAAACATAGTATTTGCAGATACTATAGAAATTGAACCGTCTCCACACCTGACATGTCACATAACATGGGATAGGTCATTGTCTGGAACATTTATTGACCACATACAGTCACTGAGGATGCAGAGAAATATAAGATATGGTCCCAGCACTGAGGAATTTTGCAATCTAATTGGAGAAACAGGATAGATACATTAAAACAGATGCAATTATGTTTTATTGAGAGAGGTAGTTTCATGTAGTAGCTAGAAAGCTGACCTCAGATTCCAGATGATCTGAGCTCAACACATACTGACTATGTGACTCTAGATCTTGTGTGGATTCTGATGAAGCTGAGTAGCTGGCATTCTCTTGCTCTTGTCACATGACTGATTCACCTCCTTTACAGTCATTCACTTCTCTGATAGCATTCTTTAGTCTTCTCCACAAACCATCACTGGTAACCTGTCACAGTAGCACCTCATCTTTTGGGCAATCCTCATCTTTAGTTCTTTGGAGGTAGTGATATTTCATGACTCATAACCCTACAACATCACGGAAAGAAGATGTATTGTATTCCCATCTAGGGACAGTGGAACATTTTAGGGGAAATGAACATTATTCTACTTTCTCCCATATGACACTCTGCCTCCTGACTCCAGGCTTTTGCCTTGACTGTACCCCATGTCTGGAATGCCCTCTCTCCCTCCTTTCCTCTGCCTCTTGGAATTCCTTGCCCCACTCAATACTCAACTTAAATGCATGTCTTTTCTTCTTTCTTTCCTTCTGTCTGTTTCTTTCTTTCCTTCTTTCTGTCTGTCTTTCTTTCCTTCTTCCTCCCTCCCTCCCTTCCTTCCTTCCTTCCTTCCTTCCTTCCTTCCTTCCTTCCTTTCTTCCTTTCTTTCTTTCTTTCTTTCTTTCTTTCTTTCTTTCTTTCTTTCTTTCTTTCTTTCTTTCTTTCTTCTACCTTCCATCAATTTTATGCAGCTTCTGTTGCTCTCTTTACTTATATGTCATCTCTCCCCTTAGAATCTAAGCTTCTTGAGGGACTATTTCATTTTTTATTCTTAATCCCCAGAACCTAGCCCAGCATTTGGCACGTAGTAGGTGCTTAATAAATAAATGTTTGTTGAATTGCACTGAATGAAGAGACAGCAGATATCCCTTGGTGCTGCTGCAGGAGACAGAGTCTGGGATGAAAGGATCACTCCTCTGCTCATCTGGGGGCCTGATGTCCCCTAGCATGTCATTGCAGGGCAGATATTCAGGAGAGCCAGGAACCTTGATTTTCTCATGCTGGTACAGTCAGTTCTGCAGCAAAGCCCCAGAGGAAGCAGGGAAGGCTGAGTGGTCTTAGGATACTCTCCCTCTAGGTCAGCTCTTGGCTGCCCAAGAAAAGTCACTTGCCTTCTCCATCTGACTGTTTCATTAACCACTGAACAGTACTGAGTGGACTAGCTCAGGAGGAATCTCCCCAAGAGGAAACTCCCCAGGAGAAACCTCCCCAGGAGAAACCTCCCCAGGAGTAACCTCCAGGGTATGGGAGGGCTACCAGAATACACTCAACTGTCCATTATTCAGGAGCTGATTATCTGGATGGTGGATTTTTCATGCCCTTTGATTCTATTGGATGGACAGTCTATAGAATTGGCCCATTAATTAGGACATATAGATCTTAGATAGAAGAAAGACAAGGAAAAGCAATCAGTTAACACATGAGTGGTATGTTTGGTCTATAAAGAAACTGAATCCTCCCAATGATCCTAGGCAATGTCCTCATTTCACAGACAAGGAAACTGAGGCTCGGAGAGAGTAAATGACTTACTCCAGGGAACCTGGAAATTCTGATTTCAAATCTACTGCTCACATCACCCAGCACTGTCTTGTCAGAAAGGCTGATTTACATTTTTTGGGAGGAGGAGGGAGAAGAAAGGGGATCAAAACTATGGACAGAATGAGGATTGAGGATGAATTATAAACTTCCTTTTCCGATATTCCTCCATCTCTCATGACCAAGTGAAAAATCTCTAAGTAGATCAAATGAAATGTAAGCCAGTGCTATGGTGGGTACTGGATGTTGTTGATGTGGGCATGCCCTCCAAGAGTGTGGATGCAACTGCCTTTGGGGTCCCCACAAATATGCCTGGAACTTTCTTCAAATTCTCCTGACATTGCATACCAATGGAGGAGCATTGAGTCTTCTCACTGGTCAGCCTTCACCCTCACTGCTGGGCCAGTCCACAGTCTCTTCTCATGGTTCATTTCTTTGATTACATCTTTGACATCACTTTAATATGCCACAGCTCCTCCTTTGGGGGTGGTGGTGTTCCTTGGCTGGTGGCTCCAGAGCTTGCCCAGAATGAGGTCATGATGTACAGTTAGAGGCATTGGGTTCATATCTCACCTCTGAGTGTCCAACTCATCCCCTTCCCTGGATTGAAGTGTCTTGATCTTTACAATGAGTTTGTGGGATTGGCTGGCCTCTGTGGTCTTTCCACCTCCAGATCTATGATCCTATGATCCCTGGAAAGTGATCACTTCTCTGAGCCTCCGCTTTCATAACTGTAAAATGGAAGACAGCTGTAGTGCCCAATTCATGGTGTTGTCTGCACTAAAATAATGTGTATAAAGTCTTTGTAAACTTGGAAGCATGATACAGGGTCTCTCACAAATCCTTGTATAAATGTCAAATTGAAACACACACACACACACATAAATTCAGACCAACAAGGAAACATGATTTCTTTGTCCTTTCTAAAAGTGGGTGAACCTTTTTTTTAAATTTGCAAACTATGTAATCCACATCCAGGTGAAAACTGTTCTGGCTGGAAGTTCAGCTAAACTCTGAGATATCGGGCCAGGTGGAGCATAGGACTGGAAAACCTTGAAATGAGCCCAAGTCCCTGCTTTGAGCAAAGTGGGGCTGATTTATAGAAGGCACTTGAAGCCTGGCCTTTGCCGTGGGCCTCTCTTTGAAGTTGGAGTGAAAACCCACAGGAATTGAAACTGGGGGAAAATGCTGTGTGTAGCCTCCCTTTCTGAAGTCCAAATGCCAAGCTATATCCCCTTCTGGTCATCTGGCGCTGCTTTGGAATAGCAACCTGGCCTAGAGTAGAGCTGAGAGACTGTTGATTTAACACATTGGATGGGGAGCAAGGAGAGCTCCAGGTGTCAGTGGGTGGTGTGCAGGGCTGGGTGGTCTGACCTCTGGGCTTTGAGATCCAGCTCAGTCTTGGATCCAGTTTGAGACTATAGGCACTTGGCCTCTGCCTTGTTTTCCCCATAAAGAAAATGGAAAAATTGATTCGGACTCTACTCTGGGGAGGCAGAAAAGTTGACTCGTAAATAGTCAGAGCAAACATATAATCAGTAGGGAAAGGAGGTTTGATTAGAAAGATGACGAAAAAGGGAGAAGAGATGCCATTCAACATGAACTCATTTTGTGTAACCTTGATGCAAAGTACGGTGTGTTCACTTAGCTTTTGGCATTTGGGAAGATGACGTGTCACAATTCAGTTCAATTCAACTGCCATTTAAAGGATCACAGTATTATAGATTTAGGGTTGGATGTGACTGAGGTCCAGAGAGGTTAAAGGGGGTGCCCAGATTCACACAGAGAGTAGGTGTCTAGAGCGGGATATGAACCCAGGTCTTTCTGACTTCAAAGTCTGTCTATGTTGACATGACAATTAAGTCAACTAGTGTTTATTAAGACAATTGTGTTCAAATAACTATATTTATCTTTGAGAAAATGTTCATTTAATCTGCAGATTGTAAAATGCTACGCAAATCTGTTATGATGATCTTTCCTTCCCTTTCCCTCCCTCCCTTTTTCTCTTTTTCTCTCCACTCTCCTCTTTTCCCTTCCTCTCCCTTCTCTTTCCCTTCTCTTCCTTCCCCCTTCCTCCTCTTCCTTCTTCTCCTCCTCCTCCTCCTTTTATTCTTCTTCTTCTTCATCTTCTTCATCTTCCTCTTCTTCTTCTTCTTCTTCTCCTCCTCCTCCTCCTGCTCCTTTTCTTCCTCCTCATCCTCCAAAAAATGACTGATTTTCCCTTGTTTCTCTACAGAGGCTCTGTAGGTAAATGAGTTTGTGTCAGCACAGCAGCAGCTGGTCAGTCTCATTGCCTGGTGGGAGGGACGTCATTTTGAGGGAGACAGGGAGCTAATAATCAATGCCATTTATACCAGACATTAAAGTTTGCAAGTGCTTTGCAGAGCCCATCTCATCAGAGCCTCACAACTGCCCTGTAAGGTTGGTACTTCTGGTGTGGTTATTACCCTTTTAAAGAAACTTAGAGAGGGGAAGTGACTCGTTGAAGGTCACACAAATGATAAGTTTCAGAGGTGGCCTTTGCACTCAGGTTTTCCTGCCTCCAGGTCCAACACATGTCATCCACTGCACTGTGCCACCTACACCATGTGCTGCCATTTGTATCATTTAAGTGTTCTCTGCATTTTATCCTTGACCTGGTTTTTGTCCTAGTTTCTAACTTATACCATCTAGGTTTTAGTTCTTCTAAAGAAAAAAAGTAATAAAAGCTGGCCGCCTGTGCTATGAGTAATATTAGAAAGGCTGTTTTACTAAGGGAGTGAGTGAATACTGAAATACCTGGTTTTATATTTTTATATGGATTTGGCAAATGTGGTAGAAAAGCAGCTAATATGATACCTGACCTGGTGTTAATGTCCAATGATAATTCCATATGGGCTCCAGTACCACCTGCTACCTGTCAGGCTACACTCTTTTTTTGGTCTTTTTGGCATGAAAGTTACATTAACTGTGACTATTACTATTTATGGCAGAGAATGAGGCAAAGTAGTTTTCTCTTATTCCATCTGAATCAGAGTTGGGACATAGTTCTTTAGATAGTCGTTCTTCTCCTTTAGTCTTTTGCTACCTCTGAGTCTTCCAACCTTCTGAGCTGTTGTACTTCAAAGCATAACAAACCAACCTATTTAAATGGTAAGGAATGACTCACTCCCTATTTCCACTCCTCAAATCTCCAAGGGTTAACTGAAGCTAATATTCAATGAAGAAAAACCATCAAAGGAGTATAAAGATTACTTCTAGGAATATAAAAAGTAAAAAAAAACACAAAACGACAACAATTACAACAAAGCCAAAGCAAAAGACTCAGTTAAAACCATGAATTTTTTCATTGATTGCTTTCCAGAAGCTTCTTCACAAAAGTGACCTTCATAGAAGTCTCTGATCACTTCCTGTCCTCCACACCCTCATCAGGGGATGTACTGAACTTGATTAGGCAAGGTTGGAACAACTCCCATTAAGAGCATCTAAAGACATCAACTGGTCTCAGGAAGATAGAATACTAAGTGAAATAAGGTCGGGGATGTTGTAAAATTAATTCTATTGGAACAATGCCCACCACCCTCAATCTACATTTGTGGAAAATGATACTCAAAGGGGCTTAGTGACTTTCTCAAAGTCCCTAGGTAGTAAGTGAAAAAGTGAAATTTGAACCCAAATCCTCTGACTACAAATTCAGGGGTCTTTTCAATGTACACAACATGTAGACTTTTACTATTGCTTATTGCAAGAAAGGAAGAATATATACTTTAAATTTAATGCTTTAGTCACTGACATTATTCACTGTATTAGGCCCAAGATTCATTGCTTTCATCCACATGGCTGTAACCACTTTACACTTTTGCCTCTGCTTCTATCAGTCTGGGTTGTGCCATAAGTCTTTCCATGTTTCTCGAGTTCTTCATTTTCATCATCCCTTGGGCAGGCAACGATATCCCATTACATTCACGTACCATCATTGGTCCAGCCATTTTCTAACTAATAAGCACAGAATATCTTTATGACTTTTCTCTATTAGCAGTGGTGGTACAGATACCATTGTGTGTGTATATTCACACACACATATACATATGTGTATGTATGTAACACACATGTATGCATATATACATATAATATGTATGTATATGTACACACAAACACACACATATATGCATACATACACGCACATATCTTATAACACCTGAGTCCAGCTGGGGCAATGTTGGGTAGGGGTAAGCCTATGGAATGGAACAAGGCTTTCCTTAACTAGATGACCTAAGCAGGTCCGTTCTAGGGTTCACTTCTGATCCCACCGCTACGGAAACACAGTCCTTAAGTCAAACACTTTATGGAAAGAAAAAACAACCTTTTACACCTTGGGTGGATTTGAGTTTAGCCATTGAACATTCCATCGCTTTAGAAAAACACACTTCTGCACATTCCCGACCCCGGAGGAACTAGGTTTCCTATCGTAATCATTCACAAACGGAACACAGGGCAAGTGGAAGGGAAATACAGTCCATTAAAAATGATTTTCCTTGAAAGGCAAAGACATTATAAAAGATTTCCACAGTCCTTCACATTTTTGTAAGAAAATCGTTTCTAACCTCTCCAGGTTGTTAGTATTGCAGCTGCTGCTGTGTTCCTTTTGAGCAACTCCTAAAAGCACCTAAAACTTTCTTTCCATTTTACTCCTTAAAAATCTCCCCGAGCCACCAGCATCCCCAGCTGGGGACTGAGGGGATGCTTGGACTTTGAAATGCCATCCAAGTGACTTGCTCTTCCAAGATGCCTGGTAATCACTGGTGGCCCAGAAATATAATTTCACTCCTTTCCAGGCACTTTGAAAAACAGTCTCTTTGCCATTCATTTTCTCACAACACTTTTGTGGATTGGCATTCCTCGTCCCATTTCCAGATGGGGAAACACTGGCGATGTAATTCAAGGTCAATGACTCAGTAAAGGAAAACTTCTGAACAATTAGTGCTTCCAAAGTGGGCTGGGCTGCCTTGACAGGTAGTGGCTTCCCCATTCCTGGAGGTTTCCAAACAGAGGTTGGATGACCACTTGTTCATGAGAAACTTGGACCAGATGGTCTTACAGGTCCCTGGGATTCCAAGACAAAGAGAGAAGAAAAGCTGTATCTCTAATGTTCCTGGCCTCCTGGTCCCACTGCCATGCTGAGAAGGGGTGATCTCCCAAGCCAGCTTGGTTGTACTGATGGGTACATTAGGTCATTGGCATTGAGAGTTTATCTTCAGTGTCATAATAACTCAGGGAAAGCTTTATTTCATTCTTGGATGGATAGTGTTTCTTGGGTACAGTCATTATACATTGATGGGTGTGTGTGTGTGTGTGTGTGTGTGTGTGTATGTGTATGTAGGAGAGGGACAGGGAGAAGGGAAAGATCAGTTCCAGGCATCATATTACTGTGCAGAACAAACTTTGTAGCCATGAATATCCAAGGAATATTTATTATATAGTTACTGCATGGTTTAAGAAAAGAAGTCAAGAAAAAATCAGAATTTAAATCCTGCCTTAGACACTTACTAGCTCTGTGACCCTGGGCAAGTCACTTGCACTCTTGAGTCCTTGACTTTCTCATCTGTAAAAGTAAAAGTTGGACCTAAAGTTGAACCTGAAGATCTCACAGTTCTCTTCTAGCTCTTTGATCCTCTATACAATGCCCTGGGCTGGTTATCGGGGTTATCGGGACAAAAATGGAACAGCCTCTGCCTTCGATGGCCTGCCATTTACTGGGGGATATAACACACAACAAAGTAAGCAAATACAAGGTAACAAGGATGCATTTATTGCTAGGGAAATCAGGGAAGGCGAGCTAGGAGGAGAGCCAGGCAGCAGACATGCAAAGAGTGAATCAGTTCTTGCCTTCTAAGAGTGAATGGAATAGGCAAAGAGGTAGCACAATAAAGCTTAGAGAAGGAGGGAGGCAAGGACACCCATTGGACATAGAGCCCTTTGTACATTGGAGGTGAGTGAGCGGAATATCACTGATGAATGTGTGGAAGAATAAATGAGGTGCGAGCCTTGGAGGCAGGAACCCCTGAGTCTCTTGACCCTCTACTCTCCTCAGTTTCTTCACCTGTACAATGGGCATAATATCTTCTACCTCATCGGGTTGCTGAGTACAAATGAAATGAAGAGCTCTCCTCCCACTCACCTCCCTCTCTGCCACCTTCTTCTCTGCCTCCCTGCTTCTTTCTTGTCATCATTATTAATTCCTTCTCCCCCAAAGTGCTTCTTACACCTCTCCCAGTTTCTGAGGTCCCAGACTTCATGCAGAATCCTGACCTGACTGCAGTCTTCCACTGGGGCATAGGGAGATGTGACTGGTTTCTATTGGGGGGTCAGACAGAAGTTGCCTGCTGGGGCTCTCAAGCTCTGTAATCCCTCTCCCCTTCATGCACAGTCACATATGTTTCTCCAAGACTCCCCTCTTCAGCATTACACAGGGACCCTTCAGTCGTGATGATTACGGAATGGATACAATACTGATGGAGCTTAATTGTTTCCACTAGATGGATCTCGGGTGTTCTTTGGCAGCCAAAATGAAAATGATTCCAAATACCATCAAAGGGGCTTATGAGCACCCAGCATGTTTGCCTGCATTTGGTATTGACGCTGGGGTGTTAATATCATTATATCTCCTGGTACAACATACGCTGACTCTAATCCTTTCCTGTCTCTATGATCTTGGGAGATCCTCCGGGCGGGAGGCCCCACAGAAAACCGTGCAACAAGGAGACAAAGGCAGTGTTCAGCCTCATCTCTGGTGTGCGCTTTGGAGGCTGGTTTGAATAGTGTCTTCAGATGGGCCCCTTTCTCAGGCTGGTCTCCTGCCTCTTCTACCATAGTCAGAGTTGGGGCACCAGGAGGCAACATCAAACATACCTTTTCACACATGGTCTTTCCAGATTTTTTTTTAACACTTACTTAGCAGTTTATAGAAGGAAGTGAATGATCTTCTCAAGCTGCTTACAAATTAAAAAAAAATCTGCTCTTATTAATTATGCAGGATTAGTCTAATTATAATTCAGCAAATTAATTAGCGACAGAAGGTGTTCTGAAACATTGGAGTACATTTGCATGTTAAATGGAGAGGCTAGTCCGTAATGTATGTAAATTTATGCATGGCTTCAGAGTTTAATTTAAAAATTTGCAGCTGCATATGGTATGGGAGCAGGTGAAAAGTCAGTTTTGCTTTAATGATGCTCAGAAACATTGGAGGGTGTCCTGTCTGCGCCCGAGAGAACGCCCCCCATATCTGCTCATCTCGAGATCTGTCAGAAGGATATAATATAGTCCCCCCCTCCACTTCCAGCTCCGCTCAAGGTCATTAGTGAGTGGACCCATAGGTGCCATAGGTGTGAAGCCGCAAGCTGCAGAGACTAGAAAGGAGATAGCGGCCATCCAACTTGATTGGCCCCTCTCCCCTATGGTAGCTTAGGGAAGCATCAGTTCAACCAACGACCAGAGTTTGGGGAGACTTGAATAGGTTTGGCAAGACAGAGGGCTTTGCGAATCAGTACTCAATTTGGGCCTGACTGATATCGATTGTGGCAGGTGGAAAAGACTGGTCCAACCTTGATTCCCGCTTCACATAGTCACATTTGCAGTTCATGTCAATTTCCTTGAGTCGTGGGAAAGTTATTACCGAGTTATGAATTAATGGGAGGGGAGAGAGTTTTACACGTTGGCCCCTACCATCTGGCAAAACAGTAAAACCAGCGGACCAGGCAGAAGCAAAGGGTCCTTGGTGTAATCGGTGTTCACTGCTCAGCCTAGCATAGATCCACATTGTGGGGAGGGAAGAAAAATCGAGGATGGAGAGGTGGTTTGGAGGGGGATGGTGGAGGGGAGGAAATACTTAAGTCAAGGAATCATTAGGCTGATACTAAGAAAATAACTTCATTTCTTCTCATCACGAGTAGCCAGAGATGCTGTTTCATTGGAAATCTCTTGAAATGATCCGTCCTCACAGAGAATGTTCCAGCTGGAAGGGACTGGTGGGGTCATTCAGATCCTCACTTTACAGACTAACAAACTGAGGCTGGGGGAGGGTAAGGAAGTCGGTCCATTGTGTACCTCAACCTCCCTCGCAGAGCTTTAATTAACCCAGCGTTTCTAGATCTTTGCTCCAGGATGACAGCATGGGGAGAGGAGCATGACACAATCCTTTCTTCCCTCTGACCATAGTTCTTTCACTTCACCTCAAAAATCTCCTTCCTTCTTTGGGCTCCCCCAGCCCCCAATCAGATTTTTATCCTGACGATCCAGTTGCTAATGCCGTCAAGAATATTGCATGTCTTTTTGTGTATAACTATGTAAAATCTAACCACTTGGAGGGCAGGGACTTACACAGTGGTCTCTGCATGTCCATTGGCTAGCACGCTGACTGATACAGAGTAGGCTCTGAATAAGCGCTTGTTGATTGGTTGAAGAATTGTGCTCTCTTTCCTGGCATGGGGATATCTGAAGTCTAACAGCCTTCTTCATTTCTTTCCACTACCTTCTGCTCCTCAGCGGTTTTAGCCTGATGTGAAAATATTCCTCCTCCGAGCTTTGCTTGTCTCTCTCAGTGTCCGATATGGCAGGAGAAGGGCATAGAGGAAGAAGGTTATTTTAAAAAAAGGTAAAATGAGTCCCGATGCTTGCACGGGCATCTCAAAAGACTGTTTTTAGAACAATTGCAATGAAAACCACAGTGTTGGCGCCTTGGCTCATTTCCATTCCAGCCCAGAAGAGTTGGACGACGCTTTCCACTAATGGTGTCAGATTTTCATCTGAGTGCAAAAACAAAGTTTTCCTTAGAGAGTTTGTCCAGGGGGCCTCGGATTCAGCCAAAGGAGTCCAAAGGCATAGACACACCTGAACACCAAACTCCAGTTTGGACCCCAGGTTGGAGGGTTTTCTTGGCCAGAAATCAGCAAAGGATCCGAGTGACCCTCTTGTCCCAGCCCCTTGGCTGCAGTTTCTAGACCATGGTAGACCCTTTGAACATCAGGAAATGTCCACTTCAGAGGCCATGCTGAAGGGAGCTCACTGGGGGATGGAGACTGTGTGCACAAGGGAGGCAGAACCTCCCTTCCCCAGTGGGGGAAGCAGGATGCGGCGCCTTCCAGAGCACAGCAGGCCCTACTCGGGTAGTGAGGGCAGTGTTTATGTTAATGAAGGACCCGTGGCCAAACACAAATGCCATTTTTTTTTTTTTTTTTTTAGAAATTTGTAACTCAGCCAAAGGAAAAATGAGGCTTGGGGCTACAATCTCATACATGTGTATTATCCACTGGGAGAGAGAATTCTGTGTTTGTCTATGCATGCTAGCGTGCTCACATAGGGCTACACATGGGTTTCTTTCTCCTTTTTTTTTTGGTCATTGTTTCCTCAGTGCCCATGACTAGACTTGGCACGAGATTGGGATTTAAGAAATGCATGTGGAGGATTGATTTTTTATGTGCATTTTATCATCCCAAACTTATCAGAATGGTGCTGCATTGTATTTTTCCCTTCACAAAATTATTTTGGGGACCTATTTATGTTTTCATATTAGGACGTAAGCTTCTTGAGGGCGAAGAATATTTTGACCTTTGTGCCCGCAACTCTTAGCCCAATGCCTGGCACATAGTATATGTTGACCGACTGATCTTCCAAAGATTGTTGCTGTGCTATCCATCCACCACAGGCTCTTCAGCTCGTAGATTTAGAGCTGGAGGAGACTTCAGAAGCCAAGAATTCATTTTCTTTGGATTTATTCTGTGTACATTTGGGTATCTGTGTCTTTGTTGTTTTCTCTATGAGAATTCCTATTCACAATAGCTTTGTGGGTATAGGTTGAGTCATTCGTTGCATTATGGCTAGTGTAAAGCCTCACACAGAGTAGGGTTTTAATAAGTAGTTGTTAAATAATTATTGATGATTGATAGCCCAAAGCCATCCATTTACAGATGAGGAATATAGTAAGATCAGTAGTCAGGGAATACATAGTGTCCAGAGTACTGGACCTGGAATCAGGAAGGGCTGAATTCAAATGCTGCCTTAGACACTTGCTAACTGTGTGACCCAGGACAAACCACTTAACCTCTGTCTCAGTTTTGTCATCTAGAAAATGGGGGTGATAACAGTCCATAAATCTCTGGGTTGTTTTGAGGATCAAATATAAGAGTGCAAAGCTTAGCACAGTGCCCAGCACATAGTCATCTGCCAACTATTATGATTAGCCCCATTAATTGTAAAGTGCTTGGCATAATGCCTGGAGAATAGTACGCACCAAATAAGTGTTATCTATTGTTTTCATTGTTGTTGTGCTTTTTATTAGAGAAGTTAAATGACTTGCCCAAGGTCACCCAGGTAAGTGACAGCTGCAGGTTTGAATCCAGATTCTCATGCTTAAGTCAGTGTGTTTTCCATCGTCAATCCTCAGAGAGCTGAACTCAGAGTCAGGATGAACTGGATTTGGATTTCCTCTCTGACACTGGGCTATGACTAAGCACATCTCACCACTTTTCTGAGATTCAGTTTCCATATCTGTAAAATGGGAATATTAAAAAGCAGCTCCTCACAATGTGTCTGCAAGGATCTAATGAGATCATGTCTATATAGTGCTTTGGAAACCAAAAAGTTTGAATTTTTTTTCAGGGGAGAAGGAATTGACCAGACCTATGATTTCATGGGCATAGGGAACTCCCAATGAGGAAATTCCATCTACTATTGCAGCTTTCCCTGCGTTTTCTGGTCCTATGAGCTTTGGCTATGGTCCAGTGTTATTCTTTGCCACGAGGAATTGGGATACACTCTGGGAGAAGGGGGAGATGAACAGGCACACAAGCAATTGCATGTGTAAATTCCATACAATGTGTGAGAAACTCATTCATATGCATGTGGTTGCAACTGTCGATTCCATATCATTCTGAAACTCGAAGGTAGGCTGGGTTACCCTTTGAGACCCAGAGTTCTCTGAGGCTTTTAGAGGTAAAATAATCAGTCTAAGGTCGAGGAGAGCATGTGTCACAGGCACAACTTGAACTCTGGCCTTCCTGACCTTGAGTTTGTTTCTCTATCCATTATACCATGTTGTTTCTGACTAAAATTGGTGACTTATTACAGTTACCCTCTGTGTGATTCACTGGTGTAGAAAACTTTATCTGGAAGATGAGTCGAAGAGATCAGTTAAGATATGAGCAGATAGATTTGAAGTGGGAGCAATTCTTGCTCTGACATCACTTTATTTTGAAAACATTTTGTTGTTATTGAGGAGGGACAGGGGAATGGGTAGGAGCAGTTTTGGAAGAAATAATCTAGAAATTTAAACAATCAGACTTTTAAGAATGACATAGTGAATGGAGGGCTGTATCTGAAGTCAGGTAGATCTGGGTTCATATATCACCTTTAACTCTAGGTGTGTGACTTTGGGTAAGTCTTTACCTTTTTTGAGACACAAATACAGTTATAGCCACTTAAAATATACATTATGGAGGGAGTTCCCTGCTCTGGGATGTCCCAAATCACAAAAATAAAAGATTTTTTTTTATGTATTAGGAACACTGTGGTGTGTTACAGCGGGCTTTGACAGGGAGAGCTGATTGTTAAATTTTTGGTTTGAGCATCAATACCTCAGAAATAAGCCAATACTAGAAATCAGGGCTGGATTTGTTGTTTTGTAGATTGCCTAGAGTTAGGAAAGTGATGGAGAAAATGTTGATAACAGGTTAAATTTAAAGGTATGTCATAGCACAGTGCCTGGTACATAGTGCGCACTCAATAAATGTGGATTGATTGACTATGGGTCCATTCCCCCACCCCCAGTCAATAGTTAAATAGTTGCCATTTGCTCCCTTGTTGGGTCAAATCAAATGATAGCTACAGAATCCCAGAAATTATAGAGGAAAATGAACTTGAAAGGATACATAGTTCATTTGCTACATATTCGATTCTAATTGGACTGCATATATGGTAGCCCTTGAGGTGGAAGATGCCCTAATACTGATAGGATTGAAGTGGGATAAGTTGGCGTTTTTAGGGTTGGCATAGCCTTGTATTAATTCTTTACAACTTTTATCTCATTTAATCCCCATAACAATTCTTGTAGGTAAGGGGTATCATTACTTCCATTTTATAGAAGAAGGAAAAAAGAAGCAGAGGTTAAGCTATTTGCCCAAGGTTACACAGCTAGTATCTGAAGCTGGATTTGAACTCAAGTTTCCTGACTCTTAAAGCCGTCCATAGCTTGGCTCTGGCTTATCTTCCCATGTTTATTTTATATTCCTCCCTGTTGTGTTCTCTGTGTCCCACCCACACTGGCCTACTTGCTTTGAACTGAATTTGGCATATTCTAGACTCTGTCTATATGCATGGCATGACCTTACCTCTGCTTCCTTTAAGAGTCAGCATCAGGGTGCCTTTCTTCATGTCCTTGGTTGTTGATGTCTTTTCTTCCTCTAGTGATCCCCCACTTTCTTGTATATATGAACATGGGATCTCCATAGGTGAGGGGGAGCTCCTCCACTGAAGGGATGCTTTTCTCTTCTTATTTCAGCATTTATCCCAGTGCCTAGCACTTAGCAGGAAATGAACGAACATTTATTGAATTGAATAACCTATGTTAAATGGTTGAAAAACTTTAAGGGCTAGATATAGCATTATTTTAATTAGTCATTGAAAAGCTTTGCTTTCATGATGACTCTTGAAATTATTTGCTAATTTAAAAATAAGATTTTTTTTTAAAAAAGAAATTCCTTTGTCTCAGGCAACAGGGAAGAGAAGGAGGGAGGGATAGAATTCAGAGCTCAAAACTTAATAAAAATGATGTTAAAATTGTTTTTATGTGTAATCGGGGGGAAAACAAAATATTAATAAAAAAGAGATTCCTTTTGTTTTTATATCAATCAATCCTTAAATAACTATTTTCTGAGCTTCTACTGTGTGCCAGATGCTGTAGTAGAGTTATAAAAAATAACAATCCCTACCACCTTCATTTCTCTAAGTATCCTCTTCTATTTCCCCTTCCATTTCTCCCTCTGTCCCTTGCAAAATTGAGCCCTCCCTTGCTAAAGAAAATTAGTTAGATACCAATGCCTGATCCCATTTGGTAGTTCCCCCCAACCTCTCTGCTGGAAGTAGGGGAGCATGTACCTCATGTGTTCTCTAGGAATGTGATGGGTTTTTTTCAGTTATTCTTAGTTTGGCTTCCTTTCAGCCATCTCTTCATTCCCATGCTTATAGTTACTGGGCTCATTGTTCTGTGGCTAATGTTTCCCCTCATCCTGTCACACTTTGAATTCCTCACTTCTAACCCCTCCCTCTTTGCTTACAGGAGGGCAAATGGCTCCCACCTCACCTACATCTACTTTGGGACCTCTGTGGAGGCCTTCTCAACTTTCTCTGGGCCTCAGTTTCCACACCTGTAGGATGAGGGGATCTGTATGAGAGCACCTATACGGATCGTCCAGCTCTAGGTTTCTATTCTCTGTTCCCATCACCAACTAACAGAGCTAGGCTTTCTCTGCCAGATCATCAGGGTCTTCCAGGAGGGAGCTGTCCCCCAAAGGCCACAGTATCAGAAACAGTGAGAGCACTAGGGGTGGGCAGAGTAGGCAAGCACCCAGGGCAGAATGCCTGAGGGAAGTGCGATGAGACACATTTTTTAATATGACTTATTATAAAGGAATGCATCTGGAATGCTGATAAATCCCTTGACAGAACTGCCTGGATTTTGTGAGAAACTAAGTCCCAGGCACTCCCTTGAAGGCTCAAAGTCTCAGTTAACACACAGCAACTTCCAAACCTTGCCTGCGGCTCTGATCAGAACAGAGGGAGGTTTTCCTTCTTAGTTTTTGTTGTTGATTTGTTTTGCCTAAACAGGAACTCCTTTTTCTCTCTATTCTCAGTCAGAAAGAAGAAGTGATTTGGTGACCACATTCATAGAAAAATAAACAGTGAATGCTTACTGTTAGTCAGTTACTGCACATTTAT
>CM053769.1:103330945-103377564 GCA_028658325.1 Potorous gilbertii
TATATATAGTATATAGTATAGTATATATATGTAACAACATAGTATATATTATAGTACATAGTATATATAGTATATAGTATAGTATATATATGTAACAACATAGTATAGTAATATAATATAATGTGATGTAAGTTAGCATCTTAAGTCTTGCAAATCATTTTACTCATATCTCATAGTGGATATGGCACTGGACTTGGAGTCGGGAAGACCTGGATTTAAATCCTGCTTTAGACACTTATTCCTGGTGTGATGCTGGATTATCTCTCCGTGCCTTGGTTTCTTGATTCATAAAATGCAGGTAGTCTCGAAGGTGGCTGGGGTCCTTTCTAGCTCTACGTGAACCTTTGAAGACTATTGATACTTGGCACACAGTACGCACTTAATAAATGTTTATTGATTGGTTGTCTGGTGAATATCAAATTCTACAATTAGTGGAAAGTACTATGCAAATGTTAACACGCAATCATATTATGGTATCATGGATTACTGTTGTGCGAGGACAGGACTTTCAGTGCACTGCTAAACATAGCCAAAAGCCTGCTGGGGTCAGGGGACTTGCACTCTCAGGTGACTCAGTTTCCCCTGAAAAAGAAAAAGAAACTTGTTGGGTCACCATCCCCATAACCTTTGGGTTTGCCTCTTTCAAAGGCATTTATCACATAATACTTAACACAGAATTGTTATAACACAGTTATCATTAACTGTGCCTGAGAGACAGAGTGAAGACAGCATTAAATGGTGCCCGGAGCTGAGGAGACTAGGGTTTAACTCCTCTATTTCCTATCTGTGCAACTAAATCACTTAACCTTTTTGGGTCTTCATCCCCTCTGGGCTCTATCTTTGACCCTGTTCACCATGCCTAAGCTGCCCCCTGACCCAGGGACTTCCTTCAGTGCCTGGGGGCTACCAACCCTGGAACATCCATCTCATTGTGCCCCTTAGTAGTCAGAAAATCCTACCATAGATGAAGAAACTGAAGGCCAGGGAGTATAAATGACTGTTCAGGGTCTTGTAGGCAGGATTCAAACCCAGTGCCCCATCCACTGTACCACACTACCTCTCACTCCACCCTTGTTACTGTGACTTTAGGAGCACACAAAGTTCCACCTCCATCATCACTGGGACTCAGCTGATTGGGACTTGGTACTAATTAGATTGTTTTCAAACACTTAGATCCCTTCCATTTTCCTACAAACAATTACCATGCAGATCACAAATATGCCTCATCTGTTCCTTCAGAGGCAGGGAGGGCACACAGAGCAGGAGTCCTGCCTTCTTAGCCTTTCCCTTGTATGGCTGCTGAGACTGGTGAATGCTCATGCCATTCTTTCTGAGGAAGCCTCCCTGACTCCAGACCATTCTTGAGTGCCACAGACTGGCCTTTTGCCCAGTGAGCCTGGAAGGAAGAAGCATCTTTTAGGGCAGCCCGACACTTTCATGGGGTCCGGCCATTCCAAGCCAATGAAACATGTTCTACAATCATCAATTAAGCATAAAATGTGTGCAGTACACTGGCTCAGTTCTGGGGGAGATAAAATGGTTTAGGTCAGACATTATCTCTACCTTTATAAGTTTCCAATTCAGTAGGAAGATAAGAAACCAAACACAGACAAAACTAGTAAAGCTAATACACAAATACAGTATTACAAAATCAAAATATTAGCGAGTGAAAAAACAAGAGTTATGAGAAGTTAGCGAAGGCAAGGGCCTTTATAGATCTCAGTGAGTTGTGGGAGAGGACAGCCAGAAATTCAGCAAGGAAGGAGAGGGAGGGAAGGCATTTGGCTGTAGAGAATCTAATCTCAGTTTAGTTCAACAAGCATTTACTAAGCATCCACTGTGTGCCAGGGATTTTCTAGGTGCTAGGGGGAATAAAGGTAAAAAACTGAAATAGCCCATGCCCTCAAGACGTCAGTGTTTTGTCAGGAGAGAGAGTAACATATACATAGAAAATGAATTGCAAAATATATACAAAGTAATATCCGGTGGAGGGCACAGGTCTAATAGAAAGACAAATTTGTTAATGATACAACATGAGTTCCAGAAAACACAGTGGAAGGGCAGGCTTGGATGTGTACCCAGGAGGGATGGTGCCAACACGGATGTATATGAGAAGCAAGGAAAGTGGTTGTCAGGGGAGAAAGCATCAGCCTAGGTATCTTACAAAGTCAAATCACAGATTTTGTGAAGAGAGCAGAAAGGAAATAAATTATTTCTTTCTTCCTTGAAGCAATGAATTTGGATTGGATGAGCCAAGGCCAAGAGACGAGGGAACTCAGTTCATGTTTTCTTGGTGATGGGGGAGATGAGGGAAGGTAGAAGCATCTTATTTACTTTTATTATTTTTAATGCCTTAAAAAACTTGTGTGCTATCCTTAGTGTGGTGCAGAACAAATTTTACTGAGTTGGGAGGTGGGAGGATGTGAATTCAAATTCTGACTCTGCTAGTTGCTACCTGTGTGATCTTAGGCAGGTCTCTTCAATGCTCTGATGACCAATTTCTTTATCTGTAAAATAAGAGTTTAGACTAGATGAATCCTAAACTTCCTTGTAGCTCTAATCTTATACTCTTGTGTTATACAATTGAATTCCATGACCCTTCTACACCATCTCATCCTGCCCAAATCTTGTCATGTCAAATCATCAACAAGTATTTAATAAGGACCTACTGTGTGCCAGACACTATACTAATCAATGGTTATACAAAGAAAGTTGAAAGACAGTCCCTGTTCTTAAAGAATTCACAGACTAATAGAGAAGGCACCATGAAAACAATTTTATACAAACAAGCTCTATACTAGATAAATGGGAAAACCAACAGAAGGAATGTACTAGAATGAAAAAGGTTTTGGAAAGGTGACTTGTAGAAGAAGGAATTTTAGTTGGGACTAGAAAGAAGCCAGGAAGAGGAGACAAGGTGGGAGAGCATTCCAGTTATAGGGAACAACCAAATCAAATGCCTCGAGGTGGAAAATGGAGTCTTGTGTGCGGTTGGTGTCACTAGATCATAGAATGCTGAGAGAAGATAACTGGAGTGGTATGAAGGGGTCTGGCTTTGAAAGGCTTATTGTTTTCTTTTTTTTAATAAAGAAAAATTTTAAAAGTATGTTTTAATCTGCATTCAGAGTTCATCAGCTTTTTCTCTTGAGGTAGATAGTAATTTTCATCATGGATCCTTTGGAACTGTCCAGCATCATTTCTTGATCAGAGTATCTTGGCGTTTAACAGTTGATTATCCTTAATGACACTGCTATTACTGTATACAGTGTTGTTATCCTGATTATACACATTTAACTTTGCATGAATACCTATAAAATTTCCCAGATTTTTCTGAAACCATCCTTCTTATCATTTCTAATAGCACAGTTGTATTCTATCACAACCATAGACCATAACTTTTTCAGCCATTCCCCAATCGATGGGCATCCCTTTGATATCCAATTTTTTGCCATGACAAAAAGAATTGTCAAATATTTTTGTAAAAACAGGTCCCTTTACTTTTTCTCTGTTATCTTTGGGATTTAGACCTAGTAGTGGTATTTCTTGTATATGAACAATTTTATAGCTCTTTGGGCATAGTTCCAAATTGCTCTTTAGTATAGTTGGATCAGTTCACAACTCCACCAACAGTACACTAGTGTCCCAATTTTTCCACATCATCTCCATCATTTTTCATTTTCCCTTTCTGTCTTTTAGCCAATCTGTATTGTTTTCTATCTAATTCTCCATTAGGAGGTCTACTCAGGGCCCCAGAGGCTTTCCTCTGACTGTTTTAGTACTCAAGGCAGCTAGATGGCTCATTAGAGGGTCCATCAGTTAATGAACATTTATTATGTGCTAGGCACTTGTACTAAGTGCTAGGGATACAAAAAAAGAGGCAAAAGATGGGCCCTGCCCTCAAGGAGCTCACAGTCTGAGATGGAGCATTGTCATCCGGAAGACCTAAATTCAAATCCAGCATCAGATACTTACTGTGTGGCCCAGGTCAAGTCATTTAACTGCAATCTTCCTCAGTTTCCTCATCTGTAAAGTGGGGCTTATAATAGCACCTCCCTCCCAGGGTTGTTGTAAGGATTAATATGAGATAATAAGCTGTGAAGTGTTTTATAAACCTTAAAATCCTGTATAAATGCTGACTATTATATGGGAAAGTAAGATTCTAAAGATGCAGGAGTATATTCTCAGGAATCACTTTTTCTAGTCTCTTACTTATTGGTCACATTTTAATTATTACAAAATGAAGGAAATTTGTTAAAAACAATCCTGCCACTGGGCATCTGATGGAAACTGATTAGTGAAAATATGTTCAGGTTTTCTTCACTTCCTTTCCTCTCGAGTCTTGTTGTTTGTATCAGGCATGCAGTGATGCTTTGCTGTGGAGATGATCTCATGCCCTATGGTGCCAGGATGCTCTGGGAGGAGAGAAGAGCAGGACAGAATCTTGACCTCCCAGAACTTCCTCATTTTTGCAGATGAGAGTCACAGCCTTCACATGGCCCGGAGACTCCAGGGCTTTTAATATCCTGGGTTGGGACAGAAGCACTCAACAGACTCCTTAAGGGCTCAAGGCAAAGTCCCACTCATTACTGTCTTTGGCTGACAGCCTGCCAGGGATGTGGTTGGGATTCCACTGGGAAGTCACTTACAGGAAATGATATGTGTAATTTCCACTTTTATTGGTTCAAGTGGGAAACAACAGGCTTAACCTAGGCAAGAAGGGGAGAGGTTGTATAGTATATAACTGGTCTTGGAATCCAAAGAGTGGGGGAAAAGTTTCTCTCTTTCACATACTAGCTGCAGGATTCTGAGACTTTATCACTATCTGCTTTAGGCAACTCTCTGAGGGAATAAATTTCAGAGAAGGGGCTGATATGAATTGGTAGAGGGAGCTTCCCCACTAAGAATTCCTGACGCTGATGAAATCACAAAAGAGCCCAAGAAAATCCACCATTAAGTTCTCTATTGGTTGGAAGTTCTCATCTTGATTATTTAGCCATAAAAGTGGAGAAGGGAGGATTTGAAGGACACCAGTTTGTTCACCAAATCATGATTCCTTAGTCAGAATGAACTCTTTTGGTTCTATCTTCTGGAAGTGGGATGAAGGGAGAATTGAAGGGAAAAAGTTGGTCCTCATTTCAGTCAGGAATAAGGAAGTCATAGTCTTGTACTATGCAGAGGTCATTCATGTATGACTGATTGCCACATTTGTGGAAGTGTGTTTTTAAGTTGGGAGGATTCAGAGGAAGGCAGTCTGGGTGGTAGGATGATGGAGTCCCTTGAATGCCATGTGAAGATTGGTTGAAGGAATGAAGAATGCTTATCATGGAAAAAAGAAGATGTAGGTGAGTACAGATCAGTGGAAAAGAGTGAGTCTCTGGAGTTGTTGGACATGGATTCACAGTCCATGACAGTCTCTGTCATTCACTGTCTTTGTGACCTGGGTGAGTCATACCAATTCATGGTGCCTCAGTTTCCTTCTCATAAAATGAAGAGATTGGATCAGACAATACCTGAGGTTGCTTCCAGCTCTACCTCTATGGCCTTGAGTCTCCAATGAATCCCCAGGCATTTATTAAGCACTTTCTATGTGCAGGATTCCAGGGATAAAAAGAACAGCAGAAACACAATATGAGGGACTTGATGACTGTCTTCCAATAGCTGAAAAGATGCCATATTGAAGAGTGAGTAGAATGGAACCAGTCTCAGCTCCCAAGGGTGCAACAAGGAGCTGGTCCAGGTGGATGTTGCAAAGAGGCCTGTTGGGTTTTTGGCAAGTAAAAACCTCTTAAAACTTAGCATTTTCCCAAAGTGGAATAGGCTGTCTTGGGATGGAGATAGTAGACTTCCCTCTCCATGGAGGCATTCAAACAAAGATCATTTGTTAGGTATACCATAGAGGGGATTCTTATTCAGTCATGAGTTATACTTGACAGCTACAGAGTCCCTTCTAACTTTGAAAAAGTACATTTCTGTGAAGCATAAGGTGAGAGAGAGAACAGAATATGGGTCACCCAACTTTTGATCCAGTCCTATTTGACACAATCTACTAACATGGCTATATAGAATGTAAGTTCTGTCACCATTAATTCACAGTGACAACAGTGGGGATGGAAGGGGAAGTCCCAGTACAAGAGTGAGATATAAATTGAAATTCTTAAAAATCAACCTCACAAGTACCACCTTGGGGAAATGAGTCAGGGTACCAGTTCATTGGGAAAAGATTGGAGGGATGGAGTAGATCATGAACTCAACCTAAGTCAGCAAAGTGGAGGCCAAAGAGGCCATTACAATCTTAGGTCATGTTGGAAGAGAGGTGTATTTGTGTCCAGGATGAGGTTGATGATAGACCCTCCTTCCCGGACTCCATTCTGACCAGATCATGTCATATTGGCAAGGCCTTAAGTTCATACTATGTAAAGATTACTGAAGGAATTGGGTGGGTTCTGTAACTCTACAGTAGCTTTCCACCATGTGTGCAATGTATGCCCACCTCATTGCCACCTCTTAGAATTTTTAGCTCCCCTCAAGGGATTGCCATAATGGACCTCTGCTTCCATCCATGGAGTGAACTCTCAAGGGAAGAAGGCTCTCTCCTTGCCATCAACACAGGTTAGCTCCTTTGTAATTTAAAGTCTTAGAAAGTTGCCTAGAGTAGTAAGTAGTTAAGGAACTGGTTCAGGGTCACACAACCAGTATGAGGCTTAATGCTCCTGTCCTCCCTCTATTGATTATCTCCAATATATCCTCTATGCGTCTTGTTTGTGTATAGTGTTTTGTTATGTTGTCTTCCCCAGTAGATTGAGAACCTTGAGACCAGGAACTGTCTTTGGACTTTTTCTGTATCCCTAATCCTTAAAACAGTGTCTGTTACAAAATTTCTTGTTATTCTCTTGTTTCCATCATGTCAAAATCTTTCTGACCCCATTTGGGATTTTCTTGGCAAGGATACTGGAGTGGTTTGCCATTTCCTCCTCCAACTCATTTGACAGAGGAGGAAACTGAGACAAACAGGGTTAAGTGACTTGCCCACGGTTACACAGCTAGTAAGTATCTGAGGCTAGATTTGAACTCAGGAAAATAAGTCTTCCTGACTTTAGGCACAGCATTTTATCTACAGCACCTGGTACATAATAGGCATTTAATAAATGCTTATTGATTGATGCTGTGTTAGATGTGTGACTTGAACCCAGGCCTTCTTGACTTTGAGAGTAGTGACCTAGTTACCCCACAGTGACTTTTATTGTTTCTCTTGAATCTCAGCTCAAATGCCAGATTTTACACAAATGCTCTTTTGACCACCCTGCTGGTAGTGTCTTCCCCCTCCCCAGTTATCTTTTACTTTGTATGTATTTTAGATAGACCTGGTGTCCCCATACCCTCACTGCATTCTAAGCTTCTCAGAGGCAGGAATTGCTTTGCTTATCATCATGTTCCCAGATCACAGTGCTTGGCATGCAGTAAGTGCTTAATAAATGTTTATTACTTGATTAAGAAGACTCAGATGTATGGATAAGGAAAAATAGTCAGTTGTCTTCAAAGATTTGAAGGATATGTCAAATCAGGATTAGATTTATTCTTCTTTCTCAGTAGGGGAGAGAACAAGCATTTATATGTCACCTCCTGTATGCCAACTGTGCAAAATACTTTACAAATATCCCATTTGACCCTTACAACAACTCTGTGAAGCAGATGCTATTTTCATCAACAATTTTACAGATGAGGAAACTGAGTCAAACAGAGGTTCAAGTGACTTGTCCAGCTAGTAAGTGTCTAAGACAACATTTGAATTGGAATATTCCTGACTCCAGGACCAGTGCTTCATCCATTGTGCTTAATTGCCTCAGCTTCAAGAGAGTATAACCTCCTTGAAGGCAGGGGCCATTTCATTTTCATTATTGTCTCCCCAGTTTCTTGCACAGGGTCCAGCATACAATAAGAGTTAACAAATGCTTGCAGGCTTGGTTCTTGACCCAGAGAGGACAGAATGGGAAGCAATGGGTAGATGTCGCAAAGGTGCCATTTTAACCATACCAAAGTGGAACAGACTGCCTCAGAAGGGAGTGAGTTCCCTTGCCCTAGAGGTTTTTAAGCAGAGCCTGGGTGAGCCCACAAAGGGTACTTGGTAGAGGGGATTTTGTCCAGTCTAGGATGTCTCACATGGCTGCTGAGGACCCATCCTATCCCATAGAGTGTTTGAGAGGAAAAAGAGGGTAAAAATCCTGTGACCTCAGGAAAGAAAGTGAGGAGAGACCTCAGCCAACTTCAGACCCTCTTTTAATTAATTTTTATATCTGGATACAAGCTATCCATGGCCCCCACTCACGTGCTTGAATTTCCAGTGACTGCCAGGCAGGATCCCCTGTGTTTTCCCCAAGAGTGGGCCTCAGAGGTCACGAGACAATGAGTTAGGGGCCCAAGCTCCCCCTTCCTCTCTCCACTTGACCCATTTTGAATTGACTACTAAATTCATAGCGTGTGTAGGGAGGGATCACAAACCCAAAGCACTGTCAGGCAGGAGGAGCCCAAAGTAGGGTAATTTCCATCCGCAGAATCATCAGAGGTCGCACTTTTAAATTGAATAAATCCTTTTGGAAGGCTCTTTCTTAGCCCTAAATCAATTTGGTTCTGTGTAAAATCCCATCTCCTTCTAGGTTCTCCCTCTCCAGATCCGTCTACATCAGCATGCTTCAATAAATATTAATGTTTTCACCAAACACTTCTTTGAGGGTGAATGGGGGTGGGGAACGATATAACGAGATGTAGCAGGTTTGATAGGGGGCCCCCTTAGAGTTATACCATCCAAATATGAGGGGAAAGGAGAAAGAGAAGGGAGGAGGGGGCAGCAGGGAAGCAGAGAAGAGAAATAGAAGAGAGAGACATAGACCGAGAGAAAAGAAGGGAGTGGAGAAGGGGAAAGCAGATAGAGGAGAAAGCAAAGAAATAGGAAGGAAAAGAGAGGAAAGAGAGAAGAGAGAGAAGAAGGAAGAGAAAGAGAGTAAAAGGAAGGAGAAAAGAGAGGGAGGAAGGGTAAAGGGAAATACTTACTTGGGTTTAAGAAGAGAAAAGATAGAATTCTGAGTGTTGGTTAAGAAAAGAAGAAACCAGTCTTGGAAAAGAAAGAAAAGAGGGGTTCATTGATCTTTAGAAACTGGGCACAGGCTGTGACCCACAGTTCACATGGAGTAGTGGAGGGCATCTCACCCCTGACCCATCTGAGATAAAGACACGGAGAGAGCTTTCATTAGTGGAGCGCCAATAATTTACAAAGTTTGGAATCAAAAGGGAAAATAAACAACTGCTGAAATTCGGGGCAGCCTTTAAAGTTTGTAAAAGCTTTTTACATTTGTTATCAGTCATTGTCCTACCTGAACTTCACGGACGTGGGGACGTCAAGAATTCTTATTCCTATTTTACAGAAAACCAAACTGAGGCTTAGAGAAATTAAGCCATTTGTTCAGGTATCAGTGGTAGAATCTGAAGCCAGGTTTTTCTGGCTCTTAGACCCAAATACTCTGAAGTGTAATGGAAAAAATTATATATACATATATATATATATATATATATGAAATAGTTGTAGACATATTTATTATTATTAGAGAGACAGAATGATATAATGGGGTAGAGATACAGCCTTAGAGTCAGGAAGACCTAAGTTTGGCTCCACCTCTCAAGGGATTGGCTATGTGACCTTGGGGGAAGTCACTTCAACCTGTCGGTAGCCCAGGCAAACCAGGTGTTGACTTGCGTTGGAAGGAGGGAAAGTTTTTATGTCAATGAAATCACAGCCCTCCCCCATTCTCCCTCCCATCATCTTCATCATCATCATCGTTGTCGTTGTCGTCGTCGTCATCATCATCAGCAGTAGCATCATCTCATTTGATCCTGAACTTTGCAGACATCTAGTGCTTTGCTGATGAAGGTCACACCTTCACCTTATTCTCAGTACCTACCAAAGGACAGAGATCAGATACTCCCCACTGCCCTCTCTAGTGATCAAATCAACAACTTGTCTCCAGTTTCTAAATTACATGAATTGCCCTTCCCTTTCTCTCTGAGCACGTCTTTTCTTTTTTTCAACTGCCAGCAATAGCCAGATTTATTTAGACCTATATGTGTACTTATTTTGAATCTGCTAAAAGCTATTTGAAATGTGTTGGTGACCCTTCCTGCAATAAACCTTGGTGTGAATTCAGAGAGCACAGCCTGAACTCCATCTACACATAGACATAGATGGAAACCGAGTTTTAATTCTCTCCCTCTCTGTCTCTTTCTCTCTCTGCCTCTCTGTCTTTGTCGCTTTCTGTCTCTCTCCCTCTCAATTTCTGGCTCTCTGCTTTCTTTCTCTCAGGCTCTCTTTGTCTATTCTCTGTCTCTGTCTTTGTCTGTGTCTCTCAGTCTCTGCTCTCTCTGCCTCTGTATCCCTAACTCTCGTTTTCATTTTTGTTTCTTTTTAATGTCTTTGTCTGTCTCTCTGTATCTGTCTGTCTATCTCTATAATTTTTGAATTCACAGTCAGGCTTACTGTAGGAACAATCACCAACACCTCCCCAAGTATCTTTTAGCTGATAGAAAACAAAAATACCCTTTCGATGTAGCCAAAGCTCTGGAGAGTGCCTCTTCTCTTTTCCTTCATCCGCCTCCCTCACTTTGCCTGTTTATCTGCTCACCCTCCTCTTTAATGGAGAGAGAAATGCCACTAATTGGCTCATTGGTGGTTTCTTTTGTGCAATTTTTTGGGGGGGAAGCATCCTAGGTCCCCAAGTCCGCAGCAACATCCCCTTGATCACCCCTTTGTGCAAAAGGCCACTTGGATGGACGTTGCTATTTCCCCTTTATTTGTGTTGGTGGTAAATCCTGGGGAAAAATGTCTATCTTTTCCTTTAAAGTTCTGATTCAAGGCATGGATGTGAGAGTTCTGAAGGGACTTTGGGACTGCGGTAAAAATTCGTTGTCATAGCAACAGGAAGGGAAATAGGCCTTGCTCACCTGGGACTTTTACTTACTGCAAAAGCTCGGTTTATTTTTATTTTTTTATATTTTAAGGGAAGGATTCTGCAAGTGAAATAAATAAAGAAAGAAAACTTATTGTATTTGGAAACCCGTTTTTCAAATACTCAAAAATGCAGTTCCTTTCAAGGCTCCCTCTGCTATTTTCCCTCAGCTGGGGGTGACTGGCTAATTAAAGATGTCTTGTTTTCCAAGTTGCACAACTGGCTTCTGGTAGGGGATGCCTGGCTTCACCAGGGCCCCTTGAATGACACACCCAAACTCTATTTCTGTCCTTTGTTTCCACCGTCTGGAACAGAGTAGTAGAAATGGTCATTGGTCATTACAAGCCCAGTTCTCACCAAGAAGGAAGGGGGAGCCCCACAGAGCCAGGTTCCCTTTGGAGTCCAAAAGACCATTTTCTAAGTTGTAAATGAATTGCCTGGAAGAAGCATGAAATGCTGATAGCCTTTGTGTGTGTGTGTGTGTGTGTGTGTGTGTGTGAGACTAAAATGGTACCTGTATATATACGCACATCTGACCACTTGGAAGCCTCGTGTCTGACTCACATTGGAATATTTCAAGCCTATATCAGAGACATCTCTGCCTGACTTGGGTCATCACTGCCCATGAAGAAGGAACTACCAGGGGGCTGTGTCCAGCTGCACCCTTGACAAGCCTAGCCAGTGGGTGGGGTGGGGTAAACAACAGTGATGTGTTACGACCACTGGAAAGCATTTCAAATGGTAGAGTCTTAAAGGTCAGTCCTGCACTTAACTCTGGGACAGTGAGTTGAAATTTGCCAGATTTGAACTGCGATCATTCTTCAAATGCTATCACCTCGATGAGATCTCCCCACCACAGCCATTAATAATAATAAAGAAAACGGCAATAATGGATGAAAATAATAACTTAAAGGTATCATTTGTCCCCTTTTCTCTGCAGATTCTTTTTAAAATTTTTCCTGAAGTGCAATCAAAATTGTTTGAAAACAGCAGGAAACCCCAGGGACATGCGACGCTTCCAGGTAAGGGGTCTGCTGTAGCTGTAAGTAAACCTTGCCCCTTTCCTTCACGATGAAAAAGATGACAGTAAATGATAAACCATATCCGATGGTGTGAAAGCTGCCTTCATTGGCAAGGGCCAGACCTTCTGCTTTCTTTCCTAGATCCCTGCAGGAAGGAGATGTTCAAGCAGGGGTAGAGACATAATGGAAAACCTTCAGATTACCATCTCCACCTCCCCAAATCCCCAAGGACTCTGGTCCTCGAGACCCAGCCACCCAGGACCTTCCGAAGGCATTGCTTTTGGCTCTCTTTTTTCCCATCCTGTGAACCTTTGCAATTGTATTTCTCTCTCTCTCTCTCTCTCTCTCTCTCTCTCTCTCTCTCTCTCTCTCTCTTCCTCCCTCTCTCTTCCTCCCTCTCTCTCTCCCCACCCCCCGTCAGCCCTTCCAAAACTGGCCAGCCAAATCGTCATGGTCACTTTAAGAGCTCCACGCAGCAATAGGGCCCATGGGACAGTGACCCAGCTGCTTGGCAGTTAAATCTGCCAGTGGCTCCATCACCCCATCACTGATGTATTGAGTATACGAGCTAATAAAAAACACAGAGTGAGGCGAACTGTGTTGGGTTGGAAATGTAAGCAAGTATACTCCCTCTCAATCGCCCCCCCCTTCCTTAATCTTTGAAGTACCCATATTTAATTCATCAAATGACTTTCCTGCCATTTGTCCCCAGCCCAAACACAGAAGGGGAAAAAGTAGAAATAAAGCATTTTAAGGGAGCTAATACTTTGTAGCCTGAGATAGTTCTAAGGTTTCAAGTCTCAGTGGGTCACCTTCTGAAACATTTCCTTCTTTTCTATCTTAACATCTGAACTAGAAAGCAGGAGAGAATTATCTGAACCCATTTTCAAGATGGAAAAATGCAAACCTGAGGAGAAGAGAGGTAGAAGGGCTTCTCTGATATAATAGCTAGCATCCGTCTGACTCTAAGGTTGACAAAACACTCACAGGGTTCACTAGCTGGGTGATCCTGGGCAATTCACCTGACCTCTCTAGGATCGAGTTCCTTATGAGCAACACAGTCAACATTTATATGATGTTTTAGGGCAGAGGCGGGGAACTTGTGACCCCCAAGGCCACGTGTGACCCTCTAGGTCCTCAAGTGCGGCCCTTTGGTTTGGATTCAGTCAAAAGGCTGCACTTGAGCACCTAGAAGGCCACATGTGGCCCTGAAGACAAAGGTTCCCCACCCCGTTTTAGAGTTTTCAATGTGCCCTCTCTCTTTGATTCTTATAACAATGCTGTGAGGTAGGGACTGTTACCATCATCTTTATAAAGGAGGAACCTGAGACTGAGAGAAATCTATAAAACTTGCCCAGGATTTCTAAGGCTAGAAGTATCTTAGACAGGATTTGAACTCAGGTCTTCCTGACTCCAAGTCCAGCACTCTGTACACTGCTGCACTCAGTATTGAACTAAACTCATGAGGCTAGAGGGAGAATGTATAGTTAGGGGCTTTGCACATTTTAGAGCTCTATAGACAGCACAGCTGTTTCTGTTAGGAAAGTAACCTCCAGCGAAATTGTACCTAAGTTAAATGCAGCTGTAATAGATATATAACCTGAGCGGCTCAGTTGTTTTAAACACACACACATACATATATGCACACATGTATGTATAGACTTACATTATATATGCATATGTTTGCACATTAGAGACAAATTTACACTCTTAATGTTTAAGATCTGACCACCTTTAGCACATAGCATAGCAGTGATTAATAAATGTTTATATTATGTGGGAATGACCTCTTGGGATGTGGACCCGACTCAAGACAGGTGATGGCAGCCTTTAGCCCATCAGTACCCACCAGAATAGCCAAATGGATGAGATCACCTCAACGACTGAGGCAAAGTTTGTACTACCTCCATCCCCCTGCTCAGATGCTCCTCTCCATTATCTGAGTGTTTCAAGCAAAAGTGTTTAGTTGGTTCATTGCATAGCAGCTAGCATTTCTAGAAAGCTTTAAAGTTTGCAAAGCGCTAAAACAAACATTATCTCATGTTCTCCTCACAACAGACCTAGGAGGTAGGTGCTATGATTATCTCAATGTTAATTATGCCTTGAAATAAGAGTCATTAGAGACAAAGAAACTTTATGTTTGGAAGGCTCAGATCAGACATTTTGAAATGGTTGGGACTTCATAGGTCACACAGCAGGGATGTACCGGAGACAGTACATCCTACTGAGAGTTGATTGTTAAATGATCATCAGTGTGACCATTTACATGTCAGAAATTGGCAAAAGCTACAAAGCAAGCCTTAACATTGTTTTATTGGTGATCCAGACTTAAGAAAGTGATGGAGAAAATGTTTAATGGTTCAGACTGAATTTAGAAGGGCACCAAGTATATAGCTGGAGAGTTGATTGTTAAACACTTACCAGTATATGACTGCATGTAGTACAAGCTCTTTATTTTAAGATATAAATGTCTGAAGTCCAGACATATTAAGGGGTTCCCCAGAGCTCATACAAACAGGATATAGCAGAGCTTGGGTCTGAATCTGTGTCCTTTGACTCACAATTCTGCCTCTAAAGGGACCTTTGAGTGCCTGTATATTTGATTCAATTTTCTGCTTCACTTTGTGAAATGCATCTAAGCTTCTTGGGGAAAGAGGGCTTGTCACCAGAGCCTCGGGTTCAGTGAAATTGTGGCTAGCCTTGGAATCTAGAATAGTGTGACCCTGGGCAAGTCACTTGGCCTCAGAAGCCCAGGTATCTCTCTAAGACAAGCACTCAGTAATTTTGGGGAGGGTGGGAGTTCATACATCTCCGTTTTAGGTGCCTGGTGAAGCTTTCAGGATCTGGTCTCAGGATAATGATTTTAAAATTCATAAAACAAAATACGTAAGTTTACAGATGAAAACAACTATATTTTTAAAAGTTACTTGAAAAAACTTCACAGACATTGAAATCGTGACTACGCAGACTACAGAACATCTCCCTAGATTCTGATATGCAAAGAAGGTGTCAATTTTCATTGGGAAAGGACCTTTTCCTCCCTGAGAGTTGTCTGTATCAATAGAATCTCTAGTCTGAAACATATCAGTGAATATGAGAATTGTAACCAGCATAGGGAAATTCCAGTGTGGGAAGTCACTTCCCAGACACCTATCACATTGTCTCTATGATTCAGTCCATGAGTCCTAGAAAGATTCCTGCATCTTAAGGAGATTGAGTAATCTACCCCATAGGAACTCAGGTAGTTAGTCTCTGGATCAAGATGGGACCCCAGGTCTTCCTGACTCCAGGGCAGGCATGACAGTCACCTAAACCATGCTGTCTTGTAGACAGTAGTCAATTAATCCATGATTTTCAGTTGATTGAGTTGAGGGGAGTCGGGCTAAATGTGATTAAGTTTCTTAGGAGGATTGGAACTGAACAGAAACTCAATACTAACTTTGAAATGGCTCTCAAACCAAAACAACCCCATGTTCTTCTCCCTAAGAGAAATAAAAAATGAACTAGCTGGAACTAGATCCCAAATACTAGGATTTAAGAAATAAGTAGGACTGAAATGTGGCAAAGCCTGAGCATGACAAATGAGCCTGGACCCTTGGAGCTTCTGGGAGGGGGGTGTCTTCCATTTGAACTTGACCTTGCCCATTCAGTTGAAGACCTGGCATCTTGGCTCTCCATAGAAAATATGTTTATCTCCAGTACCAAATTCAATTCTACCCTTCCACCATTTATTAAGTGCTGGGGAATGTGCAAGGCAAGAACAAAAATAAAAATTTCTGCTCTCAGTTTACAAAACCAAACCAAACCAAGCAACTTAATATAATGCTATCATGCACAAGATAGAAATGAAAAAAAAAACAAACAACAAACTTCACCATCAAAGAACTGACATTCTTGGGGGGAGAGGTTAGAATAGGTAAATAGACAATGGTGAGAAAGAGCATTAAGGAATGAGAGTAGTCTGGGAAGGATTTGCATATGAGGTAACCCCCAGGCTGAGTTTTGAAGGGATATATTTTATGAGACAGGGGTGAGAGGATGAAATTCACAACTTCTCATTGATAGGGGCCTCTCAGACTGTGTAAAGGTAAGGAGGTGGGAAATGAAGCTTATTAGGTGATGAATGGTAACATATAACATTAAATCGATTTGTGTGATAAATGAAACAATGATTATGGGGTCTGGGATTCTGATGGGCCCCAAGGTGTTTCAAAATTCCACAATCTACGAACAAGGAAACTCACCCCAGTCATTACAGAAATGGTGCTGTTGGATAGAAACTGGTAACTCATACCTCCAGGGGGAAAGAGTAAAAGAATGCCATGTTTTGTTGAAGCTCCAAGGGACCCATTAACACATAAGGAGTCCCATTCTCTGCTTTTTTTTTTTTGGCTTGTGGGTGGAGAGTAGGCCGCTGTAAAGCCAAGAGAGGAAAGAAGCTAGAATGGAGAAGAATTGGGTTCATTGTCATTCCTTTGGTTTGGATTCTGAAGCCAGAATGTACAGGTGTACCATAACTGATTTCTTGCCCCAAGATCATTTTCATACATTTTTGGGGATCATCATCAGGATGGAGTGGAAAGGTTGGTTGGTCTGACTCACTATGGTTAACTGCCATTGACCCCTCAGTGATTAGGAGGAGTCAGACTCTGTAGGTCATGAAGAAGTTTTCAGGGACTGGGCCAGAGCATATTTCTAGATCCCACAGGGGTTGATGCTACTGGTAAAGTCATATAAGCAGACAGACAGACAGATATGCCATGCAAAGTGTTCTTTTAAGAGAATCACATGCCACCACCAAGCTGGCTCATCCCCACCATCATCAGTCATATTTCTTTTAGAAGAATGGAAGTGCCTTGAAGGCAGGACTTGTTTCATTTTTATTTTCATACCCCAAGTTTCTAGGGCAGCTAGGTGGCACAGTGGATAGCATGCTGGACCTGGAGTTAGGAAGACTTGTCTTCCTGATTTCAAACCTTATCTCAGATACTTCCTAGCTTTGTGCCCTTGGGCAAGTCACTTAACTTTGGACTCAGTTCCTCATCAACAAAATGAAATGAAGAAGGAAATGGCAGACCATTCCAGTATCTTAGCCAGAGAAACCCCAAATAGGGTCACAAAGAGTTGTCTTAAACACGACTGAACAACAATCCCAAGTTTCTGTTACAAAGTCTAGGTGATTAATAACTGTTCATTGAATGAATGAATGGAAGAATGATTCTTGGGCATCCTTGGAGCATGTATAGACTTTCTGACTCCCCATGGGAAAGCTTAGGGCTGTAAGATCATAGATATATAGCTATAAGGAACAATCTCTTTGGATCTCTTCATTATATTGATGAGCAAACTCAGGCCAAGAGAGGGTTAAATGACTTGTCTAAGGCCACACAACTAATAATTGACAAAGTCAATTTTGGTCTTTGGTCCCATAATGACACGATGGAAGAGGATGCTCTGGAATTGACCAGAGTGAGAGCATTCAAGTCCAACTCCCAATATTGTAAGATCTTACAGGAGTCATTTCCCACTCTATGAGCCTCAGTTTCCTTCTCTGTGAAATGAGGATAGGAATGCATGTAACATCCATCTCATAGGGCAGCTATCAGGATCAAATGAGATATTGTCCCCCAAACCCCTTGGAAATCTGTAAACAGTCTATGAACATGAACTATGCTAATGCAATTCCACAGAGACAAGGGGAAAAATAATGAAGAGAGAGAAAAATTATTTCTCACCAGGGGCATGAAAGAAAACCTATGCCAAGTTTATTTTGGTCACTTAAGAAGTGAGCTCTTATGGATAAATTGGAAGGAGTTGACTTCATCTAGTCAAGAACCAGGAAAGGTAATTGTAGGACAATGGGAGCATGAGGAAGAATGCCAAAGGAATGAAGGGAGTCGAGAAAGGAATGGTGGAAGGGGGAGATGAAGCAGGGATGTTGAATGATGAGAAACGGCCAGTTCAAGGTGCTGTGGGTTAGAGACAGCAGCTGTGAGAGGATGTGACCTGTCAAGTGTATGTGATGGAGACCCCCAAGTGCATAGCCCCTCAGTCTGTGAAACTGGATGATGCAAGGCCATGCCAGTCACTCATACTTTCCTTGGTTTGGCAGAGATGATGGCTGTCCCCTAAGCTTTTTCAAATCTTGAATATTATAAAAAACTTTTTTTGAGGGGGTAATGAGACTATTTTTCTTTTTTAAAAAAAGTCCAATGTATCTCTCACACCCGTTAAAGAGGGAAACGAGTTTAAATTAACTCCAAATGGCAAAAATCTAATCCAGCCCCAGCTGCCGGCAGGTTTTTGCCTTTCCAGTCTTTCAGTGTGAGAGCTGCCAGCTGCTTTCTGATCTCACCCACCATTTGAAAACGCCCAGGCTACTGAGCAGAAGTTTTAAAACCCATCATGGAAATCACTTGACTTATGGCCTTTGAGACCGACAGGTGAGTCCATTATCCACTGGTGAAACAAACCAGAGATGTGGAGATCAGAAATCATAATTACCCATTTGGAGTCTGAAAACCTTCCCTGGGCTATGAAGTCTTTCACATAGTCTGAGGCTCCAAGATTGGAGAAAAGGACCCCGGGGAGTTTGTCCAAGCTTTCTCCCCAGTTCCTAACATAACCTTGTGCCCCAAAGCCCTGTGTTCTTCAGGCAGGGACTGAAAACCAGGGTTAGTGGGATGTTTTGTCAGTTTCCATGGGAAATGTGCTCTGAGTTCTGAAGGAAAAACTGGAGAAAAATGAAAGTGAGCATTTAAGTTAGCTTGATAATCCTTTGGATTTAGTCTGGAACTGAGTAAGTCTCTACAGCTAAATTAGAGTGTCAGAGAACTGCAGAATTTCAGAGCTGGCAGAGACCTCAAGTAGTCCAACTCAAGCCCCCTCCCCAAAGAAATCCCCACTGCAGTGCCCTGGAAAAGTGGCCATTGGACATACCTCATGAATTCTCAAGAAGGGTCAGGATGCTGATAGAACTCAAGTACCTCCTCCCCTTATAATCCAACAGCAACTGTTTCTTTTGGGGGGGGAGTTATTTTATTCTCAATTTGTACTACAGTTACTTGAACATTTGTGTGTGTGTTGGGGTGGGGTGATAGTGAAGGAGCTAGTCTGGGTCTACATGTGATTTTGGTAATATAGGGAACTTCCCAATGTGGAAATTCCCTCCAATGCAGACTGACAACCCATTTGGGGAGTTCCTTGAAAGCACTGAGAGGTTGAATGCATTGCCTAGAGTCACCCCATAAGTACTGATCAGACACATGACTCAGGACCAGGTCTCCATGACTCCAAGGCCAGCCTTCTATTCAGTGCTATTCACTTCCCCTCCATTTGCACATAGTAAGTGTTTAATAAATGTTGAGTTGAACTGATTGAAGATGGAAAGCTTCCACTCATCCTGGAACAATTGTGCAGGACCCTTACTAGAACTTCAATAAGTGAACCTCAGCTCGTAATGCCCCAAACATACAAGGTCCTGACTGTACATATACACACATATATGTATTCATAGACTGACTGAAGACTTTAAGACTGTACCAGTTCCTTGGCTATCTGGAGGAGCTAAGGTACTTTCCTGATTCTGAGCTCTCCTGCCAATGTTTTGACTCTTGGCTATGCCTCGCTATGGAGCTAGGGTTGGAAGGCAGGTGGCCTATAGCATCACTACAGACAAGGGTGGAAGGGAATGTCTGTATCTCACATCAAAAAGAGAAGGGTACTAAATACATATGCTGCCCCTGCGGCTCCTAACACTTCCTGCAAGTACAGTAGTTGCACTTGACCTAGACACATGGTAGATTATTAGCCAGAGAAGGTAAAAGACTAATGATGATGATGATGACGACAAAAATAACAATTAATACAAATTTTAAAGACTTTAAAACAGCAGCAAGAACTCAATAAACAGAATTAGAATTATCACAGAATGGACTGTTGCCCCAAATCATAGGAATATGCATAAAATTAATGCATAAAATTTTTAAGGATGCCATTTTTAAAAGATATCAACATTCTATATAGTCGTAATTTCTAAGTGACATGGAATGAAAACCTTTCCAAATTTAAAGATCATCCAGAGGAAATCAGAGTCATGTCAGGGCAGGATGAGGTCTCCATTATCATCCCCAGACTCAGGTAAATCACTTAAAGGCTATCTGCCTCTAGGGGCGGCACAGTGGATAGAACCCTGGTGCCGGAGTCAGGAGGACCTGAGTTCCAATTCAGCTCAGATACTTACTAGCTGTGTGATCTCAGACAAGTCACTTAGCCCAATTACCTCCCCTCAAAAAGAGAACTGTCTTTCTTGGTTTCCCCACAGCTCCTGTCTCTTAGGGTCTTGTATGTATGAAATGAGATACTAATTATAAAGTGCTTGGCATACTGTCTGGAACAGAGTGAGCCCTATATAAATGTTAACTATTAGTATTAATCATCATTACATCCTTACTACAACCCTGAGAGGTCAGTGCTATTATTATATCTATTTTACAGATGAGGAAACTGAGGCAGATAGCAATTAAGGGTTTTTCCCAGGCTCACCTAGCTAGTAAGTGTCTGAGGCCAGCTTTGAAAAATATCTGTACATATCTGGCCATATAAAGAAGCACTTCATATACCTTGAAACACCAAATAAATGTCCTTTATTTTTACCTAATGACAAGCAAACTCTTGGCTCTTTGAGGTCATTGTTTATTCAACACATTACAAAAGTGCTTTCTTAAAAAGAGTCAGTGTAGCTAGCTTTAGTCAGAAATAGGTCAGCCAAGATGCTTCTCAACAAGGCAACTCACTGCTTTTGGAGGTAACATGACCAAATCTTAGCTGCCTTTAAGCCCAGCTTAGGGTTCACCTCCTCAATGGTGCCATATTGTCTTATTTGATGATGTCCTTCATTTCTTTCACTTTTGACTAGTAGAATGTAAATTTCTTGACAACAGGGACTGTTTGTAGATGTATTTAGTCCATGAGCATTGTTGAGCACCTACTACATGTTAGATCCTGTGGTAGCTACTAGGGGTAGAGTCAGTCAATAAATATTTATTAATTAATTGCCTACTTAATAGCAGACTAGGTACTGTGCTAAGTTGGATATGGAGATGAAACCACCTGTCTGTGTGGCCCTGGTTAAGTTGCTTGACTTCTCTGATTCTTTACTGGTCTGGGACTCAGTTTATCCTGCTGTAAAATTCGGAGGCTAGACTAGATGACTTCTGAGGTCCCTTTCCCCTTCTAGATTACAAATGCTTGATTCTTTTCAGGTCCCTTGACTGTCACTCTGGGATCCCCAGGCCTGTCTTGACTTCTCCTCCTTCCATGGGTGGAAAATACCCTCCTGCTTCCCACCCCAGCCATCCTTCTTTGGCAAAGTTGGAATAATGTGTATAATGACAGAATGTTTAAGGAAAAAACACCTCATAGATTCAATTTCCAACAGATGTAAAATGTCCTAAAGGGTGCCCCACCTCACCCCACCTTAGGAAGCATTGAAGGTCCATATAGAGCCTATCTGTGAATGTTTGCTGTTCACTCATTTGTAAGTGGGTCTGGGGACACCCATGCTGCCATGTACTGCCCATTGTGGGGACCTGCTTATCTCCCTTGCCTTGGAGAGGCAGAATGTATCCAAGTGGGCAAAATTGGTGTGAGGGTTAAAAAACAGTTTTATTCATATATTTTGTTTTTACATATCTTCATTTCTCAATGTACTCCCACCTATCCCAAGAGCCAATCCTTATAACAAAGAATAAGATAAGAGAGGAAAGGACAGTTTAGTAAAATTAACTAAGATATTAAATTTTATACTTAATGTTCTATACCTATGGGCCCCCATATCAAATTTCTTCCTTCCTTCCATTTTTTCTTTCTTCCCTCCTTCCTTCCCTCCCTCCTTCCCTCTCTCCCTCCTTCCTTCCTTCCTTCCTTCCTTCCACAAGAGATCTGAACTTTTGGGGCAAAGTTTCAAACCAATATATTTCTTCTTTAGTACATATAAGATTCATGCCTTTCAAACTCTTTTTCATTATACCTTCTCTTTCTCTTTGTCCTTCTGTCTGGCAACAACGACAAATGCAATGGGCATTTATTAAGTACCTACCGTATGCCAGGCCTTGGGCTTGACTCCTGTGAATAAAAAGAAAAAAGCAGTGGTCCTGACATTGGACTGGGCTCACCCAGATATTGATGCAAAATAAATACAAGATGATTTTTTTTGAGGAGAAAAAACTGGATTCCAGTAGAAACACCTGGGCATGAACTGAGAGCCACCTGCTGGGTACAGGAAAAGTCAATTCAACAGCCATTTATTAAGGGACTGCTTTGGGCTGGACACTGTGCTAAGTGCTGGGCAAAGCAGAGCTGACCCCTAAGGAATTTGCATTGGGGATAGGGGTGGGGATAGCATCTTTATGCATAGGTCTATGCAAAACAGACCCAAACCACATAATGGCCACCCATAGGATGCAGTTGAGTCCAACTTCTAGTCATTTTACAAAGGAGGAAACTGAGGCCCAGAGAGATTCAGTGATTTGTCCTGGGTCACACAGCTAGTTAAGCTTCTTAGACTGGATTTGAACCTGTGACCTACTTACACATCCAGCACTCTGTGCTTTCATGGCACCAAATTTCCTCTCAGGATTCTGCCAGGTCTGGGTGGATAGAGCATGTGATAAAGGAAAAACAAAGTCCTAGAGAATAGAATTCCGAGTCAGGATCCGATCCATGATTTCACTGAGACTGGGAATTTCAAGATAAAGAAACTCCTGCTACAAAAGCTGGTTGGAATCTTCAAGTCAACAAGTATTAATAGGCACCTACTATGTTCCTACCATGTTTCTATGCAAAGTGCTGGAGATGCAAAGAAAGCCCCCCCACCCCTCCCCATGTCTTCTGAAATGTAGAACTTTAGACAGTTGTCTAGAATGCCAAGAAGTTAATTCACTTGCCTGGGGAGGCAGGCAGGGTTCAAACCCTGGTTTTCTTGCCTTTCTCTTCACTACATCATGGCTTCCTCTCAGGCAGGTTGAGAGCATGGGCCAGGCAAATCTCCCCTTTCCCCTTCCTCTCCCTCCCCCCAATTTAAAGAGTGACTGTGTGGAGGCTCAAATACTGACCCATGACCATTTCAGATGGAGGTCTGAAGGTTAGTCAAGGGTGGGACCAAGCAGGCTTGATAACAGTCCCCATACCACATGACATTCATCTTCTGGTGGGCTGAAGAAACAATTCCACTATTGAAATATTACTCTTATGGAGAGACTAACAGATGTGTCCACCCAAGGGGCAACTCCCACAGTGGACTTTTATGAGCAGGAAAAAGCTCTTTACAACTCAGCCCCTGCTTTGGATAAATTATTGGTGTGGGGGTAGGGGAGGCCTTTGGGTGATTAAAAGGAAAACATGACTTTAGAATGCTGACCTTGGTTACTAGGACATTTTCTCAGGTTGCCGATGGAGGTGCAGATTTTGATAGTCATCTTATTTTTGGACATTTTCCTCAGGACAGGGATATAGGGGAAGGGATGTCAACCCTGCCTTTGGGTTTCTGTTTCAATGTAATTAATGACCACCAAAAACGGTCTATCCTAGATCTGAGTGATTCCAGCTTGGGCTGCCTCTTATCAAAGACTAGGCCCTGGTCAAATAGCAGAGAAGATATCCAGGCAGGCCAAGAAATACAAAAAAAGGGAAAATATTGGCTTTCTTTTCAGAAACCTCCCTAATATTAAATGAGAACCAAGGGACTGTGATCTCTTTTTCTGAGAATCTGGGCATAAACCCGCAAAGGTACTTCAGGTTGCGTAATTCCCTCCTGAGAAGTATTCATCATTTGTGTTGTCCTTGTGGCTTAAGCTAGAATTTATACTTCTTGGAGAAATTCTTGCTGAAGTAGTTTGGGCAAGATTGATTTGGAGGCAGTGTGGAACACTGGGGGATATGCTGGACCTCGGGTTACAGGACCTGGGCCTGAAATCTGGCTTCCCACTGAATTTGGGAATCATGCAAGCTTTCTGTGCCTGTTTCCTCATCTATAAAATAAAAACTGGGTATTATAGCACCAGGGATAAAGCATTCCTTTGGGAATTGGGGTGCGTGGGGTCTAGTCTCAGCTATTTCACTGATTTGATGCATGATCTTGGGCAAGTCACTTCTCTGGGTTTCATTTCCCTCATGTGTAAACTAAGGTTGGGTTTGATGACTTCTGTCCAGCCCCAAGAATATGCATCAGTGTCAATTAACCATGAACATCTGGGCCCCTGGTATTAGGCAGGTGATGTCATTAGGGAGGTGATAGCAAAAATATTCCTGCACAGGAAGAAATAGGGAAAATTTGTAGGATGGTGGGAGGTCATTGGGACATCGTTCATTTAACATTTTCATATTTACTAAACACCGACTTGGTGCTAGGCTCTAGGGACACAAATCAATCAGGTATTTATTAAGCACCTACTATGTGCTAAGCACTAGGAATGCAAAGATCACACTTTTACTCTATAGGAAAAGTATTTCTTGGCATTCTAGACAACTGTCTAAAACTACGTTTCAGAGGACATGGGGGAGGGGGCTTTCTTTGCATCCCTAGCTCTTTGCACATGGGTTCTTCCCCTGTCTTTGGGATAAACAAAGGACATTGTTACTTGCAGATGCTCCAACTGAGATCATTTTTTTCCTACCCAAGATTTTTAACAATAATGCCAACAAGAATTGGCATTGACATAGTTCTTTAAAGTTTGCAAAGCACATTATGGACCATATCTCCGTTGAATGTTGTAATAACTCAGAGGTCATGTTCCAGGTACTCTGTTTTACCAATGAGGAAACTGAAGGTCAGAAAGAAATAACTTTTTGAGGTTTCAATATCAGAGACAGAGTTTGATCTCAGTTTTTTACCTGGCTCCAACTGCAGCACTCTCTTGACGATTGACTCTGCCCATGGGCTTTCCCAATATCTGTTCCTTTTCAAAGAAATCTCAGCTCAGGAGGCCAAGTGGTCTTGGTGCTTATGTGACCAGCAGAACTGGCCGAGATGCCTACAAATGGTTAACAAGGTAATGGTGAGGAACGGTGACCTTGATTTGTTTAGCTAAGATGTAAAGATTTTGGAAGGTCAAAGGTGTCAGTGTGTAGTGTTTTGGAGTCTAACTGTGTCTGACCCCCTAACATTAAGCTGCTGTAGCCTGTACTTTGGGAGAGTGAAGCAAAGCAGGGGGAAAGCGGGAAGGGGGAAAGAACAGGAAATGGAGTGAGGTGTTTCAGGAAGTTGTCAGGAGTTGACTGATTGATTCCAGATGGGACGGGTCAGCCTCCATGACCCAGGAAATACTCGCTAGGGGAAAGAAGTTGGCTAGTGGAAGGGGAAGGCCTGGGAGCGGAGAGAGGCAGGAATGTACAGTCCACTTCCTTTAAGTCTTAAAGCATTCAGAGTTGGATTGGGGTATTTTTCTTTTTTAAAAAAAAAAACTCCTGTGTAAAAGTAATTTCATTGTTGTCATTGCTAATCAAGCGATATTGAAAGGAGTTCCATTTGGAACCTGGAAAGCAGCAAATGGATCTTCTCCTCAATAAGGAAACTTCTCCTTCCTTAGGGCCATGAATTTCATCCCGGGCACCTCTGTATGGATAAATATATGTGCCTGCATTTATTCAGGGTATTTTCAATTCTGTATTCAGAACTTTATGAATGAAATCTTTTCCATGGGTTTAACTGGTGAGTTATCATTTATTCCAGATATTTTCCAATTCCAAATCAGGACTCTTGGTTGGGCAAAGGTTTCTTTTTGTTTTGTTTTTGGTAACGAGACGGATTATTTGAAATCAAGACTGTTGGGGAAAATCCAGCTTGTATGGTCACTGTACTCATATTTCAAGATTTTTAAAATGTTAAAAAATGCAACCTTAATCATCTAAGTCTGTGTATGTATGTGTGTGTGTGTATGTATAAAATATGGCTTATAGATTGTATGTATCATATAAAATAACAATATGTGATACACATCTAGATAATGATTTACATTTGGATATAATTTAGAATCTTGTCATAAATATTTCTGACACTGAAATAATTCAGGTCAATTCCCTCGCTGCCCTGGTAGGCCTTTGCTAGCCAGCAAGAGATGAAAATTTATTTCCATTGTTAATAGAAAATAATGAAGTGCATCTGAACCAGTTGGGTGTGTCATGTGGGGAAACGCTCACTTTGGACCTGAGGCTGCCTCCACCCGAAGGGTCGATGATGAAATCCACTGGCACCTGGAACCCACAACCTTCTGTGGTTAGAATGCATGAGAAAGGCAGACATGGAGAATGACTCTGACAGAACCTTGGGGAATGAATTAGAGAGGGCTCAGCGAGGGCATTCCTAATATCCACATAATCCTCCTTGGTTGGGGCAAGGTCTCTCCTAAGTGAGCCCAGTACAGTTTATCAACAATTAAAGCCTGAAATCCCCACTCATGTTTTTTCCCCATGGAGGAGGGTTTCTTGAGCATCTTTGCCACATCTTTGAATATTCCCCCCCCACCCCCATTTGCAATGATGACTTATTCTCATCGCTTTTCCTTTCTCCTCTCCCCCCTCATTAAAACATCCATGGCTATTATATTCTGAGGGTAAAAATGTACAGTGCTGATCACTTTCAGCCTTCACATTTATCTTCATGTGATAGTTCCCGTCTGGTTTAGAGGCACGGTTTCTCCCTTTGGCTATAATGAGGCTTGTGCTTTGCTGAGCCCCGTCCTGATAACATTGTGGGCTGCTAGACGATGAATGTTCATGTCTTTGTGGCCACCACCCTCGTGATATTAAATTTAGGGAGAGGATTTTCGCCAGACATGGACATACATGTTCACGAGAGAACAATTGGAAACAGACCCGAACCTAACTGTGATGGATGCAACGCTAAACTCAAGCCTAGCTCATAGCGCTGGGCAATATCTAAATTTTCCTCTGAGTTAGTCCTTACATCTTTGGCTTTTAATGACCTGGTTTTCATGGCAGAGTCCTCACAACTGAGGGCTCAAAACATGGAGAAACAACTTTTCAAATGACTATTTATTCACTAAGCATGATTAGTACTCCGTAAGGAGAAAGAACTGCTATTTGGGGGTGAATGGGACACTGATAATGGATGATGGAGAGAGAAGGCAGAGCAGCTCAGTTCTTAATTTGTTTCATTTTCTTTGCCGAGGAGAATGAATTTCAGTTTAGAAAGTCGGTTGGTCAATCAGTCAACAAACATTTATTAAGTGCCTCCTCTGTGTCAGGCATCTGTATTCAGATCTAGGGATACAAAGAATGGGAAAAATATTTCCTGCCTTCAAGGAGCTTACTGTCTAATGGGAAAGAACATGAACATAATTAGGTTATCTATAGGATATCTGTCTATCTATCTATCTATTTCTATTGCCAACTCATTCTCTCTATCTATCTAGATGAATCTATTTCTACCTCTGTCTATCCAGTAAGTTAGAGGTACTCTTAAAGTGTTTATTAATTGATTGATTGAAAGGGAAGGCACCAGAAATTGGGTGGAACCAGGAAAGAAAGTGTTTTTGAAGAATATTGGGTTTGAATTAAAAGATTAGTTAAAAATAACCAGTATGAGAAAGGAGGAGACAGTAAGGGGTTATCTGGCCAAAATGAACCCTATCTTTGGTTTAGAAAGAAATGGCCCTTACATTGGCTGGGCCCCTGCCAGTGATATTTGGAAGATCCTGGAAAACGAAAGTGGTACTGCAGAATTTGAGGAGGATGAGTCCTGTTCCATTAATTCAAGAGAATTAAGTAGAAACATAGGCTGGTGAGCTTGCTTGGGATTGCTGGCAGAATTCTCCAATGTGCTATTAAAGAGATGGTTTGTGAACCTCTAGAAAGAGAAGCAGTGGTCACAGAGTCACTATGTCAATCAAGCAATAGGTAGGACTGGGAATAGGAAAAGCTTCTCATTTTATTCTACCATGTCTGTGATCAGCAGCATCAGTAATGGGGGTGGTGAAGGCGAGTAAAACATTCTCTGAACCTGTGAGCTTTGGGTGCTCATGAGCAACATTTTAAAAACAGATGCTACCTAATAAATCATCATTTCACTTTTGGAAGATAGAAGAGGAAGGCAGTCTGTTTCAGGATAGGGAGAGTGGGATTTGGAGCCAAAGCACCCAGTTTTGAATCCTGGCTTTTCCTACCATGTAACTGGATATTTCATCTCTTTAGGGCTCAGTTTCCTCATCTATAAAGAGAGAAAGTTGGGTTAGGTGAAATTGAAGGTCCCAGTTGACATTTTGATTCTAGGATCCTGAGTGACTGCCCGTGCTCCACAGTAAGGTGTAGCCTGCAGAGGTAGGGAGGGGCCGAAGGGTACAGGTCTCCACAGTTTTAACCCACTTAGGCTAACTGGTTCCTATGTATCTGTTACCTGAGTATGTGACCAACTGTTTCCACTAAGTCTTCCAGGTCTTCTTTGTCATGCCTTCTATTTTTATAATTTTATAAATTATTTTGCTTCTAAACATTTTCATACTTATTTTTTATATTTTTATAATTCTAAGATGCATAGTAACTTTTTACTGATTCTAAAACTAGGAAGTGGACTTGTGCTTGGGATGTTACCACTTCCTAGTTCCACTGTCCTAGGGATTTCATTCAATAATTTCTCAGCTTTCTTGACCACTGTGGGGGTTGGGAAGGCAAAGGAATCTCCTTGATCTTCTCCTGCTGAGCTCCTTCCATGTTCCAGTTCAGTTCAACTTTTTAAAAATAAAAAGCATTGGTGTGCATATGTGTGTGAGATCTGAAAGCACCATTCTATGGAGGGAAACAGATACCCTGGCTGGGACATGATGAGATGCCTTCTGGGAGCAGCTGTTGTGGGCTGGAGGAGTAAGGTGAGGGTGGAAATGAGGTGGGGGTAGTTTCTTATAATTACTAATATTTGCACTACAGAGTCCCAGAAGTCTTAGCGTAGATTTAAGCTCTTAAAGCTTAAAACAATTAGATTTATTTAAACAATCAAAGTTTAAAACTGCATTAAGACCTTCAGGACTAAGTGCCAAGCTCAGTAGCTTCTCTACAGCTGAAGGATTCACTAGGAGTGCTCTTGGCACCTTGGACATTTGAGTACCCTGAGACAAAGCCATGGTTGCTTTAGAAGAGTTATAGGTCTGAAATCTTGTACTTCTTTCACTTGTTCTTAACTCTACCTAGAGTCACATAGGACCTCAGTGACTACTGATTGATTGATTTGTGTCAATAAATTTGATTACCATTAACATACCCACCTTTTCTCTTGCTTAGAACAGACACTAAATATCTTGATATTCAGATCTGTCATTTGAGGGATGAGCTACATAATACAATTCAAAGCAACTCAGTTTAGTTCAGTTCATTTCACCTTAATTATATTGGATAAGACTCCATTTAATGTAACAAAAATAGTAATAATTTGTATTTCCATAACATTTTAAAGTTTGCAAATCACTTTACGTATATTTTCTCATTTGGTTCTCACAACAATCATGAGAAATGGGTACTATTAACATCTCCTTCTGTTTTACAGAAGAGGAAACTGAGGTAGAGAGTGATTTAGTGACCTGTCAAGGATCACATAGCTAATAAGTGTCTGAGGCTAGATTTGAACTCAAATCTTCTTGATTTCAATGTTCTTTCCATGACTATGGCACTTGTTTACAGTAACAGCCAATCTGATCTTCTCAACCACCCTTTGAGGTAGATAGATGTTACTATCTATATAGATGACTATCCCCATTTTACAAATGAGGGTTGAGAATCAAAGAAGTTTGCTAATTGACCCAAAGTCATGTGGCCATTAAGAGTCTGAAGTAGGAGGCACACCTCTGTTTTCCTTGGTTCCATGCTCAGTTCTCTTTTTCTCCACCAGCTCAACCAAAACAGGACTCTACCTAGTGCATTACTTCATACAAAGATCAATATTGCATTTTTTTTAATGTTTGCAGGTGGTTCTATCAACAACCGTGAATGTGGATGGACATGTGCTGGCTGTTTCTGACAACATGTTTGTTCATAACAATTCTAAACATGGGCGGAGAGCAAGAAGGCTGGACCCATCTGAAGGTAGGACCAGCTAGGTGGAAACTGGCTAGAAAAGTAAAATTTGCCTCCAGTTCCCTGGATCAGATTTCACACAGGCTCCTTTGGAGGGTGGTGGGAATCCTGCACAAAGCTGTGTGTGGTTTTACAAACAAAGTTCGTAATGCTGATTTTCTCCCACAGAACAGACACCATCTCACACACACACACGCACACACACACACACACACACACACACGCACACACACCAACAAATGCTAAGTCCTTCCATCCTATTTTTTCTTTCTTTTTTTCTTTCCTAGACTGGCTTTTCAGGCAAGCTAAGCGATGTGACATCTTAGTTAAACATTTCCATGCCAGGCATGTATGAAGAAATGTCAGTTGTTCCCTTAAACAAATTGTGGGCAAAACATAACAATATGCAGGATGAAATTGACACTAATTGATTTTTGTTTGCTTGGCCAAGGAGGAATGGTGGTTGGCTTGGGGTGATTTTCAGAGTGCATTAAGGCAATTAAAAATATCTGCAACTGCTAAGCTTCAAGTTGTCAAAAAAAAAAGCCCAGTGAAATACATTGATTAAGATAACTCACAAACTCCAATAAACCCCAGCTCACCTCTTCTTCCCACCTCCACCCCACTCACTCATGTAAGAGGAGATGAATTTTGAGTGTTCAGGGAATGGCCAAGCTGGATTATTATTTCATTATGATACTTTTCTGCCCCCCACCCTTTTTTTAAAAAAAATGCGTCCTCTATCAGCTTGAAGAAGAATTAATGAACTGGAAGAAAATGATTGAATCACTAAAGAATTTGGAGCACTGTTAATTCTCCCCCAGCGGTCTCTGAAAGGAGAGAAGAAAATCCCAGGATTCTGAGCTCGGAACCCATCCAGTATCCCCTGACTGATTGGATGTGATTGACTGGCTGCTCAAAGTAGGGCCGTGTTTTTGGAGTCCTGCCAAAGTTCTCCTCCACCTTTGACCCTGTCAACGTTGGAAATGGAGTGATGAATTGACTTTAGTTATGGCCTGGAAACCATCTTGGGTTCCTGATGGGATGTAAAGTCCAGAGGCCTTGAACACGTGGAAGAGGATAAAAACACAATCCATCCCATAAAGTTAGGAAAATGATTAGAAATTGTCTCTTGATAGGGTCTGAAAAACAAATTTCCAGTCTTGCGTAGAGTGCTTTTTTCCCCTTCCTCTCTAGAAGAGTAATCAGTCTTGTAAATCTTAACACGTCCCTCTGGTAGGCTGGGGTGTGGTTTTTGTGTTTATTTAACACTTTTTTCCAGTGTGATCAACTTATAAAAATACATTAACAACAACAGCAGAGTTTTTAAGAAACTCTGGATAAAACTAGAATTCTAACATCTCTGAGCTTCAAGAGAACTTGGAGCTCATCTGGTCTGACCAGTTCATTTTAAAGATGAGGATACTGAGGTCCAGAGAGGGGAAACATTTGTCTAAGATATAACCAGCCAAGACTTGAATAAGCCATTCTGAGTTTACATGAGGTGCCATTTCCATTACATTGTCTACGTAGTCCAGTCCTACCTCAAACTTAGAATCCCTTCTATCATTTAAGCAACATGTGATAATTCAACCTCTGCCTACATACCTTGAAGAATAAGAGCTTACTACCTTCTAGGACAGGCCATTACCAGTTTTAATTGTCATTTGAAAGTGAAATGAATGATTAAGACAAGCCCAATAAAATTAAGAAATTTTTTAAAAACTCATTTTTAAGAAATTAGTCTAATAAAGAATAATTAAGAAATGATTCTTTATTAATCCCCAATCTTCTGGTCTACATTTTCAGTTCTGTCCCTGGGGCTAAGTGGGCCTGACATCTTAGCATCCCAGAGCTGGAAGGCTACTCAGCTGGGCTCAGTCTAGTTGTTCTTCCATAGGATAGCCATTCAAAACTACCCATTATGCTCTAGAGTCATGGCAGCATGCTCAGCCCTCTAATTTTGCAAGTCAACAAACATTTGTTAAGTACCCACTGCTTGCCCAGCACTATGCTAAATGCCAGCATAAAAAGATGTAAAAGATAGTCCTTGACCTTAAAAAGATCTAATGGAGGAGACAATTTATGAACAACTATGTACAAACAAACTCTTTATAGGATCAAGAGGAAATTATCAATAGTGGGGAGGTGCTGGAATGAACGAGATTGAAAAAGGCTCCTTATTGGAGGCGAGATTTTCTCTGGGACTTGAGTCAAGAAACTGAGGTGCTAAGAGACTAGGGGACCTTGGGTCAAAGATCCCCAGAGACCACCATTTTACAGATGAGAAAACTGAGGCCCTTAGAGGTAAAGTTACTTACCCAAGGTCACATAGATAGAAATAACAGAGCTAGGTTTCAAACTCAGATACTTGGACTCCTCGTATGGTACCTTTCCCACTGTACAGCAGTATCTCACATATTCCCCTTGAGCATTTTCTTTGCTTTGTATAATATCCCCAGTTCCTTCAACCATCCCTCGTATGCTATCATTGATCCCTTTCACATTCTACTCCTGTCTTTCTCAGATCCTCAAATGAGCCCAATGGGCTGGATGGGGTCTGACCAAGGTAGAAGATGGTGGGGCTCTGACCTCCTTCACCTTATCTTTCCATGCAGTGTAGTTAATTTCTTTTTTTTCAATTTATTAATTAATTTGTTTTTAGTTTTCAACATTCACTTCCAGAAGTTTTAAATTTTCTTCTCCTCCCTTCCCAAGACTGCATGCAATCTAATATAGGCTCTATACATACATTCCTATTAAACATATTTTCACATTAGTTATGTTTCATAGAAGAGTTATAACAAATTGGAGAAACTATGAGAAAGAAAACAAAACAAAACAAAAAAGAAAATGGTCTGCTTCCGACTGCATTCCAACTCCATAGTTCTTTCTCTGGATGTGGATGACATTTTCCATCATGAGTCTTTTGGAAATGTTTTAGGTCTTTGTATTCCTAAGGAGGGTCTAGTCCTTGCACATTGTGGCTGTTACTGTGTACCATGTTCTCCTGGTTCTGTTCACTTCCCTCACCATCAGTTCTTATAAGTCTTTCCAGGTTTTTCTGAAATCCATCTAGTCATCATTTTTTATATCACAATAATACTTCATTACATTTATATACAGTATGGTCAATTTCATCATAGATTCATAGACTTAGAGCTGAAACAGACTAGAGATCTATTAGCCCAACCCTCCCTACCCCCAGTTTACAGATGAAAAAACTGAGACCCTGAGACATTAAGTGATATGTCCAGAATCTCAAAGGAAGTACGTATAAAGAACCTGGGTTTGAATCCAAGTCCACTTATCATGGTAGCAGCAGTAATAACATCAACATTGCTAGTAGGTAACATTTACATAGCTTTTAGGGTTTTCAAAGCACTTTAAATATATTACCTTGTCCGAATCATACACCACTGTGTTATTTTTATCCCCATTTTATAGATGAGGAAACTGAGACTGGCAACAATTCAGTAATAAATTGACCAAGGTCACATGGCTGGGAAGTATCAAGGGCAGGACTGGGGTCAAAAAATCCTGACTCCAACATTCTAATTAAACATTGCATGGCTTAGCCACTAGATCCATCAGTCTTTCCTTTGTGCCATATTGCCTTCTGATTAGATTATAACGACATGGGGCAAACGAGTAGCCAATTAGTGTGGGTAAGAAGGCATTGCTTGGAAATTCTTCAGCTCCAGACAACAAACACCATAAAGAATCTACTGTAGACGTCCTGATTGGCAGTTTCAAAAAGAATGTGTCTAATTTCTGATTCTATCTCCATAGCTACACCCTGCATCAAAGCTATCAGCCCAAGTGAGGGTTGGACCACCGGAGGGGCCATGGTCATCATCATAGGGGACAATTTCTTTGACGGACTCCAAGTTGTATTTGGGACCATGCTTGTATGGAGTGAGGTAGGCAAAGTCAATCTTTTCATTCAGTCTTGATCAGTTCAAGAGCTTGGTCCTAATTATCCAGACTTTGTTGAGCGTTTACTTTACCTAAGGCACCACACTGGGAAGTGAGGATTAATAGATAGATAATAGATTAATAGATAATAGATTAATAATATTGTTGTGGTTGTGTTTGCCCTTTGTTGCCGAAGAAGATTGTGCCATCAGAGAAATGGTGACGTGACTTGCACTTGACTTTGTTTTGAGTGAGGGAGAGCTTTTCCTTTACAAGGAGAAATAGAGGTATAATCCAGTAGTGAAAGAAGACAAATGGATACAAAAAGATTGAGGACACCAATGGGTTAGCTTCTTAAGTGCCAAGTAAGTGGTAAAGACAGCAAGAATCAAGCACTTAATTAGTCAAGAGGTACCGATTAAGCATCAACTCTTCCTGGAATCGTGCTAGGAGCTGGGGACCCAAAGACATAATAAGTCATGAGATTCAGAGATCAAAGTGACCTTAGAAATCATCTAGCACCCATTTTACAGATCAGGAAACTGAGGCCTGGAAGAAACAGGGATTCAGTGGTTTGTCCAAGCTCATGCAGGTAGTGAGTGCTCAAGAGAAGATCTGAGCATGTCTATCACTTCATAGCTTGGTGCCATCCTGCCATGTGTCACATACACCCTAAGACATTCCAGGGACAGAAAAATGACTGTAGACTGGAATAGCTGGTAAAACCATCATCAGGGTTGGAACTAAACTGGGCAATGAGAGAAGGGGAGGATTGAGAAAAACAGAGAAGAAAGAAGCAGGCATTAAAGAAAGCGAGAATAAGGTGAGCTGAGGCATGAAGGTAAAAAGGTGCAGAATGTGTTCAGAAAACACTTAGTAAAATTCAAAGAACTAACTAGGGTAGGGAGTCCAGGTCTATGCAGGCACTGACTGTACTTGTACTATAGCAGCTGAGGAAAAATAGTGAGCATAGGGTTCTAGTGGACAGGAGCAATTGATCTTGTGGTGACCTCTCCCTTCCCTCCCCAGCCTGATCAGCTGAATTTGTTTTCCAAGTTGATTTTATTCATTCATTCAATTCAATAAATATTTATTAAGTGCCTACTGTGTGTCAGGCACTATGCTAAACAGTGGCGATACAAATAGACAAAACAAAACAAAACCAAAAAACCCCCCGAAACTCATTCCTTACCCTCTGAAGACATTTTTCCTAAAGCCTGCCCAGGGACAATTTCTACTTTTTGTTCCAGGTGTTAAAGGCTAGTTACCACTCCCAAAACCTCGTGGCTGGAGGAGAGGGAGAGTTAGTGTTGCATAGCGGTGGGAGACAACCCCTAGTTCTCTTTCTTTTCCCATTATTTTTTCTCACTTGTTTCTTCTCCAGCTGATAACACCCCATGCCATCAGAGTCCAGACTCCCCCTCGGCACATCCCTGGAGTGGTGGAAGTCACATTATCATATAAGTCTAAACAGTTCTGCAAAGGGGCCCCAGGAAGATTCATTTACACAGGTAAGTACTCTTGCTTTTGTTCCTAATGAGACCTTCTCTCTGCCCTATTACATTTTCTAAGTCATCTGTAAAATGGGTCTAATAATACCTCTGAGGACCAAGTGAAAGCATATCTGTCAAGGGTTTTGAAAACCATGAGGCACTGTGTAAATGTCAGCCCCTCGCCCTGCTGTGATGATTGTTAGATCTTTCTGCGATGATGCCAAATCTTGGCTCAGATCATAGATTTTCTTCCTTTTCATCCAGCCTTGTGATTTCATTAATGGAGGGAACACCCAGGGAGGAAATCTGCTCTCTTAGTGTCGATCAAACACTTGCCTTCTTAGTTGACAGCAGCACCAAGGATTTCAGCAACTTTCCAGGGTGACACAATCAGAATGAGTCAGAAGCAAGACTTAAGCCCAGATGTTTCTTAACTTGACTATGACATGTTCCCAAAATGGTGACTCAGTTCCAGCTTGGGCCAGTTCACTTCAACAAGTCTTTATCAAGCATCTGGTATGGTAGAAAGAACTCTGACTCTGGAGTCAGGGGATCTGGTGTTCAAATCCAGCCATACAACCTGTGTGACCTTGGGCAAGGTCCTTCATTTCCTTGGGTCTCCTTTTCTTCATCTATAAAGTGAGGAACTTGGATGAGATGGTCTCTGAGGGCCATTTTGACTTTAGATCTGTGATGATCCTATGATGTTAGGACCAACACCCTGTACTAGGTGTTGGATATAAAAACAGGCTTATTGTATGTGGTTTGGGAGAAATCACAACCTCTGTATTCTTTGGGTTTGTTCATCTGGGGTACAGAGACATGTAGGAAATCGTTGAGGCTAGGCTGTGACACCAGCACAGAACTGAAGGGACCTTGGCCCAACCATCTCACTCATCACATTAGGTCATAGGAATCCTCATGTTCTCTCTGGAGGTCTTCAGACAGAGACTGAATGACTCTTTGTTGGGGATGTTGGATGTCATTCTTTGTCATGAGATTTTGGACTTATGGCTTCTGAAGTCCATTCCATGATTCTGTGAAATAAATCTGTTTTGAAGAGGACACTTGTGAGCTATGAATTAGACTACCTGGTCTCTGAGGTCTCCTCCAACTTTGAGAATCTATGGTTCCATAAGCCAATGCCTTGGATGAGGGCTTAAAATGGGCTTGTCTTATACAGAATCCAACTCTGTAGGGGATAAAACCATTGTAAGTTTGGGGATGGATAAAATTATCAATCATTAACTCAAATATTTATTGAGTACCTCAAACCCTTGAAGTCCAACAAGAGAGAAACAAAATGAACAAAGGTATTAATCATCCCCTGGGCCAGGATTAATTAATTACCTACTATATACCAGACACTGTACTAATCTCAAGGAATACAAAGACAAAAACAAGAGCCTGCTCTCATGGAGCTCATGTTCTCTTGGGGGAGGCAATGAGTATGTATAGTGGTATGTACAAGATGATGGGGGAGTAGTGAGAAGGTTTCATGTGGAAGAAGGTGGTTCTTGAACTAAGGACTGAGGAAAGCTAGGGACTCTATGAGGCAGAGGTAAGAGGATTGTATTCCAGTGTAGACCACTGCCAAAGCAAAGGCAAGGCCATGGGAAATGGACTTCTGTGAGTGGGGAACAGTATAAAGGCCAAATGAACTGACCCACAGGGTTTATGATGATGAATATATGTTGTGTTAGGAGATGGAGGGTTCACCCTTCCACTTGGAAATCTTCCTGAATAGACTAGATGAACATTTGTTGGGTCTATGATATTTTGTGTATTGGTTGCCCTAAATTGCCTCACTGCCAACTCTCAAATTCTGCAGTTCTGTGAATAACGTGTCATAAGAATGTTAGAAAGGGTCAGTCATGTGTGTTCCAGTGAGAAAGCATAGTGGACATAGAAAGTATGTGCAGGGAAGAAGGGTAATGGGGATTTTATTGGGTAGATATGTAGTACAGACTCATATCATGGAGATCTAGTGTAGAGCTGGAAGAGATTTTAGAAACCATTTAGTTCAGTCCCCTCATTTTACAGATGTGGAAATTGATGGCCAGAGGAATTGATGGAATTTATGTATTCAACAATGGGGAGCTTTGGTGACTTCTGGAACAGGAGAATGCCATGAAAATTGTGTTTTCTGAGGTTGAGTCTTGGAGTGGTCCAGAGGCTATGTTGAAGGGGAAGGGTCATTGGAGGCAGGAAGATTAAGTGCAAAGCTACCCTTTGAAATGAAAGAAAAAGAAAAAAAATGATAGATAAAAGGGAAGAATTTTACAGGTTGGGAAATGCACCAGGCTCATGATCCTTTTTTCAAAGATACTGTACATGTCCTGAGGGCATTTATCTCTTCCTCCTTTCTGACTCACCAGCCTGTGGTGGTTATCTAGAGTAGGACTTTTTTGCCTTTTGCATTTGGGGCTCAATATCATTTTATAGATTTGTAAATGTAAATTGTACATGCTATTTTCTTCTAGTATAGAATAAAAGCTTCCAAAGGGCAGAGTCTATTGGATGTTAGTATTTATATCCTCCACAATGCCCGGTACAGAGTAGGTGCTTAATTAATGCTGGCTGGACTGAATTGAATTGCAAGAAAAGAATGCAATCACAATATAGTAGAAAGAATATCAACTTGCATGGAATCAGGGGATATTGGCCATAATAAGCATATCAAACTTCTTGAATTAAATTGAGTAGTTCTAGGTCTCTAGGCTCTGCCCCTAATTAGCTGTGTGATCATGGGTAAGTCACTTTCCTTCCCTGGGACCAACTTCCTCATCTATTAAATGGCAGTGGTGGTTGGGGGTAGGGGGGGGGAAGGGAGATCTCAAAGGCCTCTTCCAGCTTTAAAAATTTTATGATTCCATGAAATAGACACAGACAGTCTAGGAAACCTTCCATCTGGCTTTAATATCTGACTCGACATTCTTGGCCATGACCTGTGTTTGAGTGGAGATGCAGGTCTAGGAAAAGGTCTGTGTAGCTATGGTCGTGTTACGGCTAATGTTTGGCTCCTCACGTTTTTAAGATGCAAAGAGGTGACAGAGATATTTAAGAGCAGTGATAAAATAACAAGACAGCTTTGTGGCTCATAAATGGGTCCTGAAGGGGCTTCCAAAAGACAAGTTAGTGCCAGTGACATTTTGAACATTGTCAGGCTAAGTAACAAGAGTTCGTATTTATATGTTGTGTTAAGGTTTGTAGAGTTCTTTACTTATGTTAACTCATTTGATTCTTACTATAAACCTGAGAGGTAGGTGCTATTCTGATCCCTATTTTACAGATGGAGGAACTGAGGTACATGGACGGCAAACAACTTGCCCAAGGTCACAGAGCTTGTAAGTTTCTGAATAAGACTCAAATTCAGGTCCTCTTGACTCCAAACACTCTATCCACTCTGTCCCCTCCATGGTTATGTGTGTAGTCTCTCAGGGGAACTATTTTGAAAGAGATGAAACTGTTTTGGATGAATAACTGGTAGTACATTCACTCATTCATTTATTCATTCTTCTGTTCTTTCAATCAATGCCAAAACATCTTGATTCTGGTAGTAAAAGTGCTGGGACTGGAGTCAGAATGGCCCTGGTTTTCAGTCACATTTCTGACTCATACTGACTGTGTGACCCTCGGAGGGTCATTTATATCTTCCATGAAGAATTCGAAGCTTCAGATAGTTGGAAGTTTGGTAGGAGGAGTTCCTTATACCACTGAAATCATAAGTCCAGTCCCTAATTTTGTCCTGATTATGTCCTGTACGTTAAATAACGTGGTTTTCTCATGTATCTACAGTATGGCCGATTATCAGCTGCCCTCACTTTCCAGTTATCTCCCCAATGCAGAGTTGGGGAGAGGGTAGAAGAAAAGCATAGACTCCCCAAGAATACATGAATGGATCACCACTAAGAGGTCAGATGGTACTAAGGGAGATTAATACAGGGTGGGAATAATACATTAATTTCCCTTAGCCCAAACTCCCTCCCCCACCCCTCCAGCAGGGTCCATTGATGTATTCTTAAGGAGTCTATGCTTTTTTCTCACTCCTTCCACCAACTCTGCACTGGGGAAATAATAACTCTCTAAGACTAGAAATGGAAGAGAAGGTACTGACCTGATATGATAGAGGGAATTTCTTTACCTGGGACTTCCATGTACCAGTGAAATCCCAGGTTCACAAAAAGGGGACACAAAACCAAACCTGGGTCCTTGCTAGCTCTTGAACCTGGCTGCTTTTCCACTCCTTGTCCCCAACTCCCAGATCAGTTTTCTCTGATCCAGTACTGCCTTGGCTAATATCTGTGGAGGCACAATGTATCGGTGTTCTCTTTACTGTCAGCCTTATTACTGCTACCATTCTACATCACCATGATGAAAACTATGGTGTGGCCATAGTGCAATAGATCTTGAGCTGTCATCTCATCAATCCAAGACTCCTAGAAGACAGAATCATGGGATTTTAGAATTGGAAGCAACCTTGGTATCCTCTGAACTTGGTCTTGAAAAAGGCAGTTATTTGTAGAAAGATGTTTCTGTCTGGAAGTCCTTTTTCTGGTCCCAATCCCATTTAGTTTGGGATAGATTCAGTGTGGGTGTTTATAGGGGGTAATAGTGGAGTGGGCTCTGGTAGTGGGGCAGGAAAGGAATGAAATAGTGAGAAGGAAGTCCAAACTCTCTTCCAGAGGCCACTATCAGCAAGCAAAACCCCAAAGCCAAGCCACCCAGGGAGGAGCATCAGGACAGCTCTGGAGCCCAGTAACACTAGCCAGAAACTTTCACTGTGAGGTTGCTGGATCAAACGTATCCCAGTTTAGTGGAGCTGGAAAACAGAAACCATCTGCGGATGGTTCCAGGTCCCCATGGGTAGTCTTGAGCCCCTTCCCACTGAGAAAACTTGACAAGAGGAACTAATTGGTGACCCAGTAGGGAAGCTGAGCCCAATGGCTGGACATGGAATGAGATGGAATGTCCCCTGGAAATGTCTGGAAGAGCCATCTTTTGGGTCAGACCTGAGCCCTGTCCCATGCTGGTCTATCACTTCCTGTGGAGCCAGTGGACAAAGGGCCCTCCTCTTTCCAGTTAGATTGGCTTCCTGAGAGCAGGACTTCTGTAGAGACCTTCTGCTGCCCTAGGTCAGATTAGGGCCTCAAATATCAAATCAGACAGTGCCACAGTAAAATGGGAAGAGTTGGGAGGGAACTGGGAATAATACACAAGGAGCCGTGGGGTGCCATGGAGAAAGGGTTTAGTATGGTGTAAGGAGAGACCTCGGTTTGAATCCTGCCTCTGACACTGGGCTGCCACCGTGGGCGAGGCCCTTAGCCCCATGCCTCCTGATGTTCACCTGCGAAATGGAGGAGAATGCTACCTATGGCTGCTGAAAGCCATAGTACAAGCACAGGCTCTGATGGCTCTATGGATCCAATGAGGGTTTATTAGTCAATCAACAAATACTTAGCATGTGTCAGGGAGTGTGCTGAGCACTGAGGATACAGAAAAAAGTTAAGAAAAAACTTTGTTTTCAAGGAATTTCTAGAGGATCAAGATGGATACAGCATATAAACAGAGAGGTCAATGCAAGAGAATTGAGTCAGGAGAGACTTGAGTAAGGGGCTGTAGGAGTATTGCAAGGCTCACTTAAAGTAATATGTACGAAGTGTTTTCTAAACCTTAAAGTTTTGTATGATATGAGCTGTTATTCCCAATGGAGGCACCAAACGTGACCATTTTAAGTGTTCAGATTCCTTATTTTATAAAGAACCTCACAAGTACCTAATTATCATCTTTTCAGGGATGGATTTTATGAGCTTTTGATGTCCTCCAACTGAAGTTCTCACCCCTCTCTCAGTATCAGGGTCCCTTGTGAAAGAAAGACCTACAATGTCCAAACATGTATGGCCATAGGAGGGCAACCAAGATGGTGGGAAGACTGGAAGCCTCATGTAACAAACACAGGTGGGAAATGTAGAGATGGATTTTCCCTTGAGGCCAGGAAAAATTGCCTACCTATTAGAGCTGTCCAAAAGGGTTGACCTGCCTCCAGAGGTGGTCGATTCTCCCTCATTGGAGGGCTTAGAGTTAAGGCTTAATGAGCCCTTGCCAAAAGAAGGGGTTCAGCTATGGATTGGATTAGATAGTTACTTAAGGACCTAACCCAGGGGAAAAAGTAGGGTTTTTTTTTGCCTTTTTTGCATCCTCAGAACTTAGCACCATGACATAGTCAGCACTTAATAAATATTTGTTGACTGACAAATAAAGGCTAGATTTGGAGTTAGAGGACTTGTGATCAAAACCTATCTTTTCTCTTTATTCAATTTTCTTACCAATTTAATGAGGGGGGGTTGACCTAGATGACATTTAAGGTCCTTTCACACTGCCCATCTATGATTCTATGATACTTTGGGGCCCTTATAGGTTCTGACGATCCTTACCCTGACTCCTGTTCTCACAGACTAATCTCATGGACCCAGATCTTGGCTGACACGTTTCTAGTTGAATATTATTAATATAATCATTTAACCTTGAATAACTCTTAGGAAAGGGTGTTACTAAGATAGTAGAGTAGAGCCAGGTAGTTCCCTCAAACATCCCATCATATATCTGACACTCTCCCAGAAGTACATAGAGAGCCCATTGGTAAAGTGGGTCCAAGTTTAGAGGGCATGTTTGACTAAGGAGTAACTTACAGTTCTGAATCTCCGAAAGTTCTTTCCTCCCATTCGTGGGGTGATCCAAAAGTTCCCCATTAGTAGAGAGAATCTGTGTGGGGTCTATCCTTAGCTTATAACGCAGCCATTGCCTGCTAGCTGATCCAAGGATACCCATAGGATACGGATGAGAAAAAATAGGTATTCTGAAACTGTCTGGACCCTTTGAGGTTCACAAAATATTTCTTTTTGTGAGGAGGGAATGGAAGAGAGGGTACTTGGCCAAGGCCAAACTTGAGGCCTCCCTCTCCCCTTCCCCCCAGGTGGTGTTCCTCCTCAGCCATGTGCTGGAAAGCCACACTTGCTCCAGTTTCTGGAACTCTATCCCTTTCTCAACTTGTTTGAGAATTTATAGACGATCCCTGGGGTATGGCCAAGTTTCCTCCATCTATCCAAACAGATTCCAGTTCAAAAGGCCTTTTAGCACTTAGTCTAAGGTCTGTGAGTGATTAATTGATTAAGACGTGTTCCCACCAAGTTAAGGTATCAGGGCTAAAATGGGGCAGGGTGGTTTTGACCCCCTCCTTACACTATGGACTGTCCCACATATCAGTTTTCTCAGCTGTAAAATGAGGGTGTTGGATGCTAGATTGCCTTAAAGGTTTCTTCTACCTCTAAACCTGTGGGCCTTTAAACTCTGAGTTTCTGTGCCTGTGATTCTGAAGATTATTTAAGGCACTGGGGATGATCCACCAACTATGTAAGTTCATTTAGATCATAGGATTGTACAGTTAAAGTTAGAAGATATATTAGAGATCATTGAGCCCAAACTCATGTTATAGATTCAGAAATGGAGACATGGAGAGGTCCATAGTACCCTAGGTTTAGATCTAGATGGAATCTTAGAGGTTGTCTAGTCCAGCCCCTTTATTTTACAGATGAGGAAACTGAGGAACAGAAAATTTCATAGGAGCATAAAATCATAGATTTAGAACTTGAAGTCACATTAGAGGTCATTATATTCACCTCCCACCCCATTTTACAGTGGACTCTGAGGCCCAGAGAATGGAAGGGCTATGCCTAAATTTACATAGTTAAGCAAATTAAAGAAAGAGATTCACACCCAGTTCCTCTGATTTAGAATCCAATTTTTGCTCCAGTGTGCTTGACAAAAAGAAAAATAATCCTGACTTAAGAGAGAGGAAGAAGCCTGAAACCTTGATCTTTGGTATTAGGGCCCTGTGTGGAACTGTTGGAAGAACTACCTGATCAGATTTGGGGGTAGGGAGAGGTAATCTGGCATCTCAGAGGAGTCTTCATTCTTCAGAAGGAATCCTTTTGGAAAGAAATTTTGGAGAACTTAGTTGGGGAAGTTCAACACCCCTGCTATGTGCCCCCAATGCTGACAGTTTCTGTGCTGCCATAATGAGCCCTTGCCTTTAATTTTAGCCTCACCTGCTGTAATTAGCCAAACTGGAGCAATCAGCTCCCCGAGGTGGTTTGTGTTGCTGAAGCCAAGGGCTGCAGGAGCAACACCCCACCTCTGAAAATGACATATTTTCTTCCCACTCATGATATCATGGAACTATTTTTTCTCACACCACCATTTGATAGGATGCCTCTTTTTTTTCATTATTTACCCCCTTACTCCAGGTTTATGGATACTCAGGCTGTACCCCTACCTACTTCTGTGAGCTGAGGAAAATGGAGGTAGATTGTGACCTTGGGCAAGAGCCAGAGAAATATCCTTAGGATCATATGGAAAAAGTCTAGATTTGGGATTTTATTGTTGAAGGAAAATTCCTGGTGAGGAATCTCTCTCCCCAATGTAGATTGTACCTCATCTCCAATTTAACATGAAAGAATTGCCCAGAACATTGAGAGCTTAAATGATGTGTCCAGTCTCATAACTTGTCAGAAGCAAGATGTAGACCCTAGCTTTGAAGCTAGATTTCTATCCACTACCCAGTATCACCTATATTGACTCACAGGTTTATAGATTTAATACTGGAATGGATCTTAGTTTAAGTCCCTCATGAAGGGACAATTGAGAGAAAATGGGGCCCAGAGATATGAACTGATCTGCCCAAGATCACGCAAGTCATCAATGGCCAAGACCTTATCTTCCCCTCAGAATTAGAAAAGCAGGAAAAAAGTGATCTTAGCAGGGACACAGGGACAACAGAGCACAATTTAAAATATATCCTGTTACAAGTGTTAACTTTGCCATTCCAATCCTACCTTGGCACCTCTTCTCAACTCTCTTTGGCAAGAGGCATCTATATGAGTCAGTAAGTATTTATTAAGCACCTACTATGTGCCGAGCACCATGATAGGTGCTGAGGAGTCAAAGAAAGGCAAATGACATTCAACTTCTCCATAATACTTTGAAAAGTTATTTCTGTTATAAGTGGATATTGCCTTTGACTACTATTTCTTTCTTCTGGGAAAGGAGATCAAACTTTTGCTGGCTGAAATGTTTTAGGGGGATTCTTTTGACCTCTTTGATGTGATTTCTTTTATATTAGTTATGCTTCTGTTATAAATGGTGGCATTTGATGTCAATGTCAATGTCTTTCTTTTGGTCATATTTCAGCATTGATAGTTTATTTGAGCAAGTTGGTTTGGAGCTGTAGCAACTCTTCGTATTTATCTTCTCTTGTAGTTTCGTGTTGATTTGGTATTATGAAGATAATTCCCCGCCATGCCTTCTTTCTCTTTTCTTTCCTAGTGTAGTCCTCTTCCCCTCCCTTTTTGTTTATCTTTTAAAATCATCAAAACAGAACAGAATCATTGCTAAGCCCTCTGTCTAGTTAGACTCCCACTAGGAGCCCTGATCATGATAGGGTTCTGAGGGGACTTAGAAAGAGTTTATCCTTATTAATCCTCTCTGCTTACTGCTCACATTTACCATTTTGTCTTTCAGTCCCTTTATTTGCATTTCAAAGTTTCTATGCAGTTCTGGTCTCTTCATCAGAAATACTCAACAATATTCTTATTAAAAGGTTCATTTTCTATCCTTTTGGATTGTACTCGGTTTTGGTAGGTGTTTTCTTCTTGATTATAAGCTTAGTGACTGATAAATCTTGTGAGGTCCTGACTAGATCCTCAGAACTTGAGTTCTTTCTGGTTATTTTCAGGTTTGTTTTTTTTTCAACCTGGAGATACTGGATTTTGGTTGTAATGTTCCTGAGTGTTTTCATTGTGATTTTCAAGCAGTGACTGGTAGATTCTTTCTATTTCTACTTTGCTCTTTGGTTGTAAGAGGGTAGTTTTCTTTCATTATCTTTTGAAATGGGTCTAGAATCCTTTCTTTTTTTTGGATGTTATGGCTTTCAGATAGTTTAGTAATTCTTAAATTATCTCTCTTAATTGATTTTCTAAGTCAGTTGTCTTAAAATGATAGGCTATGATATTTTATTTCATTTGTTTCAGTTTTTAAACTTCTAATATTTCACATCATATAATAGAATCATTGACTTCTACTTGGTTTATGCTAATTTTGAAGGAATTTGTTGCTTGGGTAATGTTTTACTCCTCTTGCACTAAGCTGTTAATTCCTTTTCCAATTCTTTTTTACATAGCCTTCATTTCTTTTCTAATTTTTCTTCTAGAGCCCTCATTCCATTTAGAAAAACATTTTAAAACTCTTGTGTCATTTCTTCCAGGGATTTTAGTCAAATTTGTGCCCAAGTTGTGTTTTCCTTTGAGGCTTTGCTTGTAGATGTTTTGAAGTTATTCTCTTCTTGTAGGTTTATGTCTTGAGTCTCTGTTACCATAATAGCTTTTTGTGGTGGCATTCTTCCCCTCTCCCCTCATTCTTCAGTCTTCTTCTTGACTTTAGACCTTATGTTAGGGTTGGACTTTACCCACTTCTGGAGGGATTAACTGGACTGGTACTTCTGCTGCTTCATTTGAATATTCAGTGTTGAATTATTCAGAATTTCAGAGAGTTCAAGTTTTGAGCTGTCCAAAAGTAAAATATTGACTATCACAAGAGACTATGGATTCATTCTCATTGGACATCTTCAGGAAAAGACTGGGGAACCACTTATGCCACTCACTAAGAATCTGGGAGAGGGAGAGATTGAAGGCATATCCTTGAAATTTTTTGATTCTGATAAGATTCTACATCTATGAATCATGAAACAACCCTATCCAAAGAATCAAAATGGCAAGTTACTAGAGAGCAGTGAAGGGGTATATGGTGTGTTGAAGTAGACGCTAACATATAGCTAATGATGACTTATACAGAAAAAAGTGGTATGCTATCTAGGAAATGTGTGGCAGTGAAGTAGCATTGTAAGAATTTAGGATAACAGTTGGACAAATGTGACTGCATGGTTCCTACAGGATGTGAAAGGATATAGAGAAAGGCCCCAAAAGATTGGCTGGACTTATGGGAGGGCATGGGCAAGTCTCACAGGATAAGATGGATACATGGACTGTGTCCTGTACTCTTGCAAA
>CM053769.1:103378064-103441647 GCA_028658325.1 Potorous gilbertii
CTACTGGCAGCCTCAGAATGGGGAAAGGAGGCAGGCTTCTCTACCAGAGTGGCAGGCAGCTTCTTAACAGCTCTGCACACTCAGCTCTAATATTCTAAATACACATTATGGAGAGCAGGAGGACACGTGGAATAGCTCCGTGGTGGCATTTAGATTTACCCTTGAAATTTATCTTTAATTTTTACAGTTGTCTCCTTAACTGTGTATATTAAGAGCTTCTTCAAACACTCTGCCTTGCTACTGCACTCTTTCCTGACCCCCAAGCGTAATTAAATATTAAATTAATATTTCATTTAAAATTAAATATCAAAGGCTTCCATCTAATCTTTCACTTGTGCCCTGCAGGTGCTTGACTCACATCCTCATTGCTCTGTCCACAAGATGGATACCACCTCTTAATAAAGTGCATAGATATAATCTCCTCAAGAGCATCAAAAAAACATTCTGTCATTAATACCCAATGGGATTAGGGTGAGAAGATGTATATCTTCTCAAAAATGGAAGATTTCAGATCTAGCGGCATCCTCTTCTGTTCCAAGAGAGATTGCCCAATGTGATGGTCCAGACAAGAAGCTAGTGGTCACCTCCCACTCTTGGTCATTATATGTAAAGTTCTCATCATAACATAGAATTTGTCCCTCAATGGCATGGGAAAGGACAACAGTTCCTTTTCATTTTGTCTTTGTCCAAACAGGATCATAGGACTGTGGAAATTGAAAAAATTGAGGTTGTCTAAGCATACTCCCCCATTTTACAGGTGAGGCCCACACTATTTAAATGATTTACCGAAGGTCATATGCATGGAAAATAAGTGAAGGGATCAAGATGTTTCATATGATAAAATCTATTAAGCACCCACTTTGTTTAGGGCAGTGTGTTACAACCTGGAGGAGAAATACAGTCTAAGGAAGACACAATCCCTCACCCAACGGAGACTCAGTGGCCCAGAAGGCCAGTCATCTAGTCTTCTGCTATTATTCCCACGCCATGATTATTTGATACATTGTATCTTTACTCCTTGATTATCTGATACATCGGTAAAAACAATGGATTTGGGGTCTGAATGTCTGGGTTTAAGTTCGCCTTCTGCATTTTTGATCAGCTAAATGACCTTAGGTGAGTCACTCATTTTCTCAGACTTGGGTTCTTCACCTATAAAATAAAGAGACCACAACTTCTCTTCTCTGGCAAATGACCCAATAGATTTCTTTCTAAAACATTTTTGGGTTTCAGGATTTGTTCTAGAGAACAACTCCCAGATCTCTAAAGGCCCTTTCAGCTCTAAGTTAATGATTTGAAATTGGAAGGGATCTTAGAGAAGATCAAATCTGACCTCATTTATAAATGCTCTGGAGAGAAGATGAATGACTTTCCCAAGGTCACACAGCTTAGTTGGGATTCAGCTTCCTGTCTCTCTGTCTCAATAAACCCATTGCATTTCTATGGTACCCCATGTCCTTTCATGATGAAAATTGGCCAGTTGGCTGTATCTGTATCTATGTATCTATATCTCTATGTCTCTATACTATCCTACTTCTCCCTCTTTCTCCTCTTAATCCCTTTAAAGCAAACTTAGTAATCCCAAAATTTATCATCATTAACCTCAGTGGAGCTGTAGTATTTTTGTCAAAGTGGGTTTTGTTCTCTTAGAGAGGCCTCATATTTTTCCTCCATCAAGCTCTTCAGGGTAAAATTCTTGCCTCTGACCTCTCTGCTATAAGAAGCACCAAGGTTCAATATACACACACATATGCATACATAATATATGTACACACATACACATATATTCATGCATACATACATACATGTATACATACATAAATATACATATCTCTCTATCTACCTATACAAACAAACAATTATAGATACATGCTGTTGAGGAAAGAGCCCTGGATTTGATGTTGGGGAATCTTGATCCAGACCCCAGTTCTGCCACTTCCTAATTGCATGACCTTGGGTCAATTACTTCATCTCTCTGGGCCTATTCCCTTTTTTATAGAATGAATTAATTGGACAAGATGGTCACTGAGGTTGCCTCTAAAGCTACATTTTGGTGATTCTGGGATAGATGGGCTCTGAGGTCCCTTCTTGTTATGATCTCTATGTTCCTTTCTTTTTCTAATTTCTGTTTTTCTGTGATTCTACATTCACTTCCCTGTTACCTGAAACAGAGTACCCTATCAGGCATTTATTAATTGATTCATAGGATCAAAAAGTATATTTAATGGGATGTTGTTGAAGGAGTTTGGGTCATAAAATGACATTCATCTTCCTGAGGTGAAAGAACAGTAGTGGTCTAGTCCAATACCCTCATTTACAGATGATACAACTGAAGCTGGGACGGTAGACATAATTCAATAAACAAACATTCTCTCAGACCCAGCACCTGACAGTACAGTCACCACAAAGCTCCTCTAAATATAATCATCTTCTACTTTTCTTTAAAACTTTTCATTTTTCAAAACACTCTCCTTACACTAATTTTGTGGAACAGGTGCTCCGAGGATTTTTAACTCCACGTTACTCCAAGAACTGTATCACTTTCATATGGCTGTATAGTGTTTGAAGTGGGGTCCAAACCTAGTCCTCCTGATTCAAGGTCCATCACTATGGCAGAGGCTCTCATGAGAAGCAATTGCCAAAAAACATTATACAATTTTTCCTTTTTTGAAAAAATTAATATTGGGCATGGGCCAGCCCAGATTTTTTTTCCACAAGCTATAGATGTGGTGGTTCCCATTAGATATTTTTAGTTAAAAATGTTGTGGTTAAAAACAAGACTACCCAAATATAATTCTTATAGTTTCTATCTATTGGCCAGAGCCAAGGTATGTAAGTAACTAATAATCAGACCCAGAATCCGAAGATGAAATGACATACGAGATCCTGGGCCTCAGGAGAATTATTGTGAAATCTCAAGGTATTGATGAAAGTTTTTCAAAGCTGATCCAAATGGGATTTAGATTCTGTGGCAGTTGAAATGTGTATTATTAAACTCCTTAAGTAAACCCGAATGGCTCCCAGTGGAGGATTAAGACATTCTATGTATAGCAAAGACGGAATTCTCAGGTCGGGGTTTGCTCGATTGAATTCCCTCCTGATTAGCTTCTGTAATATTTAACTTCATGCCATGCCATAATTATTTAATAAAAAAGTAAATATAAAATATATTTCAGTGGGGAGATGACCTTTTACCTTAATGCTATGTTACTAAAGAAAGACATAGATAAATACAGTCTATAGTTTGGGGCATGATTCCAATTCACTTTGGGTTTTTGCGACGCAGTCTTTCTCTTCTGGTGTCCATCAGACATGGTGCTGGAATGACTTCCATGAGCAGCACTTGCCAAGAAGCAAAAGGTAGGAGAGGATGCAGATTGGTGTTGATTGTGGCGGGCAATGATATAGTTGGAGCTCAGGGCCTGAAGGATTCCTTATACTTCTCTTGGGTACTCCCTTACCAAAATGGAGTACAATAGAAGACTGAAAAGATGGCGTTGGACATGCCAAGTGGTGGAAATAAACACTGAACATATGTCTGTAGGCTATTAAGACAAATGGTTCTTTAGGCTGATTTTTCCCTGAACCAATGAATTCAGTAGGAAAAAATCAATCAGAAAACCACAAAATGTGAAAGCTAAAAGGGACCTTAAAAATAATTGAGTCCAGCTCTCTAATTTTTCTGAAAAGTAAAATCAGTCTCAGAAAAGTTAAATGAACTCTCCAAGATTATACAACACATAATCTCTGCCCTCAAAAAGTTTACAATCTAATCTAATCCCATCCACTGATGTGAGATTATGTAGGTATAGATAGCATAAATGGATCAGAGCTTCTTAGGCTCCTGTCTACACTTCTGTGAGATACTTTCTTAACCTGAATTCAGTCTAAAGAGGGGTAATAACTCTGTGCCCCTGAAGTTGCTACCCTAAATGGTGGCATTTAGTAAGCCCATGTGGTAGAATGGGTTTAGAATCAGAGGACATGAGTTTGAATCTCAGACCTGTTATGGTCTCTGTGCTCTTGGACAAATTGATTTCTCGCTCTATGCCTCAGTTTCCTTCTCTGGAAAATGGGGATTGGTGTAGATGATCTCCAAAGCCTTTGCAACTCTAAGCTCCATGATTATGACTTTGATTTTTGGAATTTCTAAAGTGCATGCCTTGAAGTACTCTCCATAGTGTGTGTGTGTGTGTGTGTGTGTGTGTGTGTGTGTGTGTGTGTGTGTGTGTATGTCTTGTTCATTGGTTAATAGATAGGGATACACTATCAGTTCAATCCAACTCAACCTGGTGCAAATGACTAAACTTCCTGGGCCTCAGTTCTCTAATTTGTGAGATGACATATGCAGACCTGATAGCTTCTGGGAGGTCCCTACCATCACTAGATTAGGCTAATATTCGATTACACTTGAGGTGTGATACATGAGGATGGTTTTCTCTGGACCATTCAATGTTAGGAAACAGCGCACCTCCCCGCTTTCCATGTCATCAACTAGGACAAAACCTTGACCTCTTACAGATCCCTATTCTGACTGTAAGTGTTGCACAGATGAGTAAATGGAGACAATAAGGGACTATTGACATTGCACATTGCTAGACGGAGGATTTGGGAATGCCAGCTTCCAAGTTTCCTTTCTGTACTCTATCTATAACTTACAGACATTTAACCTTGGGGACCACATTAAGACTCAGTATCTTCACCTTCAAAATGAGAAAAAATGACAGAAAACTTCCATACCTTGTAGGATCATTCTGAGATTCTGGTGAAAGCCAATATAAAGTTTGAAGGGTGAGGCTGCCCCAAATAAGAGATGCTTGTAAGAAGGAAGAGGCTCAGTTAGATGTGGCCTTTTAATGTACTATTGGAAAAGACTTCTAAAAGCATCAGGTAAGCTTGTGGAGGAAACAATAAAAACAAGAGGCCAAACCATGGCTGCCAGGAGAGAGTTTATGAGATCTGTTTAAATGGGAGAAGGGATAAGGAAGAACAACGATGCAGGATCTTAAGCATAGAGATTCCTTGGGCCTATCTATGAATGCATGAGAGCTTTCTCATTTACCCCAAAATGTGAATGTTTCTCCCCACCCCCACCACAGACATAACTTTGTATTCATTTTGTCAACATTTTGCCTATATTTCTATATGTGGTGCTTGCCCCAATCCCACCTCCCAATGGAGTATAAGCTCTCTGAGGTCATGGACTATTATTTATGTGGCACACTTTGTATACCTAGTGCCTAGTACAGTACATGAAATAACAGATGTTTTAAGGAAATACTAGTTTCACTGAATTTACAAGAACTAGGAAAGAAATCATCTGGGTGGAAAAGAGTATATCAAAAAAAGAGCAGGGAGATAAACAAGAGAGAGAAAAAAATAAAAGCTTATTGTGTTTATAAGAAACTGAGATATGATGATGATGATGATGTTGATGAGAGGGTTGTACTAGATGCCCCATAAGGTCTTTTTCCAACTTGAAATATATATTCAAATAAGTAAATATTAAAATTAAACTGCTTTGAGCATCAAATGAGGCATAAGAGTAATAAAAATTTTTTGCAAGAGTGAAAATTATTATATTTTTATTCTTTAATCTATTCATAATTTTATGGATTCAATTAAATTTTGTTCAAAAAGATTTTATGATGTGCCTACTACTTTTCAGGAACTATGTTTGGTGCTTGAGATACAAAGCCTCCTTTCTACTGGGTGGAGTAGGGATTCATTATGGATGCAGGAAAGAAAATAAAAAATATACACAAAGTAATTTAGGGGTAAGGGGAGGAACACTAGCAATTGAGATGGGATGAAGAACATCACACCGGAGGTGGCATTTGAGCTGGTGTCAGTCAACTAGCATCTATTAAGCCCTTACTATGTATCAGGCACTGTGCTATGTGCTAGAAATACAAATAAAGGCAAAAAGGAATTCTATACTGCCTATATTCTATATTCCAAAAGCCTATATTCTAAGTGGGGAGAAAATATGCAAATAACCTGGTGCATACAAGGCATACACAGAGAACAGGACAACCTTCCCAACCTATCCAGGCTTTCTTGTCTTGTCTAATTCTTATCTACGTCTTTCCTTAAGCATCTGTAAGTATATTAAGGCCCTTCCTTGGTTCTTTCAATATTCTTTCAGAATTCCCAGTGCAGCCCTGGGGCTGTTCAGTACTTATCTCCATCTCTCAAAAAGGGGGTGGAGTAACCTCCACTTTTGGGCGATGTGTATCTTTGATGCCATCCTGTCTGTCACATCTCCTCTCATGGTGCAAATCACAGTTGGCCACCAGCTGTAACTCATATCTATACCACCTCCCCACAACCTCAACTGACTCATCTTTCCATTTTATCATTAAATGTTTCCTCCTTTCTTAGTAGTCTGAGATAACTTAACCAAGCAATAAAATCACCAACTATGCTTCCACTGTTGGAGGCATTAGTGTTATTCCGCTAATACCAGTAACTGTGACAGCCTTTTAAAAATATGTATTTAAGAAGGTTTGGTTAATAACCAGGACATATACTCAGGAGTTGGGACTTTTCTTTTTCAGCATTAAATGAACCTACCATAGACTATGGCTTCCAGAGATTACAGAAAGTCATCCCGAGGCATCCTGGAGATCCAGAAAGACTAGCTAAGGTAAATCACTCTAGAGACTGATATGTTAAAAATAATTTTATGGCATTTTAGGAAAATGAGATGCATATGAAAACAAACTCCTTCCATACTAAATAGGCTTTGAAGCTTGGCTACAGAGATTCTCTTGGGTTTTCTTAGGGATATAGGTGTTGAATCTGCACAAAATGTTCCACTGATAAAGCTTAATTTTAAAATATACTTCTGGGATGTGCTAAACACACACACACACACACACACACACAATCACACACACAGAGAACACAAAACCCCCAATACCTTAAAATACAGAGTTTCAAATCAGATCAATTAGATTAATCTTTGCAAAAGACAATTCACTTTATCAAAGTGAATTCTTTGAAATCCAATGGTCCTATAGCCTATTAACATATTCTATTTATGTAACAGTTATCAGGAAAGCATTTTGTATTTAGAATCAGATGACTCTCACCAGCATGACTTTAGACAAGATATTTTACCCATCTGGCTTTGTTTCCTCATTTGCTAAATGATGGGATTGGACTTGGTGACATCTAACATCTCTTCCAGTTCTCAACAAATGATGCTAAGACCTTCAGAAATTGAGTGGACAGGGGAGGATGAGTTAAAGACCTGTGTCCTAGCTGGACCTCTGTTCCCTCATCTGTACAATAAAAGGGTTAGACTGGATGACCTGTAAGGTCCCCTCCTATGATCATGGCTTCCTATGAATAATCAACCAACAATACTTAAGATCATAGATCTAGAATAGAAAGGTTCTTTAGAGGTCATCTAGGTTAACTTCCTTGTTTTATATTGAAGAAAACTAGAGGGAAAATGATCTAAGGTCATAGTGGCAGAAAGCGATAGAGTCAGATTTCAAACTTAAGTCATATGATTCCAGGATAAGCATCATTTCCATTTCCACCTACGTATGTAAGTACAAGTTTCCTTTATTTAATGTTGTTTACTGATTTTTGTGAAAACATAATTTTAGGTGAAGCAACGTTGTGTGGTTCTTAGTGGTTTCATCGGAACACAATGCTGTGGGCAATAGTAAAAGTGATACCTAGGCTTATCACCACTGCGTCTCAAGAGTTAGTTCATGTTATCACCTGCCATCCTATTTGTCTTGGGCAGTTGTTCAAATGATACTATAACTGTGTAATTTTGTTATGGTATGTTAATGACATCGTGAAATAACATTCATTGGGTAAAATTGTATGAAGGTATCTCTTTATAACATAGGGCAAGGCATCCCTTTGATAAGTCTGCCTATGAAAAATGACTTGATGAGGGCCTAACTTGTCATTTCAGCTTTGATTTGTATAAAAAGTTGATCACATTTATTATATCTCATTAAATTGCTGAGAGGTATTTCATTTTTTCCCTGAATTGTAACTTTAAACATTCTGATATCAAATTGTGAAGTTCTTATTTCTCTGTATCATGAGAAAAATTAGAAGCTCATAATTGCCTCTCTAATGCACCTTTATTTTCCTCTTAGAAAAATCCCAGCTTTACAAATAAATGATTTCTACAAAATAGGTTAATAGTGATTTAAAAAGCTATAAGAAAAACAGGGGGTGGCAAAGACAAAATGAGAGGAAAGGGGTAACTGATTGTGCTCTCTCTCTCTCTCTGTAAGAAACAAGAGAGAGTGTTATTGAGAGAATTCATCTTTATTAGAATCAAATTTCACAGAAGGCAATGCCAGAGCCATTTCAGAACTCTGGATAGCTCCTGGACAAGAGGATGGAGCTCTGGCCAATCAATCACTTAAAAACACTGTATTGGTCCGACAGTCTGATTTATGTCCAGGATGGTTTCAGATATATTTTTTTCCCCTTTGGTAAAACCTACCTGGCCACACACATTTTTCCTGAAGCCTTCCCAAATCATAAATGATTTTGTGTCTGGGGAACCCAACACACTTTGGAGGGGAATACATTATACTTTAGCATTCCTCAAGATCTGTTATTCAATAGTGTGATTGCTTTCAGCATGGATGTAGCTCCAATCTCTCTATTCCTTGGTGTTTAGCATTCCATGATTTGCTATCCCCATAAAAGTTTGTCTGGTAGCTAACTTTCTGTTGATTAATTCAATTTCAATTAAAAATGCTGGATTCACTATCAGGGGCCTGGGTTCCAATCCTGGCTCTGGCACTTAGTATATCTGTGTGACTTTGGGCAAGTCAGTTAATTTCTCTGGACCTTGGTTTCCCCATCCCTAAAATGAGAGAATTAGACCAGATGGTTTCTAAGTTTTCTTCTAGATCTAGAGCTATGAGTCTACAATCTTCATTCAATTCAATTTGAAAAACTTTTTGCAAGGCACTGTGCTAGATACTCAGAATACAAAGAAAAAACTGAAACTGTATTCATTTCCCTGTATTACTTTCCATCAGAGAACCAGAACATGTACCCAGGTAAATACTCAAGTAATTAAACTCAAGACAATTTGATGAGGGATCATGCACTAACAATGATGGAGGAAGAATCATAAAAGATAATTTAGAAGATGGCACCTAACTGAGTTTTGAAGAAAATTAGCAATTCTAAATAGGTAGAGGTGAGGAGGAAGTAAAATTCAGACGTGAGTAAGGGTAAAAGTCCTGCAAAGACACCAAGATGGGAATGATGTGTCAGATTCAAAGAATAGTTAATATGCTAATTTAGCCAGACCATCTAATGTTTGAGGGAGATTACCATAAAATAAAACTGGAAAGGTATGTAGGAGTCAGAAAACAGGGGGCCGTAAGTACTAAGCTGAAGATGGAAAGAAATTTCTAGAAGCAAAATGGAGCTTCAGAACATTTTTGAGCTTCTTTATACTTAGTTGAGTCAAATACTTGTTATATGACAGTCACTGTGCTAAGTACTGGAGATACAAAGAAGGGCAAAAACAGTGTTTGCTTTCAAGTAGTTCCCTTTTTAATGGGGGAGACAACAAATAAAAAGTTGGGTGCATGCAAATTATATATGGTGTAGATGGAAGGTAATCTCAGAGGGGAAGGCACTGGCAGCTGGGGGTTGGGGACGAAGAGACCTCTTATCAGATGGGTCTGATGTGTGTTTGGAAGAAAGCAGTCTACCACCAACATACTTAGCATTGAGGTTAACAGTTTTAGCTGTCTCCAGTACTTGATGATTCTGTCCCATTTAAGGCTATGGAAAGGGCTACCCTATCTGTGCTCATGGGTTTCACCATTTGGTTACTGTGCCCATCTCTCCCCAGGAAATGCTGTTGAAAAGAGCGGCTGATTTAGTGGAAGCCCTTTATGGAACACCGCACAATAACCAGGTTAGATGCCAAACCTTTGCCCCATGGGCCACAACTTCCCTATTGCCTACTCTTTGATTCTGACTTTTCCTGGAAAGAAAACTAACCTCATGGCCTTTTTTGTAGGACATCATTCTGAAACGAGCTGCTGACATTGCTGAGGCCCTCTACAGTGTCCCAAGGAATCCCAGCCAGATCCCAGCTCTGTCTAGCTCTCCAGCTCACAGTGGCATGATGGGTATCAACTCCTATGGCAGCCAGCTAGGTGTCAGCATCTCAGAGTCCACACAGGGAAATAACCAAGGTAATAACTTCTCTGGAGTTGAAGGTGGGCTACTATGAGGGCATCAGGATGAGAATCCTGCCTAGGTCAAAGGAACCACAATCATGCAATTGAGAGGGATGCCCCTTTCTGAGGAAAACGATAAATTCACGTACATAATTATACTCCTGCCAAGTGAAATCAATGGAGTAAATATATTTTAAAATAAAAATTTCAATAAGGCAGGTTAAGAAGGAGGATGGGAAATAAACATGATTGGAAATAAAATATTTACACTGTATAGATGATCAGTTTTTGAAGGCCTACACACAATACCAGAAACAGAGTTGTGTGATGAAGAGAACACTGGACTTGGTGTTAGAAAGGCATGGAATCCAAGCCTACCTCTGACTAAGAAGTGTGACCCCTAGACAACTCTGAACTGCTATGTACTTCAGGTAACCCCATAAGACTTATGTGCTAAATCACAGACAGTATTAATATATGTGATTACACATAGCATAAAAACAGATGAGAAAGTCTGAGCTGATTTGTAAATGAAAATGTAAAGCAGATAGAGAGGGTTTCTTATTGCAGGTATACCTTATCATTATTTGATCAGGCTGAGTTTAATAAATTACTTTTCATTAACCACCAAAAAATAGATATTTAAAAATACCCTTGTCCCTTCATTCTTCTACCAGTTTTCTTCCTTGTTCTAGAAATCAAAAGACTCAACAAAAGACAAATTAAGCCTCCTCTGAATTTATTATTTTAACCCAGTAGGTGAGGGCTTCTCAATCCATTCCATTCCATAAATTGAATCAGTTTTAAACATCTACTGTGTGCTAGGCACTATGCTAAGTACTCACTATCAAAGCAAAAAAAGGAAAGAGCTCCCATTTTCTTTGTAGCTTACAGTGCCCTGGAGGAGACAACATGTACACATGTAAGTAAGATTTTATGGGTAGTATGCCCTTCAGGGCTATTTCTCCAACTCCCACTCGCATTGGTAGGCAAGGCCATGAAATACCTCTAGTACTGTCTAAAATAACCTGCTCCTACTCCCCCAAATATGGTTTGTTTCCTGTTCATTATTGGCTAAACAGACTTAATTGACTATTAGATATGTGTATTTATGGAGGAGATATTGTGATAGCCATTGGTATAAAGCATACCTCCAAATGTCTTCGATGCACTCTTCCATAAATACATACCAGGCCAGGAGAAATCTTAGTTAGCATATGTGACAAGGGCAAATCAAAGTTCTTAATCAATAGAACTCCTTTTTTCCCCTTGGTGAAATACTCATGACATTCCCTTTCAATGCAGCTATTTGCTAGGCTCTAAGGGACAATGCCTTTGTCAACCCTAGAGTTGCCGTCTTTGATGTGTTTTAGTTCCCAATGTAGAAAGTATGGCCAGCCACTTATGTTCTGGGGATGCTGCTACTAAAGCCAATGGTAAAACAAAATCTTCTGAGATTTCAAAATTCACACTGTTGTCCTCTAGGCATTGGGGGACAGGGAGAAGAGGAGAGAGAATTCAGTCCTTACTACCCCCAGGTCAATTATCAGTAACTAGACTGAATTGCTGTTAGAATCTCTTGGAAGTTTTGATTCCAAGCTGGGCTGTTGTAATATACACAGGCCCCAAAATGTGTCTGATTCATTCCTCCAATCCTAATACATTTCCTGTGTTATCTGATTTTATCTACTGATCAAAATATTTCTCTACTTCCAAACTGACTAAAGACTTGGTAACACCTAATTTATGCTTTTGGTTGATTGATTCCATAGAGATGTCTAGTAGGCCTTTATAATTACAGTAATTGGGGTGGGGGAGAAAATACCCCTTTACACATACAAAATCATTTCGAAGTAATTTGACTAGCAGCTGAAAGTCAGAATGGGGATTCAATCCAACAAATATTGATTAAACTTGAATTGTGTGTTAAGTGCTGTGATACATACTGAAAACAGGAAGAAAAATATAGTACCTGTCCTCAAAGAACACAATATGTCCATAGATAAGTAAAAACAAAGTATGTACAAAGTAATTTCAAGACAGAGGGGACTAACTGTGGTTGGAGGAGACTTGGGTAGGAGAGGCACATGAGCTGAATTCTGAAAGCCGATGCCCATGAATTAGTCAGTTCCTGTAGTAAAAGTGAGGGTTAAGGCTTCCAGCTGGAATTCTTTTTCTTTTCCTTTGGGAATATTAAGATGGATGAGCTAGAACAGTGGTTTCTCATCTTGGTTAAGTATGAGAATCCATTTTTAAGAACAAAAACTTCTCAGACCTCAAGCAATGACAGTTGTTTAGTATTTGCAATTTTAGTATCTGTTGATGCAGATAAAACATCAATCAATCAGTCAGCAGACATTTATTCAACACCTGCTAAGTGCCAGATAATGTGCTAAACATTGGATTATATAAAACAACAAAGATATAGTCTCTACCCTCAAGTAACTTAGATCTTAATGGGGAGACCTCATGTACTTACATAGGGATTTACAAGCTCCAGCTTACAAGCTTCTTAGATGGAAGGACTCAAGCAGCTTGAGGGAATCGTGGCTTTGAATTCAGTGCCACTTGTAAGTGAATTTTCAGTTCTGTGAACTTAATAGCATCTGCATGTATTTCAACAGTCAAAAGTAAGTGTATGAGATGTATTATCTCCTCTGTCCGTAGATGGTATGTTTGCTTATTTATCACCCTAAGTCTTTTAGGATCCTCTTGTGATAACCTTGCAAGCTGGAGCTGGTGACTCACTAGACTAGAAATTGAATTCTCAGAAAATAGCATCGATTTATTTTTGACCTGGACATGTTTCGTCCCTTGTGTGACTTCAGAGACAGTAGGTGTTTAAAGTGCCAGAAAGAGCCTATGACTGGTGAATTTGACAGGGCTGATGGTGGTGGTATGTAGTGGGGACAAGAAGATTCCATTTTCTTCTATATCCATCCTTACCATTAACCAATGCCTGAAATTCCACCATTGTAGCCCAGTTTCATTGCTCAAGATTTCATTCCCTGTTCAAGAATCCCTGGTAGGTCAAATACTTTAAAATTCTTTTAGACATGAGCATCTTAGAATACAGGGAGAATCTAATAATCTGAGTGCAGTAGGGGAATAGTACCAGGGCTCTGGGTTTAGCTGGGATCTCCTGAGTTCAAAGCTTACATCAGATACCAGCTAGTTGTGGGACTTTGGGAAGTTACTTAACGCCTGTAGCTCAGTTTCCTCATGTGCAGTCTGGTTGGGCTTGAAAGACTATAAGGTCTCTTTCAGCTCTAACCATGCTCCTAGGTTAGCAGGGGAAGAACCCTGAAGCCAGATGATTATGTTTGTACAGTAGGGTCCCAGCCAGACTATGGGGAGGCTGCTATGGTATTAATGTGTGGCCTGATGCTTCACTCACTCATCTCCCTCATTTGCCCAGGTTACATCCGGAACACAAGCAGCATCTCTCCTCGTGGCTACTCCTCTAGTTCTACCCCCCAGCAGTCTAACTACAGTACATCCAGCAACAGCATGAATGGATACAGCAACGTGCCCATGGCCAACCTGGGTGTACCAGGCTCCCCAGGCTTCCTGAATGGCTCCCCCACAGGATCCCCTTATGGAAGTAAGTGCTTTCTCTCCAGTTCTTTGGATGTAGGGCTTTTCCCTTTTGGCTTTCATATCCCCAGGGTCCATTTTGTAGCACTTGGCACATAGTAGGCACTTACTAAATGCAAACCATTACAACAGTTAAAGTGTTTTAAAAAGACGGGGAAGGAAAAATGGAGGGAGGAAGAAACAAAGAGCCTTTATTCAACACTTACTATGCACTTGGTACAGTATCAAGCCCTATGGGTAAAAGCAGAAAAAGTGAGTGAGCCCCTACCCTCTAGGAGATTACAGTCTGATAGGAAGGGGCCATACATGTCAAGGAGTGGTGACCAGAGAGGGCTATTTTGTGCTGAGAGTCACAGGGAGAATGAATGGTGTCATAGGGAGACCGTTCATTGACTGCCCCTTTTGAGAAGTGACTGTTGACTTTGTTTCTATGTCCAGAGGAAGAAATGAGAAGAAAGGAAAGGGGAGAGGTACCTGCATGACAAGGCAGATGGCAAGATGCCCTAGAAGGACAACTAGACTTGATGGGAAGGTTAAGAGTGAGGCTCTGTACCCTCATTTCTCCTAAAGAGGTTTCCTTTACAAAAGAGACCAAGGTCCCAGATATGGACTGTGTATGGTGCTAGCCACAGCAGAGTAGGGAAGGTCAGGCATTGTTATCCCCATCTCTGTTTCCACCCCTTTGACACCGTTGATTTCTTCTTTGCAATATCTCTCCAATACACCCCCTTCTCTGACCCTGCCACCAGAATGGTGCCCTCATCACCTCCCACCTGGAGTACTGCAAAAGCCTGCTTGTGGGTCATTCTGCCTCACGTCTCTCTCCTACACTATCTCATATTCCACTACCAAAATACAGATCTGACCACGTCACCCCATACTCCATAAAATCCAGTAGTTCCTTGTAACCTATAAAACTAAATCTTGTTCAAAGTTCTTTATGACCTCACCCTCCACCCTAGTCTTTTCAGTTTTCTTATCCCGTAAACCTCCCCTCACCCAATAATCTTTGATCCAGTGACACTCTTCACTGTTCCTTCAGTAAGACATTCCATCTCCCAAATCCAGGCATTTCCTCTGCCCGTTGCCTATGTTTAGAATACTCTCCCTCCTCATCTCTGCCTTCTGGCTTCCCTGGCTTCCTTTAAGCCTCAACTAAAATAATTTCTCCTACAGGAACCTTTTTCAATCCTTCTTAATTCGTAGCTTGCTTGTACTTAATAAATGCTTCTTGACTGACTGGCTGACAACACTAAGGCTGGCAACTCCATTACCATTGCCAGGTCCTTTCTGGATGCATCAGGATAAATGAAATTACTCGGGAAGGGTAGTCATCTCACACCAAACCCTGAGGCTGCAAATGGAATTGCCTCAAATGGCTCTGGGTGACAAAATAATTCTCACCTTTTGGCAAGAGGGTCAAAGGAACAGTGTCTGTTGGACTGGATTGAAAGAATCCCCTGGGTAAAAAAGGATTTCCTGTCCATATATTAGTTATCATTCCGAAGGTAATCGTTTGGTTCTGTGCTATTTTCTGAAGTGCTTCTCACTGCCAGGAACGGAAGGAGGAGATATGAAGGCTTTTTCACTTTTCTTTTGCTTGGATCCCACCACATCTTCAATGGACTGATGATCTCACTCATGGGAATATTCTCTCCAGCAATGCAGATTGCAACCCCTGGCCTCTCTGACTCTTATCTGTGTTCTTCCTTCAGTTCAACACAAGAGACCAGTAACGATACCTTTCAGTAATTCTCTCCTCTTTCTGCTTCAAAAATCTCTGCCAGTAAAGCCCACCTAAGCCTCCACTGAAACTGAGCAACAGAGCTAAGATCTGGGAGTTTGGAGGAAGCAGGGGCTTCATGGAACCGCTGTCTTGTTCCTTTCAGAATACTTCCCTTCACTTAGTAGTTTGCTCTTAGTGGTCCTGTATTCTCAAAGAGAACCAATGCTGTGGGATTTTACGAACCATTTCTGGGAGGCCAAGAGGTTGAGCATATGTTTGTCTCAGCTTTAGCCCCAGCAAAGTGAAAATGTGATCCCAGGAAATATAGCAAATCATTGAAATTCTCTATTGCAACAAAGTGAGATGCCTGATGACATTAAATATAAAAAAAGATATTTGACATCTCTCTATTTGTCTATCTATCTTCCTGCATATTTATCTGTCTTTCTTTCTGTCTATATCTGTATCTATCTATCTATCTGTCTATCTATCCTGTCTGTCTATCTACCTATCTATCTATCTGTCTGTCTATCTGTCTACCCTATCTGTCTGTCTATCCATATATCTATCTGTCTTTCTATCTATCTAGTCTTTATGTGTCTGTCTATGTATTTATCTGTCTGTCTATCTGTCTGTCTAGTTGGTCTGTCTCTCTATATGTGTGTATATATATTTGTGTGTGTATTATATATCTCTATCTGAACACACAGACTTTTTAGACCTTAGAGATCATTCAGTCCAAACTTTGTCTGAAGCATGAGTCTACTCTACAACTTCCCTGACAAAGGGCCATCCAGCCTCCACTTGAATACCTACAGTGATGGGGATCTCATTACATGGTCAGTGTTGAAGTACTCTCTGCCCCAAGAAACAGGTCATTTTCCTCTTAGTCATCTCTCATTCTCAGGATCATAGGATTCAGGATTGGTTGGGGACCTTAGACAACTCTCTAACTTGTTCAAAGTCCTTTGTCAGAGTGAGCCAAAAATATATTTCCTTATAACTTCCCCTCACTGTTTGGGGTTCCTCCTTCTGGTGCCAAATAGACTAAGTCTGATCTGTGCATATGACAACTCTCCAGGATTTGATCACCAGGGTTATTATCTGTCCCTTGCCTCTTGTTTGTCTCTCTCAAGGCTAAGCACCTCTTGCTTCTTCAATGTTAGAGTCTGGAGTCTCTTTCTTCTCTTAGCTCCCCATAGGCACAGTTCAGGTTTGTCAATGTCTCTTCTAAAATTTGGGAAGTCACATGACACTAAAGGTCTAGCTAGGGCAATAATGGGAAAGGAACTTTTCTGTTCTAGACACTAGACCCTGATAATATAATCTAAGGGGGAGTAGCTGTCATCCTATTCTGTTAGCTTGGACTGTTTGCTGTTGTTTAGTCCTGCCTGACTCCTCCTGTCCCCATTTGGGGTTTTCTTGCAAGGATGCCGGAATAGTTTTCCATTTCCTTCTCTAGATCATTCTACAGATGAGCAAACAGAGGCAAACAGTAGACTTGCCCTGGATCACAGAGCTGGTAAGAGAGACTGGATTTAAACTCAAGCTCCCACTGATTCCAGGGCCTGTGCTCTCTCCCATTTAGCCACATCTCTCAAGTATTCATGTCCCCCAGCTTTCTCCCCTTGGCCTCTTCACGTATTGCTATTTGTTGAAGCACTTTCACATACGTGGTTAAATCTGCATCCTTTTTCACATCCCCTCTTCACCTGAGTGCCTGTATTCTACCTTATGGCAGGTTTTAGATTACCCGGGGGGACATCAGAGCTGTCTTCAAGGATCTGAAGGTGGTCATGGGGAGAAGGGATGGCCTGAGAGGAAGGAACCAGTAGTAATGAGTGGAAGGTACAAAGAAAAAAAGGTTGGCTTGATATTGGGGAAGACTTCCTAATCAAGTAGAAATATCCTGATGTAGAAGGAGTGGACTGCCTCTGACTCAGTGGGTTTTCCCTCTTTGTAGAAATTTGAAGGGAGGGGCTGGAGAACCAATGATCAGACTTATTGTAATGGGTATTCTTTTGGAGGTATGAGTTGGACTAGGTAGCTGCTAAGATCTCTTCCAAGGGGCAATCAGGTGGTTTAATGAATAGAGCACTGGGCCTGGAGTCAGGAAGACCTGAGTTCCAATCCAGCTTTAAACACTCACTAGCTGTGTCTCTCTGGGCAAGACACTTAACCTCTGACTGCCTCAGTTTCCTCATCTGTAAAATGGGGAAAATCACATTGCTAGCCTCCCAGGGTTGTAAGAATCAATCAAAATGTTATAGAAATGTTAGCTATTTCAGCGCTCCTTGGTCCATTGTTGCCTGTCCAAATCCAGATAGGACACGGTTTCTTAGGGCTTAAGGGAGAGGAAAGCTCCACAGAGGTTGAGGAGCCCGTGGATCCAGGGCTGAAAAGCCCAGTGCTATGGACATTCTTAGTTTTTCCTAACAGCTTGGTGTGACTGGGCCACGCCATGGTGTAATTACTTGTCCAAGCCAATTAGGGAGAAAATCAAATTGAACCCCACAGCCATGTTTGACTTTCCCAATTGCCAAAGCAGGGCATCAGAAACCTTTGTCTTTATTGTTCCTACACGCACAGTACTCCAGCCCCCCAAAAGTGGCCAAACAGATGTTTTTCCCATTTCATGTCCGGGCTTCCCTTCCTAGCTGGAGCTGTGAGTGCCAAATTTCAGCTCAGAGCACGTTTTTTATGGCTGAGTTATAAACCCCTGACAATAGGGGGTTATAATGAAAGGCTGACAGACCCCTGTGCGCCAGCAAATGGGACGGCTGAGTGCAAAAGGCGGATATTTGCCCAGCGAGGTCCAGCTGGGGTGGTGGGAGTCATCCTGGGGACAAGAAGTGGTTTTCCCCTCACTCCTCATGGCCCTGTTAGTTTCAGGCCCTGAAAAACATTTCCTAACTTTGACTCCCATACGAGGGAAGATAGATAGATGTCCAACAACATCCTCAATGGGGAGGCTGGTCAGTCAGCTGCAAAAAAGAGACACCCCTTCCCCTCCAACTCCAGTCCAAGACACAATCCAGCAAGTAAGCCTGCCCTGCCTGGGAGGCTATTTTCCCTGAAACAGTGAGAGCCACCAAGGCAGCCTGAAGTCAGAGCCAAGATCACCCCAAAAGTATTGAGACTGTTAGAGGATACTGCCTATCATTGGCCTCATCCCATAATATGCTGTGCATGGAGCAGAAAGTGGAATAAAGAGGGAGGAAAGGGAGAAACATGAAGCATTTCTCCTCCAGCAATGCTATTTGACTCCACAACAAAGGGCATTTACCTGAAGCACAGATCCCCCACATATTTGTTGCAGGTGATCTCTATAGTAAGCAAGTAGCCCCACCTTCCCCTTTCACCACCTAGAGCTTTGTGGGTAGTGATGTGAAATAAATTATCATGGCCTCCCATTTGTTTGTTGAAGCAGTCTTTTTTCTCCAAGCTAACCATAAGGGCATGTATTTACTCTGTTTTATAGTCCTGACATCCTTGGTCATGGAGCGTTAGAGCTGGAAAGAATCTTAGGACTTAATAAGGGTAGTCATCATAACTGTTGCTGTTCAGTCATTTTTCAGTCCTGTCTGACTCTTCATGACCCCCTTTGGCAAAGATATTGGAGTCGTTCACCATTTCCTTCTCCAACTCATTTTATAGAAGAGGAAACTGAGGTAAATGGGATTTAGATGACTTGCCCAGGGTCACACAGCAAGTAAGTGTCTGAGGTTGGATTTGAACTCAGGTTTTCCTGATACTTGAGCCAGTTCTTTATCCAATGTACCATTTTCCTGCATCATCTTGAACTATTAGAAGTGAAGTTCTTGCCCAAGATTATTCCACAGACTACTGAATGAACAAATTTGGAACCAAAGTTCAGGTAGTTTGCTCTTATGGGCAACTGGAAATAAAGGAATATCAAGTCAGAGGACTTAGAGCTTAAAGGAATTATGGAATATAGTTAACTTATTTTACAGATGAGGAAACTGAGGCCCAGAAAGGTAAAGGAATTTCCTCCCTTGATTCTAGTAGTAAATAGCAGAACTAAAGAACAGTTAACTCATCTTTAATTTGTTGATGGGGAAAATGAGGCTAGAAGGAGGAAATCTGGTTGAAGCTATGAATATACCCTCCTCTATATATGGTGCCTTGGATCTTGGCATTATCGAAAAGGAAAACACAAGATTGGGGTATTACTTGAAGAATGTGTTTCACTGTCAGAAAAGAGGAAAGGAAAAATGAATGCTTTCCAGAGAAGTTTGGTTCTCTTGGATCTTAACTGGGAAGTAAAATTGTCCTTCCTTTCTTCTCCAGACACTATACATTTGCCTTACTGCACATTTTACCTGGCCCTCCTAATTCTGCCCTCCAAGGCTAAGCGGAATAGGTACAAGTTCTAGATGACAGATCTCAGAAGAGTCATCTCTTCTGAGACAAGGGCTATGTGTACCCAGTTTCTTCAGATTGGCATCATATGGAAGGGACTTGAGGCCCTTCACTATCTAGGTTGCCTGTCTTTAAATACCCTCCAACTTATTAATGTCTTTGATTGGCAAAAAACTGAACATATTCCAGATAAAGTCTGACTGAGACAAAGGACAGAGGGATGGTCACCTTTTTACTCTCAGAAGTCATATTTCTCTTAAGGCAGCCCAAGATGTTACTAGCATTTCTGGCTTGCGCATCATACTGCCAACTCATATTGAGCTTGTGGTCAGTCCACTGAAACCCTCAGCTCTGTTTTTGACAAAATATTCTCTAATTGTACTTCTTTCATCCCGTACTTAACAAAAGATGTTTCCTTTCTTGGCAATGATACAACCTAACCTTTGACTATTTTGTTACTATTTTTTTGTTATTCATTTTTTGTTACTATTATGCAGTTTGCTGGTGACTCCATCCAAATGGGTGGCAGGTTCTCTTGCTAGGTTTCAGGAACTATCATAGGAGATGCCATCTTGGTATACAATAAATGAAAGGCTAAACTCAGAGTCAGGAAGACCTGGGGTCAAGTCTTGCCTCTGAGATCCACAAGCTGTGTGACCCTGATCAAGTCATTTAGCCCTTAGGGACTCTCTAAGACAATTAGTGGTGACTGAGGACTCAGGCATTGATCTGCGATGGGGGAGGGAGTCTGATGAGATAAAGCAAACATACAAAGAGGGAAGTCGTCAAAGCCTTAGTACCCATCCATGAATGCCTTATGGAGTAGTATCACAACAATAATAACTTATTTCTATTGATTCTTAAAGCTTTCAAAGCACTTTATAGACCTTCTCTTACCCCCGACCTGTGAAATGGGTGCTATAGGTCTATCATGCCTATTTTTACAGGTGAGGAAACTGAGGCTCAGATGGGTTAAGTGAGTTGTAAATGTTTACAAGCCTAGTAAGTATTAGAGATGAGATTTGAACCCAGGACTTTCTGATTCCATATACAACATTCTAGACATTGCAAGATTCCACCTCAGACCTGGGTTGAAATTTCACCTCGGACTCTTAGCTGTCATTTATAAGTCACTTAACCCATCTGACCTCAGTTTTCTCATCTGGAAAATGGGCATGATAAGATCTGTATTAGTTTCAGAACAGGATTGTTTAAATGAAGGAATACCTGTAAAAGGCTTTGCCCACTTTAAGGGACTATAGGAGACTGTTATTATTAAAGGAGAGTCTCTCAGGCCAAGGATGCATTGGCCACATTTTAGGGTTGGAGCAGGGAGTATAGGTGTGCATGGAGAGTAGGTTGGGTGTGTGTTTCCTTCTGACCCAATGGAAATATTGTCCCAGGGAAAGCTACGCACATAGCCTATGCTCTAGGTAGACCTGTGTGGGACCAGAGGACAATGATGGGAACTGAGAATTTCCCCAACTTTGAGAAGAAGGAAAACATTTTCTGTCCTACGGGGAACTTGGTGGAGATCAAGTGGGTGCCTGGCCCCACTCTGGTGGCATCTCCTTCTAAATGAGGACCATGCTGTTTCTTTTCTAGTAATGTCTTCAAGTCCTACAGTTGGCTCTTCCAGTACATCCTCCATTCTCCCGTTCTCGTCTTCCGTCTTCCCAGCTGTCAAACAGAAGAGTGCCTTTGCTCCTGTCATTAGACCCCAAGGCTCCCCTTCTCCAGCCTGCTCTAGTGGAAATGGAAATGGATTCAGAGGTAAGAAAGATGGCACCTTGGGAGCTCCTGTACATGGGATCACTAAGCCACACTGAAAGTCTACAGCATCACTTGGCTCTTTGGCATCCACTGGCAAAGATACTTTTTGATTTTTCAATCAAGAAATAGTTAGAATTGATAAATTTTCATTAAGATGTGGGGTAGGAAACAGATAGGCACAGCAACATCCCAAGTCCAAGTCATGGTCTACTCTAATCCAATCCAACAAATATTTATTAAACACCAATGATAGGTAAGATATTGTGCTAAGCCCAAAGTGAAAAAAAAATAAATTTCCAGAAACTTATATTCAAAGGGAAAAAGAATGAAACAAGGACACAGATAAGCATATACATGATAATTTGAGGAAGAGGGAGCAAATCTTAATAGCTGAAGGGGTTGAGAAAGGAAATTCTCTGCCTCTTCCCTTTTGCCTCTTGGTTTTCTAGGCTTTTTGGGATTTAGCTCCAACCCCACCCCCTCAGGTGGTCTTTCCTGGAGGTCTGACTGCCAACACATAGGGAGGCCTGCTACCACAGGTTCTTAGATCTGCATTCATAAAAGGAAAGACAACTTTTGAGGGGTTAACAATCACTTTAATCAAGCACATGAATCATTCCTTTAAACAAGCACATATATCTTTCACCGAGTTCAGGGGAGTCAACCACCTGAACTTCAAAGAAAATACAGAGAAATCAAAGATCAACAGGCATGGCTTCCTCTGCCCGAATTCAACGGAGAAGTCCAACTGTCTGACCATAGTTACCAGAGAGGGAAGCACCGACATCTGAGTTTTCAAAGCTGGGGGGCTCTTTAGCACCTTCCCAGAGTCATCCTCTAGCTAAGCAAACACTTCCATTCAGTAAGCCCTGAAATAAAACTTCATCCTCAGAGTATTTATACCTTTTTTAGAGCCAGAGGACATCCCAACCCTTGAGAACCAGTGCCTCATTAACAAAAGGTATGGGCCTTCCTACAAATCCTCCCTAATCAAACTCCCTTTAATGGGCAGATTCATTAATGGGTGGGGAATATCTTTAATCACATTAACAATACAAATACATATATCTTTTCTCATTAAAGAAACTCTTGTTTCTGTATTTTACTCCTAGTAAAAATTCTTGGTTGGTAAAGGCAAGATTCAATGGGAAGCATTTGATTATACCAAAATAAAAACAGCAAAAGATTCTATTTTGCTTGCTATCACACTACCCTTCTTGGGTTACCTTCTCTTTGCTCTCTATATATTTTACTTACTTACTTGCATGTTGTCTCCTTGCATTCCTTGAGAACAAAAGCAGCTTTTGCCTTCTTAGTATCTGCAGAGCTTACCACATTGCCTAGTGCATAACAAACCCTTTGTCAATGTTTATTGACTGACTGACTGACTATCATAGGAGAAGGTATCTGAGCTAAGTTTTGGAAGTGGCTAGGTGGAAGTGAAGATGGCATGAGGTGCGAATATGCAAATGTGTTTGTAGACATCCTAGACAGAGCCACAGAGGAGGGAGCATCAACATTCAGGGAACAACAAATAGGCCCTTAGAGTGAGCAAAGGGAAATAATAAGATGGGAAAAATGAGCTTGAGGCTGATTGTGAAACTCTTTAAATGTCAAATAGAGGACTCTGTATCCTATCCTTGAGGCAATAGTGAGCTCTTGACGTTTCTTGAGTAAATGAGTGACATGGTCAGTAGAATCCAGGAATTAATTTCCAGGCTCCCAGCACTGTGGTTTAGGCCCACAAGACCGTACAGTTTCTCCCTGAAGGATGCCCTGGGTCATCACGTGGGCTGGCATGTGTTACTACTTACACAGCTTGCTTGTCATCTGCAGTCCATATACATTCCAGGGGCATAGCTGGATGGGATCCATCAAGAATAACCAGCAGTTCCCAGAACCCTGACTTCCATGCTTACCAAATTGATATCAGGTGCCTGATCAGGGCCATGGGGAGGGAAGAAAAGTGTATGTCTTTGTCTGTGCTTTTTTTTTTTTAAGAAAAAGAATTAATATCACACGTCAAACTTGTTTCTGAGCAGTGCAATGAAATGTAATGTGACATGACGTAACACAAATGTGATGAGTACACGAATATCTAATCATCTCATCATGGACGGGAGGCAGCTGATGGCAAGGGAGCAAATTAGAAACTGCTGAGCACTGCGGATCACTAACGGGCCCCCATTATTTTTCGGCAGCTCTGCACATTCAGACATGAAAATATTCATGACAAGCAGTGATGGAGAGAACCCATAGGGTCAGAGGTTCAGTTAACCCCTCTCAGATCCTAGTCCCTGAGGCCTGCTGGGCTTAGGGGGGATTCCTGGACATGCAGCCCTATGGCCAAAACAGAGTCGATGTGTAGTCTTACTCTTCTAGTGGTCCCTGGAGAAGACTTCTAGGGCCATTTTTGTGAGTTGTGATTCAGGAAAGCTGTGAAGCAAGAGGGAGAGTTGGTAGTCATAGTGACCCAGGGTTATGGGATTTAGAATGGGAAGGAAATATAGGGATCCCACAGTCAAACCTGACAAAAATCACCAAATTTCAGAAATGGAAGTGATCTCAGTGACCAACCCTATGAATAGAGTTGGAAGGACTTTGGTGAAGGAAAGAAGGATGGGAACAAGCTTTTATTAAGCACCCAATATCTGCCAAACACTGTATGAAGTGATTTATAAATATTATCTTGTTTGGTTAGATCCTTAGAGACGCTAATCTTCCAGACATCTGAGAGTCCAGCCCCTTATTTTCATAGATGAGCAAACAGACCCAAGGAGGGTTAAGTTTCTCTGCCTGAATTGATGCAGGGATGAGTATTCTTTCTGTCTTCAGATGACAGAACTGGCATTACTGAATGAAAGTTGAAAAGAAGCAAATTTAAACTATTTTAAGAAGAGCCATCCCAAAGTATGATGAGACTGACTTGAGAGCCAGTGGTTTGTAAATGACAGAGCTGAATACAAACCTTGGTCCTCTGACTCCAAATATAATGTCTTTCCACTCTAGCTAGGAAAGAATCCTAGCTATTCCACAAGTGGGCAGCTAACCTCTTTTGAAAGGGGTTGGAGGGGAACCTATAACTTTTTTGAGCCGTCTCACTCAACTTTTTTGTTCTGCTGTACCCCAAGTTCATGGAGGGCCCTGATGACTAAGAATCACAGGATCTCTAGAGCTGACGTGAATCTTAGGGGTCATCCTTCAGTGCTCCCATTTTACAGAAGTGGAAGTTGAGGCAGAGAGAAATTAAATGACCCACTCAAAGTCACACAGCTCTGTGGCAGAATTGTGACTAGAACTCAGTTCGCCTTCTTCACAACTCAGAGTATTCTATTGCATCTCTGGCTGGAAAAGTCAGCGCCAGAGCCAGAACCAAGAAGTCAGTCCACAGTGTTACTTAGAGACTCCAAGGATTTCATTTCTGCCCAGAGGATGTTGTCTAGGTTTATGTATCACCCAGCATCAGGTTCTTTCATTGTGGATTTATCTCACAGCCAGTGGGGGAGAAACAACAGTGATTCCTTTCTGGACATTTCCCCTTTCTTAACTACTTCTCTAGTTGGATTGTTTTGGATGGGAGCCCAGTCACTAGGTTTCATTTTCACAAAACAGTTATTGTTAGGAAAATGCATAATGAAAAGCACAGATGGGAGGGACCAAGGGAGGTGTTTTGGAACAGGGAAAAAGGTGGGGGCTTTCTTTTATGCCTCTGGGGCAGAAAAAAATAAGAATATAATGACCTTAGTGGTCATCTAACCTGGCCCATACCCCCCAAAAGAAGCCCTGCCAAATGGTCCCTCCGACTTTGATTTATGTTCTCCAGTGATAAGAGCTCCCAAGGCAGCCCTTTGCACTCATTCTATACTGGGGTGGGAACCAGAGGACCTTGGTTCAAATTCTGACTGCCACTTGTCACTTTTGTTTTTGCCTATGACTTCAGGCAGGTAACCCACCTAATTTTTCTATACCTCAGTGTCCTTTGCTTTATTGATGAGGAATCCAACTAAAAATGATGATTAAGGTCCATCTAAATCTCTGACTCACTATAAATACTCTGGGGAAAGAGTGGAAGCAGATGGGAGGGTGGAGAGCATTAAGAGTGGATCAAAGGGGTTGATGAAGTAAAAAATACTCTAGGCAAAATGGACCCATCTCATAACAAAATGTGTGTTCTTGGCTTATTATTTGTTCTCGTTGGAGTACTGCATTCAGTTTGAGAAGGATATGGATAGATTGTCAGGAGGAAGGCAATGGGAATAGTGAAGGACCATCAACCCATTCCATTTGACACAGGGCTGAAGGACCAGGAATGTTTAGTCAAGAGAAAAGGAGCTCCCTGATAGCCCTATCTTCAAGTACTTGTAAGGCTGTTACACAGGACAGAAATCTCAGTAGTTCTTCATGGCCTCAGAGGACAGAACTAGAAACAATGAGGGGAGGTTGAAAGAAGCAAATTTAGGTTTGATATCAGCAAAGACTTTTTTTTTTAACAAGTGCTACCCCAAAGGGTAATGGGGCTGCCTAGAGAGCAGTAGGCTCTCCCTCTTTGGAATTCTTCAACAAAAGCTGGATAACCACAGGCAGGGTATATTATAGAGAGAATTCCTAAGGTACAAGTCTTGAACTAGACTAGATGGCTGCTGGGTTCTCTTCCAACTCTTAACTCCTATGATTTTTTTCCAAGTTAGTTTTGGTGATTCAAAGCAAAAAGCTAAAAGTCTCTCTCTAGCCAAGCAAACCCACTAGGGCATCCAAGGCAGGGCTAGGAGAAAGCAAAGAAACATGAACCTTGCTCTTTTTCTGGTGATGTGCGGCATCTTTTGTTACTTGATCCAATCTGAACTTTCAACAAGCTCTTGCGGCAGCCCCCAGAGACCATGAAGGAATGGACTGTGGAATGGAAGGTGCTTCACGCTTTGAAACAAAGCTAGAAGTTCAAGATGAAAATATCCACATGAGAAACTGACTGGCCAGAGTTCTAGTTCCAGGTAGCCAGTAGGTACTTAATACATTCTTGTTGGATTAGGCTGGATTTATCCAGGAAATGCATTAGCCCATCTCAAGACAACAGTAATCAAGCATTTCGGCAGATGATCACAGCTTGTCAGGGTAATACCCAATGCTGTGTGTCTAATGCTGTTGCCAGTTTCCCTCAAGGAAAAAAGGAAAGGAAAAAATTCTTGCACTCTGGGATAATCAGTCTGGGTTGCTATATAACTCCAAATCATCAGGGAGGGTCCGGAATTGAACCACCTTTATTGAAAAGTTACATCGATTCGCTATAAAGTAATACAGGCAAAAATAATTATGGTTTTGCTAGCTGTGTAAGACCTTAATCCAGATCTCACAAACATTCAATAAAGGCTGGAGAGAAGCAGAGAAATAGGCTACCAATGACTCTGCCCGAGAGGGTTAGCTGGCATTCAGAATAGAAAAAAAGGGGGGAGAAAGGAGGGTGAGAAAGAGAGGAAGGAAGGAAGGACTAGAGGAAGGAAGGAAATAAAATCAGAAAGATGGAAATAAAAAGAGAAAGGAAGAATAACAAAGGAAGGAATGAGATGAATGAAAAAGAAAAAAGAGGAAGGAAGAAAAGGAGGATGGGTGGGTAAGAAAGAAAAGAAAGGAAGGAAAAGGAAGGATGGGAAAAGATCAATGAGAAAGGAAAGAAGGAAGGAAAAAGAGAAAAGAAAAAAGAAACCTAGAATAAATGAAGGAGAGATATAAATGAGAAAAAGAAAGAAAGGAAAGAAGGGAGAAGGAGAAAAATCAAAAGAAAGTAAGAATCTTAGGAGGAAAGCTATCAAATCATTTACCTTAAAGCCAAATAAAGAGTAATTCTTCTGCAAAATGTTTCTATTCCAAATGATAAGTTGCGATGCACTGAGATGTACTGAATATATCCAGAAATCTTTTCAGATGTAGTGACAGACATGGCTTATTGTAAAGAAGAGGGGTTGTTACTTTCTAAGGATCCTAAAATTGCATTAATTTGCAGCTGCTTAAGCAGGATTGGAGCAGGGTCTTTCCCCTGATGGTCGGTCTCTTGGGCCATGGCCAGTTACCTGGCTCCCAGTGCTGAGTAGGAGCCAGGAGGAAGAGCCCTCTATACTCTCCAGTCCACTCTAGATCCATGTTCTCCAGCTCTCCCAGAATTCTTTCACTAGCCAGATGAGGAGTTAACTGTCCAGTGCAACGGCACAGAGGGGGAGGGAGGAAAGCTCCTAAATTAGGTACTAAATTAGAACCTCCATTCCAGTGGGTCAACACTCATTACTGAACATCCCAGATTGGCAGCAAACTGTCAAAGGAGAATGTACTTGTTAAAAATAGCCAATCATATTTCTGCTAAAAATAAATGCGAGGGCCAGAAAGTTGGAACTGGTTAAACAGGGAACTCAGGGCCTAAATGGACTCATATGCTTGAGTTTTCTACTCTCCCTTATGGTCTAGTAGAAGCTATCTGGGGAGATAATGGAAGTAGGTTTTCCTCATTCATTCATTCAACAAATGTGTGCAGAGCATTGCTGTAGGAACTGGGAGAAGAAGCAAAGATCACCTTTGCCTTCATGGAGCTTTTCAACTCACAAATGTGGGGGGAGGTGGTGAGCTCCCTGTCACTGGAGGTCTTCAAGTAAAACACAGAACACCATTGGGTATTTTTTCAAGGGATTCTTGGCTATGTGCTGGTTGTGCACAAAATCCTTTGAGGTCCTTTCTAGCTGACAATCGGCAAATAGAGAACTGCCCTGACAAGCTTGGTTTTGCATTCACTTCTTTTCTATGCATCTGGTGCCAAGATTCCAAGCCTGAGTGGGAACTCCTGGTCTGAAAGTTCCCTCCACCAATGCAGGTCAACAGCTTGTCTGTTCCTGCCAGTCTTGGGGAGCTGCTATACTGAGATGTGAACTGACTGACCCAGGGTAAAATAGCTCATCCATGGCAGGGGCTGTATGTGAACTGCAATCTTCTGTACTCCTAGGTTCCTCTCTATCCACATGCCATGCTCCTTTGTGAGGAGTTAGGGTCCTTAAACAGGTGACCTACACCACCTAGCTCACTGGCAGAGAAATGCTTTGTAAATTGCCAAGTGTTCTAGAAATGTGAACTGAACCATAAGGCCCCAAGACAAAGAGAGGGCTGTGTAAATGGCACAAAAAAGTGCCCTAGAGCATGCGGTAGAAGCCCTGGGTTCAAATCTCACCTCTTACACTTGGCATGTGACCTTGGGCAAGTCTCTTACTTTCTTTTTTCTCATCTCAACATGAGTTATTGTCACGATATCTCGCTTCATTTTTATCTATCAGAAATGAGACAATTTATCATGTTAGTGAATATAGTCATTACAATTTTCTTTGTGGTGAAATCTACATTTCCTGGTTTTGGGGTCTTATTTAAATCTTGATGGGCTGCCCTTTTTATACATCTGTATTATAGATTTACAATATGTCTCTGTTAGAGTGGTAGTTGAACATACAGTTTTATATGTTTTCCCTTTAACTTTTGAGTTTATTTTTTAAAATACAGTTTTGAATATATCCATTTGGAATACACAACCAGTGGCTTATTTTTCATGCCTTATGCTAAAATGTGCATTTTAAATCTTTTGGGGGTGGTCCAAAGGTATGCAGTAGGGGAGGGGGTATTCCAGACAGAGGTCCTGCATCATCACCCTGTTCTCTGTGGACACAAAACAAACATCATCTGATCAGTTTGAGAGAAATGAACAAAGAAAAATGAAGGGCATGTGCTAAAATGTCCATCCCCCTGAGGTCTCTTCCTACTCTAGATTTATGGTATCCGTGTGGACTGAAGTCACCCCTTCTTTGATGAACTATGGCTGACATCAATAAAATACCTATGTCTCCTTTAAGGTGGTGGTGGTGGGGCCTCTCATTCTTTTCAATCTCAATGGTCACCCTGCAAAGCAACATGGTTTGGACTCATGTCGTTATCTGCTCTTTGCTTTCAGCCATGACCGGACTTGTCGTCCCCCCAATGTAGAGAGAAGGAAGGGCTGCGTCTCAGAACACACAACTACTTCATCTGATGGACCACTAATATGGAAAGCACTAAGAGCTCTTTGGGGGGTGTCATGCCCTCCAAAGGAACACTCTGTATGGATTTGGATATGCAAGGAGCCTGCATCTTACCTGGTCTCATGTCTCTCCTGTAGCCAAGAGATCAGCTGCCTGAACTCCAACCCAACTCATGGACAAGGACAGATACCGTCATCGGCATGCATGGTCAGTACTAAGGACAGAAATGTGGTTCTTTCTTTATGGACTTGATGAAAACCACCTTCCTATGTTTGTAAAATATTTAAGAAAAAATTGGCAAACAATTCAAGCTCGATATTTTGGATACTATTTGTTTTTCTTTGTAGGAAAAAAAAGTTGAAAGTTTCTATTTTCTATGAAGCCTTTCAGATACCAATTTAGTTTATGCAGAAAAAAAATTTGAACAAAACAGGGTACCCGCATGGAAGACTTTCTTAAAACAAAACCTGAATCGAATGAAGATGATATGTTGTTGTATGTGTGTTTGCTTATAGTTTAATCTCTTTAAAAAACAAAAAACACAAAAAAAGGAAAAATTTTAAAATGTTTTACAATTATTTAAATAAATAAATGTGTAACTTATTGTAAGTAGAAGTAGAAATTAAGACCTTTTTGGAAAGGAGGAGCATTTTCTCCTCCTCTTGTACAATGAAAATGATGCAAAACTGTAGTTCCAAGATAAAAAATAAGGTGTGTGATTGTTACCACTGCTATTTCCTGGATGCCCACTCCTATCCTCTCCACATCCCCTCCCCCATTCCATCCTTGTATAGATCCATATGCAAGGACTGCCGTATCCCACCTATATTCTTTCAGAACCATACCAGGGTCAAAGAAAAGCCAAGCACAAATCCAGAAATACAGAAAAAGCAGCATGTCTGGTCCAGCTAAGTCTGCTTTCCAAAAAGCCTGTGTGTGTGTGTCCCTTTGAGTCTTTGCTTGCCATCACAGTTTTCCTGGGATAGCTGTTTTTGACATTCCATGCCAAAGGCCACCTAGGTTTCTCGCACTTTGTTCTGGTCTGAACCCCATTCAGTTTTTCAAGGGCAGGAACAGCAGAGGAAAGGGAATCTTCTTGCCTCTCTGAGAGATGATCCAAAACAGTTAAAGCATCTTTAGTGCAGGGACATATTGGGGTCCAGTTTCCAGATCACCAGTAAGGGTACCTTCAATCCCCTTAGATATTGCTCTGGGGATTCTCCTATGTCTGCTTTGGTTGGCCATCAGAGCTCATTGGCAATTGACTTACCTACCTTTCAGGGTGAAAGGTGCCTGGGTGCCTCTCTCTCAGGAGTGCCATTCTTTTCCTTCTCATACGTTCCCATTCAGAGGATCACAGAATCCAGAGCTGGAGGGGTCTTCGGAGCTCATGTAGTGCACCCCTTCATTTTACGGAGCAGGAAACTGAGGCAAAGAGGTTCATAAATTCCTAGATCTAGAGCTAGAAAAAGAAACTGAGGCATAGAGAAATTCACATATTCATAGATCTAAAGAAGAGACTATATTCTAACCTCTTCAAATTGTAGCTGAGGCATAGAGGGGGTTCATAGATTAAGAGATCTGTCATTTGACAAGCATTTCTTAACCACCTCCTATCTCTCAGGGGACCTCAGGGACCCTCTTGTGTAATCCTATCATTTTACACATTTTGTTTAAACTGAGGCACAGAGAGGCTCATAGGTTTATAGAGTTAAAGCTGCAAAGCATCACAGAGGGTATCTAGTTTAGTCTTTTCATTTTACAGATAAGGCAACTGAGGCTCACAGTACTGATGAGACTTGCTTAGTGTCACCCAAGGAATTGCTGACTTTCTGTAGAGCTTCAGGACACTCTGTGTACCTTTCCTCATTTGAGTAAGCAGGGTCAGAATTCAAACACAGGACTACGGACTTCAAATCTGATGTTCTTTGGAACCCGCCAGTTGCCTTGGCATTAAACTCACTGGGTAAAAAATGAATAATTCAGAAGTTCTCTTCCCAATCCTGAGCCACCCCTCCCCCTTCCCAGAGGAGACGCAGGGGAACACTTAAAAATCCAAACAGTGTTGGGGTTCAAAAGGATGAATATGGACAACTTCAAAGAATCATTGAGGAGTGAAGCTAAGCTGCTCACCTATTTGTCCACTGTTCTCTTTGGATGACTGGCTTTCTTTGTAGGAGGGACCTGGCACTATTTCTAGGAAGTTGAGTCTGAATGAAGCTATACTCAAAACCTGGCAACTCTTACGACCTACTTGACCTTACCTGAGATGTCAGTCCATGTGGTGTTTCCTCTTTTGTGCTGCCCAGCTTCCTCATTCACTCCCTGGCATTACTAGAGCATGCTCACAGAACTCATTTGGAGGATACTCAGCTGGGGTCTGGATGACATTAGTTATTTCCTGTCCCGATGGAGAAATACACTTAAATTGAGTGCATCTAGTCTGAATTAGAATAATTTTTTAAAAAATCAATCCTTATTCCTTTTCCAAGTCCACATTTTCATATCCACCCAATCCAATCAATCCCATTTCACTCTTTCCCCCTTAGTTCCATTCTGGAAATACCTCCCCCCCAACCCAAATGGGATTTTTATATACCATGAAAATTCAAGGTTTTGGATAGTTGGCATGCTTGGAAGTGCTGTTGACAGTAACAGGCTTTGAAGAACCAAGTTGCAAAGAAACACACCCGAAAAAAGTCCCCTGATGCAAACCGTTTTAGAGAGGAGGAGGGATATCAACAGAGTTGTCCAAAAACGAAGGCAGAACAAAAATGAAGCACGTCTGGACCTGGATTTGAGCCAATCTGACATAAGGAAAAAAAAATTTAAGTAGCTTTGCTTTAGAATCTGTGAATTTCGCTCTTGCATGAAGATGAGTGCAGTGCTGTCTTCAAATGATCGTAGAACTTGGTGGTAGCTTTACACCAGGAAAAAAAAAAGAATGTGTGTAACAAAATACCCAGAAACCCTTGATCACTCAGCTAGGACCTTGGCCGCAACAGGAATATTTAAATGTACAAATCAGTGTGTAAGGATTTTGTAGTGTAATAAACGAAAGCAACTCTCTCCTTTCTAGTCCTTGCTGTTAAATAACTCCTGATCCCAGCTTCCTTTGTGCCACTTGGAATACAAGTATTTCTATAGGAGAAGACAGATTTTATTATAGCTTTGTAAGAGGAACTGTGTGGGGTTGCGTTTTTTTTTTTATTAAAGGGACATTTTATTTCATTATTTATCTTGTTTCCATTATAGCATCTTAATTCTCCCTTATTTTCTTTGCACATTTCAATATGCATGGTTTCAAAACCGTCTGCCCGCTTCCCTTTTGTAAAGTCTCATCTCCCAAATTCTATCGTTGGTTGGGTTGTTTTGCTTTGTCAATTATATACAGTATAAAGTTGCTATGCACAGAGCTTTTTGTAAAGATTGCTTTTTTTGATTTTGTATTTTGTTTTTGTTTTTATTTTTTTTGTTTACTGTTTTTAATGGTCTTACTTATGGAAGAATATCTTGTTTGTAAAATGAATATGTCTACTTCAGTTTTAAACTTTAAATTATCCTAACAAAAAAAAAATAAAATTTTTGTACTGTACCAGGTGTTGGATCTTTGCTTGTTTTACAACAGAAGAGTTTCAACATCCAGTTTATTCCTTTTCACTTTTATAAAGTGTAATGGAAAGAAGAAAACTTAGGGCCTTTGGGGTGGAAGAGCAGACAAGAGGGACAGTGGCCTAAAGCACTATGTGTAAAAGGGTTTTACTGAGGACTCTTTAAGATGTGACTTGATAAATATACGTTTTTAGTGTCTGAAAATTATGAGCTTAAATATAATTCAGTTAGTCCAATCCAACTCAACTCAAGTCTACATAACCTGACCCATCCCAGCCCAATCCAATTCAATTTAGTTCAGTACAATCCAATACAACTCCCTCCAAACTAATTCAACACAATCCAATCCCATTAAACAAGCATTAATGTCCACTTATGTCCAACAGTTCTGCTGGACATTCTTATATTATTATAGAGGCAACTGTGAGATTCAGGCCAACTGGGCTACGACTTAAGACCTGACATACAAGGGAGGACCATGAGAAGCAGTTTGAAATATGACTCTTTGTAAATGCACATATTTTCACATCAGAAAATTTGTCTCTATTCTGTGGAGACAATGAATCAATCAGCATTCAAGAAGCATTTGTTAAATGCTTACCTTTTCCTCTCATCGAGTTCCCTATCTCCATACAGGCACAATTTCAGCAGGCACTTTGCTAAGCATTGGGGCTGCAAAGAATGACCAAAATCTGTTCTGACCTGTCCCTGGAAAGTATCTTTAAGGGGAAGGCACCACAGGGGGTGGGACCAGAAAAGGTCACCTCTTGAAGGAAGCTTACCATTCCATAATAGCAATCAGAAAATATTATGTAGAAGATGTAAAGACAGATGAACAGTAAACCACTGGTGATCCAATTTTCAAACATGGATGCATGTGTGCATATGGGTATATGGGGATGTGCACGTGCAGGCAAAATTTTCTAACCTTGACTAAGATGCACAAATGCTTTGTCCCTGACTAAACCACCAATGAACTATGTTACCTCAGGGAAATCACTTTGCATCTCTGAGCACTCCTCAGTTTCCTCTGCTATAACATGAGAGAAGTAGACCAAGTCAACTTTAAGGATCTGGCTAACTTGCACATTCTGAGATTGGTTATCTGAGGGTCACAATGGCCAGATTGAGTCTAATGGCTCAAGTTTTTCATCTCAGTCCCTGAATTTTGAAATTTGGAGGAATTCTTGAATAACAAGGGCAGAGCCTTAAGCCATATCCCTGGGACAGGGTGCTATAAGGCTTAAAGCCTGATCATAGGTCTTCCTAATACAATACTGATCCCCTGGCCCCCACATGGCCCCCCTCGCCATGCAGGGTGATCTGAGAATGTTCAAAAGTCTACTTACAATAAGATCATAGGGTATTTGAATGAACGAAAAATCATCTACTTAATATTTTCCATAGACCAGTTACTTCATTAAGTGTTGGGGATACAAATATGAAAAATGAGATAATCTCTGCCTTCAAAAAGCTTTCATTCTAATGAGGGAGACAAGAAGGATTTAAGTAAGTATATGCAGAATAAATATAAAGAGAATAACAAAATAGCTTGAGAGGGATGGCACAAGTGATTGGAGGCATCAGAAAGACTTCATGTCAAAAGTGGGGAATCAGCGGCATCTTCAAAGAGAAAAGGATTCTCTGAGGCAGAGGCAAGGAGTGAGTGTATTCCAGGAACTTTGGTGCAAAGACAGGGAGATTTTGCTTACCTTTAAAAAGAAGGGAATGGCACCAGCTGCTCCCTATGATCCATCATTTGCTTTCTAACCTAGGAGTTGGAAAATTGGGGGAGAAAGAGATTTATTTCATTCCACATGGTCCTAGATGGATGAACATTTCAGAAAATCAGACTGGCTCCACACAACAGAAGGCTTTCTAATGGCTAGAACTCTTCAAATGAACACTTAGCAATGCCTGGCACATAGGAGGCACTTAATAAATGTTTATTGATTGGTATTAAACTCTATTGTTAGAGGTCATCAGGTAGAGATTGGATCTTTCTTTGGGGGATGGGTGAGACAGGATTGGAGGACTTTCCTTAGTTCAATCCTCAGCTTTGTTATTTATTGTCTCTAAGGGCAAGTGACTTTCTCTGTGCCTCAGTTTCCTCATTTGTAACATGAAACATTGGGACTATCTGATCTTTAAGGTCCTTTCCAATTCAAAATCCATGAGACTAACTAGTTGAGAGAGTACTATAATATTTTTTTAATGTAGTATTACCACTATCAATTGTATTATACTGTACCTCTCTGGATTGTTTTCTGCAACTGTAAGATGATGGGTTTGAATCAGAGAGTGATAGTGCCTGAAGGTTGGCAAAGGCAAAAAATGAGTTACCTCATTTGGTCCTCATCATGCTCCTGTAAAGTAGATACTATCCCCATTTTACTGATAAGGAGCCTGAATTTAAGAAGGTGAAGTGACTGACCCATGGTCACACAATTAGTGAGTATCTGAGGCAGAATTTGAATCTGGGCTGTCCTAATTCCAAGTCCAGGGATCTATCAACAATCATTAAAGTTTCTTCCGGCTCCAAATCAATGATTACATGAGATAATGTATATAAATCATTTTGCAAATCTTAAAGTATTATGTTAATACCAATTAACTATTACTACTAGTAGTAATATCCTTTGTGTCATTAACAGCAAAGGAAATGTATGCCAAGTGCCAAATAAGAGATATAAACAAGTATTATTGGAATTCAGAAGAGAAAAAAATTCCTTTGAACTAGAACGGTCATGGAAGGCTTCCTGAAACAAGTAAGACTCAAAGGTCACTGACTTGACCAGAGGATCTAGGTTCTGAATTTATAAGATTGCAAGGATGCCAGGGTCCACCATGAGGCTTATCCATTGTTTATCCCTTGCTTTCCCCACGTGATCCTTGTGATCCAATTTTTTTCCCTTCATACAATTGCTGGGTTGACCACTCCCCCTTACTCTGGTTCACCTTCATCTCTTGTTTACAATTTGTTACATCCTGCTAATGTCCACCATATGCCTCCCCATCACTCTGTGAGTCATCCTTAAGTTCAATTCTTCAGAGGTTAGGGTGTTTCATGACCCAGATCATCGTTGGAAGAATACTAGTTTTCAGAAGAAGGGCCTTAGTTTCAGGGCATCATGGAATGACTGGAATCATTGACTTGAGTTCATTGAGAGATCTTTGCAAGCTCCCCCAGGCAAGCCAGTCTACTCTTCTCTTCTTGTCTGGCTATGGACCCAGCTCTTTATCTGTTTAATCAAATGTGGTCACATGAAAGCATTTTGCACAAATTAAAGTGATCTCTAACTCTTAGCTATAACTTTTACCATCTTCATTATTTGAAGCATCTGGCGGTCTGCTCACTAAACTGACATGGCCACCTCAGCTCAGACAAGTAGGTGAGAAGCAGTGCTTCGGTGTGTAGGTAAGACCATCACTTCTGCATTTTCCCAGATGGAAAACATTAATAATCAATCAAGGACATCAAATTAATCACAAACATCAAATATCAATCAATCTCCTTGGTGTCCAGAGTGAGCTTTATATTGATGAGACAGAGCTCATCTCTTGCATATTACAAGGTGCTTAGCCTGGTATAGAAGGAAGAGCTCTGGCTCAGAAACTTCGTTCAAATTTCTCCTCAAACACTTACTACCTGTGTGGTCCTGGGCAAGTCACCCTACCTCTCATTACCCCAGATAGCTCTCTGACTTTTAGAGCTGCAGAGAAGGTGCCACGTTACACTGGCAGAGGAGCAGAGAATCCCATTTACTAATGAAGTCACAGGCCCAGTCCCTATCCCTAATGGAAAAATATTTTGGTCTTTATCAAATGAGATAAGGCACTTTGTAAACCTTAAAGTATTATAAAAATATTAATATTATATCCTCCTTTTAATAATAATAGCTACCACCTAGTATGAGGCAGACACCATGCAAAACACTTTATACATCTTGTCTCATTTGATCAACACAACAATTCTGCAAGGTAGGTGTTATTGTCCACATTTTACAGATGAGGAAACTGAGGCAGACAGAGGTTAAGTGACTTACCTACACAGAAGGTAAGTGTCTGAGGCTAGGTTTGAACTCGTGTTCCTGACTCTAAGATCAATTCTTTGTACCTATTGCACCACTTACCTGTTTCCTCTTCCTTCTCCATCTCTTCTCCCTTTCCCCTCATCTCCTCTTCTTTCTCCTGCTCTTTCTCCTTCTTGTCTTCCTCCTCCTCCTCCACTTTCTTTTCCTCCTATTATTATTAAAATTTGGGATCACCAATACAAAGATGGCTATGGTTCATGTAGTCACACCACATGTATGATTGAAAGTCACTGGTGACCCAATAGTCACTTGTGTGGGCTATAATGTGGCCCCCCAATACTGTGGCAGAGTTGGGAACTCAGCCCTAGGATTCTGCATCCAATACTCATTTCCTGGGCACTCATAGTGTGTTAGAAATGGAGCTGAACAGAGGAAGTACAGTCCTTGCCTTCTTACCACTGACAAGAGAAAAGAGTGGAGAGCATTCTCCCCACTAGGAGCTCCCATTAAAGGTTGACGTGTAATTTATCACAGACCAAAACATCTGGCACGACAGGTCCGTGACTTTTGTGGACAAAGCAGTCACTGTTTTCTTCAATTCCAGATTTTCCCACAAGTCTAAGACTTTTCAGGCATGAATAATCAGTATTAGAACAAGGGAGAAATCAAAGCCATTGGTTGACACAGACCTGCGTCTTTGGCAGTGCTAACATCTCCAGCAGAGCCCAAGCTCCATGGAGATTCACAGTGATGTATGATAGTAGATAGAGGACTGAGCATGGAGTCAGGATGGCCTGGATTAAAATTCTGGCTCTGACTATTACTAGCTCTATGACCACAGGAAAGTCATCTAGAAAGTCATCTACTTTGTCAGCCCCTCAGTTTTCCCTTCTGTAACATTGGTAAGCAATATCTGTAATGTGTACCTTACAGGATAGTTCCAAGGTCCAAATGAGATATCTATAAAATGCTCATTTTGTAGATGAGAAAACTGAGGCCAGGAGAGGAAAAATAACTTACCTAAGGTTGTCCAGCTAGTCCACATTAGAGGTGGGATCTGAGCCCAGATTCTCTGACTCTAGAGTCAATGAAACTCTTGCTACAACACGTTGCCTCCAGTTTTTCCATCATATCTCTCCTTCTCCTCTTTTGTGAGAGATTTTGCCTACCTTGTCAGCAATCAGCCCATGTTCTCTCCTTTCATGAGAAACCATGCCAGCTGCAAAGAAGTAGAAGGAATCTGAGTGAGGGAGAAAGGGGCAGGAGCTCTGTCTCTGAATATTCAAAGAGGGATCAGACTTGTGCAGAGTAACAAGGAGCAATGGGTGGAATATTCATCCTATGTAGAATTGTTAGCATCTAGATTGTGCTTTCAGGTTTGCAGACTGCTAGATCTATGTGGTCTCAAGAAATGAAGCTGACATCAGTTCAATGAATGAAAAATCCTCCCACGAAAACTATTAAAATGTGAAATAGACTGCTTGAAGAAGTAGTGAGCTTCCTTTGGTTGGAGGTATTTAAGCAGATCCTAACCACTGGAGCTGTCCCGGAGTGGAATAACTGGTCTCTGAGACCCTGGGCTCCCCATCTTTGGAAGTTTTAGAGTAGAGGCTGGATACTCACATGTGTATTATAATGAGGATTTCATTCAGTCGCTGGCTGGAGCAAATGGTGACTAGGCTCCCTTTTGATGAAATTCTATAATTCTGAGGAAGTCATAACCTCTCTGAGGCTCATGTAACTTCCTAAGACATTTCTATCAAGTTCAAGGCTGTTATAATGAGCATTGGTCACTCCCATACCAGTTTATCACCATCATTGACACTGTGGTACATTATTAGCTGTTGAGGTTGACATGGAACTTTAAGGATGACAAAGTTCTCTAGATGTGTTATTCTCTTTGATCCTCACAATAGATCTTTGAGGGGGATGCCATATCTATTCTTATGCCCACTTTGTAGATGAGAAAAGCAAAGTTCAGAGAGATCAAGTGCTAGCCCATGGCCATACAGCTAGTAAGTATATGAAGCAGAATTCAATTCAGTCCTCTCATAACTCCAAATCGTTCATTCCTTTAATCAGTCAGTCAATAAACACTTCTTAAGCTCTTACTGTATGCCAGGGTACTATGTGAGGCACTAGGGATAGAAAGGAAGGAAGGAAGAAAGGAAGAAAGGAAGGAAGAAAGGAAGGAAGGAAGGAGGGAGGGAGGGAAGAGAGGAAGAAAAAAGACAGGGAGGAAGGGAGGAAGAGAGAGAGGAAAGAAGCAAGGAGACACTATGTGCCTACTTTTTGCTAAGCACTATGCCAAGCACTTTGTACAGCTTGTCTTACTTGATTCTCACAACAGTCCTGGGAGGTGGGTGGCATCATTATTCTCATTTTACAGCTGAGGAACATGAGTTAGATATTTGCTGAGGGAAGGGCAAAAACATACTCCTATACTCAAGCATCTTCACGTCTAGCGGAGGAGGTAAAATGAAAATAACCAGACATATGGAAGTATCTACAGAATGAATGGAAATGCAGCAGTCTTTCTATATCCCAAACTATGAGGGGGTGGTCATGATCGATCTTCCTCTTATTGACCATTGTTTTTCTTGAATTTTCACATCTTATTAACTTGTTGCTCATCCCTGGGAGATTGGCTACCATAGATAGAGAATTGAAAGAGGCCTTATAGGTCAGTGAGTGCAATCTCCTCATTTTACAGATGAGTAAACTGAGACCAAGGCCAGCTAAGTGGTGAAGTGGATAGAGCACTGCCCCTGGAGTCAGAAGATCTGAATTCAAATTTGGGCTCAGATATCACTAGCTGTGTAACTCTGGGAAAGTCATTTCACCCTGTTTGCCTGTTTCCTCATCTGTAAAATGAGCTGGAGAAGGAAATGGCAAATCCCTCCATTAGCTTTTCCAGGAAAACCCCAAATGGGGCCATGAAGAGTTGGATGCAACTGAAAAAAAAACAACCTCACTAAAAAAAAACCCAAAACAAAACAGACCAAAATGGTGAAGGAACTTGCCCAAGGTCAAACAAGTAATTGATGAAAATGCAATTCAAACTCAGATCCTGTGATTCAAATTCAGTATATTTTCCATTGTACAATAATGCCAGTCAGCCTCATTGATCTGAATCACTGTTCCTTCCAGTGACTCATATTTTAACCCATTTAAATTCACCTTGTCATCCCTCATGGCTCTTGTCCATGCCTTCTCAAGTTTTTCAAAAAGTCTACTCAACATGCCAGAGAACATCCTCTGTCTTTTTATCTCCCATAGGTAACACTACAATACCCAAGTTATCCTTGCTGGTCTCTCACTCTTACTAAATAAGCAATCCTACTCCTTTTCATTTCTTTCCTAGATAATATCTTTTACTCAGAGACATATTTTAGAGTTGAGAGAGTATTGGACTTAGTCAGAAGATGTGAACTCAAATTATCCTTCAGAGGGAATTAAGGAGGTTGCACTGAATGGTCTGTAAGGGTCCCTTTCAGCTCCCAGACTACGATCCTATGAGAACTATGCTGCAATCTACTCTACACTTCTCCATTGCCCAGTGGGCCATCCACAATATTGATCCTTTGGAGATACTATTGTCCCAAGCTGTGGAGTACTATACTATAGGAACGTTTGGTAAAATAAATATTAAACACAGCTCACTGTCACAGGTCTTAGCAACTGGATGTGGAAATCCCAGATATATGAAGCAATAGCAGCCTGGTTCCTGTAGGAGACATGTAGGTTTGGGCCTTAAAAGGAGGTTGCTTGGCAGCTCGGTAGGCATATTGGAGACATGATGGATGGCCTGAAATCCTCGGAGAAAGTAAAATTATTTGGCTTCTCACCTTGACATTCATCAGTGTCAGAGGAGAAGGAGACTGGCAAAGGTGGCAGTTGGAGATGATAGAGAGGGAGCAAAAATGAGCAGCAGAGCCTTGGGCTAAATGCTCTGAGCTCCCAGCACCATGTCTCGCTCTTACCAATTTGGAGAAGAAGCTTTGACTGAGAAGAAAAATAGGAAGAGGGAGGATAGAATGAAAATGACTTTGCTCTCCCTCATTGGGGGCTAGTCTCCTCAAAGCCAAGGACTTCAGCAATAACAAATGAACCAAACAAAGAACAAAACCTGAAATACAGAAAATTAATTTTGTTTTTGCATTTTCCTTTATCAGTGGGAGATGATGACAAATGAAGCAGACTCACTGGTCCTTTTCCCTATTGATGACCCAAGAGTCCAACTATAGGTTCCATCTCTGTAAGTTCCAAAGAGCTAGATTACTTAATTGTTGAATTACATATGTAGGGGCCAGGCACTATTCAGAGAGACTGCAATGGCCTCCCAAGACAATGATCATTCAAGTTTACTTAGGAATGCATTGCATCCCATCTAGCAGTCTACCACAGTCAGGTGACCATCCATTATTCCAATGGGCTTCTTCTCCCTACTCAAATAGCACCTCTGCATTGAACCACCAGAAAAAGTCCTCCCATCCCAGGGGGAATTAATTCCTTCCACGATGGAATTCTTACCCTAGAGCTTAGTGAACTCACAATATCTAGTTGATTCCATGCCTCACATCCCATCCAAATGTCTACTCCTACCATCTTACCATATTCCCAGGGGCCTTGGATTCTTCATCATTTACTGCCATGCTCCACTCCCTTTGCTTGACACTCAGTGATCAAATCGACATTACTATACTGTCATTGGTCTTGAAAAGAGTCATATCAATTGACATGGCTTATGCCTTATGGATCGACTTCCCATGAGGGAAGCGGGGCTAGAATCAGAGGAAGCATTCTTTTTGTGTTGTTTTTACCTATTAGAATGAAAACAAAGCAAGGATTATCTGTCTTTTATCTTTGATACATAGTAAGTGCTTAATAAATGATTTTTTCGTTCATTCACTCATTCCTTTATTCACAACGCACTCTGGAGCTTTGCAAATGGGTTAAGAAACAGAGCATTAGTTAGGGAGATTTGCTAACAAACTCAGGAAATCCAAGTTTGGTCAGGACTGGGTCTCTGGGTCAGTGGTTCTGGTTGAGGGAATTGGGGCATCTGGGTGGCTCAGAGAAACACTCCCAAGGGGTCAGTGGCTTATTCTCTCGTACCATGAATGTTTATAATATTAAGAAGCACATTCTTTAGTGCCTTCCATGAGTGAATAATTTATTCATGTGTCAAAAAAGTTTGGCATCATATCATGGGCACTTCATCTCAAACAACAGCCTTGTCCTCATTTCTCAAGGGGTAGTATGGATTTGTTTGTTTGTCTGTTTAAAGCAATGACACCAGGGATCAGTGAGTGTCATGGTTTGTAGGGGCTTTGTTTCCACCAAGAAGAGTCATAGAAATATCGATTCTGAGCTATAAAGAAACCTTAGAGACTGACTGTCCCAATTTCCTCATTTCACAGATGTGTTAGAACAGAAAATGTCAGAGCTGGGAGGGACCTTACAGCAGAGAATGTCAAAGCCAGAGGGACCCCAGGAGACAGAATATCAGAACTGGGAGACATCTTAGAACAGGACTTGGAGGTCATCTAGTCCAATATCCTTATTTTACAGATGAGGAAACTGAGGATCAGAGAGGATTATAGGAACATAAATTTAGGGTTTGATTGGACTGAAAGATCATAGATGTTAGAGATGAAAAAGACCTTAGAGGTTATCAAGTGCAGGTCTGGCCAACCTAACCCTTCTACTCACCAATTCCAGTGGGGATTTGTTGAATCCTGTCTCTGGTACATATTCCTTATGGGACCTTAGGCAAATCATCTGGCCCCCTGGGTCTCATCTTCCTCATCTGTAAAATGAAGGAATTGACTAAATGGCTTGAAGTTGCTTCTGGGTCTAGATCTCTGATGCTTCATTTCCTGTGCTCAGCTTGTCTCAGCAGCATCTCGAGGATTCAGATGCCTCAAATTGCAAGGGAGAAATGGAGAATTTTTTGAGAGAATGCTTTAAGCTCCTGGCGTGCATGCATGCATACATGCGTGTGTGTGTGTGTGTGTGCATGTGTCTGTGTGTGCATGCTCATGCTCATGCTGCACCATGTCTCATGCAGTTGAGAGCTCAGGGGTCAGTGGCAGCAGCCCCTAGGGTACCCCACTCGAGGTGTTGCTGATGTACAGTGTGTGATTGCTGTGTGCAATCGGGCTGACCTAAATCAACCCTCTCTGAGGACCAAAGGCTCTGACTTTTGGACAGGCTGTTATTAACATTCCAGGGGTGGCGGCTGCTTGCAACAGCTGCATGTAGTTTGAGAGAAACGATTACTCCCCATTTCAATGTTCGGCTTAAAGGGAGCAGACTGAGGGCACCACCTCATGGGGACCGCACTGCTGAATGGTCCTGGAGGCTTGTGCTGGCAGTACCTAGGCTTCGTTGACTTACCCCATTTATTCATTCACTCATTCAATCATTCATTCGTATTCTTTTGCTCAACTGTTCCCTGCCTCCTTCCATCCCTCCTACCGCAGTTTCTCATTCATTCATTCACTCTTTCATTCATCTGCTCTTTCCCTTATTCCTTCATTCACTCTTTTGATCAACTGCTCTCTAACCTCCTTTTCAAACTTCCTCCCTCATTTATTCACTCTTCCATTCAACTGCTTCCCCCTTCTTACCCCTTCACTCCTTCATTCATTCACTCCATTCATTCAACAGGCATTTATTAAGCGTTTACAGTATCCAGTACCTCAAGAAGAGGGCACCCACCACCTTTTGAGGCAGCAGTTCATAGCACTTTTGGACAGCTCAGGTTTTTAGGAAGGCTTGGGAAACTACCTAAGACCACTGGTTGCAGAGAAGGTCCTTACCTGCATTGGTAGAGGGAGTGTCCTCACTTGAGAGTTTCTTGCACTCTCTGTCCCTTATATAATCTTTTTATGTCTATGTCTTGTTTTCCCTAAAAGAATTAAAGATCCTTGAGGGCAGGGTCTCTTCTGGTTTTTATATCCGCAGCACATACTAGGTACATAAGAATGTCTTGTTGGGATTTTGATTCTATATTCAATGCTCTTTGATCAAACTGGAGTTCTGGAGGCCAGGACATATGAGTTGGGACTTAAAGGAGGAAAAACAAGATGGCAACACCCAGTGGAGCTCTCCAGTGACTGCTTTTAGGGATCCTGAGAAGGGGATAGAGTAAGAGCCAATGATAGCCCCTTTAGACAATCGAGATCCCTTTAGGTGAAACAAACAAGACTCATTTTAGCTGGAGTGGCCTGGGGAGGCAAGTAAGATGTACGCTCATTGAGAACAGGGGGCTCCAAGTCTCCTTACTCAAGAAGGTTCCCCAGGGACCTGATGGCATGCTAACCTTGGCTTATGATGAGAAGGACCTTCTTTTTAGAACATGGGAGCTGTCAGCTTCTTAGAGACCATCAACTCTAATCACTTCATTTGACAGATGAGGAAAGTAAAACCTAAAAAGTGGAAGGGATTTACCCAAGGTCACAAAACCAATCAGTGCAATGGCTGGGACTAGAATCCAAAATTTCAGACTTCTGCTGTAAACCAGAGCTCTTTTCAAGACATCCAGCTACCTGATGGTCTGGTTTTAGGCACCTTCAATTATCCATAGGCATCATTATCCAAGGTGTCATTTAGCTTATTGTCCTTAATTATTAAGACAACAGGAGTCCCTTAAAAAAACTTTCCCCTGACTTTCTGACCAGCCTGTGAACTAGAAATATTCAGAGATAAATTTTTATGTTTCCAAAAATTTTATCATCGTAGGTTTATAAAACTTTATAAAACCTATAAACTTACAAAACAACCCTGACTTCCTTCTCATAGAATGATACTTAACCTGTTCCTCTCACCCTGGGTTTCTCCTGTTTCATCTGCTTTAAGTCCTCAGTACCAGTCTGTGCATCTCTCCCCTTCTCTCTTCCTACAGTCAATAGTGCACTTCCACCTTTCAATCACCTTGAGTCTCCTCATTGGTCTTCCTACCTCCAGTCTCTCCAGCCTCCTTCACAAAGCTGCCAAATGGATGTATGTAAAGTCCAGGCCTGATTACATTTCCTCCAAGCTCAAGAAGCTTTGATGGTTCCCCCTTCCTCTAAAACCAAGTGCAATGCCTTTGGAAGTCATTTAAAGTCTTTCCAACATGCCTTCAGTTCACTTTTCCACATTACTCTCCCTTCACCTGCCCTATGTTCCAGTCAAATGGGTCCAGTTGCTATCCTGTAACATTCTGTCTCCCATCTCCATATCTTTGCACATGCTGTATCCCCTGCCTGGACTCTACTCCCTCACCCTGACTCAATGTAGAAAAATTACATATTTTATTCGTTTGCAATATGCTTTGGAGCAGAGCTCTCTCTCCCTGAGTATTCTCCTACATTCAACTTTAGGTCCCTGCCAAATATGATTATGAAGAACTAAAAAGCGATTGGAGATATTTAGGTAGTACCGTGAGTGTCAGGTCAGGAGTCAGTAAGATCTGAGTTCAAATCCAACCTTAGATACTGACTTGGCAAGTTGCTTAACACCTATTCCCTCAATATCTTCATCTGTAAAAATGCAGATTATGATGGCACTTACCTGCCAGGGTTGTTGTGAGGTTTAAATGAAATAGTATGTATAAAGCACTTAGCACAGTGTCTGACTTATAGTAGGCACTGGTGGTAACTTAATATAATTTAATGTATATTATATGTAATATAATATATATATAACATAATTTAATATTACTACTGTTATTCTAAGATTGGGAGGATAGCAGCTAGGTGGCAATATCGTGCACATGGTGCTGGGTATGAAGTTAGGAAAACTCCTGTCACTGAGTTCAAATTTGGCCTCAGATATTTACTAATTGTGTAACCCTGAGCAAGTCATTACACCCTGTTTGCCTCAGTTTCCTCATCTGTAAAATGAACTGGAGAAAAAAATGGCAAGCTCCTCCAGTATCTTTGCCAAGAAAACCCCAAATAGGGTCACAGAGAGTCAGACAAGACTGAAAATGACTGGACAAAAGATTGGGAGACAAGGATGCCCATTATAGCCAATATCATTCAATATTGTACTAGAAATGATAGCTTTAGCAATAAGAGAAGACAAAGAAATTGAAGGAATTAACACAGGTAACGAGAAAACAAAAGTATCACTCTTTGCAGATGATGAGAATCCTAGAAAATCAACTAAAAAACTAACTCAAGTAATTAACAACTTTATCAAAGTTGCAGGATAGAAAATAAACCCACATAAATAATCAGCATATCTATATATTACCAATAAAGCCCAGCAGCAAGAGATAGAGAAATTTCACTTAAAATAATTATAAACAATATAAAATATTTGTGAGTTTATCTGCCAAGACAAACCCAGGAACTATATGAACACAATTACAAAACACTTTTCACATAAATAAAATCATATCTAAACAATTGGAAAAATATCATTTGCTCAAGAGTAGCCTGAGTTAATAGAATAAAATGACAATTCCACCTAAATTAATTACTTATTCAGTGCCATACCAACCAACCTGCCAAAAATATTTTATAGAGCTAGAAAAAATAATAACAAAAATTCATCTGGAAGCACAAAACCCCAAGAATAACAAGGGAATTAATGAAAAAAATGCAAAAGAATGTAGCCTGGCCATATGAGATTTCAGACTGTATTATGAAGTGGCAATCATCAAAACTGTTTGGTACTGGCTAAGAAATAGAGTGGTCGATCAGTGGAATAGGTTAGGTACATAAGATACAGTTGTAAATGACCATAGTAATCTATTGTTTGATAAATCCAAAGACTCCATCTTCTAGCATAAGAACTCATTATATGGCAAAAACTGCTAGGAAAACTGGAAAATATTATGGTAGAAAGCAGGCATAGACCAACATCTCACACTGTATACCAAGATAAGATCAAAAAGGGCACATGATTTAGACATAAATGGTGATACCATAAGTAAATTAGAGAGAGGAAGTAAGGGATAGAATTTGAAATTAAAAACTTTAAAAACATTAAAAATTGTTTTAACATGTCATTTGTGAAGAAAATAAAATATTATTTAAATAATGATAAAAAAGAAGCTTATATTCAATGAGGGGGCAGCACACATATTCAACTAGGTCAAGTTACTTGATTATATAAACAATCACTACAAAGTAAATGCAGGCTGATAAGTACTAAGTAATTTGGGATAGAAAGCATTAATAGTTGGAGCAATAAAGAAAAGTTTCCTGGAGAAGGGAGTACCTGAGCTACATCTCTATGGGAGTGCAAGTAAGAATTTGTGAAGGGCTGGATTTGAATCCAGGTTCCTGGTCTCCTGAGCCAGATCATATTCCAATGTATTTAGTTGTCTGCCCCACTAGTAGAGGGAAGAGGCAAAGTCTCTTTCCCAATGAAATTCTCTCTTTCTGGGATGTTTGAATGTGATTATGTCCCAATGCAGGACCAAGGACAGGGAGATAGATGTGATGACCTTTACCTTTTAACCCAATAACTCACTGGAACAAGTATCATAGATTAATCCCAGTCATGGCTCTGCTGGTCTGAAAAGACTCATCCCTCTTTGGCATGCCTTCATAGCACCCAGAAGAGCCCAGAGGTATGTATGAGTTGCAAAAAATAAAAGGCCCAGAGGAGATCCTTTTCAATATCATTTTAGGCTTTGTGGGAGATTCTGGGAGGCCTGTAATAGAAGTTTCCCCAGCCCATCACACTGCCTCCAGGCCTCCCAAGCCGTGGTCCTATTACCTTTTCAAAGATGGACCTGAAGTAATTGATGTGCCTGACTCACTCCAGGGACCCAAGGAGACCCCCACCCCCAACAAATTCCATCCATTCCTATCAGGCAAAGGCCTGGACAAATGGTGGCCTCTTCCTCTGAGCTCATTTCCAGCATTAAGGTTTGCTGGAACCTGAATCCAGCCCTAATAACCATCAAAACAGTAGCCACTCTTTCAGCCCCTTGCGAGGGGCAGCCAGGGAATTGAAAGACGAGTTAAATATTTCCATTGCTGACAACACACAGCTGTCGAGGTGGAAAGATCTAAGGCTCTAATCAGCCCAGGTTAGATAAGTAGCAGCGTCTCATTATCTCTGCTTGGGGGACAGGAGCCAGCCGGCAGCTGGTGGCTGTACCGGGGGTGCAGACAGAGCAGCCGAGGGGAAGCTGACATCCCTGTAAACATCAGCCCAGATGAGGGGAAGTGGGTAACTCAACACTGCACCCCCTCAGAAGAGGAAGGGAGGAGTGGAAAACCTCAGGACATTCCCCACTCTACACACACACACACACACACACACACACACACACACACACACACATACACACACACACACACACGCACACACACACATGCACACACACACACACACAATTGAGACACTTAAATAACCTTATCACTTTTCCAATAAAGAGAATGGTTCTGTGACAACAATAGCACTGCCCCTCCTGTATGGTCTGACTTCCCTTTCTCTAAGGGGCTTCAAACCCATCAGTTTCCTGGACGTGAGCTAATTAACAACAGCTAGCTTTGAAGAGGAGAGATATACCTTTGTGTCCACATTAAAGATAGTCAAACACTACCTAGACAAAGCACAAGCTCTGAATCACTCAGAGGGAGACTCCCAACAAGGCACTGTCCTATCCCAGGGATGCTGGAGAGGCAGTATGGCATAGTAGATAGGACATGGGACTTGGAGTCAGGAGTCATGGCTTCCAGTCCTATCTTAGTAATTGTATGATCTTTACTGCATCACTTAACTTGGATCCCTAGCAGTAAGTACAGTGCCTAGCACATAGTAACACTTCATCAATGCTAATTGGATATTGAACTTCTCTGTACCTCAGTTTCCTGATTTCAAAAATGAAGAAGGAGGGTTGATGGCTACTGAAGTCTTTTGCATTCATGTTAAAGCGGGAAAGCTATACCCCTGGCATACGAGTCCATATTGTTACCCAAGCTAAATGACACTGTGAAGCAAGTCTTCATGGGGAAATATTTTGGCATCAATAATACGTGCATTTATAAAAAGTCATACTGAAATGCATGTTGTGCCATGGGTAACTTTCTGTCTTTTATATGACACTAGGACCAGCTCTGCTCTTCTGATCTCTATCTATTATGAGAGGGAGGTTTTCTTTAGTGCTTTGCTTTCATATTTTAATTCCTCAGTCATTTCGTTTTCCATGCTTCCCCCTGACTGATCCAGATATCTCCCCCAGACTTCTCATCAGGTTAATCCACTCAGGTTTGTCATTGATCTCTGGGATGGATCTTTCCTCATTAGGTGAGTGGAAACTCAGTGATTTTGACACAGAGAATTATTAAACTGCCTACCAAAGTGAAGGTCTACAGAGTCCTTGTGCTGACCTCATTGCTGTATGCCTGTGAATCCTAGACAGTATACCAGCACCATGCCAGGAAACTGAATTATTTTCATTTGCATTCTCTTAGATTCTGAAGATCACCTGCCAAGATAAAGTATGAGCCACTGAGGGCCTTTTCTGAGCTAAACTGCCAAGCATTCAAACTCTACTACAGACGGCACGGCTCTGATGTGTTGGCCATGTTGTTTGACTCCAAATGTACATTTGCCTAAAAGATTATTTTATAGAGGACTCATGCAAGGATGTAGCTCACACAGCTGTTGGCCAGAAGAAGTAGTACAAGGATGCTCTTAAGGTTTCTTTGCAGAACTTTGGGATTGATTGGAAGATGTTATACAGAAGGAGCATGATAAGTCCACATCAGAGAAGGCGCTGTGCTCTATGAGCAAAGCAGAATTGCAGTAGCTCAAAAGAAATGGGAGATGAGAAAATTTGGACCTATGTCCATTCCAAATGTTTGCATGGACTGTTTGTGCCCGACCTGTGGTAGAACCTTCAGAGCTTATGCTGGTCTGATCAGCCTCAGCCTGACACTCTGTATCTTGACCCTGACCCTGACAGTGATGTTGTTTGGTTCTCATCAAGAATAAAGGATAACAATTGAGAGGCATAACTGTTGCCTGCCCTGTGGCTTCACTGATTGTTCCTGTGACACCCCAAATGAAAATCTCCCTATGCTGCTCATCATCACCCCATGGATTGTCTCAGCCATTAAAGACATTCCCTCTATTTTTGGACTTGTCTCTCTAGTAACAAGTTCAGTATCTGGCACAAAGTAATTTCTTAGATGTTTTTCATTCCATGCCATACCATACCAAGCCACACCACACCACACCATTCCATTCCATGCCATACCATACCACGCCACACCACACCACACCATACCATACCATACTATTCCATTCAATTCATTCATACACTAGAATATAGCATTCTCCTGTATCCTCCTGAAGAGCAGAATTGATTTAGTTTTTTCTTTGTATGCACAGCATCTAACAAAAAGTCTAGCGCACAGTAGGTACTTAATAAATATTTGTCAAGTTGAATCACACAATTCTCTTCATGTGCCAAGGACATCCAGTAACAGGTGGGAGCACCAGGATTTAACCTCAGGTGATTTACTACTCTATCCAGTGCCCTCCAGAGATCACACTCCGTTCTCTCCTTATGTGAATCCTATAGACCTCTGGCTTCACAGAAATTCTCCCAGGGATTGGCAATATCCCAGCCCCTCTAATCTCCCATCTGGTCTCAGTCAAAACCAGGAGGTGCGTGGGGAGGCAGAGGTTCTCAGATACTCCCAAGCCTCACACAACCTTCAGACTCTTCCCTATGCAAGAGATTTCAATGTATGTGATCCAAGTGAGACCCTTGCTTCTCAAATCTAAGACTACAAGCTGAATCTTTTAGAAGGAACTTTCTAGCCCCTATTTCTGCTCTGCCTAAGACCAGAAAGATCTCCAAAGTCACTTTGGTTTTTAGAGGATAAACCCAGAAGAAGGAAAACACACACACACATCAAAAATGCTGATAGAGAATTAGTGGGATGAGGATGTTGATGATTCTGTCTCTTATTTTTTAAGCCCCTTTCCCTGTTAGGTGAGGATTTGTTGAGTTTTTTCCTTCTAAAATAACTCATACTTTGGGTTTGAGAAAAAGGAACAGTTGAAGAGGAGCAGAGGAAGACAGGAAGGGATTGTTTTGTCCTGTCCTCTTTTTTTCTTTGCTTTTAAGATTAATCTTGCCATAATCCTTAGTGTTATTACTTACAGTGTCAGAGAAACTCCCAAAGAAGGGTGGTGAGATATGAGAGACAAGCCCCTCTCCCCCCACTATAGAAGCTGAGCCAAAAAGGGAAGTATGCTTTGGACTTGAAGTTACAGACTTGGACTAGAGAACTTGAAAGGGTCTGAGAGATAAACCTGTCTAATTCCTTCCCATTACCCATTCATTAATTTACTCCTTCAGCAAAAACTTGCTAAGCACATCCAAAAATAGCTGACAGTTCCATAACAATTTGATATTCCCTTTACATACATCATCTGAATTGAGCCTAGTCACAACTTCGATTTTACAGATGCGACATGAGACTCACTGAAGTAAAGTGACTTGTAAAGTAAGAAAGGTGAGATCCAAACCCAGACCTTCTTTATGGACATTCCACGTTGCTTTATACATATGCTTTGTATATATTCTGTGTAATGCATTGCGATAAGTGCTGGCCATAATGCAAAGATCAGTCTAGCTCTTGCCCTAGCCTCTCTCTCCAACTTAAACTCACAGAGGAGAGATGAATTCTGTCAGTTCAAGGTTTTCTGTGGGTTTATACTCCTAAAACTATAGCTCATGAGCCCCTATCAGGGCACTTATTTTTAATAATCAGCTAGAAGACACAATTAGTTAAAAGTAAAGGTATTTACCAGGAAGGCATGGTAAGAACAGTAGTAACAAAACATTCCCCCAATAAACCTGCAGCATATTCCTCTCCACACATCAGTGGGAAAAGTAGGTACCCATATAGAATGCACTAGTGAGAGGTGTATACTAGTAGAAAGGTGGAGAATATATATCCAAGCAATTCTTCCTCTTCCCTCCCCTACCCCAACCAATGCAACTGCAAGAACTCGGTATCTTTTCTCTTCTTAGGCTATCCTTATGTTGACTGCTCAGATTTTTGGAGTTCCAATCTGTGAGATCCAGTATCTCATGCTGGTAAAGTAGTTTTGCTGTAAGACACCATGGACAATGGAAAGGAGAAGAGAGAAAAATCTATTCCTTCTTAAGAAATGAGAAAATATTTTCTTCTAGAGCAGAATTCTACCATTTCTGGCTCTCTTTTCATCAGTGCTTAGAGTAGTCTCCTGCCTCTACTCACTCTTTAGATCTGGAGTTCCCAACTTTTTTCAGTCCCTGTACCCTCTGACTTTGAGAAGATCTCCTCGTAACCCTATTCAATGTTTAAAAAAAAATTCTATGGTTTACCATGCATATACTCATAAGAAAGAAAGAGATTAATTCCAACAGAATAGGATGCTTATTATTTGCTACAATCTGTATTTCCTTGACAAATTTCTCATATTCTCTAGCAAAATGTGATTGGGGACCCTACCCTAGAGAGTGTTGTGCTAGTTTTGAAGACCATGGGGGACATGGCTGATTCTTTAGCTTAGGAATTGGTTGACAAACTATAACCTGAGGGTTGAACCCTGTCACTGGCCTATGAGCTGTGTAAAATTTTTAAAAACATTTTAAATTCTGTTAAACCTATATTTAAAAAAGTTAAAACCACTCTTAGCTCACTGGTCATACAAAAAAAAGTGGTGGGCCAGATTTGTCCCATGGGACCTAGTTTGCTAACCCCTAATTTATATATTAAAACTTTGATCTTAATAGATCTTATCTTAAATATAATTCAAGGGATTGGGTTTTTCTTTGGTAGTGCTAGGACATTTAGGTAAAACCATTGCCACAACTAGGGTAGAACAATGAGGGTACTTTTTTAGAGTGCAAAACCTTTAGAAGTTACTGACCATGTTTACTGCACTTCAGTGCTGTAGAAACACCTGAGCTTCACACTTAGTAAAAACAGTTATAATTAGATTCTACCTGATGACATACTTTCCTCTTCCCAGCCTGCCTTAATGCTGAAGACATCTTGATTCCCAGCTGAACATTGTCCCTCCTACCTCAGATTCTAGATACTTTACCAGATATGTGACCCTGGATACATCGGTGAATCTCTCCAAGCATCAGTTTTCCTCATCTGTGAAATGGGAAGAATAACAGGATGAAACTTGATAGAATATTTTTATGAGGATCAAGTCAGATCCTCTGCCTTTAGAGCCAGTACTTTTCCATTCTGATATAGATGTAGATATGGATACAAATGTGGATATGGATATAGATGTGGATATGGATATAGATATAGATATAGATGTGGATATGGATGTAGATGTGGATATGGATAGAGATGTGGATATAGATATAGATGTGGATGTAGATATAGATATAGATGTGGATATGGATGTAGATGTGGATATGGATATAGATGTGGATATAGATATAGATGTGGATATAGATATAGATGTGGATATAGATATAGATGTAGATATGGATATAGATATAGATGTGGATATGGATATAGATGTGGATGTGGATATAGATATAGATGTGGATATGGACATAGATATAGATGTGGATATAGATATAGATGTGGATATGGACATAGATATAGATGTGGATATAGCTATAGATGTGGATATGGATGTAGATATAGATATGGATATGGATATAGATGTGGATGTGGATATAGATGTGGATATGGATGTAGATGTGGATGTGGATATAGATATAGATGTGGATATGGATATAGATATAGATGTGGATATGGACATAGATATAGATGTGGATATGGACATAGATATAGATGTGGATATAGATATAGATGTGGATATGGATATAGATATAGATGTGGATATGGATATAGATATAGATGTGGATATGGATATAGATGTGGATGTGGATATAGATATAGATGTGGATATGGACATAGATATAGATGTGGATATGGACATAGATATAGACGTGGATATGGATATAGATATGGATGTGGATATGGACATAGATATAGATGTGGATATAGATATAGATGTGGATATGGATATAGATATAGATGTGGATATGGATATAGATATAGATGTGGATATGGATATAGATGTGGATATGGACAAAGATGTGGATATAGATAGATATTCATGTACATATAAGGATATATATTATAAAATACATGTCATATATAAGTATATGTATATATGGGGGGAGGGAGAGAGAGGGATAAGGAGAGATACACAGAGAGGAAGAGATAGAGAGACAGACAGAGAGAGACAGAGAGAAACAGTCAGCTAGAGACAGAGGCAGAAATGCAACTCTGGGTTCTATGCAGAGTAATTTTAAGAGCCAAATTTGCAACACGATTTTAACCAGTTAGGGGGCACTGGTTGATGGCTGGTGAAAGAAATACCATGGGAATTGTGGAAGACAATAACCTGGAGGTTCATTAGACCGAATGATGGCTCTAGTGTCTCAGAATCTGGGTTCAAATCCTACTAATGCTTTTTAGCTTTGGGGCCTTTGACAAGCCTCTTCATTTACTGAGCCTCAGTGTCCCCATCTGTAAAATGAAAGGTTGCACTTGAAAGGGAAGATGTGTCATAACTGGAGATAAACCTTAGACTTTAGGAGAAGGGATATCACAGAAAAATCCTAGCATGGCTAAAATCAACCAACCAGTGAATGAGGATTTAATAAACACTTACCATGTGACTGATACTATGTCTGTGGAGGCTAGGTGACTTGTGCAAGGTCACACAGATAGTGAGCACTGAAGGAAGGGTTTGAACCTGCGTCCTCTGATTTTGGAGTCAGGGTTAACGCATAGATAAATGACTGTGAAGTATATACAAAGTCCAAATGATTTTGAAAGCTAGAGAGAATAAGTCCAAGGACCAGGAAAGGAGTCCTATAGGATATGGCAGCTGAGATACCTTTCAACGTAATCATTTGATTTAACAAATCTTTATTAAGTAACTCAAGAAAGCACCTGCCCACTAGGGCCTTATATTTTACTAGGAGAAAACCAAAATGTCCCCAGATAAGTAGATGCAAATAGACTAAATAATACAATGTAACTTTATGGGGGAGAGAGTTGTTGCTTGTCCTTTGTTTATGAAGATGACCAATGGAGTCCCAAGGGTCATGACTTGTGCATTCATTGGATTTAAATAAGGTGGAGCTACACAAAGTCATCAGCCTCACTCTCCCAGAGTGAGTGCTAAGACAAGTCCAGTGCTAAGACAAAAATCAAGATGACTGATGATGGCCTTGGTGTCTGATGTTTGACCAAGCTCTGCTTCAATCACCTTCATGGCCATGGGAATGAATTGTTCTCATCCGCCCATTCTGCCTGGGGAAGCTTTCGCATTCTCAGGGTAGACATCCTCCTAGCTCACTGATGCGTTTGAGATCTGTCAGTTACCCTCAGTCTGGTTTAGCCTATCTGCCATGATGGTTTCCCAAGGGTGTGGCTGCTGCACATGCTATGGCTTTTTGGAAAAACAGATGAAAGTCGGGTGCTGGTGGACAACAAAAGTAGATGAGCAGCCCTGAGAAGGGCTTGGTAAGTCCTCCCACTGGAGGTGCTAGTCCTCTTTGAAGAGTGCATTCACTAACAGATCCAGACTATGGGAAAGAGCCCCTGAGTTGTGACTGAAGGAAGTTCAGGATTCTAAGAATTAGAGAGGAGAGGGTGCTTGCAGGCATGTGGGATGGCCCATGCAAAAGCCCTGGGAGACCACGATTTCTGGCAGGTCCTATTGAGGTGGGAATGCTCTAGGCTTGGAAGGTCCAGGCACTGACTATGTGTACTGCCCCAAAGCCAGCCTCACTACATTTGGAAGGCTCACTAGCAAGATCTTGGCTATGGATGCTTTTAGCCACAGCAGCTCACAAAGATCGTCTACCAGGGGATTGCTGGAGGGAGCACCCATGCTAATGAAATTAAAGATAGAGCATCAAGAACAGTCACAAAAACTATCTCCATACTGTTCAGAGTTGGAAGATCCCTAGGGGCCATCTGGTCCAATGCCTACCTCATAAAGGTCCCCTCCTACAATATGGCTGAGGAATTGTCATTCACCTTTTGCCTGAAGATGGTTAATGAAGGGAGCCAGCTACCACCTGGAGTAGGGCATCCATTTTCTTCAACAGCTCTGCTTGGTGGGAGGTTTCTTCTGGCATCAAGTCTCCATTGGCTTCCTAGTAACTTTGATATATCACTCTAACTATGTCCTCTGAGTCCAAATGTAACAAATCCAATCCATGTCTATAACACAGACTTTTAAATACCTTAATGCAAGTACTTAAGTCTCTTTTGAGTCTTTGAGACTCCTTTGAGTATTCTCTTCTCCAGGCTACATGCACTCTATGCCAATCCTGAGATGGCATCATGTCCCTCTGCCACCCTGGTTGCATTCTTCTGGCTGTTATCTAGCTTATTAATGCCCTCCCTTTCATGTGGAAAAGGAACAAAGTGCTGCAAGTGTTGTCTGCCCAGGGCACTAGACAGATGAGCTCACATTTCTTATTCCAGAAAACCAAGTCGCTCTTAGTGCCACTCAAAGATATGGTCATCTTTTTGACTGCCATATCATACTGGTAACTCATATTGTGTGAGCAGCCCAGTATCACCTCCAGATCTTTCTCAGGCAAATGGCTGTATAAACTTGTTCCCCTTCTTGTATTTGTAAAGCTGAGTTTTTGAACCCAAGTAGAAAACTTTTCATTTATCACTTACATTTTACCTTATTATGAGTCAGTCCTAGCCTTTCAAGATCCTTTTGGATTCTGATTTGGTGGATCCTAGCATTGTATTACTTTCAGATTTTATGAACAAGTCATCTATACTTTTCTCAAAGTTACTGTTAAGAAAATTAAACAGTTCAGCACCAAATACAGACACCTTGGGCACTCCCACCGCAGACTTCCTGCCGTGCTCATATTAGACCATTCATGATTATTTTGTGTCAGGTTATTCAAAGTAGTTCTGAATTGTGCTACCATCTAGCTTAGATCTCTCTTCCTCTTTTACAAGAATATCATGAGATGTAAAAGTCTAGATAAACTAAAGTTATAGCAGTCTCCTAATCTATGAGTGGTAGAGCATTCCGAGCTCATATTGGCTTGATTAGCCTCCAATGGACACGCTGTAACTTGACACTCACACTGTGATGTCATTTAGAGTCTTCTTTGAGAACAAAGAACAACTACCGACCAACCAACCAATCTATGAGTTTACTATTATCTGTCCAAAAAGAAAGTAAGGTTATTCTGGCATGATCTTTTCTCAATGAAAGTGAGACATATTAATTAGCTTTTTGTGAGTCCCACTTCCTTCTCTAAATGCTCACTGTCTCTCTAATATGTTTTATCTAGAATTTAGCCAGAAATTGAAGCCAAGTTTTCTGAACTAGAGACTTACAGTTCCATTCTCTTCCCTAACTTGAAACTCCAGACATTTGTCTTTCTCTGGTCCTGTGGACCTTCTAGTTCCCCATAATATTTCAGATATAGCAGGTAACTTGGCAAAAGTATTCACCAGTCCTTTCTGATTTCAGTTGAACAACCCATAGGGATAAGGACTAGAAATTTGATGTCATTGGTACAGAGAACTCTCAGACAAGGAAATTCCCTCAACAAACCAGGTCACCAGATCACCATCTTCTCTCCAATTTAGACTTAGTGTCTGAAAGTTGCCCAGAGGACTGAGAGGCTTAGTTGGTTTGTCCAAATGATAAAGCTAGCTTATGTCAGAAGCATGATTTGAATGCAAGTCTTTCTGGTTCTGAGGCCAGCTGTCTATCTATTCTGTAACACTGCCTCTTAACTAATTCCTGTGCTTATAGGTAAATCAGATATACCAAGGGAGAGAAATTCAGACAAATTCTCACTAATCCCTAATTGAAATTTCTCCTGCCCTACTCTAGACTAACCAGATATTGCTTGCCTAACAAAAGTATTTCCCTAAAGCAATAAAAGACAGACATTTTAAACTAGTAGTGATAATGTAGAGGGTTGGTTTTCACCAAATCTGCATGGCAAATGCCCGTGCTGCCAGGTTGTCATTTCAGATGCCCAGATAGCTGCTTCTCTCTCTTTATCCTTCACTCATGTTAGTAAATGCCAACATTTCTATGGGACCAAGAATCAGAAAATTTCTCTCTGTACTTAAGTTCCCTCATCTGTAAAATGGGATAACAGCAACAACTACTTCCCAGGGTTACTTTGAGACTCCAGTGAGATGATGCATGTAAAGTATTTGCAGACTTTAAAATCAGGAAGCTGCTATTACCATGACAAGGATATAAATTGAACCTGTGATGTCACTGATTAAAGGGAATTCTTAAAGAAGAGAAATCTCTCTACCAGGGCAAGTTAGCACATTCTCTAGAGCAGTGACAGGTTAAATGATCTTCTGAGGGTCACACAACCACCACCACTACCACCACCCCACCATCACCACCAACACTACCATCACCACAGCCACCATCCTGCCATCATTACCCCTGCCACCCCCACCATCACTACCACCATCCCCATCCCCATCTCCATCACCACCAGCACCACTACTACCACCACGACCACTCTACCACTTCCATCTTCAACACCAGCACTACTACCACCCTACCATCACCACCACCACCACTGCTACCCCCGCCACCACCATCACCAACAACATCACTCTCCTTATCCTTATTGTCATTATGCCTTATATTGCTATAATGCTTTACAGATTATAAGCTGCTTCCTAGGTAATATTCTCACTTGAACTAACACTGAATGAATGCCTACTGTATTCAGGGCAGGCCCTCCAATTCCAAGTCTGGGACTGTTTCAATTCTGCCACATCCAATAAATAAAAGCAGTTGACATTTATATAATACTTAAGATTTATAAACTGCATTTTACATGAATTATTTGAACTTCTAAACAACCCTGTCAGATGTACATACTAAAGCAGGCATTTTAACATTTTGCAGATGATAAAACACCTGAAAAGTTGCAGGACTTTGCCCTTCATCATTTTTCTTTTAAGTCCTGAAGGCAAGTTTTGAACTCAGGTCCTCCCAATGCTCGGCATGATGCCTTTAGGTGTACTATAATGAGAAAATAACTGTAGTACAGCCTTCCCACTTTATAAATGAGTATGAGGGCTGAACAGAGGAAGGGACTGGATGATTAACATTCTGCTCCATGAAAGGCTTTCAGAGAACCAGTTGCCAGCCAGGTCTCCAGCTCAGGGCCCTTCCAAGGTCATAACATGCTTCAGAACCTGAGTCCTCACCTCCTTCTCCCTACTACCCCCAACCCTAAACGCTAGGAATGTGATTGAAACCCAGCAGCAGGGTACCTGGGACATGCAACTGCTCCAGTCATTTCTTTGTCTTTAAAATGCCATATAATTGCTAATGTAATTAGCAGTGTATACAGAGGGGGCCTGTGCAATCACGGGGCCTAAGATCAAGTAATTAATGTTCTGTCAACAGAACAGCAACTGTTTCATTAACAACTGCTTGGATCTGGAAACGAGCATTGTCACATGCAGACAGAGCAACTTCAACAGTATCAACTCAACTGATTTCCTTTTAAAAATCATTAAAAATCAATCCACCCAAAGCAAAAACAATGCAACCAACCTTCAGACCCTCACTTTCCGGGTCAAAGGAAAAACAATCAACCAAAAAACCAGGGAGAGAGGAAGGGAGAAAGAGGGAAGGAGGGAAAGAAGAGGGAGGTGTGGGAGGGAGGAGGGAGGGAAGAGATGCATGAAAGGAGGAAGGAAGAAAGAGAGGGAGGAAGGCAGGAAGGTAGGCAGGAGAGGCGGGGAGAAAGGAAGGGAGAGAATGAGGAAAGGAAGGGACGAGGGTGGCAGAAAGGAAAGGAAAGGAGGCAGAAAGGAAGGGTGGCAAACAGGGAGTGAGGAAAGGACACCTAGACTAGGGAGATTACACAATGGAACATTAATCTGAAGTCAGAGTCCCAGTTGTTCCACTAACTGGGTAGGTGTGACCAACTTACTTAACTATTCTAAGCCTCAGTTTCATTTGGAAAATTAGAACAGTCAATAAGCAATTATTAAGTACCTACTGTGTGTCAGGCACTGTGCTAAGCACTGGGGATACAAAAAGTGGCAAAAGAAAGTTCCTGCCCTCAATGAACTTACACGGAGGAGAGAACTTGCAAATAAATGTATACAAAGCAATCTATATGCAGGTTAAATAGAAAACCATTAAAAGAGAGAAGGCACAAGAATTAAGAGGGAAGACTTCCTGTAGAAGGTGGGATTTTAATTGGCATTTAAAGCCAGGGAGTTTAGTAGCTGGAGTGAGGAGGGAGAGCATTCCAGGCATGGGGAACAGCTCAGAGAAAATATATGGAACAGAGTGATGGAGTGGGTCTTGTCCATGGAAGAGCTGTAAGGATTTAGAGCCTGAGGGAATCCCATAAATCGTCTAGTCTGGCTCCTTCATCTTACAAATGAGGAAACTGAGACCTCAAAGGCCTCTGTGTCATACAGGGAGGAAATAGCAGAAGCAGGTTTTGAAACAAGGTCCTCCAAGTCCTATATCAGTCTTCCTTCCTATCCCATGCTCTCCAGCTTGAATGGGTGCTGAAGCAAAGATTATTTGTCATCTTTAAAGAGTTAGGCAGAATGTAAGCCAATTTGAGGTCAGGAAGACTACTCATCTTTTCTGTCAAAGGAAGTAAACTCCAGTGCAGCCTAGGGAGAGAGCCAGAGCTTGAGTTTTTGTTTCATCAATTTATTTTAGTTCAATATTTAAAATAATTGATGGCTTTCTTTTTAAAATCATATTCTCCTCTCTTTCCCCATTTTTGTACTCATCCCCCCCATCCCTAGCCTACAGAAACAATTAAGCAAAATCAATTGACCCTGTAGCCAAGTTTGGTCTGCCAGTCTAGGCAACATTCTGCCTACAATATCTCCCACTTCCTCAAGGGGAGGAATGACTTTCACTTCTTCATCCTTTTTCCAGTACCAAGACTGATCATTAGAAGTCCATAGTGTTTGGCTTCATTTTGTTGGTTTTTTTCTATTTTCATTATTGTAATCACTGTATACATTATTTTCCAGGTTCTGTTTGCTTTGTCCCACATGTTAGACTTCACGGGGATGAATTTTGACCTTCAGCATGGCCAGGATAAATCACCTTATCTTTGACTTTCTTCTCTCTGCAAAGGGGAGAGTGACACTTGTACTCTGATAGCACCTCTAGAATGTGAAAGGATTCCATTCCTTTGAGGGTTTTGTTGCTCTATCACCCACCATAGAGTTGTCATAGAAACTGAAAGCAAGCTACAAATGTCTAAACACATCCTGAAAGGTTCTGTCTCAGGTTGAGGTCAATTAGCAACTGTCCTACTGTTTGGGGAAACTGACATCCCCTATTTCTGTTCTGATTGCTTGGAAAAGGAGGGAGGAGGACAGTAGGAAGAGAAAGTAGGAAGACCCTTGGCCTGGAAAGTCAAGAGGTTTGGATTCTAGTTCTGACCCTGCCCCTAGTCAGACCTTTAGTAAGTCACCTGGCCTTCATGATCCTCAGTTTTCCCCAACAGGAAGATGAGGATGGATACAAGATTTCTCTTAACTCTGGATTTGGTGTTCACACGATCACAGGTCTAAAACCAGAGGGACCTTAAAAGTCATCCAGGCTGATCCCCTCCTTTTATATATGAAAGAACAGAGGCCCAAAGAGGTGACTCACTTTGACCAAGATCACATAGATAGGAACAGTAGAGCTGGAATTTCAACCCAAGTCCTCTGACTCTGAAGTCAGTCTGCTTTCCACTGTATCATGCTGCCTATTGGTCGCTGAATGAATGAATGAATGAATGAGCTTACTATGTGCCAGGCACTGTGTTAAATATTGGGAGAACAAGTACAAAAACTAGGGCAGTCCCTATCCTCAAGGAACTTATTTTTTTACTTAACTATTTAATGTATTTATTTTCAATTTTCAACATTCACTTCCACAAGTTCTAAATTTTCTCTTCCTTCCTTCCCCTACCTCTCCAAGATGGAATGTGATCTTACATGGGCCCTATACATACATTCCTATTGAATATATTTTCACATTAGTCATGTTGCACAGAAGAATTATAACAAATGAGAGAAACACTGAGAAAAAACAAAACATACCAAAAGAGAAAAAAGTCTGCTTCAGTCTGCAATCCAACTCCAGAGTTCTTTCTCTGGATGTGGATGGCATTTTCCATCATGAATCCTTTGGAAAAGTTTTAGGTCCTTGCGTTGCTGGGAAAGGCTAAGTCTATCAGAAACAATCCTCACACACAATGGCTGTTGCTGTACACAATGTTCTCCTGGTTCTGCTCACTTCACTCAGCATCAGTTCATATAAATCTTTACAAGTTTTTCTGAAGTCCACCTACTCATCATTTCTTATAGCAAAATAATATTCCATTATATTCATATCCCACAACTTATTCAGCCATTCCCCAATTGATGGGCATCCCCTTGATTTCCAATTCTTGGTCACCACATAAAAATGAGCTACTATAAATATTTTTGTACATGTGGATCCTTTACCCATTTTTATGATCTTTTTGAGATAAAGCCCTACAAGCGAGATTGCTGGGTCAAAGAGTATACACATTTTTATAGCATAGTTCCAAATTGGGCGTAGTTCCAAATTGCTCTCCAGAATGGTTGGATCAGCTCACACCTCCACCAACAATGAATTAAGAGTTACAATTTTTTTCCTATTACTGTTTTTCATTTATTTATTTATTCATTCATTCATTTATTTAACTTTTTACATTAATTTCTACAAAATTTTGGGTTCCAAATTTTCTCCCCATTTGTCCCCTCCCCCCACTCCAATACACCGAGTATTCTAATTTCCCCTATCACCAATCTGCCCTCTCTTCTATCATCCTTCCCTTCCCTTGTCCCCATCTTCTCTTTTGTCTTGTAGGGCCAGATAACTTTGTATTCCCCATTACATGTATTTCTTATTTCCTAGTAGCAAGAACAATACTCAACAGTTGGTCCTAAAACTTTGAGTTCCAACTTCTCCCCATCCCTCCCTCCCCACCCATTCCCTTTGGGAAGGCAGGCAATTCAATATAGGCCATATATGTGTAGTTTTGCAAATGACTTCAATAAAAGTTGTGTTGTGTAAGACTAACTATATTTCCCTCCATCCTATCCTGCCCCCCATTGTTTCTATTCTCTCTTTTGATCCTGTCCCTCCCCAAGTGTTGAC
>CM053769.1:103442147-103463277 GCA_028658325.1 Potorous gilbertii
GAGAGGGAGGGGGGTGGGGGGGTAAAAAAAATCTAAGTTTTTTGGTAGTGATTGTAGAACATTAAAAAAATAAATAAACAAAATAAAAAAATAAAATAAAATAAAAGGATTTAGATTTTTAAGAGGAGGAGACTATATAGCAAACTGGCAAAAGGTGAAATAATGTTCCCTGGTGTCCCAGGGAAGGCAAGTTGATCTATGGGAGAGTTAATTACCATGCCCTGTCTAGAAGCAATGCTACTTTAATTAGCTTGCCCAAATCAGGAGGTAGAATATGGGGATGACGAGGACAGAGATATTTCTACCTCTACCTCTCTGGGGTTCCTTCATGATGCAGATAAGATCTCACCTTCCACAAGAGGCCTTTCCCCTTTTCCCCCAGGTAGTGGTGCCTTCACCTTCCCACCGCTCTGGATATGGCCTGTACCTACTGTGTTATTTACATTGTGTCTTCTCCACTGGAATGGAAGTTTCCTGAGGCCAGGGGCTATTTCCCCTTTTCTTTGTACCCAGTGCTTACCATGCCTTGCACATTGATTCACTGAGTCTTCTTGACCAGTTTGCTGGATGTTGCTTGTTTTAGTTTACATTTCTCTTCGTGATTTGGGGCAATCTTTTATGTAGCTGTTAATGGCTGGAATTTCCTCTTTTGAGATCTATTTATTCACATCTTTTCAACTTTATCATTCTAAGGATGGATGGGTGCCGAACAGAAGGCACTAGCCTGAATTTGCACAGAGAAGCTTGGACATAATGAGTGTCTGAAGCCAAATATTCCAACTACAGATCAAATGCCCTCTTTCTACTGGGCCCTGCTACCTATATTTGTTACTCTATCTCCTGGTGCACCTTAATGCTTCATGGACATGTAGTATCATTGGCACTGACAACTGAGGCAATCTTACTAGAGGTCCCCAAATTTCCAGGTCAGGGATTTTCTGCTGAGATCACACTGCTTCCCTTTGCCACCCCAACCATCTCACTTATTGTTCTTTGTTGGAGTGGGGGACTATTCTGTGAAAACACATTCTTGGTAAATAAAAGAGCATAACTATGTTGGCTCCTTGGTACCCTTAACCAACAGTTCCAAATTCCATTGTATGTGTGTCTCATTACTGTTAGCCTACTCCCAAAGGAAAAAAAAAGGATGTACATGCCCCTGACATCCCTCTCCCCCCCAACTTTCAACCTCTTGCTCTGGGAACAGCAATCAAATCAATTCCAGTGTTCCTGGAAAGGAGGTGTTCCTAGCTCACGGTCCATTGCAATTACAAATGCTCCAATCCAAATGCTCATGTGTATGCCTCCATCTCAGGGTCTAGTGGAGCATGTTTGAGTATAAGGAAAGAACCCTGATTTTGAAAGTGGAGAACCTTGGCTCAGCATGCCCTTTGACGAGGAAGAGGATGGAAATGATGACATTGATGGTCTATATTATGTTTTTAGGTTCACTAAGTACTTTGCATGCAATCTCTCATTTGAGCCTAATGACAGCCCTGTGAAAGGCACATAGAATGAAAGAAATTGGCAGCTGGAAGGGACCTGAGGTACCATCTTGTCTAAACCATTTGTTTCAGTCATGTCCTACTTTTCATGACCCCATTTGGGGTTTTCTTGGCAAAGGCACTGGAGTCTTTGCCATTTCCTTCTCTAGCTCACTTTATAGATGAGGAAACTAAGGCAAATAGAGTTCAGTGATATGCTTAGGATCATATAACTATTAAGTGTCTGAGGCTAGATTTGAACTCAGATCTTCCTGACTCCAGGCCTGGCACTCTATCCACTGGCCACTTACCTGCCTTAATCCCAGCACTTCTTAAACTATAGGTCACAACTGAAGGGGTCATGAGTGGAAAAAGTTTAAGAAGCCCTGGTCTAAACCATATAAGGGGGGAAAAGTCCTTAGTATAACATCCCCAGTAAGTTGTCAATTCTACCCATTCTATAGATGAGAAAACTGATGATGAGTTTAAATGACTATCTTAGGACCTGAAGCAGGATTTAAAACCAACTCTTCCTCACTTCAAGGGCAGCTCTGTCAGCTGTGCCACTGCCTCAGTGACCCTGAGCAGGACTGAGTTCAGCTTCTACTTCTCACATTTACTGTCTGAGTGACCAAGGCAGGTCACAGGTACTGAGTTATTTCTTTATATACAAAATGGAGATGATAAGACCTGCTATACCCACCAGGCAAATCAGGTGGGTTTGGGGGGTAGGGTGGAGAGTAGTGGTAGCAATGGAAGATGACAGCTTAGAGGGTAGTGCAACCTTAGGTGTCCTAGGAAAAAACTCTCCAGCATCACCCCCAAGGGGGTTGCAAAGAAATAACACCTGTAGAGACAGGTGTCCCAGTGATGAACTGCTGGGTAGGATTGCTTTGTGTAGCTGCTAGGGGAGGTAGAAGCCCTAGGATGCAATTTGTCACAAAGAGGAAGGATGTCCCTGAATCATTGTGCCCTGGGATAGAGCCCCCTTGGCCTGGTGCTAGCTACACTGCTTATATTCTCTACCTCCCAGGCTTGTTGGCAGGAAAGCGTTTCCTCGACCATAAATGACTCTATAACTGTGAGCTTTTGTTGTTATTATCAACAGGGTAATGGGGATGTCATGAGGATAAAATATTTTGTGGATGAATGGCTGTGGAGAGCCTCAAGTCATAGAAAATGCAGGGTAAATTTATTGTTGGTGCTTAAGACTTGAGAGCAAGAGCTCGTTTTCAGGCTCACTGAAATAATGGCAAGAAAAAGACAGAAATGAAGACTTTCTCAAGCTGGAGGGAGACAATTAGTCCAATTCTCTTTATTTTAGAGGTGAGGCAGCCCGGAGAGGTTGAGACTTTCCCCAAATCATACATCGAGCATGGATCAAATCCCCAGACTGCCCACACAACTGCAGCTGCATTTTTTGGATGCCGGGGCTGATCAGGATCAACATGAGAAAAGAGATCGACATCTTCTAGAGACAGTCATTCCACTCCTTATCCCACCCCCTCATCTTCTAGCTGTGGGAACAGGCTCAGGAGAGAAGCTTTTCTGTTCATGGCTAGCCTCTCCAAGTTCGTTCCGTAGGGGTAACTCGGCAGTTTTTGTTTTTAATAATCCCCAATTTTTGCAGCAAGACACTCCCCCTCCTTCCCATTCTCTGTCCAGGTTTCTGTCTCTCTGTTACTCTTGCTCTTTTTATCCGTGTCTCTTGGGGTAGCTAGGTGGTACAGTGGATAGAGCACCAGATCTGGGTCAGACTCATCTTCCTGAGTTCAAATCTGACCTCAGACACTTATTAGCTGTGTGACTAAGCAAGCCACTTAGCTCTGCTTGCCTCAGTTTTTCCCTCTGCAAAATGAGCTGGAGAAGGAAATGCAAACCACTCCAGTATCTCTGCCAAGAAAACCCCACATGGAGTCACAGAGTGAAATGACTGAACAAGAATATGTCTCTCTCTCTCTCCTTTCCCAGTCTCTGTCTCTGTCTCTCTGTCTCTCTCCCTCTCTCTCTTTCATCCCCACCCACACACATGCATGCATGCACACATCCATTGTGCTATCTTATATGTATTTGTTCCTAGCAGTGACCATATGTGTTGAACTACCTTCAACATAAAGTCATTCCAAAGTTGCTCTCTAAATCCCTGCACAAAATCTGAGCTGGGAGAGGTCATTTACCCAAACAACAGATGAAGCAACTAAAGCCTAAAGGAAGGATGTGGCTTGGCAAGTTTGTGGCAAAGCCTGGTCTATAAAGCTCATGCCTTGTACTTTCTCTAGCATGACACTGTTGTCTGCATTGGCCACAACTGGCCTGATCTCACTGCTCATTTGATCCAATCATTCTACTTCATCCTTCACTGAGTCACTGCCCTGGGTGACTAACTAGCTATCAAAAGGGTTTCCTTAGACACAGATCTGACCGGTCACTACTTTCCTCAATAAACTTCAGTGGCTCTCCACTGTCTAGAGCAGAGATGTCAAATATAGACTACAAGAGCATATGGCCCACCAGGGCCCTTGAAAATACATTAAAATGTAAAATGTAAATGTAAATTAAATGTAAATATCTTGCATTTTATTGGAAATGGAAATATTTTACAAAATTTAAAAAAAAACCATAGATAATGTTACATTTAAAAACTCAGTCAATATGCAGCCTGTGGGCATCCTTGCATATGGTTTAGTGGTCTCTGTTTTGATCTGAGTTTAACATCACTGCTCTAGGTAACAAAGAACATGATTTTCTGAGAAAGTTTCTGCCTACGTTAGTGGATGGAGTTTCCTCATCCAGAAGATCCCTATGCCAACAAAACTACAGGTCCAGACCCTAGTCCTCTGTGCTTACGTCTCTCTGTCTCTCTGTGTGTGTGTCTGTGTGTATGTATATACGTGTGTGTGTCTGTGTGTATGTATATATATATATGTGTATGTGTATGTATGTGTATATTTGTATGTGTATTATGTATATGTACATATGAAATGTTATATTTAATGTGTGTGTGTGTATATATATATATATATATATATAATGTGTGTATACACATATACACACATGCCCCCCCAACAGAATATAAATTCCTTGAAATTAGGAGTTGTTTAATTAAAAAAGTGTACTTCCAAAACTTAGCCAGGTACCATGTTGATCAAGCTTAATAAATGCTTGATTGATTTAAAGACAGATTACTTTAACTCCCTGGTCCTCAGTTTCCTTAAATATAAGCTGAACCATCTTCTTTTTGATCCCAGGGGCCCCTCCCTGCTCTAAATCACTGTTACCATGAACCTGAAGGAGGCTTGGCTCTAAAATCTTCTAGCAGTTGACCGTCCCTTTGGCCAAGCTCCCCGAAGAGCCCAGGTCCACAGTCATAGCTAGAGACTAGGCTGAATCAACTTATAATGACACAGAACCCAGCAGAGGACGTGGATGACTGTATAATTAGTTACTTTCCTTCCCATATGGAGCAGCTCAGCTCCTGCGCCTCAGTGGGGAATTCCTCGTCTGTTGCTAGGGTCCCCTTCTGGGATTACATCTTAGGAGGTGTGCGGAAGGAGGAGTCCACCACAGTGACAAATGAATCAGAGAAAGAAGGAGGAGAGCCAGGAGGGAGGATGTCGGCAAGCAGGGAGCAGCGGTAGCCTAGCTCATGCTCATCCCTTCCTGACCTGGAGTGGGCCCAGTGGGAGCTGACTGCCCTGCTGGCCAGGACTTACTGCCTAGTCATAAATCTTGGCTGTTGCTTTGAGAAAAGAGAGAGAGATGTGGGGTGGGGGTGCTGGGGAGAGACAGAGATGTCTGGTAAATGCTGAAGGGTCAGCAAAGACTCTTTAACTCAGGTTTCATAACTCGAGAAATATTTTATCACCCTTGTGAGGCAAACCTCCGAAAATCAATAAGGCTTGAGAGTTGCCTATATTGATCTGAAAGCTCAGGCTGTATTGAAATATTCATGGAGGGCTGGCTGTGTGCCGGGAGGATGCTGGGGGGGGGGAGGTGGGAGGCAGGAAAGGAGGGGGTGGTAAACTAGCTGGAAGGAAGACTGAGGAGTAGGTAGATTCCTTAAGTAAAAGCCATGCACGTTTCCATGAAAAATAGATTAATTCTATTAGTCAGCCCAAAATCTCCCACTTAAAAGGGAATGAGCTTGTTTGTCAGACAAACAGGCCACTGGCAAAGCCGGTGCAAACATTTATTTATTGGTATTTAATAGCTAGAGAGCCAGGGAGACTTGATAAAATTAGCGGCGGAGGCCTCCTGGGGGCTCAGAGGGGCTGCTTTGTTTGGAAAGCCAATTTGGACAGGGCCCCTTTGATCTTCACTTTCCCGTCTGAGCAGGCCTCTTAGTCCCACTCATTTCGTTGGAGGATTGGGATTCCAGTTTCTCCACCAATCTCCAAAGCAGTGCATTAGAAGCGAATTGTCTGCCTGTAGTCTTGGAGTCTCAATACCCTTGATACTAATTTCGTGTGATGCATTTCACCAGATGTGTCTACCTGCGTGCTCGAGGATGCCCAAGAGACCACTGAGTCTTGCTTGGGAGTACTCAACTTGGATTTCTTCTCCCCCACCCCTCGAGAAGGGATTGGATGAAAGGCATCCATAATTTAAAATCTGCATAGAGATGTGACATATGTTACAAATATTTGAGAAAAACCATGCAAGGAATCGCACAACAACAACATATGGGGAAACAGCTCCAAATAACAAGCCGTGGTTAAAAATAATTTGTTACCTGTAGCTCCCCTCTTTCCCTACTGATGGGTGACTAGGAGGAGAGGGGTTGAAAACCCATCTCTCAAAAAAAGAGCCCCAAATGCAATAATCCAATATTCTATGGTACCCACATTTGGAAATCTGACATCTTGGACTGATCTGGAACTCAGTGAGACTGACATAGACTGCTAGAGCAAGAAATGACCCTAGAACATGGAATGTTGAGCTTAGAACATAAGATGTTGAGCTTAGAATATAGAAAGTCAGAGTGAGAAAGAATCATAAGGGTCCTCTAGCTTAACCCTTTCGTATTACAGGTAAGAAAATCAAAGCTGGGAGAAAGTTGACTTTCTTAAAGTAGCCTGTGCAGCAAGGAGAGTCAGGATTTGAACCCATATGCCCCACTCCAAACGGCCAGATCTCTTCTATCTAGCTAGCTAGATGGGGAAAACAGGATGGAGGCAATATGGTCCAGGAGCCAGAGGTTTTGTTTGGTATTAGGGGACCTGGGTTTGACTCCTGCTGAATTCCACTATTTTCTACCTGGGTAGCCTTGGTCAAATCAAGCCCTTCACTGCACTCCATCCAACACTTCTCTGGAACTTAATTTCTTCTCTGATAAAACAAAGAAGTTAGACTGGATGGTTTGAAAAATCTTTTCTAACTTTAAATCTAGGAATCCTTTATTCCCCACCATTAGTCAATCAATCAATCAATAAGCATTTACTAAGTGGCTGTTATGTGCCTAGCACTGTGCCACTCACAGGCTTTAGCTCTGACCCACTTAAGGTGTCTTAAAATATCCTCTAATATAGCAATACCATTTTTTTCTTTTAAGATATTTTCACTTTCTTTTACTGATGTCTTTCATTTTCACATAATTTTCATATGTGAATCTAGTCTCTCTTCCTCCCTCACCCAGCAAATCATAACAAAAATGTAAAAGAATGTAGAAGTAAGGGAAGCAGCTGAAGATTGTAGAATAGGTACCTTTCGTCATACTCTGCTTGGGCAAATCATTAAATAGCCCCCTAGCCTCAGTTTTCTTATCTGTAAAAAGGAGAGTTGGAACTAGATGGCTTCTTCTGGCTCCAAATCTATCACCTTATGGACCGACGAATATCAAATGAATATGTCATGTATTCCCACAAGGCATAATGGTGGACAGTCAGTCAACTACCATTTGATAAGCACCTACTATGTGCTAGGTGCCATTTTAAGCACCAGGGATACAAAGAAAGGAAAGAAAAAACATCAGTCCCTGTCCTCAAGGAGCTCAGTCTAATGAAGGGAATGGAATCCAAACAGATCTGTATAAACAAGGTAGATGATATTTCATACACACACACACACACACACACACACACACATATATATATATAAACATTTATATATTTCATCTGTAAAATGAGGTTAATAACACTTCACAAGGTTGTCATGAGTACTAAATTTACATGTATATTTTATTTTATAATTTTTAATATTTAATTTTTTAATTGCAAAAATTTTAAATTTATTGATTTTATATTATATTTAATTTAATAAATTCAATTTATTTAAAATTATAAAAAATTTTAAATATTTAATTTAAAAATACTTTGTTTTTATAATGTATATTATTTATATATACATGTGTACACATATAAATATATAATACAATAATATGCATATCCATACAATACATATACATATACAATACACACATACATAGATAGATAAGCATATACAAACCAATCTTACAGTGCTGTATAGATACAAGCTATTAAGACAACTATGTTTGTCCTTCCTTCTCAAAGAGGACCTTGACATCAGGGAAATGATGACATGACTTGCAGTTGACTTTGACTTGAGTGAGGGAGGGCTAAGCAAGGTCACCAGCCTCACTTTCTCGTTCAGAGTCTTTTGGATCCATTGACCAGATATTCATCAGGATAACTGGAGATGGCCCAGGATGCAATGGGAGACCCTGGCTTTTTTGTATTAAAGCCTTTTGAGGTACTCACTTAAAGTGAGGTAACCATTCAGTCAATAGTCCTCTTTAAGAGGGGAGTCAAGAGATGGCTCCTCTAAGTAGAAAAAAGAAAAAAATCAAGCTGGGAAGGAAGACCCTCAGGGTTGCTGTTCCAAATTCACTTACACTCACTCTAAGCCAGGAGGGTCCAAAATACAGCAATTAAGTGTAGCTTTGGCAGGGACTGATTGTGGTCAAATCTATGAGCTTCAGAGTGCACTGGGTTTAAGGTCTTGTGAAAGAAAGAAAGAAAGAAAGAAAGAAAGAAAGAAAGAAAGAAAAGAGGGAAGGAGAGAGGAAGGAAGGAAGAAACAAAGAAAGGAGAAAGGAAGGAAGGAAGAAATTTAGATAGTAAACCCCAAGTGAACTGGGAAGCTTCTGGCCATCAAAATGACCTTCCTTTGGAGAGAAGAAGGAGAGGGAGGGCTGAGTCCTCAAGACAATAGTCATTTCTCACAGGTCCATTAATGCTTCATCACATTCATGGACCACATTTCTTTAACCATTGTAGCCATCTTTAACCATTTTTAACCATTGCTTGGGATCAATGGGATTCTGTTTGTTTCCAGATATTTCTGCCATAGAAAATGATCACATTAACCTTTTGATGCAGATGGGACTTCCTTTTCATTTTTGATTTCCTTGGAGGGCAGGAGTCTGGTTCAAAGCGGATGGGTATTTTAGGCCAGCAGCTTTCCCCGCTTTATAGTCAAGGAAAAGAATGGAGAAGGTGAGTGACTAGCTCACAATCACACAGCACCCAGAAACATGGAGTCATGGAACTTGGGGGAGAGCTGGCAATGGTAATAGTGAGGAATGGGGGCTGGGAGCCATCCAAGATGCTCAGGCATGCCTCTATTTTTGTGCATCTCCCAATGACTATGACCATCAATCGTTTCTCCAACACCTTCATGCAGTATTTACGAAGGGCTTTATAATCCTCCCTCATTATTCCTCCTGGGGTAAATCAGAATTTTAATTATTATTTCCATTTAATAGATCAAGGAACAGCAGCACAGAGACCCTTTCCCAGGGTCTGACAGCAAGGGCTGGGATTAGTGCTAAGATCCCTAAATCCCTGGTCCATGGCCCAGCCAATCAACCATTCTTCCCCCACCCCCATTCCACAGGCCCTGCAGGGTTTTGTTACCTCTGCTATTTCCTGTCTTGTCAGGTAGTAACCACCAGGTCAGATCAAACCAAATTGGGGTTTCAGTCAGTTGGTCGCCAACCTTTTCAGCTTGGGGAAGGCTCAAATATGTCTGTAGATAACAGGAGGAAACCAATAGATAAGAAGGGATTAAAGATAAAAGGGAGGGATGATTGTTAGAGAAAGTATCTGAAGGTGATAGGAGTGGACAGGTCCAAAAGCACAAGTATAGGACTGGCCTGGGCAAGAAGACAGACTACATCATCCTCAGATGCTAAGCTAAAGATGATAGATTTGGGGATGGCATAGAGAGGCTTGGGGCAGTGGGACTTGGGAGAAGAAGACACTCAAGATGAATGGTCTCTAGCTGCTTAGAAAAGCAGGAGACAAGATTCTCTTCTAAGAGGGAGTGAGTAAAGTGTAGTGGAAGGAGAGAAGTGTCCCAAGGAAGGTGGAAAAGTCTTGAGTTGATGGGATGAGGGAAAGAGAAGGAATGAGGACAGGAAGGAAGGAATGAAGGAAGAAAAGAAGGAAGGAAGGAAAGGGAGAGGGAGGGAAAAAGAAAAGGAAGAAAGAAGTAAGGGAAAGATAAATGACAGATGGATACATCGGTGATAGACAGATAGATAGATAGATAATATCCCAGGACTGTGCTAAACTCTGAGGGCAGAGGTCCAGCCTTGCCCCCACTCTATACTGTGTTCAGGTGGCTGGGAGCAGTTCATCAGCACTGTACATCAGTTTCATGACGGCTTGTTTGCCTGGGTTCTGGGTAATGGACAATGCTCTCAAGTTTTCCCAGTCACCATGGAGTGAAATAAGGCTGTGTGCTTGCTCCCCTGCTTTTTAGTATGATGTTTCCAGTCATGTTGTCAAAATCCACCTAGTATATAGTCACTGAATGCTGCTGATAAAGAAAGGAAAAGTGTCCCAGCTGGGTGATGGAAGAGGGCACGGGAATGTCTATAATTCACTAGTCTCATTTTTCATGATCACCCTCACAAATGATCTAGAAATTGCTAAAAAGTCAATAAATTAATACCTTGGCAAAGATTTTCCCTCTTGAGGCCTCTGTTTCCTTACCTGTAAAATGAAGGGAGTGGATGACTTCTTAAGGTCCCTTCCAGTTCTGAATGTCTGCTCCTCTGATCATTTAAAAGGTGTAAGGACATTGGGACAAGCTGTTTGGTGTTTCCAAACACGAATATGGGTCTCTGTTCTTGGCCTCTTTTTTAGAAGACAGGAAATGCTCCATTAATCTTTGATAGGTTAGAAGGGTACAGATAAAGCCCAGAAAAGAAGCCACTCGGTCAGCCTGGAACAGTAACAAAAACTGTCAGCCACTGATCTATCGACCATGGTACATTTGGAAGTGAATATTTGGTAGGAAATGCTTGAGCATTTCAGCTCACTTTCCCCAAAAAACAATGTGACTTAGGGGAGAGCGTGCCCCAGATATTGGGGTATAATGTTTGAATTTGTGTTATTGCTATAACTTCTCAGTGACTATTCCTTTGCAAAATTTAATTGACGTTAATTGATTAAATGGGAGTTGATAATTACTGGTGATTGACATAGGGAAGAATACATCAGAATTATCACCTCAACCCCTCATGAATACCCCTAGAATCATAAAGGGGACATGTATCCTTTCTTGGGGACCCAACTCATCAGAGAGGGAGTTGGGAATAAGTATTCCCAGGGTTTGTCTGGGTTACATATGCAAATAATATCATCATAGAATCCCTCATTTTCATCAAAGCTTAGTTCAAGCATAACCTTTCCAAATTCTCCAGCTTTCAACCTTTCCAAAAATACATTTTATTTGTAATTTATATGTAAGTTGCAAGAATTAAATGGGACTCAGAAAAATCCTAGTGATCTGTTGGCTGCGGGGGTTGGTGGCGGGGAGGGCAGGTCATTCATTCACCACCTACCACAGCTAAAACTCAATAAAAGCTAGTCGGCAACACGCCTAGGGGCTCTTGGCTCTTGATGGCTGCCCCTGAGGAAGACCTCGTGACTCCTGAAGTGCAAGGGTTTGTTGGTGGGGGGTGGAGGGCTTTCCTAACCCCCCATAATTTTAAAGCTCTCCCTCTGTAGGGTTCTTCCAATTATCCTGTCAATAGCTTGTTTGTACATAGCTGTTTTCATGTTGTCTTTCCCTCTAAAATGGGAGCTCCTTGGGGGCAGGGAATACCTTTTATTTCTCTTTGTTGCCTAGGACTTAGAATTGTGCCAAGAATGTATTAAGTGCTTAAGAAATGCTTGTTGATTAGGTGATTGATAACTATGATATAAAAGAAATAGAAAATAATTGACAAGATACCAATAATGACAGCTAACATTTGTATTGAGCTTTAAATGCTTTGCAAACATTATCTCATTTGATCCTCCCAGCAGCCCTGCTAGGTAGATGCTCTTATCATCCCTATAAAGAATTTGAGACATAGATTAAGTAACTTGCCCAAGACCACACGGCTAGTAAGTGTCCGAGGCTGGATTTGAACTCTATCCACTGCCACTTAGCTACTCTGGTCACATTTTAGAGATGAAGAGATTAAGACAGTGGGTAGGTAACTTGCCCAAGAGTAGAGAGCTAGTAAGGCTTGATTTAAAGCTAGGTACCTGTCCCTGGCTCTTTCCAACATTCGAAGCTCTATGCCCCAGAAGAGATTTGGTGCTACAAGAAACGTGAGAGCTTGTTTTCACTTGGGAAAGAGGGGTGGGGTCAGAGGAAGATGGTAAAAGGGATGTGGGGAAGGCTTAACAGAGAAGGTGGCACCTGAGGTTGGCCTTCAGTATGTCATCGAAGATGGACACTGGTCAAGGGAGCCCATTCCAGACAAGGGGGATGGAATGAGGAAAGGCACAGACTCAAGACAGCAGGATGGGAACCAAGTAGGGAGGGAGTTGGCAGCATTTCTTTAACATTTACCTGGGAAGGGGGAGGAGACAAGCCTGGATAATTAGGAAGGTGACAGATCTTAGGAAGCCTTGTATGACAGAGTTATGGAGGATCATGAATGACAGGTCTAGGCATTTGTCTTTATTCAGTAGGCAAGCAGATCTAAGTCAAGTCATCAACAAGCATTATTTAAGCACCTACTATGTACCTAATACTGTGCTAATGGGCTGGGGCTAGAAAGAAAGACAAAAGACAGCTTTGGCTCGAAGGAATTCACAGTCTGATGCAGGGTGGAAGGATAGTATACAAACAGCTATGTCAAAACAATATATATATATATATATAGGGGTGTGTGTGTGTGTGTGTGTGTGTGTGTGTGTGTGTATGGATGTGTATATATGTATACAAATACACACATTATAATTAAAGCTAATAAATTAAAAATTAAATAAATAATAAATATCAAAATAAATTAAACTTAATCAATAGAGGGAAGGCACGAGAATGAAGAGGGTTTGAGAAAGGCTTCTGTAAAAGATAAGATTTTAGTTGGGACTTGAAGGAAACCAGGGAAATGAGATGAGGAGGGAGGACGTCGCAGCAATGGGGGACAGTCAGAGAAAAAGCCTGGAGCCAAGAGATGTAGGGTCTTATTGGAAGAAGAGTCAGGGGGCTGGAGTCACTGGATCCAGTACATGACTGGGGTGGGGGAGGGGGCAGAATAAGGCATAAGATCTATTGAAGATTCCTCAGTAGGGGATCACTGTAATTTGAGGAAATGATAAGATTTCTTGGGGAACAAATAGACCAGAGATGAGGAAAGATGGGAGGCAGGAATTTAAGGTAAGAAGCACTCAGTCATCTAGGGGAGAAGAAAGGCCAGTATTCTGTGTTCTAAGGTCCCTTTGACCAAAGCTTTCTCCCAGCTCTGACATTTTTTGCTCTAAGTCTCCTACCACCTCTGATATTCTAGACTGTGAGAAGCATGGTCTGGGGATTACTGGGGGTCCCTGATACCTTTTCAGGGGGTCTGCAAGGTCAAAACTATTTTCATACTATACTAATTATTTTAATTTTTAATGGAGTAGGTATCTATAGATATAACCTACATAAACAAGCACTCTTGGGGGGGGCGGGGTTCCTCAAAAATTTTCAAGAGTGCAAAGGGGTCCTGAGACCAAAAGGCATGAAGACTCTGCTCTGCCGTCTGCTCAAATTCTGACATTGCCTGATTCTCCAGTTCTCCCTGTGACTCCATCAGCATGGCACCCTCAGGGCAGGAAAATCTCTTTGGGTATTTAAGTAGGTTCCTAAGGATGGAGAAAATGTTCATTTTCAGGATCCACAAAGCTCCAAGCACACTCCTCTCCTAATTAATTCACTCTAATCTCCTCCGGGACTGAAATGAGAAGACAGGGCACAGTGCAGGGAGATTTCCCACTGTCTCCAACCTTACCCTCCTATTTCCCCTTTTGGGGATGGGATTAAGGAAAAGTGATTTAGGGAGGGAAGGAATAGAGAGTCGGGAGCCTGGAGGCAGAAAATGTGATACTCTTGGACTCTCCTCCTAAAAGGATGTGTGACCTTGGACAACTCACTGCACCTCGGTCTGACTGAATTTCAACTATAAAAAGGGGGGTGATGATAGTGCCAACCTCACAGGGCTGTTAGGATAATTAAAGGAGATGATATTTGCAAAGGACTCAGCCAGTGCCCAGCATACAGAAGGTGTTATATAAATGCTTATACCCTTCCTGCTCATAGTAAACCATTGGAGAGAGTACTCACTCTGGAGTGAGAGGATAGGGTTTGGATCTCACCTCTGATATTCCTTGCCTTCTTATACTGGTCAAGTCACTTAACATCCTTTGGTCTCAATTTCCTCAACTGTAGACAAACGGTTGGACTAGGTGATATTCTAGGTCCCTTCAAGTTTTAAATCTATCCTTATGATTCCTATACTTAGGTACGCAGTATGTTATGATAAGGAAAGAGAGAAGAGAATCATTTTCCAAGAAGTAAAGGATGAAGATTAGGGATATAGGCACCAGGGCCAAGAGGAGACAAGAAAGCTAGACCACCATTTTGTTTCTTATCAAATCTTTTTTTTGAAAACTTAGAACTAACTCACCCTAGCTCACCAAACAATCTCCCCCATCTGTGAATTCCCACTACACACACACACACACACACACACACACACATACATCTTATTCTACCCATTTTACAGTTTGGCAGCTCCATGTCAAGCCAGTGAATGGTCTGAAAAGAAAACTCAGGACTCCTCATCCTAATAGGTCAGACTAATGGCATGCTGCCATCCCATGGTAACTGCCAACCACCTGGGCCCTTGTTGCTCTCTTGCCAACATGTCACTATTCATTTTAGGTTGGTGCGTTTGCCATTTTCTAAATGGATATGTGGTCCAGAATGAAAAGTATTCAGCTGGGAGGGCAAGACAATGTTGTGCCTTTTTTTCAAGATGAGAAAACTATTTGGACAGTGACAACCTTACCATTAATGTTGAAGGATATTCATCTAGACAGGCTACCATGATACCACAAAAAGAACCCAAGAGGTCTGGTGAAGAGGTGAAGGGACTGAGGTTCTAAATTTCCATAACCATTCAACAAATCAATTTCTGAGATTCAGTTTTCTTCTCTGGAAAATGGCAGTGAGGACTAGCCTGTCAGTATGGTCCCTCCCAGCTCTGACTTCTCCCTGGTCCTCCACTTCCTTGTCTGTACAATGGAGGATCCTGATCAGAATGATCTTTTGAAAAATAACTCTTGTGTTTCATTAATTACTGGATATCTCAACCCTGAGAGTGAGCGGTCTCCTGCCACAAAACCAAAAAGTAGGTAAGTTAAGTTAACACATATTTGATAGCATACTTAATGCTCTATAGCCATAGTCCTCCATTTTTCCAAGGGAAAGAGGGAGGTACATCTCATCATTATTTCTCCAGGACCAAAATTGGCCATTATAATTACATAATACTCAGCTCTCTCTCTCTCTCTCTCTCTCTCTCTCTCTCCCTCTCCCTCTCCCTCTCCCTCTCCCTTTCTCTCTGTCTCTGTCTCTCACTTTCTCTCCCTCTCGTTGATTGTTCTTAACTTTTTTGGAGTCATTATACATGTTGTTCTCTCAGTTCTTGCTTACTTTACTCTGAATCAGTTCAGAGAAGTCTTCCTGTGTTTTCCCAAATTCTCCAAATTCTGTTTCTTACAGCACAATAAGATTCTGTTTCACTCATATACTACAATGCCCACCCCACCCTTTCATCACTTCCCTTCTCCCATTTCAAAATTTAGTACCTGACACATAGTAGGTGCTTAATAAATGCTTGTTGGTTGACTGATTCTCCCTGTAATAGGACACTCTCTATCAGGGATGTTAGGTTCTTTCAGTCCCTTCCCATCTCTAAGAGCCTACAGTGATTCCACCTCACACAGTGCCTTCCATTATGTGCACTTCATTCATCTGCTTGGGAGTCTGAGCCTTTTCCCTCCTTGAGGATATATTGTTATCCTAAAAGCAGTAAGCTAGAGGAAAGTGCAAGTACTACTACTACAACTACTACTACTACTACCACTACTACCACTACTACTACATCCTTTATCACATGCCTTCCACAAGCCTATGCCTTCCTCTACTAGAGATGCTCAGTTTTAGAATTTTTGAACACTTACTGACAATGACTAACCTACTGTTGTCTCCTATAGTTGGGGGTTTCTACACTTGTTTTCTCTTTCCCTATTGGTGTGTTCCAGCATCCTGCATCTTCTTTCCCTTGTTTAAGAACAGCATTGTAGAAGATGAGGGTTTGAAGAATTTTTTTAAAACAATAATCCCTAAGTCCCTTTGCTGATCAGTATGCAAGTAGGCTTCTTCATTTGGTCTCTCTCTCTCTCTCCCTCCCTCCCTCCCTCCCCCCTCCCTCCTTTCCTTTCTTTCTCCCCCAGCTTATTATCTTACACTTTTCTGCATTAATAACTACATTTTCCCTTCACCAGCCCAGCAAAGCAACCTGATCCCTCTCCAATGTAAGGGCCTTGTTCTCTCCACTGGTGTCCAAAATGCTTATTCCAAGGAGAAGCAGCCCTCAAGCAAGCCCTTCACTTCTGAACAGCAAGAGAAGGGTCAGAAGCCAGGGGCAGAAGCCCCCTCCTGCTACCCCTCTCCCAGGGTGGGGGGAGCCCTGCGATCACTGACAGTGTCTTTGCTGGAGAGTTTGGTTTCTTTTTTGCCTTTAACCCTTTGTGTTCCAAGCCAATCAGCAGAAGTATGGGAGCTCTGATCACTGCTTCTTGGAAATTGGATGTAGATTGTAGATTTATACCTATAGAACTCAAAGAAGATGCCTCTTAACACCACTTAATCCAAACCTCTCCCTTTACTTAGAAGGAAACTTGGACCTAGAGAGGGGGAGTTTAGCCATCTGTTTCTTAGGATTCTAGAGTTAGAGTTGGAAAGGACCTCTGAAGCTATGGAGTCTAACCACACTTCATTTTCCGAAGCCTGGGGAGATACTGTGATTTATCCAAAATCACACGAGAAGGTAGTTTTGGAGGCAGGATTTTATCCCATCTTCTCAAGTTCTAAGAGCCTCCAACCCCATCCAATGCCATTTCACCTCTATGAAGCTATAGGCTCCAGAATTCATAGTCTTAGAAATGGAGGAGACTTTGGACGTCATTGAGTCCATCCTCTCCTCCTTTTACAAATAAAGAAACTGAGGTCTGGAGACATTCCAGCAATGTCCTCTAAAATCTGACTCAAACTCTGAGAGACAGAACAATCCAGAGATCTCTAGGCCAACACCATTCCCAATGTCCTGTCCTAGGATGTGATCATCTCCCATCTAATTGAGATGACTAATTCTCTATGACACAAGACAGTCCAGCTCTCATTTTGGAGAAGTCCATCCCCATGTAGCTGAAATCACCCTTTTAACGTCATTAAATTTAGAGCTGGAAGCAACTCTCAAAGTTATCCAGTTCAATCTTCTTTTTAAAGATGAGGAAACTGATGGCACATGGGGAGTGAATACTGGAGCCAGGATTTAAAATCATGTCTTCTGACTCCAGGTTCAGGATTATTTCCACTCCAGCATACTGTCTCCCTTTGCAAAAGGATCATCTCCTAATCCCATGTCCACACTGGTCCTGCTCTGAAGACCAAGATGAACCTGTCCAAATTCTGGTTCTGCTACTCACCCAGACAGATGGAGGCAGGGAAGGCCCTGTCTCTTATTCTGGGGTTGGGCTTTATGGGGGCAGGCAGGGAAAACTGACCACTTGTAAACTGATGAAAATGAAAAAGAATGGTCAACCAGACCTCCATGATTTTCTCTAAGACTTCACAGCATTAAGAGGGCAGAATGGTTGAATGGGTGGAGCCCTGGCTTTGGAGTTCGGCTAGACCTGGCTTCAAACCTTTTCCCTGACACTGCTGTGTGATCCCTCAAGAGTCATGGAACCCTTTGCAATCTCAGTCTCTTCCTCTATGAAACAGGATAGCTTCCAATCCTGCTGTAGTCACCTTGTTTATTGTGAAGCCTGAATGAGATTATGCTGTAAAAAGCAAACTTTAAAGAACTACGGGAATGTCTGTTGTTATCATAATCTTAAAAAGTCCCAGGGCGTTTGTGGATATAGGTTCCGATCACTCCCAGGGTGATGAAGTTGGGGGTGCAGTAGAAAGAACCCTTGCCCTGGAATCAGGAAGATCAGAGTTCATTTACTAGCTGTGTGAGCCAGGGTGAGTCACTTAACCTCTGTCTGCCTCAGCCTCCTCAACTGTAAAATACCTCTCACACAGGATTGATGTGAGGAAGGGGATGAAATAAATACTTAGCACAATGCTTGGCACATTGTTGTTCAGTCATATCCTACTCTTTGTGACCCCTTTGAGGTTTTCTTGGCTAGGACACTGAAGTGGTTTGCTATTTTCCTCTTCAGCTTATTTTACAGATGATGAAACTCAGGCAGACAGGGTCAAGTGACTTGCCCAAGGTCATACAGCTACTAAGTGTCTGAAGTCAAATTTGAAGACAGAATGAGGCATCTTTTAGGCCTAGTCCTCTATCCACTGGGCCATCTAGTTGCATATAGTTGTTCTATATGTTCTTCCTTCCCAGGGTTAGGGACTGGATCTGAGATTTTATAGAAATAAGGATTTCTGGGATAAGAACTCACTGTTTGACAAAAATTGCTGGGATAACTGGATAACAGTGTGGTGGAAACTAGGCATAGACCAATGGCTGACACCATACATAAGAATAAAGCCCAAATGGGTACATGATCTAGGTATAAAGATTGATACTATGGACAAATTGGTGGAGCAAGGAATAGTGTATTTATCAGATTTATGGAGAAGAGAAGAATTTTTGACTAAGAAGAGATAGAAAACATTATGAAGTGCAAGAGGGATAATTTTGATTACATTAAACTGGAAAGATCTTGCACAATCAAACCCAATGCATCCAAGATTCAGAGGGATACAGAAAACTGGGAAAGAATTTTTGTAGCTAGTGTCTGTGAAAAAGTCCTCATTTCTAAAATATATAGAGAACTGAGTACAAGAATACAAGTCATTCCCCAATTGATAAATGGTCAAAGGGTATGAACAGACAGTTTTCAGAGGAAGAAATTAAAGATGTCTATAGTCATATGAAAAAATGCTCTAAATCACTATTGATTAAGGAGATGCAAATCAAAACAACTCTGAGATACCACGTCACACCTATCAGATTGGTTAATATGACAGAACAGGAAGATGATAAATGTTGGAGAAGGTGTGGGAGAGTTGGAACACTAGTTCATTGTTGGTGGAGCTGTGAGCTGATCCAAACATTCTGGAGAGCAATTTGGAACTATGCCCAAAGGGCTACAAAAATGGCCATACCCTTTGACTTAGCAGTATCACTTCTAGGACTGTATCCCCAAGAGATCATAAAAATGGGAAAGGGTCCGACATGTACAAAAATATTTATAGCAGCACTTCTTGTGGTGGCCAAAAACTGGAAATCAAGGGGATGCTCATCAATTGGAGAATGGCTGAACAAGTTGTGGTATATGAATATGGAATACTATTGTGCTATGAGAAACGATGAACAGGAAGACTTCAGAGAGGACTGGAAAGACTTATATGATCTGATGCTGAGTGAAAGGAGTAGAACCATGAGAACTTTGTGCACAACAATGACCACAGTGTGTCAGAGTTTTTCTCTGGTAGACTTGGAACTTCCTTGCAATGCAAGGACTTAAAAAAATTCCCAATGGTCTTTTAAGGCAAAACGTCTTCCACATCCAGAGAAAGAACTATGGAATTCAATCACAGAATGCAGCAGATCATTTTCTTCTGTATTACATTTTGGTTTGTTATATGATTTCTCCCATTCATTTTAATTCTTCTACACAACATGACTATAGTGAAAATGCATTTAATAAGAATATATGTATAGAATCTATATAAAATTGTATGCCATCTTGGGGAGGAAGGGGGGAAGTAGGGAGAAGGTAGGGAAAAAAATCTAAGTTATATGGTAGTGATTGTAGAACACCAAAAATAAATAAAATTAATCAAATTTAAAAAAAGAGGACCATGACATCAAGATGATGAAAAAAAAGAAAAAAAAGGACTTCCAAGATAAGGAGACTCCCTTTCTCCAAGTTTGATTGTCTCAGTACTGCTTAAGAGAAATCCCTTTAGATCAGGGATTCACAATCTGGAATCCTAAGAGGTCTATGGCAATATTAGTTATCAATATCCAAGTCTTAGTTTAATTTTAAGTTTTTAAAACCATACTAAGACTTAGATTTCAGGAGAGGCATAAGAATCTGGGTGGAAAAAATACAGCTTTATTTTCACATAGTTGATTTCCTATTGAATTCTGTGTATTCTATTTAAAAACATCAGTCTGGGTTCCTTATACTTCACCATGCTTCCAAAGGGTCCAGGACTCACAAAAGTATTCATTGTTCTATAATTATACTCCAATAGGTCTGTGATCTCTTTGGTGTGTGTGTGCCCTCCAACAGTATAACTTGTTACCTGGTCAATCATACTCATCCCATGTGATCTTCACCTACAGCCTCCCATGAGTCCCCATGAGGGATTTTCCCAAATTCTGGAGGTCAATATGGCTTTCCCTTGAAATGGAGGAGATACCAGTGGAGCACAAAGCTACCCAGTAGTTACAAGAAAAGTTATAAAGAAGAAAACATCATTTCATTTCTTTGTCTCACTCACCCTCTTTCTTTTTTTAAAATTATTAAGTTAAATTTATTTATTTAACTTTTTACATTAATTTTCAAAAAACTTTGGGTTCCAAATTTCTCCTCATTTGTCCCCTCCCCCACCTCAATACACCAAGAATTCTAAATTCCCCTATCACCAATCTGCCCTCTCTTCTATCATCCTTCCCTTCCCTTGTCCCCATCTTCTCTTTTGTCCTGTAGGGCCAGATAACTTTCTATTCCCCATTACCTGTACTTCTTATTTCCTAGTGGCAAGAACAATACTCAACAGTTGTTCCTAAAACTTTGAGTTCCAACTTCTCCCCATCCCTCCCTCCCCACCCATTGCCTTTTGGAAGGCAGGAAATTCAATATAGGCCATATCTGTGTAGTTTTGCAAATGACTTCCATAATAGTCATGTTGTGTAAGACTAACTATATTTCCCTCCATCCTATCTTGCTCTGCCCATTGCCTCTATTCTCTCTTTTGATCCTGTCCCTCCCCAAGTGTTGACTTCAAATTTCTCCCTCCTCCCATTGCCCTCCCTTCCATCATCCCCCCCACCCTGTTTATCCCCTTCTCCCCCACTTTCCTGTATTGTAAGATAGGTTTTCGGGAGC
>CM053769.1:103463777-103490684 GCA_028658325.1 Potorous gilbertii
ATCTCTCTCATTTCTCTTCCTAGTTTTTCCTCTACCTGTCTAACTTGATTTTCAAAATCTTTTTTGAGCTCTTCCATGGCCTGAGCCCATTGAATATTTATTTTGGATGTTTGGGATACAGAAGCCTTGTCTTCTATGTCTTTCCCTGATGGTGAGTATTATTCTTCCTCATCTGAAAAGAAGGGAGGAGCTATCTGGTCTCTAAGAAAGTAACCTTCTATGGTCTTATTTTTTTTCCCTTTTCTGGGCATTTTCTCAGCCAGTTACTTGACTTCTGAGTTTCCTCTTCACATCCACCAAAGCCTCCAGTTCCACCCAGCTAGTCCTTGGGGCTGAGATTGAAATGCTGCTTCCCAGCCTCAGGACTTTCAGTGGGGGCGGGGCTGCTATTCAGTGTGAGATTAAGTTCAGGTGCTCAGGTGGGGCCAGGGCCACTACACAGGGTTCAGTTCCCTCAGGGAGTATATGTGGAGACCTTTAACAATGTATCTGAGCTCCTGCCTGCTTTGGGAGCCCCTATCTGCTCCTTCCTCCCCTGCTGCCTCCTGAGGGGGCCTGAGTTATGGAGATAACCATCTCCCTTCTCTGAAAGCAGAAGAGACTTTCTCACTGACCTTTGGTGCCTTGGGTGGAGGGACCTGCACAACTACTGGAGATTCAGTCCCTGAAACCTGCTGGGATCTGCTCTTCTTGGTGCTGCATGGCCAAGGCAGGGCTCAGCTCTGCTCTGGGTCCAGTGTGCAACAGACCTTTCGTGTTGGTTTTTCAGATCTCTCTGGAACAGAAATCTCCTCCACTCTGTTTTTCTGTGGCTTCTGCTGCTCCAGAATTTGCTGGGAGTTCTTTACAGGTATTTTATGGGCTGTGGGTTAGGAGTTAGCATATATGTATCTTTCTACTCTGCCATCTTGGCTCCTCCACTCACCCTCTTTCTTGAACATCCTTGGTCTCTTGCACATCCTTCTAAGTAGAGCTAGATGCCTCTAATCAAATTATTTTCAAGCTTTTGGTTCAATAAGTTCCAGAAGATGGCAATATTCCCCATAAACCTATACACATACAATAGGTAATTGCTTGCTTGTCCCCTTTTTCTTCTAGGTCAATCAGTGGTGTGAGATGCTCCTTTGTAAAGTCCTCAAGAATCTTACCTAGCATTAGACAAACATTTCCCAAACCTTGATTCACACATCTCCATTTCTGTCCACATTTTTATTTCATCCTTGCTGGTTTGTCCGTCTTATCAAGCCTGCTCAGCCTCAGGAGGGAATGTCAGTCCCCACACGTGCAACATTGGAGTCATCTTCCTCACATTTACCTACTTTCTTCCTTAAGAGGTCCAGAAGAAAGCTACTGGTCTCTGGGTAGTTGGGTAAAAATGAGAAGAAAATGGAGGGGAAATCCTCAATAGGCTTTTCTTTCCTCTCTGGTCAATTTCCCACTATTATTTCACTGGACTATTTCCTCTCAGTTTTCTATTGCCTTCCCACTAGGACCAGAGGGAAAAATGAGGCTACCTCAAGTCAAAGACCATCTCGATTAGTAGATTCATCCATGAGTTTGTTTTTGATTTTCCATTGGGCTACTTACATATTGATGTATTTTTTTTCAGATCTCCTTTGATCCATATGTATCCATGTTTACTTAGGAAGCCTCAAGCCTTTGGAGGGTGGTGGTGAGCATGAGGGATGGAGGAGGGCACAGAATTTTGAGAAACTAGAGTCTGCCCCTGTGAGTTCAAGGCTGGCAGACGGGCAGCTCTTCTCTTAAATAATTAGAAAAAATAAAAACAATAACAAAACAATATTTTAATAGTGTTTACTGTGTGTTGGGCTCTGTGTTAAGCATTTTACAAATATCTCATTTGAGCTTCACAACAACTCTGGGAGGCAGATGATATTATCATCCCCATTTTGTGAATGAGGAAACTGAACATAATAGGTTAAATGATTTATCCAAAGTCACATAGCTAGTCATGGTCTGAGGCAGGTTTTATACTTAGGTCTTCTTGATTCTAGGTCCAGTGCTCTATCCACTTTACCACCTAGTTTCCTTGTTTCTTTCCTTCCTACTTAAAGAGCTAGAGAATTTCATAGGATCACTAAGGATTTTTAATAAGTATTTATTAAAACATTATTAAACTACTCAGTGTGGTAAGTACTTCATAAGTATTATCTCATTTGATTGCAGACAAGAGGTTAAATGACTTGTCCATGGTTACACAGCCTGCATGTGTCAGAATCAGCACCTAAACTCATTTCCCTGACTCCAAGGGTAGTATTCTATCTACTGCACTGTGATGCTTTTCCAAAAGCATTGTAGTGTGATTAAAAAAAATAAAGAATTCCTACTCAGTCAGTTTGACTTAACTGTGTGACCTTGTGATATATCCAAAACTTTCTGTGCCTCAATTATTCATTAATAAAATAGACAATGTGTGAGTATGTGTGTTCCTTATTTCTCAAAAGACTTGTGACTTTGATGTGGCTGATGCAGATTGAAATCCCTCCTAAAACTAGTAGATGGTCTTCAGTGTTGTGATAAAGAAAAATTTGTCCCCTTTTGGCCATACTGATTGTTCCATCTTTAGTGGAAAAGTGTCAGGAGGTGGGTTACCAGGATGCTTACAGACCTTAAGACCATACCAGGTGAGAACAAGAAGGAGTTGGGGATGGGATAGGGGTTGTCTGTAGTAAGGAAGAGCAGGGACTCAGGGAGGTGACAGGGAGAGGAGATGATGAGGAATGTCTTCAAGAGCCATGGGGGTGGGGATGGGGTTAGAGTTACAATAAGACAAATAGAGTCTTGATGTCAGTAAAAACAGCCTAATCAAAGCTGTCCAAGGTGGAATGGGCTACTGTGGAGATGGTGTCCACCTCACTGGCCATCTCCAAGCAGAGAACAGATGAACTCATGTCGGATAGTTCTACTTCTAGGAGAGCCCTCTGGGGCCCAAACTAATGGCACTTCCAGCATGGTCAAGTGAACTTCCTAAAGTGGAAAATGTAAGAGGGGTTTCTGTACTAGTTACATTTCCTTTTTGATGAGGCAAATTCTAATTGAAATGCCATAAAATCCCAGAGTTGTATGGGAATGTGGGGGGTCATCTAGCCCAACACACTCTGCAATGCAATGATTTTCTCCCCATCCCTAACAAATAGACAAAGAGCCTCTCCATATCCAGTGATGGAGAACCCACTCTGTGACAAAGAAGTCACAGAAGAGCTGGGTGGCTCAAGGGAAAGAATACTGAACCTGGAGACTGAAAGAACTAAGTTCATTCCCTGCCTCACTTTCTAGCCAGGTGACCCTGTGCTTCACTTCTATTATGTCTGCCTCAGTTTCCTCATCTGTCAAATGGGATTAACAATTACACCTACCTCTCAGGGTTGTTGTGAGGATCAAGAGAGAGAATATTTGTAAAGTGACTTGCAAATGTTAAAATAGATAAATACTAAATGTTTGTTGCTGTTATCATCTTCGTTGATGTAATTATATGTTATTATATAATATTATTGAATAGCGTTTATTATTAGGAAGGCAAGGAATGCTTTTATGCAGAGTAAATATGTGACATAGTTCTGCTTTTGTATGGCATTCAAGGCTGAATATAGAACAGCAACGTCAACCAATTAGCATCTCCTATATTCCAAGCACTTTGCTATGTTTTAGGCAGCTGGGTGGTGCAGTGAATAGAATGCTGGGCCTGGAATCAGTGAGACCTGAGTTCAAATTCAGCCTAAGACACTTAGGAGCTATATGACCCTAGATAAGTCATTTACCTCTGCCCTCCTCAGTTTCCTGTTCTGTAAAATAGCACCTGCCTCTCAGGAGTGCTGTGAGGATCATGAGTTAACATATAAAGCAATTTATAACCCTTGAAGTTCTATATAAGTGTCTGCTGTTATTATTAAGCAAAAAACTATCTTCTAAATACTCAGGATACTCTATGGTGGGAAATCATGAAGCACTACAATCTACAGAGATCTAAACTATGAGCAACCCAAAGGTCGGTGGAGAGCCACATGGTGTTCAGAGTCCAAAGTACCATATAAACATCAGTGATGTTTACAATTATTAGTCAGTATGACTTGTACATAAGAGTGAAGCAGATGTCAGCTAGTAGATATGCTACTGGAAAAGGCAATGGGTTGGTTCTATCACGAGAATAAAAGAGCAGAGCTAGATGGCCCAAGGGTCACCCTGATAACAATGTCATCTTTAATGAAAAGACCCAAAGGAAATACATGTAGTGGATTCTCCCCTGGAGAATTTATGGAACAGCATGGACAAGAGGTATATATTACTATGACAAATTGTGGATGAATTGCCATTTGCTCCAGGAAGAAATAGCCATAATGATGAAATCATGGATCCATTGAAACATAAGCCCAGTATTCAGCATTTCATTCTCTGGTATCACCCTTCTCTACTTTCCTTATGTTACATTTTCCTCCTTCCGTAACTCTGTGGTCCAGTCACCACCCCTTAATATTCCCTTGCTTAGAGTGCTTCTCTTCAAGAGTGAAAGACAGATAATAACAAAGACTAAGTAAAAGAGGTCATTCTTTGACTCATTTCTTACCTGAATGGGGGTTGCCTCAGACAAACTGAAATCTGGAAAAAAAAAAGGCCAAGATCTCCCACTGTATCAAGGGCCATCTTCAGTCCTCCTGATCTATATCTTGCTCCTGGATACAGATGGCTCTGGAGGAGAGAGAGAGGCTGGTGACTTTGCACATCTCAGGCTCACTTAAATACAATTCACTTACAAGTCATGACGTCATCTTCCCGATGTCATGGTCCTTTTTGAGAATGAAGGATGAACAACGACAACAAAACTGAGGCATTTTCTAAGATGAATTAAACAGGGTTTATATCTCTAAGGAGTGTGACCTTTGGTACACTAAAGGAGAGCCAGGTATGGAGGAAGAACCCAGATGTTGATTTTCTCTTTGTCTTTTCTCTTATTCCTCTATCCCATCCTCATCCCAGCTCACTCACAGCATTTTGTCTCAACGTAAAAATTGCTCAGCCAGGAAGAGACACTTTATGCAACCAAGAATAGGTGAAACATAAAAAAGTTGAAGGAAGAAACAGCCTTGTTGAGTATGACCCCTGGCAGCAGAGAAGAGAGTCAAATATGGATTCAAGATAGAATTGGTCTGGCAATCATGATTTGAGTTAGAGAAGAACAGGTCCAGAGAGCCCAGCTAACTGACCTGCTTGTTATAGGTCCTGTGTCTAAAGCAACAGGAGAATTTGACCAAAAAAAGAAGACACTGGGGTTCTGAAATGCCAGTTGAATGCTGCTTTGCCTTATATGTGAGCCTCTCCCTCTACCAGTATATTCTGTGTATGCTCCACCCACTGATGAAACGTGTGTTTGTGGGAAAATGTGCCCTAAATTCACAGGGAGATTTTTTTTTATTACTGTTTACTACTAATCTTAGTAAATGCCTTTATTTTGTAAATTCCTGATTGTGTCTACTGGCTGACTATTACAGGTAAATGTACCAGTAGGGGCTTGTGAGGTATAGTTTTAGAAGTGTGGTCCCACAGAGTACTTTGAACCCAAGTTAACTTTCTCCTAGGGAGTTTCATCTGTGAGTTCAGGGGTAGTCTAAAAGTGAAGAATATTACAAATTCAATTAAATTCAATTAATTCAATTAAATTACTACCTTCAAGGAGTCTGCATTCTACTGTAGAGAAGCAACACATATGCAGATGAATACAAAATATATACACAAAAAGATTACTTTATAATTTCAGGGGAGTGGTATGAACAATGAGGAAAATCAGCTAATGTCTCATAGGCAAGGGCAGTTTAAGTCAGCTTTGAAGGGACTTACAGATACAAAGTGGTGGAAGGAGAATATTCCTGTCTGTGAAAAACATGGAGGCAGAAAAAAGAGAAAAGAAAAACATGGAGGCAGGAGAGGGAATTAAAGAGACATTGTAGTATATGGGAAAGAGCATTTTGGAGCCTGAAGACCTGGGTTCCAATCCTGTCTCTCTCTCTCTTATAATCTGTGAGATTTTGTACAAGTCACTGAATCTCTCTGGTCCCCAGTTTTTGAATCTACAAAATGAAGGGGTATACCAGCTATTCTCTTAAGATCCATTTCAGTTCTCAGACTCTTATTCTAAATGTCTATCCATCACTTCCAGCTCTAAATCGATGGTCCTATGAAATGTCATGAAGTGGGAACAGCAGGGAGGTCAGTTTGACTGATGTGAATGATAAGTAAGTTGGAGCAGCACCAAAGTGTTTTATGAGGCTTCAGGGGGAAGGCCAGAAGTGATCAGGGAAATTGCTTTGGGCTCTTTCCAAAAATCATAGCCACCCTTAAAAGCCGATTTCCCACCAAGGAGGATAGCCAAAGGAACATACCTTTAACTTTCAGGGATTTCAAATCAACTTGACAAACACTTATTAAGGACCTTGATTAGTCTTTGGGATGCAAAGATGCACAGAACATAGATCCTACCTTCAAGAAGCTTGCAGTTTTATTGGGAGAAGACAAGCAAGTGATACAAACTGGAATAAGGTAAGTATAGGGAAGTCCAGAACATGCTATGAGAAATCTGAGAGGAAAGAGATCCCTTTCAGCTGTTGGGGGGAAATGGACCAGAGAAGACATGAGAGAGCCAGGATACCTAAGTAGAGCCTACAAGGAAGAGAGGGATTTTAATAGATGGCATTTAGGGGGTAGAAGAAGTCCTTTCTAGCTATGGGCAATAGTGTAAACAAAGAGATAGAGATAGAAGAGGTCAGACCAAAACTGGGATCCAGTAGATCAGTTTAGTTGGGGCAAAGAATAATACAAGAAGGCAAGGGTTTTAGAGAAAATGAAAACAGTAGGTTGGGTCAGATGTGGGGGGATGGCTTGAATGCCAAAATGAGTAGAAGAAATGAGGAGCCACTGAGGGTTTTTGAGTACAGGAAGGGAGAAAACAAGGATTTATTACAAATCTACTATATGCCTGGCACTGTGTTAAGCACTTTACAATCTTCACAACAACACTGAGAAGTAAATGCTACTCTTATTCTCACTTTACAGTTAAGGAAACTGAGGCAGAAAGAGGTGAAGTGATTTACCCTAGGTCACACAGCTGGAAAATGTCTGAGATTGGATTTAAACTGATGTCTTCCTGACTCCAGGTCCAGTACTCTATCCACTGCACTACCCAGCTGTCTCTTACAAAGCAATGATATAATCAAGATAGTACCATTCCTAAAGGGGACTTCAAGACACTTTGAGAAGCAGCAGCCTTGCTAAAATCACCAAAGAGTCTTTCCCAGTAACCCTTAGGAAGGAATCTTCAGCACCCTAGAGTCGGCTTGAGTTGATTGTCAAATTTTCAGTATATTTTGTTGTTGTTGTTGCTGTGGAGTCATTTCAGTTATGTCTGACTCTTTGTGACCCATTTGAAGTTTTCTTGGCAGAGATACTAGAATCATCTGTCCCTTCTCTAGCTCATCTTACAGATGAGGAAACTGAGGTAACCAGGGATAAGTGACTTGCCCCGGGTCACACAGTTTTGAAATGTCTGAGGCTCACCATCTATCATCAAGATGAGTCTTCCTGACTCCACCCTCTCTAACTACTGAGCCGTCCAGTTGCCCATAAACATTTAGACCTAAGAAGCTGGGCAATGGGAATTGTTATGTTGATTGTCTAGAGGAGATGGACAAATTACTGTCCCGTGCACAGGCCAAATCCAGCCTATCTTTTATTTGGTTTTTACATTTTAAAATGTAAAATTTGCTGTCTAGACCCAAGAAAGTGACAGGAGAAAATGTTAGTATTGCAGATTAAACTTAAAAGTGTTTTGTCTATGCACCCCGCTCCCTGCCAGAAAGCCAGTTGTTAAATATTTGCAAGCATCCACTGGATCTATTCTAATAGCTTTCTAGTTGATATTCCTGCCTCTGGCTTCCGCCTGTTCCAATTCATCCTCCAGATGGCTGCCAAAACATGTTTTTAAGTCACAAGTCAGACCTTATCCCTCCTGCTCAAGGATCTTCTTTTATCTTCTCAGATAAAGTACAAACTGTTGAGGGATTACTGACTCTAAGTCTTGCTTACAGGGTGAAAAGTAAGTTTGGCTCCACCCAGTATGGCATTTTAAATGCCCTCCATAACTTAGCTCCTGTCAATCTTTCCAGTCTTATTTCCCATCATTCCCTATCTTGTACTCCAGCCAAACTGGATTACTAGCTATTTCAGAAAGTTGCTACCCCATTTCCTCTTTCTTTGGATTCCCACAGACCATTCCTCAAACTGTTTCCTCCATAGTTCCACCTTTTGCAATCAGTCATTATCAAGCCCATGCTTGACCATATCCCTCCCCTGCTGAGGAAACATCAGTGGCTCCCTAGTATCTCTGGGATGAAGCATAATTTACAATCTGGCTTCAACCTATAATTCCCTCTCACGTACTCTGCTTCAAGGGGCCTGAACACTGTTCTGCATACAGAACACTGGATTTCCCACCTTCATGGTTCTGCATAGGCCATCCCTCCTGCCTGGGATGGTTTTCCTTTTTGCCTTTGTCTCTTGGGGTACCAGGTTTCCTTCACACCACACTCCTATACTTTCTCCTTTTCTGAGACTTCTAGCTGCTATTGCTAGCCTGCTTCCCCCAAAATCGTTTACTTTTTCTCTCTAGATTGTGCATGTAATTATGTTTCCTTCAATGAACCAGATTCTTTCTAAGAAATTAGTAATTACCCCTCCTTTCTAGGTGTGATTTACTCTCTATATATTTATCTATTGCTTTTCTGCTATAGAAGTAGACCATCAACAATTAATTATTAAACACCTACTATGTGCCAGGCATTGAATGTGGAGACTGTATCATTTTTGCTTTGTAGCCTAACTCTCTGTTTGATAGATAGAAGGGAAAGAGAGGTAGGAGCAGGATCTTTGATTTCATTGGTTTAGGGAACTCCCAGGTGAGGAATCTCCCTCTATCATTCAGGATGGCCTTCTCTACCACTTATAGCACAGAGCATTGCAGGGATAGAATTAGTGCCGAAATTTTCCTAGCTTTGAGGATGGCTCTCTCTGTCTTTATCCACTAGGCCACACTGCCTGGCACATAGTAGGCATTTAATACATTCGAATTGAATGGAACTGAATTAAATCTGCTACAACATTCATTGGGATGGCTGCTCTCCAGTATATCTGTTTAAAAAGTAGTCACCTTACTGCCTCCCTTTACAAAGCACCTCCATGCTTTGACAAAAACTCTCTACAATCTGCTATCTTCTATCTGGTCCCTTGGGGTGTAAAAAACAGAAAATGGCATTCAGAGTTAGTGCAGTCGGGTGACCCAGTGAACTCTTTTCTTTCTAGATATTTAATACTCAGGACTGGAAGACCACTAATGGTGCTGGTTGGAGCTGGGAGGGTCAAAGGGCAGCGACTGTGGAATGTCCCCAAGACCACCCCTTCCCCAGAACAGCTTTTGGAAAATGCCCGGCGATGGGAAAGTGAGAGCTCCACCATTTGGGCCTTGTTATCTGAGCCAATATAAACAGAGGACCACAAATATTCCCATTTCCTCCTCCAGATCCTAAGAGGCAAATATTCTTTGCTACAGTACAAAGGGAGAGCTTCCCACCATACCCTTCGACTCAAAAATTGGCTTACAGTTGTTTTATCTCCATCCTTATAGATATTAATATGATGGATCAGATCCTGTGAAAGGAATTACCAAAAATCCCTTGCCTCTGAATAGTATTTTAGAGTTCTGAGGAATACTTCCACATCTAGCACTGCATTTAATTCAACTGGGCAAAACTTTGTCAAGTATCTACTCTGTGCTTAGCCCTGTCCTAGGAAAAGCAAAAAAGAGATAGCCCTGGACCTTGAGGTGCTTACAATCTACTGCAAATCCTTCATCCCTTCTGATCTTTACAGCAGTTTCATGAAGAAGACAGAAAAGTGACCATTTCTTCATTTTGCAGATGAGGAAACTGAAGCACAGGGAAGTTTTAAGTGATAGTTCCTTCTCACTCTCCTTTGCTAGATCCTCTTGCCCCTTGAAAATGGGTGTCCCCAAAGGTTCCCTCTTTGGTCTCTTCTCAGTTTATGACTCCTAGGAAATTGCCATGATTTGACTATACCCCACACGACTGCACCAACATGACTATTTACTACAAGAAGGTAAGTAGGGCATCGAGCTGAAGCTAGGAATATCTGACTTCAAAACTGACTTTTGGAACTTCCTAGATTTGTGACCCAGGATGAGCCTTAATTTCCTCATCTGTAAAATGGGTACAATAATAGGTTACCTACCTATCTACCTCCCTCCCAGGGCAGTCATGAGAATCAAATGAGTTAATGTAAGTAAAGGACTTTACAGATCACAAAATGCTGTATAAATGTCATCTGTTATGGTCACTGTTGTTTTTGGCTACCAGAAACCATCCCACAGCCACGGAGGAGACTTAAAGCCCGTCTTTCATCACTTCTGGCCGTCCAAGTTCAGCCAAATCTCCTGGAGGGCAAATAGAGGCATAGGTTAGATGAGGGAGTCGGAATAACTTCAAGTCGAACAGCTGATCTTAGCTGAAACTCATACCTCACCCTTACCCAGTGAATCTAGCTGCTGCTTTCCCTTGAGATCCCTCAGATCTGTCTCTCAGATCTGAGAACTAGTCAATCAAGTTCCAGACTCGCATGCTTTTCACTGTAAACTCTTGCCATGGAATCATCCGTTTAGAGGTGGAAGCAACCTTAGAGATCATCTCTTGCAAGCCTCTCATTTTACAGAGGAGGAAACTGAGGTACAGTGAAGTGAAATGACTTTTTCAAGGGTCACATTGTTCATCAGTAGCATTGCTACAATTTGAACTCAAGCCCTTTGACTCTGAATCTAGTGTCCTTTATGCTGTCCCAAGCTATCTTTGCCTATTGCCTTCTTCAGACCTTTACCTCCTTGTTTCTCACCTAGGTCCTGGCACTGGACTTGATCTACTGCCATGGCCCATTTATATGTACCTATGAGGTGTTTCAGGGGCGCAACAGTTGGAGCAATTCTTTTTCATCTTTTAACAGCTCGTTAACTGTGGAAGGGGGAGACAGGAAGAAGAAATGAGCAGAGACCAGTTACTCTCTAATTAGTTGTCGGTCAGTAGTTTCTCACTCATGTCAGACTCTTCATGACTCCATTTGAGGTTTTCTTGGCAGAGTGGTTTGCTATTTCCTTCTCTAGCTAGTTCATTCACAGGTAAGGAAACTGTTTAGTACCTGGTGCTCATAATTCCATCTTTCTGCTGCCCCTTACAAACTAGATAGGGATTATTCAACCTGCCATTCTTGGCTTCCATGCCAAGAAAACCCCCTGCCCATCCCCATGATTTTCATGTCCCTTGGCCTCTACAAGGCTATCACTCCAGTTCCCAGCCCTTGTTTTCACTTTCTCTCATTTCCCTAGAGTTTCCTAAGATCGAGCTTGACCTCCAGTTTCCCAGGTCTCTTTGACAAATATGAGATGTGACTTCTTGGGAGAACAACTAGAAAATTTGAGCTGATAGATGTTGCACCCTGGAAGTCATCCTCCACAGATCTGAAGAGCAATCCCATAGACCTTAGTTTTCGCAGCTGAAAGGAGATAGACGCTGCCTAGTGATGCTAACTCATAGGCCTTGTGTGCAGATGTCTGGAAACTGAGTCCATAGGAGGGGGTGGTGTGGTGTGGAGGGAAAGAATTAGGGGGCAGTTATAGTAATAGAAAAAAATGAGGAGTGAGAAAAAAAGAAAAAAGCATCAATAAAATGGTTGAAAATATAAGTTAAAAAACCCCAATAAGTTCAGAAAGAACTCCAAATAAACAGGGAAGTTTTGTTACTACCTTGTTTAAAAAACCTCCAAAAAGTGAGTATAACAGAGTATCACAGTTTCATATGTAATTTTCTTTTTGTTCTCCTTTATATATTAAGATGTTTATGATTGTTAAATTCATAATGAAACCCAGATTCCACTAAAGTGGAGTGGTTAATTCCATATACCACGTATAGAGAGAAATGTGATGATACCTGATTGGTGGAGAGAAGGCTGACCATGAAAATGCTACATACGTGTGCATGGAATTTACTGAGTTCATTCTAGACACTCTTCAGGAGGGGGACAAAGCATACTCCAGGGAAGAAGAAGAGGAAGACTGGAAGATAACAGACTTCATTGCAAGGCAGCCACATCAAGTCTCTAGGAGTGCTTGAAGTTCTAGAGAACAAAAGAATAGATTCTTCTGAAAGAAATGATACTTGGTTTGAGCTGAAATCTCATTTTGCTCTCAGATAAAAAACTCAATTACTTTTGTGGGTTTAAAAAAATCTATCTTAATCTCTGTAACTTCCCTGACTTCAGTTCACTGTTTTGCTTAGATAAATGTGTTGACTCTTTGTTTTTTTGTTATTTGTGGTGATCTTTTGTATACGCAGTATTTAGTAAGAAGGAGTTAAGCTGGTGAGTGTAAACCAAGGACTACTCATCCCCTAAATATGATCAGGGAAGAAAGTTTCCTTCAGGTTCCCCAAATATCATACTCTTAGACCAAAGATATGTGAGAGAGACAGATAAGTATATATCTAGCATGATGTAATTCTGGAAAAATAGTGAATATCTTTAAACTTCAGTTTGGTGGGTCAATCAACAAGCATTTATCAGGCACCTAGCATGTATAAGTCATTGTGCTAAACACAAAGAAAGATAAAAGACAATCTATGTTCTCAAAGCACTCCAGATATCATGAGGGAGACAGCTTGGAAACAACTAAGTATATATAAAGTATATACAGAGTAAATTAGGAATGGTCAACCAAAGGAAGATTCAGGGAGCATAGGGTTTCATGAATTATATAGGGGGTCATTGCTGATGAAGATCTATCAGTCAATAAATATTTATTAAGCACCTACTGTGTGCCAAATATTGGGTTAATGACTGGAGTTAAAAAGAAAGGGAGAAAATAGTCTCTCATCTCAAGAAGCTTATGACCTAATGGGGGAGACAAAATGTAGATAACAATGAACAAACAAGTTATAGATACAGATTTATAGAATCATATAGATGAAGAAACTAGATCTTGTTTGTTCATATACACATACTATATATGTACATATACACATACAGACTGTATGTGTGTATGTGTGTGTGTGATATCGTAGAGGTGATAGAGAATTTTAAATCTGATCCTAGAAGAGACAGGGAACCACTGAAGTTTGTTGCACAGGACAGTGACATTGTTACTCAGGAAAATTAATTCTACAGTTGAGTGCAAAAATGATCAAAGTTGGAGAAAGACTTAAGTCATGGCGACCAACCAGAAGTCTATTATAATAGTTCAGTCATGAGGGGAAGAGGGCCTGCACCAGGGTGGTAGCAGTGTCAGAGGCCAGGAGGTGACTGGTGACACCAAGGATGAAGATGAAGGATGCAAACCTTGGCAGCTGGGAAGATGGCAGTGCCATCATCAAAAAGAGGGAAATTAGGAAGAGGGGAGAAACAGATGGAGGAGGTGGGGAGAAAGAGAAAAAGTTCAGTTTTGAACATATTGAGTTTTCCAATCCATTCTGCAAACCTCTTCTGTTTCCTGGGTGAGTTCTTACAACATACTGGGTTTAAGATATCAATGGAGCATTTGGTTTGAGATGTCCAGTAGGCAGCTGAAAATGTGATCAACAGATTTGTCATCTGTAAAATGAAGGAGTTGAACTAGGTGCCCTTTGAGGTGCTTTCAACTCTTGAGCTATGATCCTTCGGCCATTTTTATCACTTGGACAAGGGGAATCCACCAAGAATAAATCAGAACCTGAGGACAGATCTTCAGCCTCTCTGCTAAATATCACTGCTCTAGGAAAGGCACACTGCTGTATTGAGTGGATTTTTAAAAAATATTAAAATAGATATCTTTTGTTTCTACATCATCATTATTTCTGAATATATCCTTCTACTACTCATCAGCCATTTCTGCCAACAAAGTTTGAAAAAAGGAGAGAAAACAATCTTTTTGGCAAAACCAACCAATAGTATATGCAGTATTCCACACCCCATTGCTTCAGTCACCTGGATTCTTGTCAAAGCTTATAGGAATACCAAGAAAGTGTTCTCCCTTCTTCCTCCAATACCCATATACAAATTTGCCACATTGATGCATAATATGAGGAAACACAAATAATGGATAAACCGTCAGATTAGAGAGGTTAAATATTTTCTTCCAAAACATCATTTCTTTGCTTAACCAGGGGATAGCAACTCTTGCCCTTACAAATACTAGCTCTAAGGTCCCAGGTGAGTCAGGTTATGTCTCAGTGCCTTGGGTGACTCCAAGTCTGTAAGTGATGATTGCCATTATGCATTGGTGCAAGTAGTTTCCACACTGGAAGTTCAACATATCCATAAAACCCTAGGTCTGTATGAGGAAATGCACTTAAAAAACCCTCAGTTCTACTCAGACTATAAGTGGTTGATAGATTGATTCTATTTTTATACTTTGATATTTGGTGGATGCTAGAGTGCATTAATGGGAGCCCATCCAGAATCATCTGATTGATCAACAAACATGGTGCCTACAATTTGCTAGGCACCATGCTAGGTACTGGAGCTATAAGCAAAAGTGAAACAATCCTTTCCCTTAAGGGGTTTATGTTTTACAAGGAGAGGAAGTATGTATCCATATACATGTGGGAGAAATACAAAATGGAAACCATCTGTGTAACAGTGAGTGAGGAGCTATCTTCACCTCTAAAATGGGTGTAGCAATAAACCACCTAGCTCCTGGAGTTCTTTCAAGAAGAGTTCATGTGACTTATTATCATAAGCATTTAGCTGAACTTTAAAGGTTTCAATAGGCAGATTTGGCTAGGGAGGGCATTTCAGGAGACAAGAACATTGCAAGCAAAGATACAGAGGCAGGAAAGTACAAGACATATTTAACAATGAAGGCTATTTTGAGTATTTGTGGAAATTGTGAGAAATAAGACCGGAAGAAAGCTAGACATAGAAAGGTCTTAAATGACTGGTTAAGGAGCTATTTAAAAATGATACGGACATAATAAAGCTTTTGGAATAGAGAAACACAGAATTCCATAACTGGAATGGATCTCAGTGCCCATTCAGGAAATGGGATTGAGTCAATTAAGAAGATTGAGCTTGTAACAGTGGAGGAGATGCATCGGATCCAGAAAAGCCTTGATCAGAGGAAATCAATTATGTGTAAATAATAATAATTTAATTAATAATCTAATAACAACTGACATCTGACACTAACATTTGCAAAGGACTTTGCATAGATGATTTTATTGGAGCCTAAATTTGAGTCGGCAAGTCAACAAAGCATTTGTTCAGTGCCTACTTTTCCCAGGCACTCTGTTAAGCGCCTACTATATGCCGGCACTGTGTTGAGTTATGGAAATACCAAAAAAATGCAAAAACAGTCCCTGCCATAAAGGCTCCCCTGGTGAAGACAGTTAAGCTATAGACAGTATAAACTGGGGATAATCTCAGAGGGAAGGCACTAGAATGAAGGAGGACAGAGAGACCAAGGGGCAGAGGATTCTGCAGCAGTTATGATGGGCCTAATTATTTCTAGCTGACAAAGCCTGGAGTGGTTAAATGACTGGAAAAAATTAGAGGCAAGTTTTGAACCCAGGCTCCTGAACCCTCCAATCTCTATATTTCACCAAGCTATGGCAGTGGGAGAAATTGAATGAAAGAAGGAGAGTGTTGGAGAAAGGCTGAATGAGCATGGTGGCAAGAACCTTGTGTGGGGTCAGCAGAGACCTAGATTCCTTCTAATTCAGTCCCCCATTTCACAGATGAGGAAGCTGAAGGTTGCAGAGGCTACAGTCACAGAGGCAGTCAGCATCAGAAGTGGAATTTGAACTCATATCCTTTAATCCTGCAGCCAATGCAGATAATAGGAATGTCTTCCCAGCTCAATTTTCTGCCATTGATTATGGATCATAATGTATATTTCACAGGATTATGCTACTTGCTGGATAGATGGTAGAAAAGGTTTCTTTTTCAGCTGTCTGAGATTCTTTGATTTGAGGTTTAATAAAAAAGATTAACCTTTGTGAGAAATTTAGAAAAGTAACTCCAAAATATTTTGAGCAATCATAATGTCCCAGGTGACAAAACTACTAAAAAGTCAATAGTATCACTCTGGAATTGTAGCAGCCTTGTGTAGTGGTGACCGTGCTGCTGCAGTTGGAGTCACCAGGACCTGGGTTCAAATCTCGTCTCTGATACTTGTTTCTATGGTGATAGAGAGGGAAGTCTTTTCCTTTTCTTGGCATTAGTAACAGGCAGCCAGTCCTGTACCTTACGTTTTGTATTCTTTGAAAACAGATTTCAGGTGAGGACAGCCAAACAACAGAAAACAACCTATCTCCCATCCCTAAGGAGATCAACAGGCTAGCATGCTGGAAAAAAAGGCCATTTGGGAACTTTGTATGATTGCTGTTTTCTGTATACTCTATGTACCTGTGAAAAACGGCTTTTATTCAGATGCCCACTTGTCTGCGTCTGCCTTGGCTCATAACTATAGATGAATTAAACCTTTTTTATTGACTTACATCCTAAATTGAAATGATTAATTTTAAACATTTGATTTTCATTCATTCATTCAATTTGAAACAGCAAGGTGGTACAGTGTGTAGCAGCAAGCACCCCAGCATACTTAAGAGGGCCTGCTGCACAGGTTCTTAGATCTACTGTTCAGAAAGGAAAGCAACTTTTGAAGGGTGAATAATCTACTTTAATTATATTCACCAACAGAGAAAATATAAGCAAAAAATAAAGACCAACACACAGGGCTTCTAGCTCCCTGACCATAAACAATACATATCAACTGTCAGCTGTCTGACCATTACATACATACCTAGCTACCTGAGAGAGAATTACTGACATTTGATTTTTTAGAGTAGGGGTTGGGGGAGCAGAAGGGGGATGAAGGGGGAAGGGGAGGGGCACTCCTTAGGGGCTTCCCAGGATCTCATCTAGCATGGAAACCTTCTTCTAAAGAGTAAACCCCCAAAGTAAAACTTCATCTTGGAGTATATATACATTTTTCAGAACTAAAGGTGATGATTCTCATGACCCAGTGCCTCATTAGCAATTAACAAAAGGTGTGGGCCTTCCTACAAAACAAGCCTCCCTTAATCTGAAGTGGGGGAGATGTTTACATTACACATGGGTAGAACACTAGGCCAGGAGACATGATTCAAAACCAGCCTCAGAAACATACTAGCTATTTAGCCTTGGGCAAGTTATTTAAGGGCACTCAGCCTCAGTTCCCTCATCTTTAACATGATTATAATACTAGCACCTGCCTCCCGGGTCTGCTGGGAGGATAAAATGAAATAGTATTTGCAAAGAAGTCTGAAGATCCAAAATCGTTGTGATTGTTTTTTCTGCAATGCTCTGTGGTATCCTGGGCAAGACATCAGACAGTTTCCTCATGTATAAAATGGGAAAAATAATTATACCCATTTCAGGTTATTGCAAACATCAAATGATATTTTATACTCACACACACATACATAGGTATATATGTAAACAGATCTGTATGTATATATTTATATATGTGTGTATGTTTTTTTAAAACTGGAAGCACTAAATACATAACAATAGCTATGCCACTACCATAGTTTGTTCAAGCATGAGATGGATTTGGTGCTATTACTTTCAATAACAGTGAATGTGCTTAAAATAGTTTCTTGAAAAGGGAATATAGTGCTTTAAGGTTTGCAAAGATCTTTATACATATGTACATATATACGTATATGTGTATATGTACGTATTTATGTGTGCATATATATATTTATATATATTTTTATATATGCAAAACTTCACTTGAATCTCACAACTCTGAAAAGTGGATACCATTTTTATATCCATTTTACAGAAACAGCTTGAGGGAGGTGAAGTCCCTTGATCAAGGCCACAGAGTTGATAAGTGTTTAAGGCAGAGTTTGAATTCTTCGTGATTCCTTGTTCAGCATTCTCTCCACTGGGCTACATATACTAGGTATTATTTTAGCTATAGGTTGGGATGTTTCTAAAACTAGTCAAGATGCGGTCAAATGTAGAATGAGAGAGAGAGATAGGGAGGGGAAAAAGAATAAGAGGGAGAAGAAGAAGAAGGAGAAGAAGGAGAAGGAGAAGGAAGAGGAGAAGAAGGAGGAGGAGAAGAAGAAGGAGAAGAAGAAGAAGAAGAAGGAGAAGGAGGAGAAGAAGAAGAAGGAGGAGGAGGAGGAGGAGAAGAAGAAGGAGAAGAAGAAGAAGAAGAAGAAGAAGAAGAAGAAGAAGAAGAAGAAGAAGAAGAAGGAGAAGGAGGAGAAGAAGAAGGAAAAGAAGAAGAAGAAGGAGGAGGAGAAGAAGGAGGAGAAGAAGAAGGAGAAGAAGAAGGAGGAGGAGAAGGAGGAGGTGGAGAAGAAGGAGAAGAAAAGAGGGATGTAAGAGGGTTGATGAGGGGAAAGACCACAAGGCTGGTGACCACCTTTATGTGGAAGGAAGGGCAGCATCTCATTGAAATGATCCCAAGATTTGGCAAATTTCACCATCTGGGGTATTTTTTACTAGTCTCACTGAGGTTCAGAAAGCAGGGGGCAGGGCAGGAGAAACTGAAGCAATTACAGGTGTTTTTTTCACACTGAAACCAGATCCCTTTAAAAAAGGGCCTCCTCACTCTCACTAAATGGATCCAACCTTTCCTTTAGTTACTTCCTGCCCAGGAGGGGCATACGGTCCCCCTAAATAGTGAGGTGGGGGGGAAATAAAACCAAGTGGAAAGGTGGGAGCTGCTCTCTGTAGGGAGTTTGGGGTACTTGGGCTTCCTAGGTTTCTTAGTGTCTTTTCCAGATTACTTGTCTGTCTGTCTGTCTGTCTATCTCTCTCTCTTTTTCGCTCTTCTCTGATTCTTTGAGCCCTGTCCCTTAACTCTCACAGGGCAGAATTAGAGGAGGTAACATAAAACCCAGGCCAAGAGCCTAAGGTTGTTAGCATCCAAACTACTGAGTGTAAACCGAGGTTTGTGACCCTCAGAGGCTTCTTAAACTGGAAGGATCGCGTCAGCTTAGACCCTGCCCCTAGCCTGGGGATGCTTAAAGGCTGATTAATGGCCTCCTGATGGGGCCGGCCCCAGTCATCATGAAGTCTCAGGTTCTACCACTGGAGCTATATTTTTAATGAAAACCAAAAAGAATAAAAGTCCGAACCAAATGCAGTTACCTCTAAGTCTTGCCCAGACTTCAGGGCCACTTGGGCTAGTGGGTAGAGTCTGGAAACATGGCGAATGGAGAGCAGACCCTATGATTCTAAAATTAGAGGTTGAGAGTGGAGGTCTCTAGTCCAATTCCCTCCTTTCACTGAAGAGGAAACTGAGGCCTAGACAGTTAAAGAGGATTAATGGCCCGGAACACTCTGTGTTCTCAGGTTGGTCGTTCATTGACAATATGGCCACAGGCTCATTCCTCGGGCTTCCGGACGCTTTCTTCCCCTCACTGATCATAAACCAGGCACACTCTGAACTATACAGGGAGCAATAAAGGTCTTTGAAAACGGCAAGAATTCCAAGTCATTAAAAAAAAACAACCAACAAGCCCTCTGTCCTTTAAAGAGGCTCCAAACTTTTGAAGAGTAAGAGAGGTCAGCATCACATCTACCTCTTGTTTTAAGGAATCCCCAATATGTCAATAACCCAGACACCAGATGCCACAGGCTCAGCAGAAACACTCAACACAGAGCCTTTCCCTTCCTCAACCCTGGTTCCAACAGAAATGGTGTACCTTGGGAGACTTCCCCACTCTTGTCCCAGCTCCAATTCCCCAAATCCCACCACAGATTGGATAGCTGCTCCTGTCTGCTGACCCCTCCCCACACACCTTCCTACCCTTGACTGAGGTAGCCCAGAGCTCTGCTCTACTCTGACCCTCAGGCCCAGCACCCCTTTCCCCACAGTCTCTGGTTGTGAAACAGCTGATCTCTAAAGGCCCACCAGACCTTACAATTTTCCCATCTCCTTTGCCATCCAGACCCCTGGGAATTGCCATCCATAATTGGTCTCTCCCTCTCAAGTTTCTCTCAACTCAATCCATCCTCCATTTAGCCAACAAAGGGAATTGATAGAAAGTCAAGTCTGACCATGTCACCTCGATATTTGGTAAAACTCAGAAGTTCCCTGTGACCTCCAGGATCACAACCAAAATCCATTGTTTGGTATTTAAATCTCTTTGTTGCCTTGCCTTTCCTGCCTTGCCAGAATTCTTATACTTTATCCTGTGTACACACACTCTGATACAGTGACTCCTTGCCTCCTTGCCACTCCTCACCCATGACATGCCATCTTTCAATTCCATGCCTTTGAAGTGGTTGCCCCTGAGTCGGGAACACTGTCCCTCAACACCTCTGTCTCGTATTCCCTCAGGACTCAGCTCAGATCCCACCTTGGGCAAGAGGACTGGCCCTTTATCTCCCAGCTGATAGTGTCATCCCTCTGAGATGACTGCCATCTTGTCGATTTGTTTGTATGTTGTTTCCCCGACAAGAATATCATCGTCTGCCCAGGGACTGCTTCTCATCTTTCTTTGTACCCCCTGGCACTGAGCATAGTACCTAATACATACGAAGTGCTTCACAAATAGCAACAATAACAATAGCTCACATTTGCAGAACCTTTAAGGTTTTCCTAGTGTTTTACTTGGGTGATCGCACTTGATCCTCATGACAAGCCTGGAAGACGGGTTCTATGCTTATCCCCATTTTACAGATGAAGAAACTGAAGGAGACAAGAGAAGTGACTTGCCCAGGGTCATATAGCTAGTAACGTCTGAGGTGGGATTTGAATCCAAGCCCAGCACTCCATCATGGCATCACATAACAGCCTCTAAACGACTGTTCACTGACCCACTGACTCTGACAGTGTAACCTAAGGACTTCTAGGCTTTTCTGTCTACCTTACCCTGTATCTTTCACTGTGTCTTGTCTGTTCCAAAAAGAACAGAGCTCCTTGAGATCTCCACTTTTTTCTTTATCCTCAGCATTTAGCAAACTATTTAGAATGGAGGAAGCATGTAATCTCAAGAACATGGACACTTACTTCAATGATACAGATTACAACCCCTCCATGCCTGCTCGAACAACGTAACTCTCCTCTACATCAGGCACCGGGGGACAAAGTGGATAGAGGGCCAGCCCTGGAGTCAGGAAGACCTGAGTTCAAATCCAGCCTAAGATATTTCCTAGCTGTGTGACCCCAGGCAAGTCACTATCTGCCTCAGTTTCCTCAGCTATAAAATGGGGATAGTAATTGCAGCTTCCTCTCAGGTTTATTGTGAGGATTGAATGAGATAATATTTGTAAATTACTTAGCCTGGAGTAGGGACTTAAGAAATGTTGATTTCCATCCTTCTTTCTCTCCCTCGCTTTCCTCCTCCCCCTCCCCTTTTCCCTCCCTCCCTCTCTTTCTTCCTTCCTTCTTTCCTGCATACTGGAGCCTAAAGAAGAGTCCATAGGCTGTCCAACAGTCTGTCCTTAGATCTGCTATATGATCATCCCAGTTTTTATAAAGAGTAGCTGCAGGATTATGAAACTCTCCAAGAACGAAGGTGTTCTATGCCCCCTGAACTCTGTCAGACATGACTATTTCAGGTTTCCATGATGACCCCCACAAGCCCATTCAGATCTGCGGTTCAGCTTTGGCCACAGCCAAAAATTACTACCAAGGAGATTACTGAAGACCACTCCCAGCCCAAAATTTAGTAGATGGGATTAAAAAAAAAAGAAATCATACGACTTTCTTCTCCTTGCCTTCAGGGAAAATAACTGGTACAGATTATAACCCTCAGGAAATACAAAGGAGGAGATAAAATGGAGGAGAGATCCCAAGTCTTCACTCGTGCCATGGGAATAGACTTTGATTGAATCTTATCTTTGCTCCAGATTTTCAGCTTGGTGCTTTGGAGGGATCCACCCCCTTCTCCCTCAAGGACACACTGACAACTTTATCCTTACGGGCCAATAATGAAATAGAATTCAACAGGTTTTTTCCCTGTACAACTATCAGGAACACCTCTGTTTTATGAATCAAAGAAGGCCTGTATTTCCCATGTATAGGCTATTTATAAACTGAATTAGCTAAAGCAGGAAAGCCCAGAATGCCAGGACCTTAGAGCACAGACTATGATGGTTTAGAAAGGGGGTTTAGAACAGGAGCCTAGAACATCAGAGCCAGGCAGGAAATTAGGGCACCCTCAAACAGGGCTTCTTCATTGTGGGGTGGGGTGGGTAGATTCCAGGGATCTCTGTTGACTCATCTGGTAGAGAAATCTCATGTTCATTTTCACTTACTTCTAATTGAAATTTGACATTTCCTCCAATTATTTAAGGAGGAGTCCAGAAGCTAGATTACCAAAGGAACCCAGGACACACAGATACACACACACACACACACACACACACACACACACACACACACACTCACACTTACATACATACAGTTACACTTGCACATCAAGAACTCCCGAATGAGCTGAGAGGGGCCTCAGTTCACGGATGATCAGATCTTGGAGGGATCTTACAAAGGATTTGGTCTTTGTGCTTATTTTTGTATCTCCAACACTTGTCACAATGCTTGGCACATAGTAAGCCTTGAATAAATCCTTGTTTCCTTCCTGTGTTCCTTCCTTTGAATATGAAATGATAGAACAACAAGAACAAGGAATGTCTGAGTTAGGAAGGATTTTGTGTATAGAAAGAAGAGTTGAGAGGGACCTTAGAACCTAGAACATTAGAGCTAAGAAGGGCTTTAGAGCATAGAACCTCAGAGTTGGAAGGAGCCATGGATATCACTTGAGAGGCTGACTCCTTCTTTTTAGACAAGCGGAAATTGAGATGCTGTGAGAAGTGTTATGCCCAAGATCACCCAGCAGTTCAGGTCCACTGAGACAGGGATTAACCAAAAGGAACCCAGGGGCAGGGATGTGTTGGCTGATTCTCCTTGTCCAGGACATCTGCATCCTCTCAGCATCCCAGGGAGGGAGGTTTTATTCCCCTCCTTTCATAGCATTGGGAAGGACATGAAAAATCTAAACCAATGAACTGCAAACTGAGGAGCTCACTTCTCCATCCTGGGCTGGCAGCCCAGAACTCACTTCCTCATTGACAATGCTATACTGAGTAAACGAGACTGGAGGCAGTGCTGTGTTTGCAATAAGAACCAATATTTACTTAATGCTTTCTGGTTTGCAAAGTACTTCATGAACATTATATTACTGGATCTTCACAAGGGTCATAGGAGTTAAGTACCACAGGTATTATGACCCAACTCTTACAGAGGAGGGAAACAAAGCCAAGACAGGTTAAGCAATTTTTCTGTGGTCATGCAGGTAGTAAGTGTGAGAGAGAGGGGGCTTGGGTCCTTGGGTTCATGCATATTCCACTGCACCATGAAGCCTCTCATGATGAGCACAGTGCCAGGCACATCATAGTCACTTGATAAATATTTGTTGTTTAATTCATTGGTATAACAGTTCAGCCGCTTAGTATAGGTTCCCAAGAAATATTGGGGTCTTAGAAACCTTAGGCTACCCAAGAATGCCCTGATTCTTCCTAATGTGCACACACATGGAGAGACACAGGACCAATTACTACATACCTTCCTACCTCATCTGGATATAGTTGGATGAAATCATGCCCCAATGTCCCTGCTTGGCATCATCCATCACGTTCCCCTCCCAAGAACCATGAAGAAGATTGATAAGAAATCTCTGTCTGAATGCTGGGCACCTTCACCACAGCTTCTAATCCAAATCTGCTTGTGAAGTGAGCCAGGGCTCCCCCTCTCCATCTTTTTCCATTGTTCTAATAAGAGCTCACATTTACATTGTCCTTAAGGCTTGTAATGAACTTGACAAATATCGCATTTGATCCTCACAATTGGAGGAGGTAGGTGCTGTTATGCCAAGGTGCCTCTGCCCATCTATATAATAAAGGGGTTGGGTCTGATGACTGATGAGGTTCCTCTAGCTCTAAAAATTCCATAACCCTCCTGGTGCCCGTTAGCAAAGGGGTCTCCCGAAACAATTTTCAAAACCCTCATCTTATCTCAGCATCATCATTTTCTAACATTGAGATTCAGGGGTGTTCCACTGAACAAGAGGAAAGACGTTGAGGTGGTTCAGTGGGTAGAGTGCTGGACTGAGAGTGAGGAAGACCTACATTCAAATCCTGCCTCAGACACTTACCAGCTGGGTGACTCTGGGCAAGCCTTAGTCTTGGTTTCCTCAACTGAGAAATGGGAATTACAATAATAATGTATGTACTATATAGATAGATACACACACACACACACACACACACACACACACACACATAATACCTTTTGGTGTTTTGATGAAGAACAAATGAGACAAGGCAAACCTTAAAGTGCTAGTGAGGATGAGGATGATGATAACTACAGTTCCTTCTCTCCTCGACATCCTATGAATTCATGAGAGCTATTGGAAACATCTTGGCAGAAAATCACGTTGGAGTTGGATAACTGAAGAATGTTTGTCTTGCAGGGAATGCACACAACTTTGAAATGAGTGAGTTTCTTTTCAGGTCAATTAAACTCGTGTTCAATAGAATCACACTGGAGAGATGACTTATTGATTGCATCCTTGGCTCACTTAGAGAAGGGGCTCTCTGGGCTGAACTTGGCTCAAAATTATTTGGGGCCCTAAGTGTCTAAATTATCTGATCCTTTTCCATTGCCTTCCCTTCTTCCTCCTTCTCCCCAGCCCACATCCCAACACATCCAAGCACGACCCATGCAGTAATCTGCCAAGTCCAAAGGGAACCTGATTCAGAGAACCAAAGGAGACCTTCACCAGCATCCCTGCAAAAAAATAGACTTGATGGCTTTATACGAAGGAAGGAGCAACAAATTGTAGACAATGGCAAATAAGGGGGCTGCACGAGAGGAACTCCGAGTCCCTTCTAGCTCTAGCTAAATCTATCATCCGGCGACCTCATTTGTCCTGCAACCTGGTACAGTGCAAAAAACAAACAAAACTGAATTCACAGTCCCAGAACTTGGGTTCCAATTCCAGTTCTGCCACTTCCTCCCTGGTGTATTTCTGGGACTTGTTTTCCTCATTTGTGAAAGGGGGCACTTGGGCCAGATGATCTCTAAAGCCTCTTCCAGTTAATGACCTGTGAACATGGACTTTGCATATATGAATTTGCCATATAATTGATGCTTACCCCTTCAAGCACTCAGTTTAAAAAAATTATACATTTCAATGGAAATCTCTGAAATAATTTATAACAAAGCATGGAAAAGCAGCCAAACTCTGGTTAATTGGAATGACTGATCTCAAGCCAGGAGTGAAACATTATCCTCTTGCTCCTCACTGAGGGGAGAGGGATCATAGATGAGAACATGGCATTGATGGTCACCCTCAACTTCCTCATCCGTTGGCTTTGCTTTATGAAGTTTTCTTGGTTACAAGAGAGAAGTGAGGCTGGGGGAAAGTCATTATGTTTTGTAAACAAAAGGCAACAATGAAACTTGCAAAAATTGTATCTATCAATTAATTAACAAACATTTACCAAGTCCCTACAATGAGTGGGGAAATGGCTAAGCAATGGGGGTACAAAGACAAAACTGAAACAAAGACAAAAAATTAAAGTTGCCTGTCTTCAGGGAGCTTATATTCCATTGAAAGAAGTAAACACACACACACACACACACACACATACACACAACTAGGTGGGGGGAGCAGATGAGACAGAGGTTGTGGTGAATGAATAGGTTAGACTTGATGACTTTTTCCATATGAAGGTGAGGGAGAGGAGTGTTGAGAATGATATAGATTGTTAGCTCTAAGCACCTCAAGAGTAGGGAGAGTTTCTCTTTTTTATCTGCATCAGTTAGTGCCTTGCACGGCATCTGGAACATAGTAGGCACTTAATGAAAGCTTGTTGAATGATTGAGAACTTGGCTGCCTGGAAAGACAAAGATCCCCTTAATAAGAATTAGGGGAGTTTCCTTGGTGGAATGTTTACAACACTAAATTTGTTGTCAAGAAGACCTGGGTTTAAATCCCACCTCAGATACCAGTTATATGACTCTGGGTAAGTCACTTAATGACTCTGGTACTTACTTTCCTCATGTATGAAAGGAAATTGTTGAAATTAATAACTTCTGAGAATTCTTCCATCTCTAATCCCTTCTATTTCTCACATATCTCCTCATGTATAGAGTGAAGAATGATGTTCAAGGCCCTCCCAGATCTGAATTCTATCGAACTAGTTCATCCAGAGGTTTCTGGGAAGCCCCTCTCCTCATCCAGTGGATTGACCTGACCAGTGTTAACAAACTCTTCCCATCTGTCTGTGTTTCTCTCTGTGTGTCTCTGTCTCCAGTGAATAGTAAACGGTCCTGGGGCGCCAAACCCAGCTAATTTAGGCACTTACTGTGTGATTGAAAAAGGAGGCCACTCGGCTCAAGGCTGTATCCCTTTCTTGTTAGTGGCGTCATTCAATCATGGTGGTTCAGTTTCCGTGTGAGGGGCTTGACTGTGTCCAGGGAATAAGCCCCTCAAACCAGGAAATGTGTGTGTAGGGGGCTGGGGGGAGGCGAGTTCAAACAGCCTCAGAAGGAAGCTGATATACAACAGCTGAGATGATGAAAGGTCAGATTAGCTCCTCACTTTGAAGGAAAGCAGGGCTGGATCAGCATCCACCAGAGCTCACAGCCTACTTAGAACCAAGCAGCCGTTCTTGACCCACAGCCTAGGCCAGATCATAAAATCCATAAAAATATCAACAAGATGTTTGAAAGTGACATGGAACAGCAGTGACATCCTATTCCCAGGGATGCTACTATTAAGTTCAATTGTCTGGTCC
>CM053769.1:103491184-103518975 GCA_028658325.1 Potorous gilbertii
GGGGAGGGATGACCCTTACTGTCTTCAAGAATTTGAAAATCTGTCAAATAGTACGGGCTCAGAGGTTCAAGGATCTTCATTCTAACCTTTTCTTGTTACTCAACTGCGATATTTCAATGAACGTCTTTCAATTTGAACTAGTGCATCCTCTGGTCAAACGATAAAGGAAAGTATACCTGCAGGGTCTCAAGGGTGATATTTTGGGGGGGATGCTGAACTACAGAGTCAGTGCCTTGAGCTTGGGATAGCTTTCAGGAAGCCAAGGCCTCAAGTGCAAACCTTTGTTGTAGATGTTTTCTAATCACCTTGCAGTATGGATTGGGTTTTTGAAGCAGAAGGAAACACACTAAAAAAGATTTGTTTGGTCAAATCCTGCTCATGCAAGGGGTTATGGAACAGCTCAGTTTGGGATTAGGGCAAAAGAATCAAAAGACAGAGTGCTTTCCCCTTCCTCTGTGAAAATGAGAACCTGTCCCTGGGGGAATATAGGAATGTCCCATCACATTACTTAGATCTACAAGGCCCTGATCTCACTTCATTGATGTCTTGTGCTCCACTCTGACCCCTGGATTTTCACCAGCATAACTATATTCCCTTATTATTAGAATAATAGATTTAGAAGAGATCTTAGAGATTATAGACTATAACTCTCTCATTTTATAGACAAAGAAATTGGGGCTCAGGGAGATTAAGTGATATGCAGATAGTAAGTTTCAGAACTCAGGTCTGATAATCTCAACATCCGAATCTTTTCCATTGTACCATCTAGATATCATGAGGTTGGTTATACAGCACTGGAGCTTGATACAAAGAGCTGGGGCTTGTGCAAACTGCATAATAAAATGCCCTCACATGGATGATAGTGGATCACAGAGTTTTGGAGCTGGAGGGGACTTTAGAAGCCATTCTCAGAAAAGAACCCCTGCCTCAGTATACTGAACAAGGCTGTTCAGCCCATGCTTGAACACTTCCAATGAGAAAGGACTTACTGCCTTCCCAGGCAACTCATTCTGCTTAATAATGGCTCTAATTGTCAGCAAGGTTTCCTTTTTCTTGTGGTTTTTACTATTCAGTCATGTCTGACTTTTAGGGACCCCATTTGGGGTTTTCTTGACCAAGATAGTAGAGTGGTTTGCCATTTCCTTCTCCAGCTCATTTACCTAGTGAGCAGCTGGGTAATATAGAAGATACAATACCAGATCTGGAGTTAAGAAGACCTCAATTCAAATCCAATCTTGGACGCTGACTAGCTGTGTGACCGTGGACAAGTCACTCAACTCTGTTTGCCTCAGTTTCCTCATCTATAAATGGAGTAGAGAAGGAAATGACAAATCACTCCAGCATCTTCACCAAGAAAATCCCAAATGGGATCATGAAGAGTTGGACACAACTGAAACAATTAAAAAAAAGTGCGTGTGTGTGTGTGTGTGTGTGTGTGTGTGTGTGTGTGTGTGTCCCCTCTGATGCTTTGATGCTTTTAAATATTACCAGGGCTTCACTTTAGAGATTTTCAAACACTTGGGTGAAGATGTGATGAGGAGATTTCTTCCATCAACTCATCATGCCACTCATGTTCTAAATGTATCATGGAAAACAGGCTTTGGGGAAAGGACAGAAAAAAGGCATCGTTCTTTGCTCTACTCCTGTCACCCTCACACACAGAGTAATTGTTTTTTTGTTAATCAGGATGCATTTGGTGGTGTATTCTGGCCAACACAAAAACTCTGTTCCCTACAGAGAGCACTGGAGCCTCACACAATAACCTGTGAAGCAGATGTTAAAGCTATTATTCCCATTTTACAGACAATAAAACCAAAGTACACCGCAGGTGCTCAAAGCCTATCCTCCCTTGGTTCGGATGGGAGGCTCGTGGTGCAGCGAAAGATTACCAGAGCTAGAATGAAACCCACATTCAATTCTTCATCTTTCAATGGCTCATTGTATGGGTCTTGGACAAGTTGCTTCCCATCGCTGAGCCTCAGTTTCCCCAACTGTAAATCAGGGCTAACACTAGTTGCATCAGGGTTGTGCAAACCACACTGGGGTGTGGAAAATAAAGTACTCTGTGAACTGTAGTGTATGAAATGGCAGCAGTGATGCTTCACGAGAACCTATGCTCCCTCAGGGCAGGAAATGATTTTCCTCCTGAATTTGTATCTCTTATCTCCAGCATAGTGCCTAGAATGAAGCAAATAGACTCCTCCAACACTCCCCATCCTGAGTTCAAATCTGCCCTCAGACACTAGCTGTATGACCTTGGGCAAGTCACTCACCCTGTTTGCCTCAGTTTCCTCCTCTGTAAAAAAAATGAGCTGGAAATGGCAGTGGCAAACCATTATAGTATCTTTGCCAAGAAAGCCCCAAATGAGGTCACAGAGAGTTAGACATAATTGAAAAGCAAAACAAACAAACATCAAGCCTCCAACCAGAATTCAGTGCAGAAGAAAGACTGAAGAGCTGGGCGTCAAGGGGTCTCCATCTCCAACACTTCCCTATACTAACTCCTCTGCTTTCTACCTGTGTGACCCTGCAGGATTCAACTCACCTCCCTGGCCTCAATATCCTCATCTATAAAGTGGCATTGCAAGAATTGTTCTATCTGCCTGGCATAGTTTTTGTGGGTAAGATACTATGAAAATCCTAAAACATGAAAGAAACAGGTTATTATTCCTCAATGGTATTCTATGTGTTGGAAAGAGTTAGTACTTCCCACCAAGTGCCTCGATTACTCTCAGGGAGGAATAATTGCAACACTGAGGGGTTTACGCTAATTAGATTTTCCTACGGGAGAGAGAAAAAGATATTTTAAGTGTGAGTGTGTTAGAAACAGGAGATACTATACTATGAACGCTTGGCTAGAAACTTTTTTAACTGTCAATTTATGCGACCAAGAATTATCCATGTAGATTTGTCAGAAGGAAATTTAACTGCCTCCGTAGGTCTACAATGTTCTACTTCTATGGTGCCAGGGAAATGAGGAACACCTTCTGCAGAGGGCTGTCCAACTGAGGTAATCCAGAGTAAGGAAAATACCATATACACGTCAGTTTTAATTATTGTTTGGAGGAAAAAACCACCACAAAGAGTCAATTCAGTCAAACAATCAGTTACTTTGAAAACTCTACTTTATTTGCCAGAATTAGCTCTTCCTGTCCAGGTACCCTTTCAGGATTTTGCAATACTATCAGGCTTTTTTAGTTAGGGATTCCCTCCCCTCCTCTGGAGGTGCATAATCTTATAGCATCCATTATTAATCCTGGTGCAATGGGAAGAATTCTAATCTTGGAGGATTGAATTTGGAGTCACTAGACCTGAGTATAAATGCTGGTTCTAATACTTACTACCTTACTTAACCTCCCTGAGCCTCAGTTTCTTTGTCTATAAAATGAGAGAGTTAGACTCTATGATCTCTAGGTTTAAATCTGTTATTCTAATAATAACAAGGCAATATAAATTATGTCAGTGAAAATTCAGGGTTCAGAGTGGAGCACAAGACAGCAATGACATAAAATCAGTGCTTTGTGGATAGTAAATAATAAGATGGGACATTTCCAGGACTCTGCATTTTTAATCAGCATGACTAAGAAATGTGGGGCAGCGAGGTGGTATAGCAGACAGAGCGCCAGGAATATAGTCAGGAAGACCTAATCGATTCAAATCCAGCCTCAAACACACAGACTAGCTGTGTGACCCTGAGCAGATCATGTAACCCTTTTTACCTCAGTTTCCTCATCTGTAAAATGAGCTGGAGAAAGAAATGGCAAACCACTTTAGTATCTGCCAGGAAAACCCCAAATGGGGTCACCAAGAGTCAGACATGACAGAAGAATGACCAAACTATGGAATGTACTTTTTGGTATCAGAAAGGTTACCACAGTGTCGCTATAGATGGCGAGGGGTAGTTGGAAATCAGCCTGGCTGCTGCGGATGCTAGCGCATGGAAAGGCAGATGGTAGCTATGGGGAATGCGCACACAGTTTGAGTATTCAGTTCAGTCTGAGTGCAATGTAAGAGTGTGGGAGAATGGAAGTGTGGGAGACCTCAGTACTTGGATATCTTCTATCTGTTCACCCTAAGGTGTAAAGGGATGCCATAGATTCAGGGTTTGTGGCCCAGTTGCTAGCACCTACCCCCCAAAATAGTGAGTATCAGGACAGAGGGGACAATGAGAGCTGAGACTGAAGATTTTGTTTTATATTTTTATTTTAATTGTGAGCACATCTCTGCCCTAGGTTCCAATTTTCTTCTTTTGATGGATCAGTCACTATATAAATGTGGAATCTTCCATCCTACTCTCGCTGGATTTTTTTTTTATAGAGAGTATATGTGATAGGCAGCCAAGTCAACTTAGCCCATCAAACTTACGTATCAAATACATTTTATTTAAAGAAAAACCAAGCAGACTTTGAACTCACTTTCTGTCTCTCCAGAACTGGACTGTTCAAGCCCTTTGTCACCCTGTAGAAGGTCAGATTCACAAGCTCTTCTCCAGCCACTTGACTAACCTCTCATCACCACACCACCAGACTATCCCAGAGAGTAGTACCATCTCCTCAGACTCCGAGGCTGGTACTTGAAAATGAATTTGCCCCAGTGGTGACCATTGGATTCCAAGTCTCAGCACCTTTTAAAATGAGCAAGTGATACAATGCTAGGAAAGATTCAACCTCCTCAAATGAATTAATTAGACTTCCAAAAAGAGCAAGTGGGCTTGCTGTGGTGTGTTATTAAACAGCTTCCTAAGTGGCAATTGAAAGGGGAAAAAAAAGCACTTGATTTTAAATTCCCTCCCTGAGGTGTTAATTGTGACAGTGAAGAACCATGGAGGTGGAGATCCCTGTGTAGACTGTAATAATTTCTTGGTTTGCAGGCATCATCAGGGCAAAGCCAAATCATGTTGGCCTTGGAATGCCTATTCCTTTTGGGGGAAGTGTGGAAAGGATACTGGGGATACCAGGCGTTTTGCCAGTTTCAGGAGCCCTAAAATACATACTGGAAAGGTAAATTGAAAGGACACCCGGATGGAATCAAATCTCTATAACATAAGCTCCCTGATCCCCATGGCTCAATACATTCCCTGAAACATTTGAAGACTAGTCCAGTGCTAAGAGACCCCAAGGGTGCAAGGCAAGTTAGGGAGAGTACGTTGCATTCCTGAGGAAGGACCAGCAACCGAAAGAATTTTATGAGTTGAAACAGAGGGAAGAAAACAGAACCAGGGGAACAACAGATCAGCCAATCAATAAGCATCCATGAAGCTCTATTTTTACCTTGGGCCCTAGGCTAGAGGCTAGGGACACAAAGACAAAAACGAAGTATTCCTTGCCTTCAAGAACCTATCCACATCTATCCACATCAATCACACTAATCAACAAACTCTAAGCCCTTACTATGTGCCAGACACCTGTTGCGCTGGGTACAGTAATCACATCAGTACTGCTGGACATCATATAACAAATGGCTTCCCTATGTTCACCCTTCCCATGATTCCAGATTTTGGTCATACCGGGACAGCTGAGGGACGGGAAGCCTTTCTACCAGAAATGCTGTCACTATGTGAAACAGGTTCCATGGGGTTTGAAGATGAAGTAGGATGAGGTTGCCAGTACAGAGGAGTCACCTTGGCAGCAGGATAGTCCCTTGACTCCCCAGAAGACTTCCAGGTGAGCTCCTGAGACAGAAGGACTTTGGGGAGGAAACACACTCCCCTCCCCCAAACGTTGGCACCGTGGGACAAAGCCACCTTCACCCCATGTCAGTCAGGACTCTGCTGTAGATAAGGACCTTGGGTCATCACCTCTCTCTAGAAGTCTGGGGCTCCTTGGCCTCTTCCAGACTGAAGCTCCCGTCATTCTCAGCCTGTTGGAGCTTGGCTGGAGGATTTCTTTGTCTTTGTGTTCCAAGAGCTGGCTGGCTTCTTATTCAGCCACCTACAAAGCTCCACGTTTCCCAGGAGGAATAGGAGAGAATTGTTCATCTGATTCGAATTGAAGTGGGGGAGGAGGGGTGTGAAAAGAGGGAGAGTCTGAAATGAATTGGCTGGATCACTTTCAAAAGGCTCAATGCAAGCCCATGCACAGGCACATGCTGGAGATTCAGAGGATGGGGTATCTCCAAGTCAAGAGGGCCCTCAGGGGCCATGTAGTTCAACTTTGCCTTGAAAAGAATCACCATATATACACACACATGTATATATGCATGTAGCTATAACATACCTGATATATGTTCATCCACTCTCTGGTTGAAGACATCCAAAGGATGAAGGCCCCTTACCTTTCAGGGCAGTCAAGTGTACACAGATATAGTTCTAAGTATCAGGAAGTTTTCCCCAACACCAACCTAAAATGATCTCTTTATAATTCCCATCAGTGACATGGTTCTGTCCCTAAGGCCTCTGGGTAGCTCAGTGGATAAAGTGCTGGGTCTGAAGTCTGGAAAGCTCATCTCCCTGAGTTCAAATTTGACCTCAGCTAGGTACTAGTTGTGTGACCCCGAACAAGTGGCCAAACTCTGTTTGCCTCAGTTTCTTCATTTGTAAAATGAGCCGGAGAAGAAAATGGCAAACCTTTCCAGTATCTTTGCCAAAGGGTCGCAAAGAGTCAAACATGGCTGAGAAAAACTGAAACTTATGCCCCTGGGGCCACACAGCAAATATTTCACAGTCCTTCAAATATTTAAATGTAACTATGATCCACTCCCAACCTTTACCCCTACAAAGTCTTCTACAGGGTAAACAAGACTAGCCCTTTCAATCAGTTGACTGATGACTTGGACTCTAAGCCCTTTGCCATCCTGCTCATCTTCCTCTGGAGGTTCTCTCGTTAACAATGTTCTTCAAAAATATTTATAGCAATTCTTTCTGTGATGGCCAAGAACCGAAAATCAAGGGCATACCCATCAATCGGGGAATGACTGGACAAGCTGTAGTATATGAATGTAATGGAGTGTTATTGTATTATAAGAAATGATAAACAAACAGGCTTCAGAAAAACCTGGACAGACATATAAATGGATACAGAGTGAAGCAAGCAGAACCAGGAGAACATTGAACACAGTAACAGCCACAGTGTTTGAGGACTGTTTTTGCTAGACTTTACCCTTTATAACAATGCAAGTACTTAAAATGGGCCCAAAGGCCTCATGATGCAAAATGCCATCCACATTTAGAGAAAGAACTGTAGAGTCAGAATGCAGAATGAAGCAGACTATTTTCTTTTTGTTTCTTTCTCATGGCTTCTCCCATTTGTTCTATGTAACATGACTAATGCGAAAACACATTTAATAGGAATGTATGTGTAGAGCCCATATTGGATTGCATGCCATCTTGCAGAGCGAGAGGGGAGGGAGGGGGAGAAATTTTAAAACTTATGAAAGTGAATGTTGAAAGCTAAACATAAATAAAGTAATAAAAAAAGGAAAAAGAAAAACATTCTCCATCCTTTCAGAGCAGCATCTCATCCTCACTGCCCAAGGCACTGAGATATTGAATGACTTGTCTGCAGTCACTCAACCGGGTTGAGTCAGAAGTCGTACTTAAACCCAGGTCTTCTCTGCCTGGTCCGCCATCCAGCCCTGATACCGTACTGCCTCCCAAGTGTTACATCCATTTCAGCTATTAGAACTATATATCCAAAGGAAGGCATCCAATATTTATTTGCTTCTCTGCATACACATCATTTCTCCCAGCAGAATATAAACTCTTTTCAGGGAGAGATTATTTCGTTGTTTTCTTTATATTGTCAGTTCCTGAAACACAGCATGTGCTTCAATAATGATTGTTGGACTGAATTAGAAGAATTAAGAAATATTGTTCAGTGGAAACAAGAAAGAAGATTTCAGGCTGAGGTAGGAACTGCTCCAGTCTCAAGGTCCTGACATATGGCCATATAGGACATATGTATAGGACATATATGGCATGACATCAGTCTGCCTGATGTCTTCCATTTTGTTGACTTTATACGGGCTTGGAAAACAACAGGATCTTGTCAGTGATATCCGTAGAACCCCAGAGAGATCTACCTGGTAATCCACACTGGAAAAACAAAGTAGATAATTGCACAGATTTTGCATAAATTTGAATGGACACTTTATTGAGTGAATCCTTCTTACACAGTTGCCAAATTAATATTCCTGAAGTATTTCATGTCCCTCCCCTACTCAAGAACCTCAAGTGACTCCCTCTTACCTCTGGGATAAAATGCAAGCTTTTCTTTGTGGCATGTAAACCCTTTTCTCACAGTGTCACCAGAAGTTTGTTATTTAACATTTCTGAGTTTCCTCATCAGTAAAATGAAACAGTGGAACTAAACTTCCGAGGACACACCCAGCTCCAAATCTTTGATATTTTGTAACAATGAAACAGTACAACTCCAAATTGTTTTTCCAGATTGAACACCCATTACTCAGGCTGACGCTCTTTCTGTTCCAACCAAACTGGCTCTGCACTATTCCCTGTACGAAACATTCCATCTTGTACCTTTGCACGTAAGTTCTCATTCCTGGACCATTCTTCTCCCTCAGCTCAGCCCTGGAGAATCCTGAACTTCCTTCAAGGCACAATTCACATAGGAAAACTTTGGGGATCCCCCTCACCAGTTGTTTTTGTTCCCTCCAAAATTACCTTAGATTTACTCTGTATGTACTTGGTATAAATGTATCTGCATATAGGTTATTTTTTCCAGCAGAATGTAGGCTCTTAAAGGGCTGAGACTGTTTCATTGTTGTCTTTCTGTCCCCAGTACCTAGCAGAGTGCCTCATATATTGCAGATTAGTATAGTTAATATTTCTATAGTGCTTGCTACCTGCGAGGCACTGTGCTAAGCAAATTACAATTAAGATTTCATTTGATCCTTATGACAATCCTGTGAGAAAGATGCTATTATGATTTCCATTTTTCAAGTGAGGAAACTGAGGCAAACAGAGATTAAGTGCCTTACCCAGCTAGCAAGTGTCTGAGGTCGGGTTTGAACTCAGGTTTTCCTAAGTCCAGGCTTTGTGCTGCAGCTGTTGTGGCACCTTGTGGCCCCGATTAATAAGTGTTTGTTGGATTGACGTGAATCAGTACACACCTCTAACACAGAATTTTTGATGCAAGCTTCTAAGGAATATAAGCAGATTCTATCAGTGAATGAGAGAAGAAGGATGGGCTAAATTGCATTTGGGAGGTTGCCTAGCATTTTCAATGATTCCAAGTTGTTTCTAATACCAATATTCTCCTTATGATGCTTAGAGTTTTGGAGCACCATAAACTCAAAAGAACCAAAATAACAGATGGCTCAAATGGCGATGAAAATGTCAGCCTATTGTAAGTAGACTGAATTACATTTACTTAGGATGACTTGCACATTAGAAATGGCATAAAAACATCACTGAGGACTTGAGTGATCAGAAAAGTAGCTCACAGCTCACAGCTTCCTTTTTGGCACAAACCATTTCCTTGCTAGAACCTTAGAGGGTTTTACAATGGATTAGAGCCAAGCACCCTTCCTTTGGTTGAAAATCAGGGCATTGCCTGTTCTCTAGGCCCCAAACACTTCTCCTAAGCCTCATGATTTTGCAAAGATCACAGACAGTGTCTTGGAAATCCTGTGACTGTCCTTGTTTCCAATGCCCTTGTATTTATTTTATCCATCTAGCCCTGGTGACTTGAAGGCATCCAGGGCACTTAGACACTTTATTAACTCTTACCCCTTTTCTTTTGGGTTTAACTCCCTGTTAGCATGTGTTTGGTCTCTTCCAGACCCAAAGTCATTCTCACTGGCAGCAAAAACAAGCAAGTTAAGACTTCAGTAGTACTTCCTTCTCTTCGTCATCAATGATCATGGTCCCCTTCCATCCCAAGTAGAAGTCCTATCTCTTCTTCAGTCTTCTTTTCCTGATCTACCTTATACACACACACACACACACACACACACACACACACACACACACATGCACTCACACACACATGCATGTGGAATTTACACAAACTCTTATTCCTTGCCAGCCCACGCTCACTTTGATCTTTACCACTCCTGACATGAAGGACCATGTTATGCTTTCATATTCACCATCTCTTATCTTCTCTCTCTTTCACTTTCTCTACATGTCTATGTTGATGTTTTCCGAATCCACACTGATGTCAATTCTTAACGCCTGTCATTTGACTTTTGTCAATTGCTCCCTGGCATTGCAATTCCTATTTTTCTAACAGAATTGTAAGTTTACTTGACACAATGACTGTGGTTTGTGTCTCTCTGGGGCTCCCTTAGCAACAATAGTAATACTAGCTAGCATTTATATAGCAAATTAAAGTTTGTAAAGTGTTTCACAAAGTACTCCTATTTTACTCCCAATAAACCTAGAAAGGAGGCATGATTATCCCCATTTTACAGATGAAGAAACTGAGGCAGGAAGAGGTTAGTGGTTTGTCCAGGGTCACAATGCAGGAGGTGTCTGGGGTTGGATTTAAACTCAGGTCTTCCTGTCTCCCAGTCCTGCACTCACCCTACCGTACCCCCTAGTTGCCTCCATAGTGTGTATTATATACAAGGTCACCACTCTATTGTATATAGAACACATATAATACAGACCAGGTGACTGAAGTCTAAGTCAGAGCCCAAAGTTCTCTGGGTGACATGGTACAAATAATCGTGGCCCACAATCATCCATCCCTCTTCTGACTTTGACTGACTAATGATGGGCCAGGTACTTGGTTACTCCAACCTCTGCTTGTTTTCCCACTAGCAGTGGAGGCTGACAGGGAATGCTAAGGGTAGTATAGAGTAAGTAAGACACTGGAGTAAAGGGCACCATTGAAGAAGTATATCATTGAGGAAGGCTGATTACATGATAAGACCAAGGAATAACTGGACAATGGCCTCCACGCCTCACTGGCATGCTTGCCTTGTCAAAAGCAAGGGAGGAAGGTCCCTAGAATGGTGAGTGGATTTATTATGAAAACATTCAAAGGTATGGACAAGAGCACGGGAGGAAGACCTCCAGCACAGTGAGTGGATTCACCATGGGATACATATGGGAGAGCATAGACAAGAGACACTCAGAATGGGCAGGGAGGGAGAGGTTACAGGCTGCATCACTTGAGAGATGAGATGAGATTCCAGGTCAAGTCAATCATTTAACAAACATTTATGAAGTGCTTACTGTATTCCAGGAACAGTGCTAGAGATTGGGTTTCAGATAAATTGAACAATCTCTTCCCTGAAGGAGTTCACATTCTGAGTACAGAAAACATGTACTTGTATACGTATATATGGAATAAATACAAAGAGAAGAGGAAGTAGCTGAATACAAAGTAGCCACGAGCAGTAAAAGAGTCCCAATGTAGAAACTATTTCAAGCTGAATGTCTGTGAAAGGCTCAGATGCCAGCAGTGAAGGGAAGCCACCGGTGCATTAGAGCTGGGGGAGAGAAATCCTGAGCAGATCAGGGACAAGCAGAGCTGGATGGAGTCAGAGAGCCCATTTAGTCTGAAAGCTTGGTGAGGGTCAGTGACTTAACCCAACTCCAAAGGACAGGTTAGATGGCAGAACCCAAATCTCACACCTAACTCAGTGACCCTTCCAAATACACCACTCTGCCACCTTGTCCCCATCTCTCCTCTTCTGTCTCTGTCTGTCTCTGTATCTGTGTCTATCTCTGTCTCATCCCTCTCTCCTTTTTGTCTCTGTTTTTCCTTCTCCTTTCTCTCTCTGTCTCTCCCCCTCTTTTCTGTCTGTCTCTCCCTCTCCTTTTTCTCTGTCTCTTACTTTCTCATTCGTTTGCAGTTACACGCACACCCCTCCCAACCCCCCACCCCCACACACTCAGAGGCACAAGGGTATGTGCTGAAATTACATTTGATGAGGCAAATTTATTCACAAAATTAAAAGTGACCCAAGCCCAATTTTGTTTTGAGAATTCCAGAGATGGTTGGAGACCCTTGGCTGGGCTGCGGCAGGATCCGGGCTGGGAGTCATTCACCCTCCCCAGGCCACTGCTTCTTCACAGCCCACCCCTCTACACCCATCTGCACTCCTGTGGGCACTGCCTGCCTGGCCACCACCCAGGATGATGGGATGCTAACTGCTGGGGGAGAGGGTGGAGGGGGCTGAGGTCGGCTTCCAGCAATTGTTTGGGAAGTCAGGCTCTGTCCGCAGCCAGCATATTGTGGAGGCTCATTCCAAAACCCTCGAACACTCCTGGCATTGGGTCTTGCTGATGTCAGCTTTGGGTGGGTTTTTCCCTCCCTCCTTTCTGGTACAGCTGAAGTCCCCATAGCTTCTCCCCAAACAATGGAACAGAATGTTAATTTGTTTCTTCAGAATGGTGGGCTTCCCCCCTCCTCCTCCCCATCCCTCCAGGTTTAGTAGCATTAAAATGCTCAGCTGTCCTCTTTCCAGAAGACCGCCCTTTTGGCTTGGGTGTCCTCCGTGTTTAATTGCAAAGTATTGATTGGGGGGAAATTCATTTTCAGCAGTTGCCAGGTTCTGCAGCTCCAGGGCTGGCTGTACCCAGCAGGACGCCAGCAGCAATCCCAGTTGGGAAGGGAGGAGGGGCAGGGTGGAGACAGCAGCCACTCCAGCTCTTGGGATCCAGCAGGCACCCAATGGAGATGGGTTGACTCCAACTGTGTCAACCTGATCATAATGGGAACTTGAGCTGCTCTGAAGAGCCCTTACAGTCACGAGATGGCTGAGAAAGACCTCACTCAAGGCGCCATCTCATTTTGCAGATGGGGAGACTGAGGCTCAGAGAGGGAAAATTATTTATACAAAGTCAAGCAGCTAATTAGAGGCAGACCCAGGATCAGCCCTCAGATCTCCTAATTTTCAGTCTGATCAAGAGATTTATACCCTTTTTACTGGCTTCCACCACTCCCCCCCCAAGAACTTATATACCCCAAAGGCAAATGACCCTCCCTTTCTTTTTTAAAATTTATTTATTTAGTTTCATTTTACAACATTCACTTGCACAAACTATTGAGTTCCAGATTTTCTCCCCCTCTTTCCCCTTCTCCTCCTTTCCCTCCCCCTCCCCAAGATGGCACCATCCCCTTCCTTTCTAATGATCCTCTTCTCCCTATAGTAATTTTGCAATCTTTTTATCTTTCAGTGCTTCTCTGGTTAAGTCCCCTAGTACAGAAACTATAAATATTTGTAAACAATGTTAATAATTATGTGAAAATTTATCCCCAGAAATGCAAAAGAATACAGTTTTAGTAGAGAATTTAGACCATCTCCCCATCAGCACCCCTTCTAGTGGGCCAACCTTGGGTAGCTCAAGATACAATATTCTACCAGTATTGACTTCTGAGGAGGTCACAATTCTTCATTTTGTCCCATGAGCTTTTGTGTCACCTGAAGCAAATCACTTGACTGCTCTGGGTCTCAGTTTCCACATATGTAAAGGAGGGCTGGAGCTGATGACCTCCAAGATCCCTTCTACCTCTGAATGCTATGGACCAAACTCCCTGGCTGGAACAGCTTGATAGTGAAGAGGGACTGGAGTATAACAGCATTAGCAAGCATTTAGTAAATACCTACTATGTACCAGGCTCTGTGTTATCCGTTGCAGATGCAACAATAAAAGCAATAAAAAAACCATAAAATCTCCTTCTCTCAAGGAGATTACATTCTATTGGGGAGACAGATTTACACATATGAGTGTATGCAAAATGAATTCAAGGCATCTAGCAATGATAACGCACGTGTGTTTATCATCCTTAAAGGGCTTATGATGCACTTGATATACATTATCTCACTCAGTCCTCACCACAATCCTCTGAGGAAAGTATAATTATAATCTCTATTTTTACAATTAAGGAAACTGAGGCTCTGAGAAATTAGGTGCTTGGGGTCGTACAGCTGGGAAATATCCAATGTAGGATTCAAACCTTGGGTTTCTTCACCTCAAATCCAAATCTGTTGCTCTATAAGCAAGAGACCGAACGAGGTAGAAAGTATAACTAGAACAAAGAAAGAAGTTTTCAGGAGGAATGTGCAGATTCCTGTACGCTTTCAGCTGGCCTGTCAGGGAAGGTTTCATGGAGGAAGGAGCACAGGTGCTGAGCTGTGATGGCAGAGGAAGATTGCAACAGGTGGGATTGTTTTCTGGACCCTTCTCCTGTCACCCTCCAAGTCTCCACTATGCTATTCTGAAAACTAATGACCTTGTTCATTGGTACCCCCATTCCTGTGATGTCAGAGAGGAAAATCCAATCAAAATCACCTGCTAGAGACCCCACCCCATCTTTATTTTCTTCCATTTTAACCCCTGAGTCTGTTGTGTTGTATATAGCCTGCCCTGCACTATGAAGAGTGACAAGAGCCTGGAATATTGGGAGTCAGGTCAAGAGGCTGGCCTCTCCCTGGGTTAACATCAGTCTCTATCCTCCTTCCCTGGACTCAGGATAAGGCTCAAACACTCCCAGATCCTGACCCTCTGGAGATTAGATGGAGCTTTAGCCCTTCTCTCCTTGGCTAATTCACAAGCCCTCCTTGGGGGCAGCAAAATTGCTCTGAATAAAAGCCAGGAGCATTTAGCATCACTGGTTACTTAGCTTCTTCTGGGGAAAGCTCTAAGTCCCTAAAAGCAGCTGCTGGGGAAAGGACAGAGGACAGAGGAAAATAACAGATGAAACCTTGTACTGACTAAACGGGAGGGTTTAAAACCAATCCCAGTTTTGCTTTATTTCACACTCAACTCACCATGTTTGTGTGTACATGCACACATATATGCATGCAAACACATGCATATACACACTAGAGACACACAAATGTACAGCTTTTTGCAATGCACATGCATATACATGCACATGCAATGCCTAGCTGCATGCACTCATGCAATGTCCCTTTACATGCATGCATGCACATCTCTTCCTATAGATAGATATACATATACACAAAACATACACATGCATTCAAACCAAAAATGTGTCATACTTGCACAGTCACACATATGAAAACACATGCACACTAGTGCACATATGTAAATATCTACCTGAGTGTACACATGTGTACAGTAGCCTGCCTACTCATGCACTTATAGTCACACAGGCACACGCAAGAGCCCCACATAAATAAGGGGGAGATGGGAAAGCTGCCGATTTCTGTTTCCATGGAAGCAGAAGCTCGTCCCTGGTGGCACAGCGAGGCAGGCAGACTGTGGCAGGAAAGTCATCACATCTCAGTGGGTTCCCTCCACTTCCCAGCCCAGCACAGTCTACTTCAGGAATGTGGGAGGCAGGATTTTGCTCCCCCAGCCAAACCAAGTTCTGTCAGTCTCCCAGGAACACAATGTTCCCCCCTTTCTGGAGCAGGCACAATCTGAACATAGGGAGCTCTTGGAAGGATTTGAATGAGGGTCTTTAGCATCCTCTTCAGCCCTAGCTTCCTCCCTTCCCTCTCTAGCCTCTGGGCTGAGCTGAGCTTCTCACAACATTTTACAAAGTGCAGTTTAGAGCAGATGGTGGCACCAAGATGGAGACAGCAAGAGGACTGGGACTGGGAGTATCACAGATTCTTCCTCAGTTCATTTCCAACTCCCCTACCCCACCCTCCCAGGTTCAGAAGTACACTGGCAGATTTCAGCTTCTCCCATCTACATGAAGGGTCACACAATCACCCTGGGTGGACAACTCGTACTGTTGAGGCTGGGGAGATTCTCAAAATTGTGAACCTGCCCCACCCCATTGTGAGAGGCCACAGGCAAATGGGGCATTACCCTTTGGGCATCTGATCCTGGATTCTCACCATTATCTGAAGCTGAGTCGTATGACAAAGATGCCATTTTCTTCTGCATGAAGTTATAGGATCCCAGATCTAGAATATGAAGAGGTTAGAGAACTTATTGAGTCCAATCCTCTCATTTCAGAGATGAGGAAACTGAGGCCTGGGGGGTTGGTTATCTGACTTTCCTATAGCCACGAAGATAGTAAATTTCAGAAGTGGAGGGGCATTATCAACTTCAAACCATTTTATAAAGTAATATTCATCAGAATTATTTGGGGTCAATTAAACTACAAACATTTATTAAGTACCTACTGTATGCCAGGTACAGAGATAAAAATAAATTCCATGAAAAATATCTCTGTTCTCAAGGGGTTTCTTTTCTAAAGTGGGAGATGAGCATAGGGAGGTATCTACAATATAGAAAAACAGATTAGGAAAGTAAGTCCCAGAAGCAATCAAAGGAGTGTCCAGTGTTCAATAAGTAAAAGAACACAAATTATTGGGAGAAGACTTCCTAATTGACAAGAATTGGCAAGATTGGAAAGACATTTGGCTTTCTAGTTAGAAAAGTAGGTTGATGCCAGCATCTCACACCATATAACAAAATATGTCCCAAATGACCCTTAGATAAGATTCATTAAACATTAAAATAGAGGAGAATGGAAGAATTTTCTTTCCCCTTTTCAGGTCTGCTATTAGAGGAAGAATTTTAAATAAGAAATAGAGGTGATTATAAAAGACTAAACAGGAAATTTTATTGCATAAAATTAAAAAGCTCTTGCATGGAGTTCCTCTAGAATAAGAAGAGAAACTGTCATTTGGGGGAAATCCTTCACTGAGTCTCTCTAAAAGGCTTTATATCCAAGATAAAGAGAGAATTGATGCAAATATATAGTAGCAGGAGCTGTTTTTAGCTAATACTGGGGAAAAGTTTATGAACAAACAATTCAGAAGCAGAAATTCAAATAATCAACAACCATATAAAATGCTCTGAACCCTTAAAAATGATAATAGAAATAGTAATTAAGGTAACCCTCAGGTTTCACCTCAAACTCATTAAATTGGCAAAGATGAGTAAATATAGAAATACTCAGGTGAGAGATTCTCCTGGCAGATCAAAATATACTCCTGGTAAAGCTGTGTGAACTGGTCCTTTTCTGGAGAACAATTTAGAATTACCTTAAAAAAGTGACTCAACTATTAATACTATTTAATGCAATGACCCTACAGGTGAGTGTATATGTGTGTGTGTGTGTATGTATGTGTGTGTGTATATATATATATATATATATGTGTGTGTGTGTATGTGTGTGTGTGTGTGTATACATATATCAGGAATATTAAAGGCAGAAAAATGTTCAAAATATTTATAGCAGCTCTTTTTGGGGTAGCAAAAAATGGTAACAAAAAATAGAAGCTTATTGATTAGAGAATGGGTGAATACATCACAGTTCATGAATGCACTAGAATGGCATTGCACCGTAAAAAAGGACAAGCATGAGTAACTCAGAAAAAAATAACCTAATTTGAGGAGCTAATGCAGAGTCAATTAAGTAGAACTTGAAGAACAATAACCACAATTGCCAAAATAATAAGGCAAGTGAAAACAATACTAGAGAGCAGATGGATTTAGATCAATTGAAATGATGAAACATTATTCCCTCCTCTCAGTGGAGATGTGGGGGTCTACAGGAGCAGGATACTATATACACTAGTTTTTCTCTCTTATCAGTTTTTCTTAACTGCTTTTCTTTGCTACCAGTGATAGTTGTGTTGTGAAAAGTATATTAAGAAATGAATGTGGTATAAAGAACAAAAGATAGCATTAAAACTTAAACTATTTTAGAATTTAAAAAAAAATCTTTACTTCACTATACAGATTCAAGGATCATAGATTTAAAGTAGAGAAAGACCTGAGAGGTCATTGAGTCCAACTACCACCACTCCTTCATTTGACAGATAAGGAAACTGAGGCAGACGGAGATTCAGTGACTCGGCCAAAGTTGTACAGCTCATAAATGTCTGAAGTAGGATTTAAATCCAGTTCTTTCTGACTCCAAACCCAGTGATCTATCCATTATATCACGCTGCCTCTAATTATTATCTAAACTGGACTTGAGTAATTGAAACAGGACATCATTTTATATCCCCAGCCAATGAAAATAATCTCCACTCTGTAGCCAGAAATAGTCAGTTTGGTCCGTGTAACCTCAGCCAAGTCACTTCCTCAGTCTGGGCTTACATATCCTGACCTGCAAAATGAGGGGCCTGGACTCCATGACCTTTAAAGCCCCTGAAATTCACTGTTTAAACATGACAGAAACTCACCATCAGATCTACATGTTTCTTGACCCAAGGAGTATTTTATTCTGAACCAGATTTACTAGGATTTCTTTTCGGGGCTACCCCAAGGCTGCTGCTGCCTCTCCTTCTCCTCTTCTTCCTCCTCCTCCTGCTACTACTACTTTAAGTACAGCCAAGATACCTTACCACCAAGAAATGATTTTATTTCCTTTCCATGTTGGATGTGGGCCAGGATTTGGCTGCACTGTCAATCTGTGGTGCATAAACCATACTCTATGGCCACATCCAGACCCAGGAGAAGGCACCACTGTCAGCCTCAGAAGCTAATTCAAGGCATCAGGCTGGCATTGGAAAGAGCATCCTGAGCTCACTGGTCCATCTTCCTGAATGTAGCCCGAACAGTGGCTAACCATCTGAGACAGATGGACAGACACAATGAGATAGAGACAGAGAAATAGACATAGAAACAGAGAGAGAGAAAGGGATACTCAGAGATAGAGAAACAGATGTCAAGGATGAAAAGAGACAAAAAGAAAGAGAGGAAGAAACAAATAGATACAGAGAGAGATATAGAAACACAGAGACAGAAATTGACATAGAAACAGAGACAGAGAAACACACAGAGATAGAAAGAGAGGCAATCGAAGTTGGGTCTCTGAGTGAGACAACATTTTTACCAGACTACGTTTGCATTAGCAATCTCCAAATTGACTTCACTTTTTTTCTGTTTCTATCTCATTGTCTCTTTCTCTCTCTTTTTGTGGAATAGCTAGAGTTATACCCAAATTAACCACAAATCAGAGAAAGAACTGATAAATAGAAGTGTGGATAAAATTATATATATACATATATATGTATATATGTGTGTGAATATTAGACACATATTTGTATCTAATGGTAGCCATCTCTAGGGTGGGGGTGGGGAGGAAGAAAAAAGGGAAAGAAAAGAAAGTTACATGTTTATTATATATTTAAAAGGAAAAGCACATTGTACATAATAGATTTGCAGTTTCCTATGAAATCATTTTCCCCCTATTCTACAATGTTATGAAAATATTGTTTTATTTATTAAGAATAAATCATATAAAATAAAGAATAAAAATATTTTTGTAATAAAATAAACAATAATATTTATTTGTGATAAATAAGTACATATTTATTTGTGAAAAAATGAAAATAAATATTATTTATTTATTAAAAATAAACAATTTTTAAATAAAATATAAATAAGTAATAAATGAAAAAAATGTTTTTTAAAAATCCAGTATTCAAAAATTTGCAAATAGAAAACTCAGAATAGTATATATAAGGGAAATTATGATGGAAAGTGAGGCAAAAGACTTGGATTCAAGTTACACCTGCCACTAACTAGTTTTATGACCTTGGACCAGTGTGATGGCAATCAAATTAGGATCTTTTGCTATTTTTGTTTTACTATAAGTGGCTCGGATTGAATAATGTGTTTAAAGAAGATTTTTCCCACCCATTGATGGGCCTGTCTATTGTAGAAAGCTTGTTTAGGGGAACTGTTTTGTATGAGGGTCCCAAGTACCTTTTATTTTTTTCTATTGAGGCACTGGGTCAGAGGGTTATTCCCTCTGGTTCTAAAAAGTGTATAAATACTCTGAGTTGAGATTTTACTTTGGGGCTTAGTTTTTGAAAGAAGGTTTGAATGCCAGAGGAGGACTGTGGCAAGCCGCTTTAAAGATCCTCCCCAGCTTTGAAAACCCAGATGTCAGTACTTTCCTCTCTGGTACCTATGGTCAGACAGTTGGGGTCCAACTTTGATTCATCTGAATTAGGTGAATGATATATGTGCTTGGTTAAAGGAATGATACATGTGTTTGATTAAAGTGATTGTTAACCCCTTGAAAGTTGCTTTCCTTTAATGAATGCAGATCTAAGAACCTGTGATAGCAGGCTCCCCTGTGTATTGTTGGGGTGCTTTCTCTTACAGTCAGTCAATCACTTCCCATTTCTGGGGCTTTCTTTGGGGAATGGGTTAGTGGTCTCACTCATTTCCTATATAATTACTGAGAACTTCTATCTGCAAAGAACTGGATAGTGGGTGGGGGGTGGAAGAGGGGATACAAAGACACAAGAGAAGTCCCTGCCTTCCAGGAGTTTCTAATCTTTCTAAAGATCTATTATTGAGCATCTCCATTTAGAATCCTGCAAACCCTCAAGCTTAAAGAAACTTGGCTCCAATATATACCCACAAGAGCTCCATTTTTGAAAACTCTTTATTATTCATAATTCAGTTTATAAAAATTGTATTTCTTCTCATTCCTCTTTAAAATGTAAATTCCTCCAGGAAGGAGGACTTGTGTATCTCAGTTCTCTGTAGATGTTAGAGTAATTCATATTTATGTAGTATTTTAAGGCATATAAAGTGCTGTTCTCACAATGAACCTATGAGGTACATGGAGCAAATGTTATTATTCCTACTTTACAGAATAGGAAACTGAGACTCCAGAAGGGACCAAGGTACCAGTGACAGAGCAGGAATCACACTAGTTCCCAGAATTGGTCATTGGGAGGGACTTCAGCAGCATGGAGTCTGACTCATCTCAGAAAAGGAATCTCAACTACAGTGCATAAGATGAGGGATCATTCAGACTCTGGTTGAAGCCCTCCAAGGACAGGGAGTCCACTGCATCCTGAAGCAGCCCATTTCACTTTCAGAGGGAAGTTCTTCCTATCATTAAGACTGAAGCTGTCTTCTTGTACCCTCTACTCACAGTATCTGATTCTGACATCTGAGTCCAAACGGAACATGTTGAATGACCATATGATGGTCTTTCAAGTACTTGAACTCCACTGTTATGGGGCTTACATATCTTCTCTTTCTGTAGCCTAAATTCCTCCAGTTCCCTGAGCTGATGCCTAATCTCTTTCTTTAAAATCTTATTAGCAACCCTGAACTTTTTGGTGTGGAGCCAACAATTTTAGTGTATTTTGGGACTGGAGATTAGGTGAGTTCCCTTAAGAGGAAGGCAAACTTCCTTCACTTAGGTTTATCATAGACTCAGGATACCAGTGGTCCATTGGATCTGTAATCTCATCGGTACAGGTTAGTAACCATCCTATATGGCTCTTATTCACGTCCTCCCTTAAATCTGCCTCAAGGTACCCACTCAATGCACTGATGATCTCCCTTTTGGTTTCTTGACATTGTTTAGAATCCCATAGAACATTTGGGCTCTCATGTATGGATATGCCTTTATGCTCTTCCTACTCTAAAGACCACCTTCCCAAAGGCTCTATTTATTTATCAGACAAGTAGGAGACCTCTTTGTTCCTTATTCACTATGTTGTAAATCCCACCAGCTCAGATCTTACCAGGATCTCCTCTCTTCCCACTCCCCAACCTCTTTTAGCTAAATTAATCTTCTATGTGTCATCTCTCCAAATTTGACTCTTTAAGAGCAGAACCTGTCTTGTTCTTTTCTGTATTTCTAGTACTTGTTTTGTAGAGATAGTAGTCCCTTGCCATAGAGATCTCTTTGGTCAGGAAACTCCTTCTCCTAATGCAGGTCAGCACCTTCTTTCCATTTAGAATGTCAAAGAGTTATCTAGAGTACTGAGGATTGAAAAGTCCCTGACTTACACATCCATAATGTTCAAGAGGGAGGACTTGATCTCACCAGTTGTGAGGCCTGTTCTCTAGACACTACACCATGCTTCCTCACATGAGGCAGAGTTTGACAAATACATTTCCATTTAATTCCAATTGTTTCTCTCTTTTTATGATGTCACTAACCCATCTTTTAACCCAGTCATTTGTTTCCCTGGTGATATAATTCCCACCACTTCTCTTGCATAATACCTTGTCAGTAATATGCAGTGGGCTTTTCGTGTCCACCATGCACCTTTCTCTACATAAGACTCATCTTGAATTCTTAGTATTAGTATCATTTCATGACTTGCAACTATACAATGAATATCTAAAAGCTTTGGAAGGGACCTTAGACTTGCTCATTTTATAGATAGGGAATCAAGACCTAGACATGTTAAAAGACTTACCCAAGATCATATGGGTACTGAGTGACAGACTACCTGTAATTATTAATCATTTACTTATAGGTATGTGTGTAATTTTCTCTAAAAACGTAAGTGTCCTGAGAGCAGGGATCATTTCCCCTTTTTCTCTGTATTTATATCTCTAGAGTCATCTCATTGTAGGCATTTAACAAATGTTTAACGAATGAATGAGTGAGTGAAAGGCACTGTGGAAGAAAAAGATGAAAAAAATAATCTCTGTCTTCAAGTTGCTTACATTTGACAGTGGGTGGGCGTAGCAGAAGTCACATGTAAAATATGGAATGCTCTGGAGAAATTGAATCCATTTCCATTTTGGGATTCTGTGAGTCAATCTCTTGACTCTCTGCCCTTATCCTTCAACTGGCTAAGAGAACTCACACATTAAGCAAAGACTCTTCAAATCTGCTTCTCTGTCCTCACCTCTCCAATCCCAGAGGGATCAAGTTAGCCTAAAAGGAATATTATTGCCACCAAAAATATTTGTCAAACAAAGACTTTTAGGCTTCATTTATCCATTCATTCACTCACTCCTTCACTCCTTCATTCATTCATTTTACTCAATGAGTATTTATTGTTTCCTATGTACCAGGTTTGGAGAAGAAAATAGCAAATCATTGCAGTAACTTTGCCAAGAAAACCTTATATGGGATCCCGGACAGTCAGACACAACTGAAAATGACTCAACAACAATCAAATAGAGTTCCAGGCATTGTGCTAGGTCATCAGGATACAGATACCATTCTTACCTTTAGGGAGTTTACATTCTCCTGGAGGAAACAGTATATATATAGATAATTAATTAGTAATATTGGAAGCAGGAAAAGACATCAACAGTAGAAAAACTAACCCCTCCAGGTGACTTATCTAATTCCAAGATGCATTTTATAGAATATTATTTGTACTTGTCCTTGAAATGCACAAAATGTCAAACTTGGAGTTGGAAGGGATCTCTTGGTAGCCTATCATTCACCATTGGACTGTGACATCATCCTAGGAGTTAGCCTTTCTTGGTCCTTTTACACAATTCTCTGACAGTGATGACAAAACAACTAACATTTATCTAGCATTTTAAAGTTTACAAAGCGCTTTATGTATGTTATCTCATTTGATCCCCACAAAAACCCTGAGATAGGAGCTGTTATTACACCTGTTTGATAAATGAGGAAACAGGGTACAAGCATGGCTTATGCAGGGGTCGGTCACAAAACTAGTTCATGCCTAAAGCAGGATTTGTCAGATTTTATTTATTCCAGGGGCAACTAAGTGGGTCAGTAGAGAGAGGACTGGACCTGGAGTCAGGAAGACAAGTTTAAATCCAGCCTGACACTTACTGTATAATCCTAGGCAAACATGGTTTTTTTAAATTAAATTATTTTATTTGTTTTCATTGTTCAACAATCACTTCCATATATCTTAGGTTTTTTTCCCCTCCTCTCCCCTTATTCCCCACTCCCTCCGTGAGACAGTGTACAATCTTATATAGGTTCTACACATACTTTCCTATTAAATACAATTGGTCTACTTCAGTCTGCGATCCAATTCCATGGTTCTTTCTCTGGATGAGGAAGGCATTTTGCCTCGAGTCCACTGGGAATTTTTAAAGTCCTTGCATTGCAATGAAGTACTAAGCCTGCTAGAAAAATTTCTCACACACTGTGGTTATTGCTGTGTACAAAGTACTCCTGGTTCTGCTTCTTTCATTCAGCATCAATTCAATCAAGTCTTTCCAGGCTTCTCTGAAGTCTTCCTGTTCATTGTTTCTCATAGCACAATAGTATTCCATTACATACATATATCACAACTTGTTCAGTCATTCATTTGGCCACCACAAAGAGAGTTGCTATAAATATTTTTGTACATGTGGGACCTCTTCCCATTTTTGTGATCTCTTGGGGATACAGTCCTATAAGCAATATTGCTGGGTCAAAGGGTATGCACATTTTTGTAGCCCTTTGGGCATAATTCTAAATTGTTCTCCAGAATGGTTGGATCAGTTCATAGCTCCACCGACAATGAATGAGTGTTCCAACTCTCCCACATCTTCTCCAACATTTATCATCTTCCTGTTTTGTCATGTTAGCCAATCTAATAGATGTGATGTGGTTGGTACTTCAGAGTTGCATCTCTCTAATCAATAGTGATTTAGAGCATTTTTTCATAGGATTATAGATAGTTTTAATTTCTTCCTCTGAAAGCCCTCTGTTCATATATTTGACCATTTATCAATTGGGGAATGATTTGTATTCTTGTACATTTGACTCAGTTCTCTCTATATTTTAGAAATGAGATATTTATCACAGTCACTAGCTGTAAAAATTCTTCCCCAGTTTTCTCCTTCCTGCCTAATGTTGGTTGTATTGAGTTGGTTTGTGCCAAAACTTTTCAATTTAATCAAAATTATCCATTTTGCCCTTCATAATGTTCTCTAGTTCTTGTGTGGTCATAAATTTCTCCATTCTCCATAAATCTGACAAATACACTATTCCTTGCTCCCCTAATTTGTTTACAGTATCAATCTTTATACCTAAATCATGTATCCATTTGGACTTATTTCTACAGTGTCAGTAATTGGTCTATGTCAGTTTCTGTCACACTGTTATCCAGTTTTCCCACCAATTTTTGTCAAACAGTGAGTTCTTATCCCAGAAGCTGGGGTCCTTGGGTTTATCAAACAGTAGATTGCTATATTCATTGACTACTGTGTCTTGAGTATCTTATTCCACTGGTCTGTTTTTTAGCCAGTACCAAGTGGTTTTGATGATTGCTGCTTTATAATACAATTTGAGATCTGGTATGGCTAGACCACCTTCCCTAGCATTTCTTTTCATTAGTTCCCTTGGTATTATGGACCTTTTATTCTTCCAGATGAATTTTGATTTTATTTTTTCTAGCTCTAGAAAATAATTACCTGGTAGTTTGATTGGTATAGCACTAAATAAGTAAATTAATTTAGGTAGAATTGTCATTTTTATTATATTAACTCAGTCTTCCCACAAACAACTGATGTTTTTCCACTTAGTTAGATCTGACTTTATTTGTGTGAAAAGTGTTTTGTAATTGTGTTCATATAGTCCCTGGGTTCATTTTTGCAGGTAAACTCCCAAATACTTTATAGTATCTACCATAGCTTTAAGAGGATTTCTCTTTCTATCTCTTGCTGTTGGGCTTTGTTAGTAATATATAGAAATGCAGTTGATGTATCTGGGTTTATTGTGTAACCTGCAACTTTGCCAAAGTTGTTTATTATTTCAAGTAGTTTTTTATTTGATTCTCTGGGATTCTCTAAGTCTATCATCACATCATCTGCAAAGAGTGATAACTTAATTTCTTCTTTGCCTATTCTAATTCCTTCAATTTCTTTTTCTTCTCTTATAGCTATAGCTAACATTTCTAGTACCATATTGAATAACATTGGAGATAATGGACATCCTTGTTTCACCCCTGATCTTATTCGAAATGCGTCTAGCTTATGCCCATTGCATATAATGCTTGCTGATGGCTTTAGGTAGACACTGCTTATTATTTTATGGAAAGTTTCATTTATTCCTATGCTTTCCAGTATTTTCAATAGGAATGGATGTTGTATTTTGTCAAAAGCTTTTTCTGCATCTATTGAGATAATCATGTAGTTTCTGTTGGTTTTGTTGTTGATATGATCAATAATACTAATAGTTTTCCTAATATTGAACCAGCCATGCATTCCTGGTATAAATCCTACATGATCATAATGTGATAAGTTGCTATATTCTTTTTTGCTAATATCATATTTAAAATTTTTGCACCTATATTCATTAGAGGAATTGATCTATAATTTTCTTTCTCTGTTTTGGCTCTTCCTGGTTTAAGAATCAGAATCATATTTGTATCATAAAAAGAATTTTGTAGGACTCCTTCTTCCCCAATTTTCCCAAACGTCTGTATAGTATTGGCATTAGCTGTTCTTTAAATGTTTGATAGAATTCACTTGTAAATCCATCTGACCCTGGAGATTTTTTCCTAGGGAGTTCATTGATGGCTTGTTCAATTTTCTTTTCTGAGATGGGGTTATTTAAGTATTCAACTTCCTCTCTGTTAATCTGGGAAATTTATATTTTTTTAAAAATAATCATCCATCTCATTTAGATTGTCAAATTTATGGGCATACAGTTGGGCAAAGTAATTTCTAATTATTGTTTTAATTTCCTCCTCATTGGAGGTTAGTTCACCCTTTTCATTTTTGATATTGGTAATTTGGTTTTCTTCTTTTTAAACAAGTTGACCAAAGGTTTATCAATTTTATCGTTTTTTTCTTAAAACCAACTCTTAGTTTTATTTATTAGTTCAATAGTTTTCTTAGTTTCAAATTTATTATTCTCTCCTTTGGTTTTCAATATTTCTAATTTGGCATTTACTTGACAATTTTCAATTTGTTCTTTTTCTAGTTTTTTTCAGCTGCATGCCCAATTTATTGATCTCTTCATTCTCTATTTTATTCATGTTGGCATTCAAAGATATAAAACTTCCCCTAAGAAGTGATTTTTCAGTATCCCATAAGATTTGGTAGGTAGTCTCCTTATTGTCATTCTCTTGAATGAAGTTGTTGATTGTTTCCACAATTTGTTGTTTAACTCACTCATTCTTTAGGATTAGATTGTTCAAGTTCCAATTAATTTTTGGTCTATATTTCCACGGCCTTTGATTACATATAATTTTTATTGCATTATGATCTGAGGAGGATCCACTGACTATCTCTGCCTTTCTGTACTGGATTGTGAGGTTTTTATGGCCTAGTCAAGTTTTGTATTTGTGCCATGTACTGCTAAGGAAAAGGCATATTCCTTTCCATCCCCATTCAATATTCTCCAGAGATCTATCATATCTACCTTATTCAGAGTTTTATTCACTTCCTTAATTTCTTTCTTGTTTATTTTGAGGTTAGATTTATCAAGTTCAGAGAGGGGAGGCTGAGGTCCACCACTAGTATAGTTTTGCTGTCTATTTCTTCCTATAATTCCCTTAATTTCTCCTCTAAGAATTTGGATGCTATACCACTTGGAGCATAAATGTTTAGTAATGATATTGCTTCATTGTCTATGGTGTCTTTTAGCAGAATATAGTTTCCTTCCTTATCGCTTTTGATTAGATCTAGTTCTACTTTTGCTGTGTCTGAGATTAGAATTGCTATCTCTGCTTTTCTTACATCAACTGAAGCACAATATATTCTGCTCCAACCTTTTACCTTTACCCTGTGTGCATGCCCCTGTTTCAAATGTGTTTCTTGTAAACAACATATTGTTGGATTATGGTTTTTTTTAAAAATAAATTTATTTATTTAACTTTTTACATTCATTTTCACAAAATTTTGGGTTCCAATATTCTCCCCATTTGTTCCCTCCTCCCACCCCAATACACCGAGCATTCTAATTACCCCTATCACCAATCTGCCCTCTCTTTTATCATCCCTCCCTTCCCTTACCCCATCTTCTCTTTTGTCCTGAAGGGCCAGATAACTTTCTATTCCCCATTACCTGTATTTCTTATTTCCTAGTAGCAAGAACAATACCCAACGGTTGTTCCTAAAACTTTGAGTTCCAACTTCTCCCCATTCCTCCCTCCTCACCCATTCCCTTGGGAAGGCAGGTAATTCAACATAGGACATATCTATGTAGTTTTTCAAATGACTTCTATAATAGTCATGTGTAAGACTAACTATATTTCCCTCCACCCTATCCTGCCCCTCATTGCTTCTATTC
>CM053769.1:103519475-103556696 GCA_028658325.1 Potorous gilbertii
CCATCATCATCATCATCACCATCATCATCCTCATCATCATCACCACCCTCATCACCATCATCACCATCATCACCCTCATCATCATCCTCATCATCATCCTCATCATCATCATCATCATCATCACCCTCATCATCATCCTCATCATCACCCTCATCATCATCATCATCACCACCATCATCATCATCATCACCATCATCATCCTCATCATCATCATCACCCTCATCATCATCATCTCCATCATCATCATCATCACCACCCTCATCACCATCATCACCATCATCACCCTCATCATCATCCTCATCATCACCCTCATCATCATCATCATCATCACCCTCAATATCATCATCATCATCATCATCACCCTCAATATCATCATCATCATCATCATCACCATCCTCATCATCATCATCATCATCATCACCATCATCACCATCACCATCACCATCACCACCATCATCATCATCACCCTCATCATCATCATCATCATCACCATCATCACCATCATCATCATCATCATCACCATCAACATCACCATCATCACCATCATCATCATCATCATCACCCTCATCATCATCATCATCATCATCATCACCCTCATCATCATCCTCATCATCACCCTCATCATCATCATCATCATCGTTGTTCTTGTTATCTTGATTCCAAGGCCAGCCTTCTATCTCACTAAGCTACACTGCCCAGAAAAATCATAATAATCTACATATATTTGTTGGGTAAGAAACTTGCCAATTAATCTTGTTCTACCTATGTAGGTCAGTAATTGCCCTGAAACTTAGAATCTTAGTGATGATATATATTATAATATATATTATAATATATAATATAAAATAATATCCTATAGTTATAATATGAAATGACACTATTATTCTATACTCTTTACTCTGGCATTCAAGGCCTGAACTCACTTTCTCGCTTTCTCATTTAAGCCTTTATTCCTTTGACATCCTTGAAGTGCTAGTTAGTTACTCTGCCAGCTATAGATCAGGGGCACCCCTCCCCCTTTGTTTTCTTTTTTTTAAAGTTCTCCCAACACATAGCTATCATCTCCACATTCTATGGGACAAAAAGCCTTGTAAATACAGAGAGTTCTCTGGAGAAATAAAAGTCATGGTGGAACAGGATGTTATGTCCACCACTAGAGTGGTCCTGGGAAGGTCTTCAGTGAATCCACAGAAAATAAGTTGATGCCCTAATAATTTTGCTTAGTTAAAAAAAATAGCTATATTATCCATCCATGTGATAATCCACAAACATTAAATTCAAGAGATTACCAGCAAGAGAGTGACCTGACCCAGGACTGCTTCTTTTGGAATTCCACTAAACAAAATGAGAATGATGATTCTAATGGTAAAAATGTCCCAAATTACTTGGATGTGAGATTGATCCATAAAAACATAAGAATAATGTTTTAATAGATATCACCAGACAAAATGCTCATAATATTCATATGCCTTGGAACTGCAAGCCTTCCAAACACAGAAACTGAGTGGAAGAATTCTAGATCATGGGACAAGATGAAGTATATGTCATATATCATATCTGTTGTCCTGTCTGCTCCTGGAATTGTCCCAAGGATGCTCTTGGTTTATCTAGAGAAGATGAGCTGAGTGCCTAAGACTTTTATTCAACTCCAAAAAAAGTATTTTTTTCATTCATGTAATGGTCCATAGAACATGAAATATGAAGGATATTGTAGGATAGAGACTTGTTTCAGGTCCATTTCTATCTGAAATCCATCAGAAAGAAAAGAACAAGATGATTGCCACCATTTTAACATTACAAAACATTGACATTGATTTTATTTGATCCTTTAAAAACCTCTAACTACAGTTACATTAACTCATTTTATGGATAAAGAAACTGATATTCAGAGAGACTCAGATATGTTCCCTGATCAAAAAGGTCATAAATATCAATCAATTGACAATTACTTTTCAAACACCTACCATGTGCCAGGCACTATGCTAAAATACTAGGGATAAAAAGGCAGAGAAGGGGGTCATCCTAGCTCTCCAGAAATATATTCTGTGAGGTGCCCCTATAATTTCCCTCCTCCATGTCTTATGGTATGTTAAAGCTGCATAGTCTAACCACCATAATTTCCCAGAAGAGGTATTGAAAGTTCGATGAAGTGACACAGCTAGGAAGTGTCTGAAGTCAGTTTTGAACTCATGAATATGGTTCCTCTTGATTTCAAACCTGGTACTCTGTGCCACCTAGCTGCAAAATCATAAAAGTAGATAGTAAATGTTATAAAAGGTGAGAGATAAGTATGGACTAGAGTAGAAGTTTGCCAGCAGCTGTGGGCCTGGGGGGAGGTTTCCTATAGGAGGGGATATTTAAGCTAAGCTCTGAATATTGTTGATGAAGTTGGTCATAGGGTCAGGGAATCTTAAGGATGGAAGACAAGCATCATGAAAGAAGATGCCAGGGACTAAGAGTCAGGGGACACAGTCTTTCTGTCACTAACTCTCCATGTGACGTTAGCAGTCTATTTTACCTCTTCCAGCCTCCATTTCTCCATATGCAGAAAGCCTTCATGTATATTTTCACACACCACTCCCAGAGTCTCGAGTAGAGAAAGCAAGGAACATATCACGGAGTTCATATCATCTTCCAATGTCCTCCCAAACCCCCTTCTCTTACCCTCCACACAAATAGCATTAAACACAGATGGAAACTTGTATGATTGAAATACCTTAGAGCCTCTCTATGATACTGTTCTCAGAGTCCAAGCCATGTTAGAGGTAGAATGGTGGCATAATGAGACCCTTTGGGGATTCTTGCTAATAAACCCTCTTGCAAGAGGCCTACAGATATGGTAGAGTTGACTGATCCTTTCCTCCCCAGCACAACCAACGCATTACTCTCCATCTCAGTGAGGGGAGTGGGATAGGCATGAAATAAAAGACTAACATGTTCAATTCTGAGCACCAGGAGGCTCCCAGGGTCCTTAGCTCCCTTCAAAGCTCCGTTCTTCCCTATAGAGACAGACAACACAAGAGAGTGAAGAAAGAATTAGACTCAGAGTCAAGAATACCTTAGTTTAAATCTTCCCTCTGCTGTTTGCTAGCTATGTGACCTTGGGTGAGTCACTCCATTTCTATTAGCCTCAGTTTCCTCATCTGTAAAATAAGGACTGGAGTTGATGACCTCAAAAGTTTCATCTAGCTCAAAATCTACGGTTCCATGCACCCAGAGCAGGTCATGGTTTTGGGGAGATGGAGGAATCTGCAGTACACCCCTCTTCATTCCCCCTACTCTAGCTCAAAACTCTCTCCAAAAAACATTCACAAGATCCTAATTTTAGAGGTATTAAGGAATTTAGAAGGCACCTAGCTCAAGTCTTTCACTTTGGACATGGAAATTGAGAACCAGAGAGGACACAAGGTCTTAGGGTCACAAGTCTTAAGTGGTAGTGCCAGGACTCCCACCCTCTGACTCTAAACCTAACACTCTTTGCCCTGGGTGATTCTTGCCATGTGACACCAAGTTCTATGAGGGTAGAGAAGATGCCATAGGTCTCTTCTGTATCCTGAGGGGTCCTAATAGTTAGTACTTTAGAGAAACCAGTTCAACTGAACTGAGTCAAATAAGAAAAAAGGTACAAATAATGGGAAGACAAACTGAGACCAAAAGAAAGAAGGAATGTGCCGCTGTGGATCAAAGATAAATGCGGGAACTGGACTGAAGACTTCCGGCATAGGACTGTCAGTCCAAACCACTTGGCCACGGGGCCGGTCAGCTGGGTAGAGAATAACTGACTTGTTAATATCAATGACAATAACACTTTAATAATAACTGAAATTTATATGGTGTTATATAGTCTATACTGCGTGTATTCCTTAGTTGGGTCACTCATTCATTCAGCAAACACTTACACTATGTTCCAGGCACCGCATTTGGCCTTGAGGGGGAATCAAAATGCATAATAGTGATCCCTATTCCCATGACGGTGGAAGTTTTACCGAGGATGCTCATCCCAGTGACCCTGGAAGGCAGAGAGTTCAAGGTTTTAGAATTTCAAATGGAAAATGTTTACAGCGGTTGTGGAGAGAAGATGATGGAGTAAAGGTAAGGACTCATCCAACTGCTTCCAAATTCCCCTCCAAACAACTTTAAAATGATGCATCAAAATGAATTCTGGAGCAGCAACGTCAACAAAAAGAGAGGGTGAAACAATATTCTATCCCAAGACAACTTAGACTCTTGGCAGGAAAGGACTGTCTCACTAGGGTGAGAGGGGATCACTGTCCAGTGCATGCCAGACCTGGAAAGTCGGTAGTGAGGCTCCAAATCTCTGCACAAGGCAGCCCGTGCCAGGCCACACTTGGTGAAAGCCAGTAGCAAGCCTTGGGGACAGTTGAATTTGCAAATTCAACTGTTCCCCAAGGCTTGCTACTCTTATCTCACAGATAGTACAGGGGTTGAATAAGTGGTCAGATGGAGATTACAAGAAACCTTTTTCTAACTGTGAGTGCAGGATTCTATTAAATTGCCCACAATTGGTTCTGGGTCATAGTCCCAGAGTGAGAAGGAGTACTAGCACCCTAGAGTTGTGGTCCTCAGGGGAGCAGGGACCCTGATCATAGTTCCAGGACAGACAACTGTCTTTTGGTCACTCACAAAACAGAATACAGGCTGGTAGAGTGGTGACCAATTTTCTCCTTAGATCATACCACCTTAAGTGGTCGATTCTTTTGATTTCTATTTTACTCTGTGGTTCTACGGTATCAGGGCAGTTTTCCTTAATAATTCCTTGAAATATAATGTCTAGGCTCTTGTTTTGATCATGGATTTCAGATAGGGTGATAATTCTTAAATTACCTCTCCTCAATCTATTTTCCAACTCAGCTGTATTTCCAATGAGATATTTCACATCATCTTCTGTTTTTCATTCTTTGGATTTTGTTTTATTGTTTCTTGATGTCTCATTAACTTCTATTTGGTCAATTCCAATTTTTAAGGAACTATTTTCTTCATTTAGCTTTTCTACTTTTTTCAGTTTGGTCGTTTACTTTTATAAGAAATTGTTTTCTTCAGTTAATTTTTAAAAAATTTTTTTTCCATTTCACTAATTGTATTTTTTTAAAGAGTTCTTCTATTCAGTGTGTTTTTGTATTTCTTTTACAATTTGGCCTATTCTGTTTTTTAAGGATTTATTTTCTTCTTGAATTACTCTTATTTCTTTTTCCAATTTTCCCTTTATCTCTCTTATTTGATTTTTAAAATCTTTTTTGTACTTTTGCATAAGTTCTTTTTGGGCCTGAGACCAATTCACATTTTTTTTGAGGTTTTACATGTAGCTGATTTTGGCATTGTTGTCCTTGCCTGAGTCTGTGTTTTGACCTTCCCTGTCACCAAAGTAACTTTCTATGGTTTTGTTGTTGTTGAACTTGATCATTTTTCCAGTTTATTCTATGTTAAAGTTTAACTCAGCTCCTGGGATAGAGGGGGCACTGTCCCAAACTTCAGGGATTTTTGTTCAGAACTAATTCTGAGAGTCTGAAAGATTTCAATTCTTCCAAGGTGGTATGGAATTTTCTGAAAGAGGGAATACATACAATTTCAGTTAGGTATAAAAATCTATGTTACTCAACAGAAAAATAGGAGAGGAAGGGGATAAGAGAAGATAGAGGTCTGACCAAAAGGAGAATAGATTGGGGATAGCAGTGTTCAGAAGTAAAAACATTTTTGAGGAGGGACAGGGTTAGAGGAGAAAGAGAGAGAGAGAGAGAGAGAGAGAGAGAGAGAGAGAGAGAGAGAGAGATTAGAACAGTTAGCATGGAAAAATAGGAGGGAGAGAAATACACACTTACTCATAACTGTGAATGTGAATGGGAAGAACTCACCCATAAAACAAACAGACAGCAGAATGTATTAAAAACAAGAATATTACAACATGTTATTTACAAGAAACACACATGAAAAGATACACAGAGAAAGCCATTGAACTTTTCTTAAAATGATAAGTACAATTTATCTAAAACTAACAGCAAGTATTATCCGTAATGGGGATAAGCTAGAAGTCTTTTCTTAAGAACAGGGGTAAAGCAAGGTTGCCTATTACCACTTTTATTCAGTATTGTACTAGAAGTGCTAGCTATAGCAATAAGGGAAGAAAAAGGAAATTGAAAGAATTAGAATAGGCAACAAGGAGACAAAACTATCACTCATCACAGATGTATGATAGTATACTTGGAGAATCCCAGAGCACCAACTTAAAACCTAGTTGAAATAACAACTTAAGCAAAGTTGCAGGAGATAAAATAAAGCCATACAGACATCAGTCTTTCTATATATTACTGACAAAATCCAATAGCCAGAGATATAGAAATACCATTTAAAATAACTGTAGATATTATGAAATACTTGATAGTCTCCCTGCCAAGACAAACCCTAAAACTATAGTACACAATTAGAAAACACTTTTCACTCAAATAAAGTCAGATCTAAACAAACAGAAAAAATATTAATCGCTCATGGTTAGACTGAATCAATACAATAAAAATGACAATTCTATCTAAATTAATATACTTAGTGTCATACCAATCCAATTACCAAAAAAATATTCTATAGAACTAGAAAAAGTAACAAAAAATTCATCTGGAAGAACTAAGGTCAAGAATATAGAGAGAATTAATGAAAAAAATGTGAAGGTAGGTGTCCTAGCCATACAAGATTTCAAATTGTATTGCAAAGCAGTAATCATCCAAGTGAACTGGCACTGGCTAAGAAATAGTGGTTGATCAGTGGAATAGATTAATTACACAACACACAGCTGCAAATGACCATAGTAATTTTGTGTTTGATAAACTCAAAGACCCATACTTTTGGGACAAGAATTCATTCTTTGACAAAAAGCTGCTGGGAAAATTGGAAAATAGTATGGCAGAAGCTAGGCATAGACCAACATCTCACACAATATACTGAGATAAGGTCAAAATGGGTATATGACTTAGACACAAAAGATGATACCATAAGCAAATTAGGGGAACATGGAATAGTTTACCTGTCAGATCTATGGATTAGGAAAAAAATTATGACCAAACAAGAGTTAGAGTATTACAGGATGTAAATTGGATAATTTTGATTACCAGAAGTTAAAAAGGTTTTGCACAAACAAAACCAATGCAGCCAAGATTAGAAAGAAAAAAGAAAACTGGAGAAAAAAATTTTTACAGAAAATTTCTCTGATAAGAGAATTGAGTCAAGTTTATAATAAGTCATTCTCCAATTGGTAAATGGTCAAAGGATATGAACAGGCAGTTTTCAAATGAAGAAATTTAAAGCTCTCTATAGTAATATGAAAAAAAGCTTTAAATCACTATTGATTAGGAAAATGCAAATTAAAACACCTCACACCTAACAGATTGGCTAATATGCCAGAAAAGAAAAATGACAAATGTTGGAGGGAATGTAGGAAAATTGGAACACTGATGCACTATTGGTGAAGTTGTGAACTGATCCAACCATTCTGGAGAAAAATTTGGACCCTATGCCCAAAGTAACCATTGATCTACTACTACTTAATCTTTATCGCAAAGAGGTTTTCTTTTAATAAAGGAGGGGGAGGAACCTATATGTACAAAAATATTTATAGAAGCTCTTTTTGTGCTGGCAAAGAAGTAGAAATTGAGCGGAAGCCCATCCATTGGGGGATGGTTGCTCAAGTTCTGGCATATGATTGCCATGGAAAATTATTGTGCTGTAAGAAATGTTGAGCAGGATGCTTTAAGGAAAACCTATCAAGACTTACATGAATTGGTCCAAAGTAAAGTGAGTAGAACCAGAACATTGTACACAGGAACATCAATATTGGGCAATGATCAGCGGTGAATAACTTAGCTATTCTCAGCAATACAAAGGTCAAAAACAATTCTGAAGGCTCTATAATACAAAATGCTTCTCAACTTTAGAAAAAAATAACTGATGGAATCTAAATGAAGACAAAAGCATATTTTAAATTTTTTTCTTTCTTTTTCTTTTTTTCCTCTGTGGTTTCTTTCACACCACGACTAATATGGAAATATGTTTTGCACAACTGTACATGTACCAAATTTCTTGCCTTCTCGATGGTGGAGGAGAGGGAGAATAAAAGAGAATTCAGAACTCAAAATCCTAAAAACATGAAGGTTAAAATTACTATTTACATGTAATTGGGAAAAATTAAACATTAAAATGCCAACAAATAAAATGAAATTACATAAAAATTTTAAACTATTTAAAGGAAATAGGTTTAGAACTTGCTCAGGATCATGCAGCTACTCAGTGCTAGAGCTGGGGCTTGAACAAGCATCTTTTGATGATTGAATTAATCATTTTACAAGATTCTTTAGGCACCTACTATGTGCTAAGTCCTATGCTGGGCACTGAAAATACAAAGCCTATATGAAACAGTCCCTGTTCTTCTATAGAGAGAGGCAATATTAACACAACGTCATAGGGTAGATAAGTCAAGAAGTCCTGGGTTCAAATCTTCCCCCCTTGCATGACTTGCATGACCATGAATAAGTAGCTTCATGTTTCTCTGTCTGACTTGCTTCATCTCTAAAAGGAGGAGGTTGAACTTAATGACCCCTAAAGTTCTTCCATTTCTATATTTAGGATAACTATGAAATTAATCACTAATGGTCCCACACAAAATTCTAAGACAAAGTGGAGGATGAATTGTCATTGAGATCAGTGGAAAGAGGCAGTTTGCACATTGGAAGCTTTGAAAGATGGTGGTGACATCTTGGCAGAAGTGAGGAAGGCATGTATCCCAGGTGATGGAGATTGCCAGTGAAGAAACATCGAATAGGAGATGGGAAATTGTGTGTGAGGAACAATCCTGTTTTCTATTTTTAAGAATTATTCCTGTCTTTTGCTTTCCCAAAGCAAAATCAATTCCCCAATACTCTCCTCCCTTCCTTACCTATAGAACCAGCTCTTATGACTAAGAACAAAAAAGACGGAAGGGAAAACAAAAACAGAAGAGTTCAGCAAAGCCAACACATCAGTTGAGTCTGGCAGGATATGCAATGCTTCAAACCCAGTCTTTCACTTCTGCGAATGAGGGATGTCGGGATGGTTTTCCTTCTGCCCTGATGTCTTTTTGAGCAGGATCATTTTCATCCAGGAGTCAGATACAAAAGGTGAGGAGACACGGAGACAGATGACAACGTTGGCAAGAAGCATGCTTGCCCAGCTCAGGAAAGCTTCGGGTCCCAATATTCATGTCTTGCCAGTGCCACCAGATGGATATGGAAGCCAAGTGGAAGAAAGGCATTTTGCTCCCCCGGTGCGATCCGCATTTACACCATTTGCTTACGACAAGAAACATTAAGCAATTTTCCACATTACCTCCAAATGAATGGGACCCCGAAGGAAAACCCTGAAGGGAAATGTTTGAGAACAGCCCGGAGAAGGCATTTCTCCAGGAGGGATATGTGCCAGAGCGCTCTGCTTGCTTATTAATAGCCTCTGCCGTGCGGGCTCCAGGGGAAACCGCCCCTTTTGAATAGCTATCGGGGAAAAACATTCAAGGCCTGGCTTGATGGAAATTGAGAAGAACGGGGCCTCGAGAGCAAATAGCTTGAACGAAGATGGCTGAGCTAGACGGCACTAACAGGGCTGAGCCGAAGCCTCGGAGCAATGCCACATGAGGAAGACACAACAGGAAAGGGGCGGCCCTTCCCCTCTCTGTTTCACCAGACCCACTTTATGAACCAAAACAAAAGCCTTTTGCACGGCTTTACGCAAATTCCCCGATCATTCCGAAGGGACTTATGAAGGTGCATAATTAAGAGAGCATAGTCTCATGGGAAAATCCCTAGACTCGATTGAGAATCAGATATTCTGGGTTGGGATGATGACCCCAGCACTTTGTATAAGATCTTGGGCAGGTAATTGAAAGACTGTAGGCCTCAGTTTCTATGTTGGGACATTCCTACAAGATGAACACTATATTCACATATACCATAAAAATAAGTGTGTCAGAGCTGGAGGGATCTTAGGACATCAAACATCAAATCAGAAAGGGGGCCTTAGTGCTGCAAGAGGTCTTAGAATGTAGAAGGCCCAACTTGAGGGGGGGTCTTGTAACAAAAATTGCAAATCATTTAGGTCATAGGATGTCAGAAATGAAATTGGCCTGAAACCTTAGTGTCAGAGCAGGCAACCTTGAGTGACTCACATGTTCCTCTCTGTCTTGGGTTCTCCCTCTTTTCTTCTTTATACTTATTCACTTGGTGGTATATCTCATCACATCCCATGGATAAAATCTGCTCTGTGCAGATGAGTCTCAAATATATTATCCTCTCCCAGTCTCTCTGCTGATCTCCAAGTGATGTTCAGACATCTTGAACTAGATGTCCAATAGACAACTTAAACTCAGTATATCTAAAACTAAACTTTTTCCTACCAAACTCTCCCCATGCCTCCCAAGCTCTTTATTACGGTGAAGGGCAACACCATCCTCTCAGTCCCCCCAGGCTTGCAGACTAGATATCCTTCTCAACCCTTCACTGTCTCTTATCACCACCCCTATTGAGTCTGTCACCAAGACCTATTTATTTCACCTTTGCAACACCTCTTGAATATTCCCTTTTTCCTTCTGATGCTGCTGCCACCTCCCTGGTGCAAGCCCTCATCCCCTCATCTCTGGACTATTGAAATTGCCTTCTGATCAGAATGCCTGCCAAAGACTTTCCTCACTCCAGTCCATCATCCATTCAGACAACAATGTGATTTTCCTAAAACTCAAGTCCAATCATGTCACCTCCTGCTCCTACTCAATAAACTTCAATGGCCCCCTATCACCTCCATAGCCCTCAGTTTGGCCTTAAAGCCCTTTCTAAGCTAACCTCCTTCCTCCACTCCTCCACCACTCCAGGCTCCTTCCTACACCTTACACCTCCCCATGTACCCTTTGATCCAGTGACTCTGGCCTTTTTGCTGTTCAGTGAACCAGACACTTCATCTCTTGACTCCAGGCATTTTCTCTAACTGTCCATCACTCATAGAATTTTCTCCTTCCTTATCTCCACATCCTGGATTCCCTGGTTTCCTTCAAGTCCCAGCTAAATTCCCACCTTCTACAGAACACCTTTCCTGACCCCTCTTAATTCTAGGGCCTTTTCTCTGTTTATCATTCCTTTCTATAGTTTGTTTATATATGTTTGTTTGCAAGTTGTCTCTCCCATTAGATTGTGAGTCTCTACAGGGTAGAGGCTGTTTTTTTACCTTTCTTTGTATCTGCAGTGTTTAGTACAGCTGCAGCACATGCGAACAGCTTAACAAGTGTTTAGACTGGCTGACATTTAGAACATAGAATGTCTAAGCTAAGAAAGACCTTAGAACAAAATGTCTTGGCTAGGAGGGAACTTAGAACATGGAATGTTAAAATGGAAGAGGTCTCAGAATATAATGTAAGAATAAAACATAGACTGTTAGAACTGGGATGGCAGCTAGGTGGCACAGTGGATACAGTGCTGAGCCTGGAGTCAGGAAGACGTGAGTTCAAATGTGACCTCACACACATCCTAGCGATGTGACCCTGGGCAAGTCACTTAACTATAACAGTTCTCCCAAAGAACTGTTTGCCTGAGTTCCTCATCTGTAAAATGAGCTGCAGAAGGAAATGTCAACCACCCTAGTATCAAAACCCCAAATGGGATCATAAAACAACTGAAATGACTGAGCAACAAAAGAGCTGGGATAGAACTTAGAACATTTAATTTTTTGAGCTAGAAGAGCCTGTGGCACATAGAATTTCAGAACTTAGATTTAGAACATAGAACTGTACAAACAAAAGGAACAGAGAATAATGGAAAGGATGTTAAATTTGGAATAAGAATAAAAGATCTGAATTTTTAATTAATAATTTAATTCATTAAAATCATTTGATAAGCTAATTTAATAATTCTAAGAGGACCTGGATTGGAATTTCTGGTTCTGCCATTTACTATATGTGTGACCTTGGGCAAGTCGCAGTCTCCCTGAGCTCCTATTTCCTTATCTGTAAAATGAAAGGGTTGTATTAGAAAACCTCCAAGGACCCTTTTTGCTCAAAATTCCATATTCTGATGCTATCATATCATATCATTGGGGATTTCCATGCTATCCTCCATTAATAGAAACACAGAAGACCCAGATTATTTGATTGACTCAATCACTCAAAAGTATAAAATGTTACAAATGTGTCCTTAATCAATTTGCTAGGACTGCTAAGATTTGATCAACAGCAGGAAATATTTCTGTGCCTGGCTGAAGGGAGTCAGTCATGTTCTGTGGGGCCATGGATAAAACGGCAAGTCTATCCAGAAGTCTGATCATTCTAGAGGCTTTCAAGTGGTGGCCAAGACAATGGCTGTTTGTTGGGGATAGGGTGAAGGATCAAATTTTCCTTCTCTCTCCTCCTTGATGGACCAGATGACAACATCACGAACTTTGAAAGATTTGGAGTTTCCTCTGGTGTTTGTGACAGTGTTCCCTAACAGCAATCCCTGTTGGCAATGTCTGCACTGGGAGCTGAGACACACACCAGAGATAGGCTAGACAAAGTAGGGTGGTCAGCTTCAGGACTCTACAAAGGCATTGACCCTCAGAAGCCAGCAGAAAGCTAGATCTAAGAGAAATTTCAAGAGGACTACACAAAGGAAGAGAAGGACTTGGAACAACCCAAACTCTTTGACCACTGAACCTATTCCCCCTCAGAACTTTTGTGTATATAGGGGAACAGTGTGGACATAGTCTGGGGAGGTTATTTTTATAATCACTGTTTTTTCTATATTTTCTCAATAAATACACTTTTGTAAAAGCTAATTGATGCTTCATTGAAATTTGGTATGACACTAGATGGGGGTTCATGAGTGACAGTCCTAGAAACCACAACACTTCAGGGTTACTTATAGAAGGGAGAAGTAGTCAGAGGACATTGGTGGACACAAGTTGCTAGTGTGAGTGGGCATTATGTAAGAAGACAGTAGACTGGGAGGAAAACAGCAACAGTTACTATTAATAATCACTCTGAAGCATCATTAATGGGGCCATGCCCTGACTACTTCTTTTAAACAGGCCCATTCAATGAATGGGCATTTCCTCACCCTAAGTGAGTACCTGCATAGACCTTGGCCTAAAGGGGCCAAGGTCTTCCAGTGCATTCGAGGTCATCTCCAGTCATCCTGAGGAATATAAAGTCACTGAATTCAGATGGCTCTGAAGAAGTGAGGCTGGTGACCTTGCAAAGCCCTCTCTCACTCAAAACAAAGTCAAGTGCAAGTCATGTCATCATTTCTCTCATGGCATGGTCTTCTTTGGCCATGAAGGATGAACACAACTCTTCTTTCAAGGCTCAGCTCAATTGCAACCTACTGTGTGAGGTTTTCCCTGATTTCCCTTCGATGTTAGCCCCATCTCTTTCTCTTGCCATATTAATTTTTACCTGATATGTATGTATATATGATATATACATATACATTTACAACACATATACTACATTTAATTATTTGTATGCATGTTCCCACCCAGTAGATTATGAACTCCTTGAGGTCAAGGATTGTTCTATTTTTACCTTTGCAGTAGATATTTAATAGATGTTGAATGAACAAATGAATCCTTCTTCACTACTCATCACTTTCTGGCATGTCAGGAATGAGTCCAGCATTGACAGCCAAACTAAGAAGGCTTTTTTGCCAACTTTTGGAGCTGGCATCCAGTCACTGCTGCCACAGAGTAGCTGCATGGAACTCACTTAGACTTCAGCTCAATTGGTCAAATGTACTTGATCTGAACTCTTGCTCCAGGTGCTGAGGAGCAAAAGTCTCCAGCTTAGAGAATGTGCTTGCAAGTTAATTTTGAGATCAGCAAAGCTGAATGTGGGCTCCCAGGGACTGGAGAACAGTGTCTTCAGGCTAAGTTTTGGAAGCCAAACAACTAAGTTCATCAATTAGTAATGGGAGAAGAACTTGGCTCTCTCCAATCTCTTATCACTCTCTTCTCTTCTCTGGAGATAAAAATGAACATGGGTCTCCCCCTGCCAACTCAATGCCCTCATTCTTCCCCTACTGTGCTTGGCCTCGGAAGTTCTTACTTTCTTAAGGAACAGCACCTGTCTTGGAAGAAAGGGCATTTTAAAAACTGAGATTCAAGAAAGTCTGGCAGCATAGGTGGCCTTTGAGAGGTATCAGGAGAGATGAAGACGAAGGAGAGGCATGGTTTTCTGACCAGGATGCTAGAAGATTTGGGTTCAGATTCTACTTCAAAGACATCCTAGGTGGGGGATTTGGGGGAGTCATTTAATATCTCTAGGCATCAGTTTTCTCATTCATAAAATGAAGAGGATTGAGTGAAAAGGTTTTTCAAGTTCTAGCTCCTACGATTCTTCTGATCCTTAGCACATCAGGCTCTCTCAGTCAAGGAGCAGGAGAGGCAGGGTGGCCTAGTTGATGGACAGCTCACATTAGAGTCAGGAAGAGTTAGATGGAAGTCCCATTTCTAGTCACTTATATGGACAAGTAATTTCATCTCAATGAATCTCTTCTAGAAAAATAGGGATAACAGTGCCTATGATGCTCTTGGAGGGCTCACATGGGATGAGATAGTCCATTATTAAGAATGCTGGATTTGGAACCAGAAAAACTAGGTTTAATGCTTGGTTTTGCCACTTAATACCTGTGTGACCTTGGGCAAGTCTCTCCTCTTTGACTCTCATTTTGTCATCTGTAAAGTGAGAGGAGTGGTGGCTTCTCTGGAGGAGGGCAGGGACTGTTTGCTTTGCCTTTGTTAGTATCTCCACCAGTCAGCACGGTGTCTGGTATACATCAGTGCTTGACAAATGCTTGTTGAGTTGATTTTATGGTCCCTTTTCAGCCTTAAAGCCATCATCCTAAAGTTCTGGGGACCAGTAGCTGGGTAAAGACAGGATCCTCTGATCCTAAGAACTTGAATGTACTATACGAATGTGAACATTGATGGCACAGAAGAAACTACTCCGAGATATTGGAATGGGAATGGATTTGTTGTCCATCCATCAGAAAAGCAGATGCAGAGCCATGGAGTAAGTGTACAGGCGAGGCTGGGAGGGCCATCAAGAGGGAGCAAAGGGGAGAGCCAAGTCAATCCCACAAGGTTGGTGCTGGGGGTGTGACAATCTTCTAATAGGGGAAATAAAATTGTAGTCACCCGAGAAAAATACTTCTGGTGCAATGTATTAATGAGAGCTCGCAGAGATCAATGGTGCTGAATGATTATGCACCGCTAGGCTCTCCTCCTAATCCTGTGCCATAGTCACCTCACTCACCGGCTGGGGCACAGATGCTCACATCTGCTTTCGTTAGGGGACCTCGAACCCTTGCATCAAAGTGCGAAGTTAACCAAGGGTCTCCGTCATCATCTATTCCTCGTATTCTGTTGGCAGAGTCAACCTGGAAATTCAATGAGTTAATTAAGGAAGAATTGTCTATGATTCCTTTTTACATTGTAACCTCCCCCAGCCCCCATGCTTCTGCCCCCTCCTGCCTCCCTGCAGATCTAAGCAGCCCAGCAGCCTCTTGCCCCATGTGCCAGAATGATTAATGGAGGGACTGCAATGAGGTCAATTAGCCCGGGTCGGCTAGAAGCTGAAAGGTGGAGTACACTGCTTTATTGAACACTGCATTCACACTCCAAACTGTGACCTGGGCCCCGGTGATTTATTACGGGGGCACTGCTCTGATCACTTACCTTCCATGCTCTACCTTGCCTTGAAAAAGCAGGTTTTCACTGTCAATTAGTGCTGGACAAGGAAAGCCATTCAAACTCTGAAATGCAGGTCTTCTAATGGAATGGGGGTGGTGTGAGGAAAGGGGTGCTTGATGCACCCCACTCCCAGTGCCCACTAAAGCTCTGCAAGCACTAGGCAATTCGATTCCTTGGGCTTGGGGGTGGGAGGTGGGGAAGTAGGATCTCTTGCTTGGCAGGAGATGCTCAAGGGGAGAGGAAGTAGCCAAAGGGAAACTTGCTTGGCTCCAAGCTGTGGGAGACCCAAGGCTATCCCTTCCTGGCTGTGTTGAAACCATCCAGAGGCTATCTTGTTGAATGGAGGAAACTTGACAAAGGTGGCTCCTCAGCAGCTTGGTGGTAGTGCATGACTCCCTCATATAGGCCATGTCGGCTTGGGTGAAGAGTGTGGAATAGTGCTTTTATGGTTAGATTGCATTTCCTCTCACCAGAGTTTTAATGGGGCACTCTGGGCGCAGCTCCTAGGAGGCTAGGAGCATCCTTTTCAGGCTAGAAGGGCCCTCAGAGACCAGGCAGCCCAACTTGTTCATCTTACAGGAGAGGAAATGTGGCCAGGGAGATCAGGTGACTACAGCATCACCAGAGCAAAGATTTAGAGCTGGAAGGCACCTCAGAGGCAAATGCATCCTACAGAGAAAAAACTGAGACCCAGAGAGGTCAAGTGATATCCCTTCTGAGATAACCTCCCCTACAGTTACTTTGTGCATGTGTCGTTTCCATGTTGCCTTTCCCATCAAAATGCACTCTCCTGGAGGCAGCTAGGTGACGCAGTGGTTGGAGTACTGAACTTGGAGTCAGGAAGACCTCAGTCCAAATCTAGCCTCACTGACTCATTAGCTGTGTGACCCTGGGCAAGTCACTTAACTTCTCTCTGCCTCCGTTTCCTCATCTGTAAAATGAGGATAGTAGTAGTACCTAGCTCCCAGGGTTATTGTGAGGATAAAATGAGATAATATTCCTAGACCATGATGCCCTGTTCTTCTTCTTCTTTCTCAAGGACACGGGTTTTTTTTTTTGCCTTTCTTTATGCCTGCAACATAGCACAGTGTCTCACAAATAGTATACCCTTAAGAAACACTTCTTGATTGATTTGCCTGGAGTCCCACAGCTAGGAAGTGATGGAGGGAGGATTTGAACCCAGGTCTCCTTGGCTCCACAGTCAGAGCTTTCTCCAGTGTACCATGATGCTGTTATATATGTTATGCTAAAAGCTGACATCTCCTATCATCCATTAAAAAGCATTGCACAAGCTCTTATCTCATCCTTACCATAATCTGGGGAGGTAGGTATTCAAGGGGAGATTGTCTCCATTTTGCAGATAAGTAAAGAGAGGCTGAGAGAGGTGATGTGAGTTGTCCATAGGTCACATAGCTAGAAAGCGTCTGGGGGAAGATTTGAATCAAGCTTTCCTGACTCCAAGTCAATTTAATTCAGGGGTCATAACAAACTTACCAAACATCTGCAAGGCGCCATGCTAGTGAATCTGATTACAACAGTGAAAACAAAACCTGCAAACATGATTCCTGCCCTTAAGAAGCTAACAACTAACCACGGACCGGTGTGGTGGTGCAGAGCATCACTGGACACTTGGGTTTGCTTTGTGTTTATTCTCTTGGACTTATTATCTCCCAAAGGAGAATGTCATCTCCTTGAGAGCAGAGATGGTCTCATTCACTATGCCTCTGGAGTTGGAGCTCCTGGCATTGGCTGGCATATGGTAGGAACCTAATAAATACTTGCTGATTTTTGTTGTATTGAATCCATACTCAATGACAGTTTCTCCACTGACTTGGGAGAAGAAAACTTTTCTTTTTCTTTCTTTTTTTTAAATGAGGAAGTGAAAAGAAAAAAAATTTAGACAACTATCTTCCAAAAGCTACTCTGGTCCCTGCCCTTTTCCCTGAGGACTAACTGAATGACAGAAATGAGAGTTGGGGAAGGGCTCCATTTGTCTTCCTCCTGTCCTAGCTTAGCTTGTTCCTTCTGGAATGTTTTGAGAAGCTTTCTCCAGCCATGCTTTAAATACACCAAGCATAGAGACTTTGCTGAATTTCTCTTGGGAAGTCATTGCACCAGCTTGACTGTCTCCCATGAGCAGCAGGCAGTAACTTCCTCTGCCTAGCATGAGCAGGGGCCCTGCAGATGGCGGCAGTGTCCCTGCTGCTCTGTGCCCCTGAGGAACATGGGAGCCCTGGGAGAGAATTTCAGCTTTGTTTATTCCTTCCCACAAGCAATATCTAGATGAAGAATGGAAATAAGTAATAGATTTTTTGTATTACAAGTGGGGAAACTGAGGCACAGAGCTGTATTTGAAAGTTAGTGACTGAGCTGGTGCCTTAGAAATAGTACTGGACTTGAATCCAAAGACTTGGATTCCAGTTTTGGTTCTTCTGCTTACCATCTAGGTGGCTTTGAAAAAGTCACTCTGTGTCTCTGAACCTCAATTGCCTTCTATTTAAAATGGGGCTAATACTTGCCCTTAAAAGGCAACGTAGTGAGAGGACTGGCGCAATGATTGGATTCACAGAACCACAGAAGGCTTCTGCACAGGGACTGTGTTGCTTTTTATATTTGTATCCAGTGCCTAGCACAGTGTTTTGTTCATAGTAAGTGCTTAATAAATATGTTCTTGTTAATTCATTCCCTGGTTCATTATGTCTACATTGATATGCTAATGTCGTAAATCATTCTTCTCTACTCATTTAAGCACCCAGTATGTGTCACAACAGGGCTCGAACCCCGGAATACCAGTGAGCTATTGACATCTCTTCCAGATTTCAAATTCTCTGATTTTGGGAGTATTTTGTTTATCTTGGCAACCAGGAGAGAATGAATGTTTTCTAAATATTCAGAGACTATTCAGGGAGTCAAAGGAATGAGAGTATTCATTTGGTCCCTGTTAACAGAACTAGAAGAGGAAAACATTTTTAATAAGATGAAATAGAAAGGGCAGAAGCCATAAAACCTTTCCTCCATGAACCTGGGCTACACCCTCCCACAAATACTCATGGCACCAGTCCAACACTGGGAAAGAGGTGCTTTGGTAAGGAACACATATGGCCAAGGCAATTTATGTCTCCTGCACTGCAGGACTGCAATGTCCTTTCTTTTCTTGCAGGGTTCTCACACCACTTCTTCCTGAATGAAGTGTTTCTTCTAAAAAGATCCCTCATTTGAGTTTCCAGGACTTGTTCTTTTCTACAGGTCTATTCTTAACCGTCTGGGCTAAGTTTCTCCTTCTAGAGCTCTCTTCTTTGCTGCCAGAAATTCCTTGGAGTCAACTTCACTGATTATATCTCTCTGTCTTCCTGTCTCAGTCTCTCTCTGTCTTGTTTATTGTTTCTCTGTCTCTCTATCTCTGTCTCTCTGTCCTTTCCTCTTTTCTTTACTCCTTACTAAATGTATTATATCCTAATGGTAAAGATGCCATGACTGATGCATTGTCTGGGGAAGAGAGAGGAATTGCCTTTCTCATTCCTGACTCAAAAGCACAGGATCACAACCCACAAAGCTGCTGCTTGGGTCAATTGATTGTGGAGTAGCAAACTTAGCATGGGTATGGGAAATTTTCAGCCAGCAAATGACAAGTTGCTTTACCAATTTCATCAGTAAAACTTCTGAAGAATTTGTAAAGGGATTTTTGTTGTTACTGTTCTGTCACTTCAGTCATGTCCGACTCTTTGCGACCCCATGTGAGGTTTTCTTGGCACAGGTACTACAGTGGTTTGCCATTTCCTTCTCCAGCTCATTTTACAGATGAGGAAATAGAGGTAAATAGGATTAAGTGACTTGACCAGGTTCACACAGTTAGTAAGAGTCTGAGGCTGGATTTGAATTCAACTGTTCCTGACCCCAGCGCTGACATGCTATCCACTGTACCACCTAGTGGATCGTAAAGGGCAAACAGAGTATAAATCACAGAACTCCTTAAATTAACCTTGTTTCCTCTCTTATCTGTCTCTTTCTGTGGTTGCATTAAATAGTGGAGGATGGGGGGAGGAAATGGAGAGACTCTTATTACATGTATAATGGAAAATGAAGATGAGCAAGTCTTGTGAGAATGAAAGACAAAAGATGAATGGAGGAATGGAAGGATGGATAGATGGATGAATAACAGGTCAAAAGCTGCACTTTGGGATAAGCCTAATTGTTAGGAAATGTTCCTTTACATCAAGGCTAAATTTGCTGTTGTGCAACTTTAAGTTTCTTTTTGTATTCTAGTTCTGATGCTTTTTACTTTTCTGGGCTTGGTCAATTATTTTCTCTAAGCTTCAGTTTCATTCTCTGTCAAACAAGGCAATAGGACTAGATGACCTCTATGTGCTTTAAATCCCATCTATGATCCTTAATCTCAACTTTCAGGGTCAGAAACAATGATTATATTGTGACCTTTTAGACTTTTATAGTTAGTCTCCATAGTGTTAAGTCTTTGATATGATATAGTGAAAAAACGAAAGGAAAAACACAACCCCTAGTGGGCTAGCCTTTCAACCTAACCTAACCCTATAAACTCCTAAACTCTATAGGGCTAGCCTTGTAACCCTCGATCTATAAAGTGGAGGCCAAGGTCACAGATTTGTCCAAATATATTTCAACCTGAAGCTGCTCATATAAACCAACTCCCATAATACTTTCCTCCTGGAAAAAGGGCAGATCTAAGATTGTGAAATGTTTTTGACCCACTTGCACATAATAGTGCTACAATATAACACACCACATTTTGTGGTGGTTTGCAGTTTTTTTTATATATTTTACTCTGAACTTAAACACATTCCCTTATTCATATCAGAATGCAAAAGACAATTGTATGCTAAACCATGAATTTCCATTTCATACTATTTGCTTTTTTAGAAAAAGTATATCAAAAATTACATTATTTTCAAGACTATTATTCTTGTCTACACTTCCAAAATTTCTTCTGTTCATGTCTGTGAAATTAAAAAAAATATTTCACTGGTCTTTTTCATCACTATTGCTACCTCTCCCAATTAAAAACAGAAAAAAATAAAACTAACCCCTTATAACAAATAATCATGGTCATTACGTATCTATAACTTATTTAGAATTCTTGCCTTTTTAAAAAAGGGAGAAAATTTGAAATTCAATTTTTTAAAAGAAGGTTAAAAATTGTGTATACATGTAATTGGAAAAAATAAAATACTATTTAAAAAGAATTAAAAAACAAACAAAAAAATGGTCAAGCAAAACAAATCCATTCAGTGGACATGTCCAAAAACGTGGATCTCCTTCTGTGCCTTGAGACTATTCCTCAGTCTGGATGTGGTGATACGCTTCGTTTGGGTGCTCTGGAGTTGTGCTTGACTGATGCTCTGATCAGAGTTCTGAAGTCTTTCAAAGTGGTTTTTCTTTATAATGTCCTATTAAGGGTTGTACTAGATCTGCTCACTTCATTATTTATGACACAATAATGTTCCATTACATTCAAAAGCTAGTTTAATTGGCCATTCCCGAACTGATGGGCACCTCCACACTTACATTTCAAATCTCTATTTTCCTCCTCTCTGTCTCTGTCTCTCTGTCTCTCTCTGTCTCTCTCTCTCTGTCTCTGTCTCTCTGTCTCGCTTTGTCTCTCTGTCTCTCTGTCTCTGTCTCTCTGTCTCTCTCTCTCTGTCTCTGTCTCTGTTTCTGTCTCTTATTCAGAAGTAGGAATGTTGTTTTGGTTTCCTTTATTCCCTCCTTGATATTCCCCTCCCCCATTTTCCCCTGTTAACTCTAATATATTTCTACACCAAACCCTTATTGGTATTTACTCTTCCTCTGGTTCAGACACAGCCAGGCTCCCTGGATGCCCAATGCCCTTGTCCCTTCTTCTATGTTTTGTTACTCTTCTTCTATAGGCACTTTATTGCTCTTCAAGGTTCTTCAGTGGACATTGTTCCAACTGACTCTCACAACAGCCCTGGAAGATGGGAAGCACAACTCCCTCTGTCATCTCTGTGCTTTGGTGCTTGCTGCCTTCATGCCTGGAATGCACTCCATCCTCACCCCCCTCCCCTTCCATAGAACATCCCCCTCCATTTTTAAAGATGCACCTCAAGCAACATCTCCTACAGGAAGCCTCTCCTGACCCCTCCAATGTGCATGTGTGTGCTTATTTTCTATGTGTGTATTTATTCTCTACAAATGTTCCGATTCTCTTCTCCATAATGAATATGAGTTACTTGCAGACAAATACCATTTAACTTCTCTCTTTCTCTTCCCAGAATAAGAACAGTGCCTGGCATGCGAGAGGTACTTGAGCAATACTGGTTGACTGATTGATCCTCATTCTGTAAATGAGTAAAGCGAGAATCAGAGAAAAGGGGTGATTTTCCTATGGCCACACAGCAAGTGTTGTAACCAGGTATTCTGATTCTCAGTGGTCTTATATCCATCCCATTGTTAGTGTACCATATTATACATGCATGTAAGACTTTCCATAGAGCCCTTTTTAGGAGATCAGAGTAGCCAAGATCAGGACTTTCACTATCATATGGATCTCCCAATAGGAAAACTCCCTCGCTGATCCAATGTTAATTCATTGCCTATCTTATCTTAGTGTTTTGCGTGGGAGTACTGAGAACTTAAGCAATTCCATAGCATTATAAATTTAGTTTTGGAAGAGACCTCAGAAGACATGTAGTTCAATGTTCCCATTTTTCACAAAGGTAAACTAAGACCAAGAGAGACTCAACAATATAGCTCTGGTCATGAAGGAAAAAAAATGAGAGCCAGCATGTGAACACAGGTCCTCTCAAGTCCAGGACCCTTAGCAGCTTGACTCATTTGATTCATGATCACACCGTCACTGAGTATCAGAGGCAGGTTTCAAATCTAGGTCTTCTTGACTTCAGTTATTTAGATAAGGAGAATAGAAGCTATCAGTAGATGGCACTTCAAATTGAAATGTACCCAAGCTTATGACAACTCCATTCAATACTAGTCTGGATCAAAAAGCCTTCTTGAAGTTTATCTAGCATATCAAGGGAAGGAAAGACAAGAATGAGAAGACTCAGTTCGTGATCTCAAGGTACAAATGTGGTGAGGGTAGATAACTAGGATATAGGGTGAGGAGTCAGGGAACCAGCGAATTCTAGGAAAGTTGGAGGTAGGAGAGATCCCTAAGCACTGAGGGGATCAGGGAAGACACCTCTAGGAGCTGGTGCCTGATTGGAATAATTCAAGGATTCCTCTTTCATATCCCTCAATAATGGCAGACAAGCACCTTAGTAAATGGGCCATCAGGATTGAATAAAATTTGCCCTTTACTCCCTGAAAGATACACATGATTTCTAGCAAGTGAAAAACCTAAATGATTCAAGTTTAAGACTTTAAAATCTACAAAAGGGTCTTATGAAAAAGCACCATTAACAAAGCCCTGTTTACACAGGACAGTAGAGAAATGCCCGCATAGTTACTCTCCTTTGTGGAGAGCTCTGCTGCATCTCCTGAGCTCAGGGGTGAGTCTGCACCTGGTTCTGATTTGGAGGGATAGGCTTGGCGTCGGAGATGGCTTTCAGAGCTCTGTGCTCAATTACCAGCCCTGGACTCTTGTAATCACTTCCTAATGCATCTCTTTGCTTCCAGTCTCCACCCTCTGTACTCTGCTCCTCACATAAATGCCCAGATCACCTTCCTAAGGTAGATCTGATATAGCTGCCTCTAGGATCAGATGGAGTTCCTTGCTTTGGCATTTAAGGCTCTGTGAACTGGTGCCAAGTTGCCTTTCAAGTCTTATTGAATGGTGTTCCCTTCATAGTCTACATTTCAGCTAAATTACTCTTCATTGTGGGGCAGCGCAACCTTAGCTGGCACTTCCTGAGTTACCTGTATTGATAATCATGAAGCCAGAGCAGGGTTGTCAAGGGACCAACTCAGGAACCAGTTGCATGGACAGAATCACAGTCTTCCAAAGGATCTAAATATTATTAGAGGATCTGATTACTCCAGCAAAGGAGGAACTGGTGGATAAGGTGGAAATGATGAGAACCTTCTGTGGAAATAACTGCTGTGTTTTAAACTATATGCTAGAGGGACAGCTAGGTGGTGCAGTGAATAAAATACTGGCCCTGGAATCAGGAAGACATCAGTTCAAATTCCACCTCAGATAATTAGCACTTGCTAGTTATGTCACCTTGAGCAAGTCATCTAACCCTCATTGCCTTGTCTTCTGCCCTTCCTCTCAAAAAGAGTATGATAGAGAAGAGGAAATTCATGCAGAATCTGGCATGCACTCTAGATTTTCAAAGTGTGCTCATTTATTAAATAAGTGGGTTTGTTTTCTTCTGAAACATATTCCTTTTTCATTATGAACTTAAGAAACACAATTAAATACACTAATGTTCAGGAAGCTAGATGATTCAGCGAATTGAGTGGTGGATTCAGGGAGATGAGTTCAAATCTGACCTCAGACATTTTAATAGGTACATAGCCCTGGGCAAGTCACCTAACACTTGTATGTCTCAGTCTCCTCATCTGTAAAATGGGGACAAAACAGCAGCTATGTCTCAGATTTGTTGTTCACATGAGATAGCATTTGTAAAGTGCACTGCAAATCTTACAGTTCAGCTATAATAGTTTAAAATGATACTAGGACTTTGGGGACATACCCCATCATGGATATGAAAACTTTATTAGAGAAACTTGTGCAAAGATTTGTTTCCTAGTTAACTTTTTCTCTTCTAATTTCAACAGCACTGATTTTGTTTTGCAAAGACTTTTTAATTTTACGTAATCAAAATTATCCATTTCATTTTCATTAAACCTTTTTTTGGACATTAACTCTTCCCCATCCACAGACTTGAGAAGTAATTTTTCCCCCATACTCCTCTAATTTCATTACGATGTCATTCTTTATATCTAAGTCATGTGACCACTTAGAACTTATCATAGTATGCTGTGTGAAATGTTAGTCCACACTTCATTTCTACCATAGTCTTTTCCAGTCTTGGTTGTAGACAGCTTGTACATCTTTTTTTAAACTACTTGTTCATATCTTTTGACCACTTACCTGTAAGGAACTCTTCTTGTTCTTAGAGGTTTATATAAATTCTCAGACAACTATTTCTCTTCAAGTTCTAACTACATTAATTTATTTCTGCAAATTCTTTTCAATTTTAGGTCAAAATTATTGATTGTATCCCTTACAATCATCTATATCGCTTGTCTGGGACATCAACAAGTATATATTAACTACCTTCTATGTGTCAGATACTGTAGCAGGGTCTAAAGAGACCAAAAAGAGGAAATATTTATGCACATCAGGAGCTTACTTATATTGCCAGGCCAAAAAAACCCACAGATAAATAAATATTAAATATATTCAAAGTAATCTTTTGGAGGTGGGGAGGGGGAAGATCACTAGCAACCAAATGGCAGAAGTCAGGCTTGTGTAGGTGAAAGGGATTCTTGAGCCAACACTTGAAGAAAGCTAGATTTTTCAAAGGTTTGGGAAAGGTTGAGTAGGATCCTATGAATTAAAATTCTACAAAGGAAGTCATCCCAGGAGAGATGGAGAGCTCTTTAGAATAGAATTCTGAACATTCCAAAAGGAACACTTCTCATGAAGAAGAGAAGGAGTTGTCAAAGGGAATGGGTGTGGATGCACAGGGAACTCACTAACCAACTTAGAGTTTTAAAAGACGCATATAAACCACAGTAGTAAATGCAGGCAATGGAAGATGATTACAAAAGTCTCGTAGGGTCTATAAAAACAGTGTCAACAATCAATAAAGTTTGGCATGAGTTTAGATGGTCAAGGAAAGTCAGGTAAAAAAAAAGCAGTTGTTAAAGTGCTTTTTTTATTTTAAGGTGTACTGGAAAAAAGAAAAAGATTAAAGCACTGATCCTCAGAGTGGATGGATGATGATAAGCAATGAGGGAGAGAATGCAGAGTCCTCAGATTCTTCCTTTATCTTTCTTCTCTCTGCCAAAGAGAATGATCTTTAGTCTGGAAGGTCAGACTAAAAATGCCTAGTAGGGAGTGGACGCCCAAGATGAGAAAGGAGATAAGAGAGTATCTTACTGCCTGTGATACGTTCAAGTCCTCAAACCAGATGAGCTCTATCTTTGGGTGTTGAAAGAACTGGCTGATATGGTTGCTGAACCACTCTTGGTGATACATGAAAGGCTGTGGTGGATGGGTGCCATGGAATTGGAGAGGTAAATGTCTTGGTTTCCAAAAGGAAAGTGAAAGGAGACCAGATAGTGTAAGGCTAATGAAATTGAGCTGGGTTCCTGGCAAAATAAAGAGCATGTTGTTAAAGAAATTGTTAAAGAATATTTAGGAAAAGGAGTGACCAGTCAGGGATTAAGTACCCACCATATGGAAGGCACTGTACTAGGTTCCAGGGATGCTAAGATGAAAGAGGACCTGACTTGAAGGAGCTTGAATTCTATTGGAAAGAGAATGTGTATATGTAGAAATGTAAGGCAGCTGGGGGAGGGAAGGCACTAATACGGGCAGGGAGTTCCATGCTACAGCCCAGAGTTGTAGATGATTTTTAAGCTGTATTTTAAAGGAAAATAGGATTTGGAGGATGTAGATGTGAGGATGGAGTGGACATCAGGCACAGGGGATAGCTTGTACAAGACGAGGAGATGGGAGGTATAGTGTGTGAGAGGAACAGAAAGATGGCTGATCTTAGTTTCTCATCAGTTTAAAAGGGGATTATTATGGGAGGTATATATGCTGTGGAAGTGGTTAGGTAGTTCTGTCGACAGAGCTCTAAATCAGGAGTCAGGAAGACCTGAGTTCAACCCCTCAGACACCTACCTTTCTAAGCCTCCATTTCCTTTTCTGTAAAATGGGGCTAATAATCCCACCTACCTCCCATGGATGTCATGAGGATCAAAGGAGACAAAAAATATTATTATTATGAAAGTGCTTTGCAAACCTTGAAGCATTTTATAAATGCACTATTAGTCATTAATATTTTTACATCTCAGGGTTATGGTGAGGATCAATTGGGGGAGAATGGAAATCAGAATCTTTTCTAACCATACATTCGGATCTGAAAGGAAACCTAGAGGTTGCCTAGACCAACTCTCTCATTTTGCAGAGGGGGAGAGTGTTTCAGCAAGGCTAGAAACAAGGCTAGACAGCTGGGAGGCACCTTAGAAAGGCTGGCTCATCCAACCTGCTCTTTTTAAAGTAGCAGAAACAGAGTGAGGGAAGACGGGAGGAATTTGCCTAAGGTCCCACAGCTAGTGAGGGGTCAGAGGTGGGATTTGAAAACAGATCCCTTTAACTCTCAAATCAATCTTTCTGGCTATCTGCCATGGGCGTATGTTTGAGTGTGTGTGTATGTTGTGTGTGTGTGTGTGTGTGTGTGTGTGTGGTAGGTTGTGTTCATGTACCTGGGCACATCGCCTCTCCCCCATGGCTAGAATGATGTGCTTGGGAACAGGAACAAATCAAAGGATTCCAATTCTGTATCTTTGGTACTCCTGAGTTGCGTGACCATGGCACCGTCACATGGTCTGAATCTCGGCTTATTCCTCTGTAAAGTGGAGGGAACCATTCCTGTTGAAGTTTTCTCCCAGGGATGTTGCAAATTCCTTACTTAAGAAAGTAAAGAAAACCCTTATTAAGGCACTTGAAGGTGCCCAAGGATGTCCAGTTCTCCCAGGAGGCACGACTACATCCAGCTGGAGAGTTCCTTCCCCAGTGCAGATCACATCTAGTCTGTGACTTAGCCAGTAGGTTCCAGAAGGTTGTTTGGGACCCAGAGAGTGGAAGAGACTTGCCTAGGGTCACAAAGCTCATGAGTGACAGATGAAGGCAGAGATAAAACTAACAGTTGTTTTTTGTGCTCTAGGCATATAGGAAAAACAAAGCAAATGCATCCAGGGCAAGTACCAGGGTGTTCCTTCAAACACAGCTGTGAAAACTGCTGCTGTGATTGGTCAGGGAAAGTGTCATCTGGGGGATTGCCAATAGGGCACCATCTGGTAGCTTTCTATTTTAACTCTTTATTCAGTGTGGTATAGTGGATAGAGAGCTGGGCTCCAAGGCAGGGGGAAAAACCAAAAAACTTGTTTTCAAACCCTGTCCCTGGCTGCGTGATGCTAAGCAAGTGTACTGGGTAGCTCTCTGAGTTTCAGAGGAGGTGCCACCCTGCTTTGGTAAAGGGACTTTCCTCATCCTGGAGTTCCCTATGCTAGTGAAGTCATAAAGTCAATCCTTACTCTTATCTGTTCACTTATTACCAGATACCAAGTCCAATTGTTCTGATGCTGCAGAAGGACTAGACGTTCTGTCAGTTTTCTCTAAACTGCTCCCCTGGGGAAAAGCCCTAGTTGTCCGTCCTAGTTATGGCTCTAAGAAATGGGATCTGAACCCAAGTCTTTCTTTCAGCTCTCAGTCACCTTTGTTACATTCTTTCCTACAATGTTACAGAAATGTCAATTGTGTTATTATCACTGCCATTCTGACTGGTGATGTATCCTGAGCTGATGTGGACTTTTAATGAGATTTTCCCTTTGGTTGCAATCTGAGATTGGCTCTTTCCCTAATAAACTGCTGGACCTGGTTGTGGGGAAGAGAATATGGGGTGAAGATATTCTCTCTCTCTGTCTCTCTCTCTCTCTCTCTCTCTCTGTCAAAAAAACCCCCACAAAACTACCCACCTCCCTTTTCAAATAAAAAAAAAAAAGGAGAGAGGCAGAGAATCTGCCATTATTGTATAATTTAAAATTGCACAGCCTAGAGCCCACAACGCTGGGCATGTAATTACACACTTACTACGGGTTACAGCAGTCCTGATAATTATTCTTTACACAGGAGGGCTCCCGCTGATATCCCACAGTCAGAGAGTGGGAACTACAATATCTTTAATGCCCTCCTTAGAGACCCTCCTAAGCAGAGGAGAGGTAGGAGGAAGGCACACAGGACCCAGAGCAATATCTTCATCGTGCCGGAATGTCAGGGGCTTTAGCACAACAGAAATCAATAGTTTCGAGTACATTTTTTTCAGTACATTTTTTTTATGACCCAACCTGAGAAAGTACAGGGAAGCCAGAGGTATAGAGGGATATGAAACAAACCCTTCTTAACAGCAGGGCTGTCTGGTTAGAGATGTCGTGCAACCCGGGTTTATGAGACAATTTCTGCAAGGAAGGGGAGAGAAGGAAACCTGCAAATAACATCACCAGGCCATGAATGCCCTGCAATCCTTTTTGGCCATCCGTGAAGCTTTTTTTAATTGACATCACAGTCTCCCTGGTCCCAGATTAAGGCAACTCCTTCATTAATTATTGTCTGTAAAGTAATAACTTTATATTAAATTCGGAGAGAGAAACAAAGAGAAAAAGATTGACCTAATTGCTATTCCCTGCCATCTAGTGTCTCTCTACCTTAGCTCCAGCTGTGCCCCCTACCTGGAATGCCCTCCTTCCACAGGTCAGTCAGCGCCTAGGCACCATAATTTCCATGAAGGCTCAGCTCCAAAGCTTCCTATAGGCAGCCTTTCCTGATGCTGAATCTCCTAATGCTTTAAAATTCCTCCACTAGTAGAATACAGACCCTTTGAGGGGAGACAGTGCTTCATTTTGGTCTTTATAGGACTCAATACCTGGCACAGTGCTTCCGGGAACCATGTTGTCTGCTCTTGAGACTGCCTCCTGTACTCCCACAAGGACTCCCTCTAGCCCCAGGGCTCTGATAGGCACCTAGCTTCAAACTACCCAGGTGTATACCTCAGACCAGCCCTCCAGCCACTTGCCAACTTGGGCTCCCCTGGGTTATATTCCCCTGTTCGAAATCATGTTCATTGAGGGTAGAAAGATGATCTTATCTGCTCATTTGTATCTCAAGCCTTTCACACAGCTGCCTGGCACACAGCAAGCATTTAATAAGTACTTTTGTCATTCTTTAACTCATTCATTTGGATTGACTTGGTGACTGGACCTTAATAAATGCTTTTTTCTCCTCGTCTTCCCCAGCTCTCTGTGATGATCCCTTCTATGAACCCAGAACATTCTAACTGGTGACATATCCCCAAATTCCTACAGTATATTGCAGATCAGAACTTTTCCATGCCTGCTGCTCTTGGGTGAGCCTTGCCCACGTTTTCCAGGAAATCTGCCATATCATAATCTTCCTTCTCCTCTTGCTTCTCATCATCATCATCATAGCTAGCATGCAAATAGTCCTTTAAGGTTTGTGAATCACTTTGGAAACATTATCTTATTTGAAACTAACAGCCTGGAAGAGATACATGCTATTGTTACCACCCCCATGTTACACATATGGAAAACTGAGGCAGACAGAAGTTAAAGTGAGCTACCCAGGGTCACATGACCAAACATTATAGAGTTGAGGTTGGGTTGCACACAGGATTTGAACTTAGCTGCCCTATCGAGGGTGCGCTGAATATGCTGAAACTTATTTTTTAGTTCTTTTGACATTGCATGTATGAATATCAATCAAGCATCTAAGTGGTCCATTGGCTATTGCTCATCCTCACTACGTGATTTAGCCATCCCTTTTGGGGGAGGGACAGCTAGGTGCTTGGAGTCAATAAGACCTGAGTCTGATGTCCAGCCCTTTCTAGCTGTGTGACCTTGGATGAGTCATTTAAACTGCCTCATTTTCTCAACTCTAAATGGGGATAACATTAACTCCTACCTCCCAGGGTTGTTGAGAGGATCACATGAGATATTTGGAAGGTCCTTAGCCCAATGCCTGGCAAATCGAAAGAACTTGGTTGGTTTCCTTTCTCCCTTCTTATCCTTTTATAGCAATTTTATTCAGTTTGATATGATTCAACAACATAACAATATTTGCTAAATATTTTTCATGTGGGAGGCCCTATATTATATTCATGGGAAATAAAAGTCAAAAAAAGAAATTGTTCTGTTCTCTGGGACCTTCTATTCTACTGGAAGGATAGTATAGTTAAGCAAGCATCGAGGTATTTCAGGAGAGTACTAACTGGGGGTACCAGGGAAGGCTTCCTTAAGGAGGTGCTAACGGTGTAGAAGACAGGATTTTTTTAGAGTCCAGGATAAGGAGTGTTCCTTCGTTCCCTAGCCAAACGTTGAAGGGATAGGCTTCTCAACTGAATCCATCCATAAAAATCACCCCCACCCCAGTTTATGTAACTAACAGTTTCCTCTATCTTAACCTAGAATCCATGAGGAATCTCTAAAGAGACTTCAGGGCATTTGAGAACTTAGAGGGCATAAAATGGCATCTTTGTTTCAATGTAATTGGCTGCCTTTGTAATCTTGTGCATTTTGTTTTATGCATCTAAGAATGTCCTTCCAAGAAATTATCCGTAGTTATCAACTGACTGTCCAAGGTGTCCATGAGACAGTGATTGAAGTATGAAATTAATCAGTAAAGGGTGCGAAATATCTAGCATTTATATAGTGCTTTAAGATTTGCCAGTATCATTTCAAAGGATTGCAACAGCCCTGGGAAGTTGATGTTATTATGCATGTTCTACAGATGATGAAGCTGAGGCTTTTTGAATAATTTTCCCAGGGTCACACATTTAATAAGTGTGGAGGCAGGATTTGAGCTCAAAGCTTTCTCTCTTCTAGTCCACTATACTATCTTCTTTGCTACCTAGTTGCCTTGGTATAAAATATATGTGCACTATTTCTAGACGCTACTCTTAAATCAATTAATCAATAAAAAGACACAAACTATTTTTTAAAAAAGTCAATCCACTTGGAAGGAGTGAAATGCTTTGAGCAATTAGCTAAAATTAGATGATGACACACAGGAAATGTCTTATGGTTGGCTGCAGAGAATCAGTCACATCCTTGAGGGTTGGATAAAATAGTTTGTAATTCAGGATTCTAATAGCAGGCACTTGAGTACGTCTAGCCAAGCCCCTGAGAGGGAATCACTTGAGGATGGAAGATAGAGTCTTTCTCGTCTTCTCTTTCCCCCTCCTCTTGACCAGTGGAAAGTCTGATGCCCTTTGAAGTATCAGATTTGGACTTCATTGGTGGTGGCAGAATTTCCCAGGGACCACAGGGGCATAAGGATAAACTAATTATATCACAGGGAGGAAACCTTAGGACTCCACATGATGCTCAGAACCCAGAAGAGAACTACTCACAATCCAGGAGAACCTAATGAGAACTCTGTGGAGATAGGAAAGGACTTTGGCCAAATAAAAGCTGTGTAACACCTTTGTCATTTGGGGTCTTCGAGACTGAGCCCATTTTCCCATGGAGTCTAGATAAAGCTAAAGAATGTGTCCTAAGTTTTTGGAGAGGATGTTCTACATCAGTCCTGGCTATATTTACTCAGTAAATATCTTCTTCTCAAAGTCTATTATGTTAATTAGTTAATTTATATTGAAGAGATGTTAACTATTTAATTGATAGTAGGGCACACATCAGATGGGAGCTCATGAGCTGTTGCTTGGCAACTCTTCAGGGTTACCTTTAACCCTGAAAGAAGCAGTGATCAGCCACGTTCTGAGAAACCAGACTCAGGGGATTTGGGGTCATCAACCCAGAGTGGGTGCTATATAGATATAAGAGACAACCCTGTGTCACGAGTATCATCTGAACTCTATATGCCAGTCAAGGATTAGATACAGATTGTATTCAATCCTGAGGGGATAGCCCCTAAAACTAAAGGATCAATTTCTCTTCCTTTGGCTCATTGACCTACCTGGATTAGTCCTGGAAAGCCTGGAAGTATTATTCCTGTCTATGGAGCCCCACACATGGGCAGCAACATCCCAAATTCCTGCAATGTACAATATAGCCATTGAGCATGGGATAACCTTTATTTCCAACAGAACATATATAAGACCATGGGAGCCCATGAACAAATAGAGAAGCATATAGTATTCAAATGAGGATCTGAACAGAAGGGCACTGAACTTGAGGCTTCTGTCAATGCAACCCTCTGTCATTCCAGAAAGTCTGTATTTTTCCATAGACTTCTATGCAGCTTTGCCAAGTATAGTGCCAACCAGTGTTTTAAATGTCTTCTGGAAGGTATACATACTTGGGAGTTTGCAAACCTCTTCTCATTAGGCCTGATCTATCTGAGTGTAATGTTAATGTAAGGTTAATGGTGTATGAGGGGAAGAGTTATTTCTCTGCCCATTAATGGGCATCAGATACTTTTTGTTAATTTGTAATGTGACACTAGGTCATGAGAGTCATGTCCTCCAGCTCTGAAAGTGTACATATACTCTGAGATGAGGTTTTACTTTGGGGCTTATTTTTTGGAAGAAGGTTGGTGTGCCAGATGAGACTCTGGGAAGTCACTAAGGAGATCCCTAGCTTTGAAAACCCAGACGTTGGTGCTTCTCTCTCTGGTAAGGATATATGTATTGTCTATGGTCAGACAGTAGGAAGCCCTGTCTACTAGTCTTTCTTTCTGTAATTTCTGCTTGTAATTTCTGTTTGTATTTTCTCTGAAGTTCAGGGTGCTGACTTTCTCCCCTAAACTAAGGGAATGATATATGTGATTGATTTAGGTAGATTGTTGACCCCTCAAAAGTTACTTTCCTTTTAGAAAAGAAGATCTGAGAACCTGTACAGCAGGCCCTTCTGTGTATGTTGGGTCCTTGCTGTTATAATGTGTAACTCACTGGTTTTGCTCTCCAAGCAAAATGCTGGGCCAGAATCCATAAGGACTGTTCTCTTCTTTCTCCAAGCAACAGAAATGTCTCTTGAAGGTCTAGTGTCTGACCCTTAAACCCAAGAACTCTTTAATTTGAGATTACTATTAGGGCAATTTTCAACAAGAACATCATCAGGAAAGTTCCCCTTTTCTGGTGGGAGGAATTAAGACTCCCTTCTCCTCTACATGGGAGATTGGAGCTTAGGAACAGTGTCCTTGTACTCCCTCTTGGGCTTCATGCAAGCATATGTTTCTTCCTGCCATGTGCTTCTGCTGTAAGTTACTAGTCATGTCTTTTGGTGTGAATTAGGGGAAGGATTTCCTTTAGCCTCTTTTCTGTCTTCTAGAAGGAATAAATGAAACAGTGAAGATATAAATCTTTAAGAGACTTGCAAAGAGTGTCACCAGATCACTTTTCATAGGCCAAGAAGAATGATCTCAGCCATAGTCATCATATCAGGAGTTCTTCATATCCCACTGGTTGCCTGCAAACAATGGCTGATACCTTGTAGTATCAGTTTGATAGGGGAACTCTTCAGTTTGATCAAGGATTAGCAGTGACCCATACTCTAATATTCCATCAAGCTGACTTGAGGATTTCTCAGTTTGATCAACCTGATCTGCTCTCCTCATATGGAGAATAGTTGGTAGGTCACTTTGGTACATTGAACAAATAAAGGAAAACAGTAAAATAAGAATAGAAAGTTAACTGACATAGTATTGAGACAGTGGAGGGTTTTATAGACCAGATTTGAGAAGCTTGTATTTAGTCTAAAAGCAATGAGACAATGAATATTCTTGAGTAAGAGAGTGATGTAGTCGAACCTATATTTTGGGAATATTAACTTGGTAGCTATGTGGGGGATGGATTAAAAGGAGGAGACATTGCAAAAGAGAAAAATTAGAAAGCTATCACAGTAACCAAGGTAGGAGGTGATGGGAATCAGCACTAGAATTGTTGCTGTGTGGGTGCAGAAAAGGAGACAAAATTGGGAGATATTGTGGGGAGTAAAATCAAAACTTAGGACCTAATTAGGAATGGGTGGTGGGGTAAAGGGAGAAGGAAGAACATGTTCTATCATATCCAGAATAGACCCTGATTTTTATCCGCATCTATCCATAAAACCTGAGTAACTGGAAAGATAAGTGTGCCAAAAAGAAATAGGGAGTTCTGGAAGAGGATTGTTTTGGGGGGAATGAAATATAATAAATTTTCTTTTGAGTTAGAGATGTAGAAGCAGAGACCTGGTGATATATTATTGGGACTGGTACAAGTTGGATACATAGATTTGGAACTGTAGTGTAATAACTGAACCCGTGGCATCTGGGTGAGGAGAGAGAATTTGGGGATACTTATGCTTGTTTGTCATTTGCTGCTTGTTGTTCATCCTTTGTTTCGGAAGAGGAGCAATGACATCTTGGGTGAGATCTTGACTAGCTCATGAATTGGATTTAAGTGAGGCAGAGTTGCACAGTCATCAGCCTCACTTTTTCTTTCAAATTCATGCAAGTCCATTGGCAAGACCAAAGTCAAAATGAGTGGTGATGGTCCAAGAATGCACTGGATGACCTTGGTGTCTTTGATGTCTGACCAAGTTCTAAGCACTCTACAAACACCTTCATGGCATTGGAAAAAATTTTTCTCTGTCTATTCTGGCAGGGGATGTCTTCACATGCTTGGGGTTGCTCAGACTTAATGAAGAGAGAAGGTAGAAGATAATTCTGCAAAGGAGACTGAATGGGAAAGTCTTCAGAATGATGAGAGGTGAATCAAGAAAGAGTATTTAGGAAGAAGAAGCTGGGGAGAGACAGAGGTCAAGTGGAATGTGGACCAAGAAAAGGCAACTGGCTTTAGCAGTTAAGAGATTGTCAGTAATATTGAGAAATGTAGAAGGGTCAGAAGCCCAATTGCAAGGGAATAAAAAGTGATCAGAAGGTGAAGAAGTGTAGGAGATAGGAGTGAACAATCCTTCTGGGGAGTTTAGCTGTGAAAAGGAGAAGAGATATTATACATGAGCTTGAAGGGATGGCAGACCCAGGTTCAGACCAGGGAAAGAAGTGCCAGCGTTTCTCTAGATCCTGAGAATATAAAAGCAAAATCCAAAGTGTCCTTGTCTTCAAAAAGCATACATTTCTTTGCTTCCTCCTCCCTCCTGATGCTACTTTCATATTCTTTCCTTTTAGTTCCCAGTTCAATTCTTGGTATTTTGAACTTCAATTCAGTCAGCATTTGTTCAGTGCTAACAATAAGAAAGGTGCCATGCTAGGGACTGTGGGAGATACCAAAAGGAGCAAGGCATTGTCTGTCCATGCTTTCAAGGAGTTTCCCAAGCAAATTCTCAGCTCTTTCTCTTCCCCTCCCATGCTCTCACAACCTCTGGAATTTTGCTCTATCCTAAGATCTATACTTAATAGTCAGGACACCCAGGGCAGGAAGCACAATATTTCCTTGAAGTGCTCCTCCCTCTCCAAAAAAATGATTTTGTGTTTACCCTCACTTATCTATACCATCAAGGGCAGCTAGGTTGGCATAGTGGATAGAGCTCTGGGTCTGGAGTCAGTAAGACTCATCTTCTCAAGTTCAAATCTGCCCTCAGATACGTGTAAGTTGTGTGACCCTGGGCAAGTCACTTATCCTTGTTTACCTCAGTTTCCTCAGCTGTAAAATGAGAAGGAAGTGGGAAACTACTCCATTACCTTTGCCAAGAAAACCCCAAATGGGGGGGAGGAGCCAAGATGGCCGAGTAGAAAGATTCACATATGCTAGCTCCGAACCAACAGCCAATGGATTTCCTGTAAAAAGAACTCCCAACAAATTCTGGAGCAGTGGAAGCCATGCAGCAGCAGAGTGAAGGAGATTTCTGTTTCAGAGAACCCTGACAAACAGATCCCAAAGGTCCATTGCACACCGGATGGGAGTGGAGCCCAGCCCTTCCCTGGCCGCATGGCACCAAGAGGAGCAGATCTGAGCAGGCTTCAGGAATGGAATCTCGATGGCCACAAAGGTCCCTCTACCCACAGGAGCTACAGGTCAATGAGAGACACTTCTGGGCTGACTGAGAAGAGAGCAGGGTGTCTCCATAACTCAGGCCCCCTTGGGAGGCAGCAGCAGAGGCAGCGGGCGACCAGAGGCTCCTGGAGCAGGCAGGAGTTCAGCAGGAGCTCCATTACTGAAGGTCTCTGCATAAACTCCCTGAGGGAACTGAGCCTGGGAGGTGGCCCTGCCCCAACCTGAGAACCTGAACTTAATCCCATTGAATAGCAGCCCCTCCTGCCACTGAAAGCCCTGAGGCTGGGGAGCAGCAGTTGAATCTCAGAACCCAAGCACTGGCTGCGTGAATCTAGGCGGGGGTGGAGAGGAATCTCAGAAGTCAAGTAACTGGCTGGGAAAATGCCAAGAAAAGAGAAAAAAAATAAGACCATAGAAGGTTACTTTCTTGGTGAACAAATGTTTCCTCTATTCCTTTCTGAAAAGGACAAACAATGCTTGCCATCAGGTAAAGACAGGAGTCAAGGCCTCTGTATCCCAAACATCCAAAATAGATATCCAATGGGCTCAGGACATGGAAGAACTCAAAAAGGATTTTGAAAATCAAGTTAGACAGGTGGAGGAAAAACTGGGAAGAGAAATGAGAGAGATGCAAGAAAAGCATGAAAAATGGGTCAATACCTTGCTAAGGGAGACCCAAAAAAATGCTGAAGAAAATAACACCTTGAAAAATAGGCTAACTCAACTGGCAAAAGAGGTTCAAAAAGCCAATGAGGAGAAGAATGCTTTCAAAAGCAGAATTAGCCAAATGGAAAAGGAGGTTCAAAAGCTCACTGAAGAAAATGGT
>CM053769.1:103557196-103615174 GCA_028658325.1 Potorous gilbertii
ATGGATGATTATGTTATGGTCTCTGTGTCAATGAGTCGTTGGTATTTTTATTTCGGACTCTTTTGAGTCTTTTGCATTTTCATCATTTTCTGTATGTGGAGGAAATAAATAGCTGTCCTCTACTTTATCTACTTTATACATTGACTACCTTTCTTCTCTCTTTTGGGGAATAGATGAATGAAAAGGAATTCATTAAGCACTTATCATCTGCTAGATTCTGCAAATACAAATAGAAAAGTAAGATCATGCTTGGGAGCTTATATTCTAATAGAGATCTTAGATAGAAGTCAGACCTAAGCTTTAAGTGACTTTTCTTGAGGATCCAGCACAGGGACATAAAGAGCCAGTGAGTTTGCAAAACAAAAAAAGATCCTAACCTCTTATTCAGAGGCCAGTTGACATGTCCTAGAACTGAACCTAGGATCCCAAAGAGCCCAGAACTTTGGTGACCCTTAGTGGGAGAAAGTTGAGCATCCCAGTTCCCTCACCCTGTCCCCAGCCCAGGTCCAATAAATCTGTTATTATAAAATGTATGTAAATCCTGGAAAGGCACTTGAATGAGATATAATCTAGGAAATATAAACACCCCCCCACCAGCTCAAGTAAATAAGAAAAATGCCTAACAGTGAATTAAACCGTAGGTTTGTGGTTGTTGTTACTGCCACATAATGGTTACTGTCGCTACTGTTATGTCTGAGGTGACTTCTCAAGCTTCACTTTTCCCAAGAGAATCCTTTGGGTTTACAGAGTGGAATAGGGAGGCTTCTCAGGGAGCTCACAAAGTCTCTTTGGGCCAAATGGATCAGGTCTTTATTAAGTGCCTACCATGCACCAACCACTGTGCCAGCTGTGAGGGATACAAGTACGAAGAATAATCCAACCCCTACTCTCAAGGAACTTGTAGTCTAAGGGGAGAATCAGTAAGCCCATCTAGAAATACAGACAGCAGAAATAGAAAGTGACTAAAAACAAAGAAATGTTGCAGTATCCAGCTGCCCTTCTCCAAATCAGCCCCACAGCCTGCCTGGGAAAATAATCAGGCCCAATCAGTGCACAGCAAGGCAAGAGGCAATCACCCTGCGAGAGAAAAGATAAATAATTCACCAAGTTGGAGATGCTCCCGTTCCTCCACCCCCTTCTGCTGTTTGAATCCGGATCATATTTCCTGAAACCATAAATGAGGAGATGAATTCACAAGCTGAGAAAAAATATCTGGGCCAACAATTCAAGGATTTTATGACCATCCCTTCCCTGAGTCACCCTAGCCTACAGTGACCTTTCCCTCAATTATATTCTCTTAGCTGGGAGAGAGGGAAGGAGGTGGGGGAGGAAGGGAGAAGGATGGAAGACTGGAGGGAGAGGGGAAGACAGGCCATCATGTCAAGATTTGACTTTTCTACCCCCTACCAGTGACTGCCCACTGAGGCTTTGTCCTCACATTGGCATGAGAGCACAAAATAATGAACCAAGAGCTAGAGGAAAGAGAATTTTTTGGCATTAAACATATTTACATTTATTAAGGCTCACAAATAAAAAAGATTTTTGACCTCTTACACACACACACATACACAAACACATACCCATACGTACACACTCAATCCTGGTATGCCCTAGGCAACTGTCTCCTTTACCTATCCTTAGTCCTTCCCTTGGCATTACAAACACAGACTCTACCATGCTATCAAATACACTTGACTCCATGTGGTCACTGGATCTTTGGGTCTGGAGCTGAATGCGGTCTTGGAGATCATGTAGTCCAGCTCTCCCATTTCACAGATGAAATGAGTAGAGGGTACAAAGGGAAGGGTAAATGACTTGCTCAGAGTTAAAAAGATAGTATCAGGGTCATAATCTGAACTCGGGTCCAGGATTGTTCTCTGGTTGTTTCCGATGTGTGTTCATTTCTCCCCAACTAGATTATTCAGTCCTCAAGGGCAAAGATTGTGTCTTCTACTTCTTTGATATTTTCCATAGTGCTCTGCCCAGTGCTAAGCCTGCAGGGAGTGTTCGGTGAATAATCATAGTTGACATAGGAAGGTAAGGAGAGACAAGAGGATGCAATGATGATGGCATAAATGAAGGAAACATTAAACCAAACTCTGAGTCATTACATTAGTCAGGTCTTGGATCTGGAAGACAGATCATTAAAAAAAAAAGTTCTCCCTCCTTTTGTCAGAGGGGTGGTGGGCCACAGGGGTAGACCTCAGCCCCTGGGTCAGATGGCTTCGCTCAGCCATTCTTCACTGTCGCAAAGGAGGCCTCCATGCAGAGGGTGGAGAGATGGCTATAACTGGAAATGACAATGACATAAAAACAAATCATGGCTTCTTTTAGAACTTATATTTTTAAAATATGAACTTATTTCTTAAACAATAATACCTAATATCTACATAACACTTTAAAGTTCACAGCATATGGTAGGCTGTAAGATGAAGACTAAATCTGGATGGAGAGAAATTCAGTTCAAATCCTACCTCTGTCAGAAACTACTTGTGTGACCTTAGACAAGTCACTTAACCACCATCCCCAGCCTCCATTTCCTCATCGGTCAGATGAAGGTATCGGACTGAATGGATTGGAAGGCCCCTTCTAACTCTATATCTGTGATCCTATAAAATTCCACCTCTGACACTAACTATGGACAAGTCACTGAGTTTCCATGGGTAGAGTAATCATGATACTAGCCAGTGTTTGTGCAGCAACTTAGGTTTACACAAAATTTTTACAAATATTATTTCATTTGATTCTCATAACAACCATGAAGTTAGCTACTGTTATGACTCTATTGGACAGATAAAGAAACTAAGGCACACAGGGCTTAAATGACTTGCCCCAGGTCATGTCTGAAGCTAGATTGAACCCACATTCTCTCATCTCCAAATCTAGCACCCTATGTACTATGACAGGCTGTCTGATAAAGACAAACAAAATAATCAGACCTTTTGAATTCATATAATGCTCTCACCATTATACCACACTGTGCTCCTCCAAAAGCTTTTGGAACAATGCATTTTGTTGGTTTCTAGTCTGGTCACACCATGGGTATCCAAACCTAATGCTTCCTGTTTCCCGATACAAACCCTCTGTTCTAATCACAAGGGCATGCTCAATGTTCCCTCCCTCAAGCACAACATCCCCCTAAATTTTCCCTGGTCCAGTTCCTCCTGCCTGGAAGGTCCTCCCCCTCCCTCTGACTATGTGACATCTAGCCAACCTTCCAATCCAGTCCAAGACCCAGCAGATGCTGAACCCTCCACTCCAGCCACAGTGAGCTCTGCCTACTCTCCAGAAGTACCTACTCCTCTGGAGCTTAATCAGAGGATGTCTCCCCTCCTCAACTGCTTATTTAGAATCAGTTTGTAAGTGCTAGAAATGACTACAGTGTTCACCTGGACTAAGTCCTTTATTTTACAGATGGGGAAACTCGAAAAAATCATGCTGGTCAAGTTGATCAGATGCAAAATCAAGACCAGAACCCAGATCTTATCTAGAATAATGGATTTAAATATCTAGAAAATATTCAGTTCAACCCCCTCGTTTATAGCTCAGTTATATAGTAGGCACTTAATAAACATTTATTGGTTAACTAGAAAATTAGGGTCCCAGAAAGGTCAAATGATTTGGCCAGGGTCACACCATTAGTAAATATCCTAGCCTACTAGGTTTGAATTTAAGTCCCTTGACTCCAAAGTTATCATACTTCTCTGGGTACCACAAAATCTCCCTTGTCCCAGGGTCCATTTCTAAAAGGGACCTTGGAGATCAGTCTTTCTAACCCCATCCCTTTAGACTCAAATCCCAGGCCCCTGCCCTAAACCCAGACCTATTCCCCTGTAGGAGGCAGCATGGTGTAGTGGCCTGGGCTCCAGAATTAGCCTCTGGAAGGCCTGCATTTGAATTCTGCCTCAGACACTTAACTAGCTAACTATGTGTCTCTGAGCAAGTCATTTAACTTACAATGTGCCTCAGTTTCCTCATCTATAAGATGAAAGGTTTGGACTCTGAGGTATTTCAGCCCTAAATCCTTGCTTTGTCTCCCTTTCTTTCCATCTCCTCAAGATAGTAGTACTTTTCTTGGTGTACACTCAAATAAATTCACCAACAAAAGAAACATTTACTTAGGCCCTGCTATGAGTAGCTATTTCCTAAATGCACAGATGAGGAACTCAAAGCCTGCTCCATGCCTTGCATTCTGTGTGTGTTTATTTGGAGTCAGTTGAGGCATATACCAAGCCTCAGGCAGTTTTCTCACTTGATCAAAGATAAACTCTCCACTAGCTAAAGCTGTCTAGAATGAAATGGTCATGAATTCAATTTTATTTTAATTAACTAACTGCTCACATATAAGCTGGGAACATTTGGCATCAGGGCTCCAGAGAGCATCAGAGACAGTATCCAAGCCCCATTTCACAATGGAGTCATGTCAAGAAAAGCATTTGGAGAAGCACTGAGCTAGAATCGCTCAATGACTGGGAGGCCAGGGCCTAAGGAAGATGACCTAATTGTACAAAGTTGGTCCTCTGGCTACACTGGCCAGAAATAAGGTCGAGCTATTCCCATAGCCAAATTCTTTGGAAGGAAAGAGTCAAGTGAGCATAGCTCCCCTCCAAGAAAGATCTCAAATTAATTCTACAGGCCATGGATCTGAGAAGAAATAACTGCTGAGGTTTGGAGAAAACAGCTAGATGAAATTGAGGAGGGATGGAACTCCATGGAAACATTTCAGGAAGTTAAAGAAAGGCCTCTCAGGACTAGCAATTGAGGGGAAAGGCATGGAACCCTAACGAAGCGGGGTGATCAGGGCAACACATCAGCACACTGAGGTTTAGAGGGCATGAACATCGAAAGATTGAGCAACTTTAAATGGTACATTTTGAACAGCTTGTATTAAAGTAGAATGAATAGGAAAAATTAAGTATTTACAAAGTGCCCATCACTGTGATCAACTCTGGGGATACAAATATAAATATGAAGGACTCCCATCTTTGACCCTTACTACCTGTGTGACTTTGGGCAGGTCATTTAACCTCCCTCAATTTCCTCCTATATGAATTGACAAATTCGGGTAAAGTGGCCTCTGAACTCCCCTTCAGGTGTAGATCAATGTTGGATCCCATCGTTCTTTAGCAACAGAGGAAGCTCCTTGTTTGTGAAAAAACTTCTAAATAGGAAGGTCCCACCCTTCTTCCCCAGGGTGGCAAAATTGCTAGTTACAGCTCTTACCTCTTTAACCAAGAAATCCTACGTGTCACACACAGATAGGATCCTGCTGAAAGAATATTCATGAAAACAAACAAATTGGTAGAGCAGAAAGAGCACTGGTCCTGGAAGCAAGAGAAATCTGGATTCAAATCCTACCAGTGAAACTTCCTACCTATCTATCCTAGTGGGACCTTCCTCATCTGTAAAATGGGAGTCCTAATAGCACCTGTCTCCAAGGGTTGCCGTGAGGACCAAATGAGATGATATCTGTAAGACATCATCCAAACCTTAGAGGTCTATATAAATACTAATTGTTATTAGCAAAAATGGCAAATAATGAGAAAAGTCCTGGATTGGGAGGCAGAAAACTTGCTTGAATCCTAGCCCTAAGACTATCACTAGCTCTGAGACCTTTGATATTTCCTTTCTCTGAGCCTCAGTTTTCTCATCTGTATAATGGCTTGACTAGTATTTTCACTGTTTCCTACTCAATATTACAGTGAAGAAAGTTCTCAGCGGTCCTCAGTTTTCTGATCTGTAAAATGAAGGTAGGAAGGGCCTTAGTTACATGATCTCCAAGGTCCTTCCTGGCTCCAGTTTTCTAGCATTCCAGTAGTTATGACAAGAACTTATTCAAATGAATATGTTATCCAAATTTTCTCCTTGATATTGCCAATGAAGAACTTTGAGGGACACCGCATTTGTCCTAGCATATATACCCCATCTGTGGTATGAATTACACAGTTCTCACACTAGCATATAGAATTATAATCACTTTCCTGTTAATATAATCACTGGCAAATGTTGGTCATAAATATTAAGTGCTAACAGGGCCAGATTACCCAGTGGACATTCAGGAATGTGCCTTGTGGGTCATGGAGTCAGCACTACACTTCCAGGAAGGTACAGGGGAGCCCCACCTCCTCCTGATCCCCTCAGCTATTAGCAGGCCCCATGAGCTCCCCTCCCTCTTTCCTTCTAGAAGCCAAAGCTAGAAACCATGGGAATTTGTCCAGCCTGCTGGGTAGGAATAGTCCAAGCCTCTGTGCTAAGCCCAGCACACAAAAGAAACATCCAGGCCCTCTCAGTAATGCCCCTAAAGTGGCCTCCCTGCCTCCATTCTCTTATCCATTTTCCATACAACTGCCAAAAAGGTATTCTTAAAGCACAGCACTGATCATTGCCCCTTCCCTGCTCCAAGAACCATAATGGCTCCCTACTGCCTCCAACATTTTATCAACTCTCCCATTTGGCAGTTAAAACTTTCCACTCTCTGCTCCCAGTCTATCTTTTCCATCTGACTTCAAAGGATTCTCCTTCATTCTCTGTGTGTGTATGTGTGTGTGTGTGTGTGTGTGTGTGTGTGTGTGTGTGTGTGTGGTTTGTCCTTCATTCTTGATGAAGACCATGACATCAGGAAGATGATGCCATGACTTGATTGTTGAATTTGATTTGGGGGAGGGGGAACTCTGCAAAGTCACCAAGCTCACTTTATCTTGCAGAATCATCTGGGTCCAGGGGCCAGATATAGATCAGGACAACTGGAGATGGCCCCGTTAGAACATAGAATGTCAGAGTAGAAAAAGACCTTTATAAAAATAGACCACAGAACATCTGAGCTTGAAGAAACCCTAGAACATAGAATGTCAGACCTAGAGAAGAAGCTTTATAAAAATAGATCATGGAACCCTAGAACGTAGAATATTAGAACTGGTAGAGACCTTCATTCACTCTACTTTCCAACTAAGCTGGCTGACCTTGCACTGCTCCATCCATGACATCCCTTTCACAATTCTGTCCCCTCCTCCATTAGCTGTTTCTTATGGCTGGATTTATCTGGCCTCCTCACTCCACTTGTTGTGATTCCAGACTCCAGGTTGTGAGAATAGTGTCTGTAAACTCAATAGCCTCATAGAAATGTGAGTTATGATGCTATTATTACTGTACCAAGTATTATTATTAGGAAAAAAGAGTTCAGGTAGAAATAACATCGATAGGCTTAGATTATTTTCTTAAACTTAAGATATAATCTTTATTAGGTTTTCTTTTTTGTTATGAGTTTAATCATTCTGGAAACATAAACATTCCAAATATAAGGAAGAACAAATGACAATACTATGAACAAAAACATGAACTTATGTCACATAGCGTTTTGGGGAATAATGATAGCTAGTGCTTAGCACACTTTAAAAATAACATATCATCTGATCCTCATTTCAATCCTGGAAAGAAGGGGCTATTTTTATTCCTATTTAACAGAAAAGAAAACTGAGACAGATGGAAGTTAATTGCCTCCTCCATGATCACACAGTTAGCATCTGAGGCTGGATTTGAACTCAGGTCATCCTGACTCTAAGTTCAGCTCTCCACCCACTGCTCCACCTAGCTGCTATATTAAACTTAACATGGTAATATCTGAATTCTTCACTTTAGAATATAGCCAGCTTCAAAACATCTGGGGATGGGGTGGGGCGGCGAAGTACATTTTCCCAATCTTGGGTCATTCTGTAGCTGAATTTAACACTATGTTTCAATGACAAACCCAGATGGGTATCGATCAACAGGGGTAAAAATCAGTTGAAAAACCAGTATTTATTGAGCACTTAATATACAGTACTGTAATAAGCCAGGCAATGTACCAGAGAACGCTCAGTTGTGATGTCTGCCTTCAAGGATCTTACCATTCAATGAGGGAGAAAGTACTAATTCCATTTCTATTAGAATGTAAGATCCCTAAAGGCAGGAACTATTTTCCTTTCATCTTTGCATCCTCAGAATGTAACACAGTGCCTAACACAGAATGGATGCCTAATACATGCTTATTGATTGATCAGAACAACCCTTTGTAGTGATGCTTACTAGCTGTGTGATCCTGTGTGAGTCACTTAACCTGTGTTTACTTCAATTTCTAAACTGTAAGATGGAGATAATCACAGTGCTTGCCTCAGGGTTGTCATAAAGGCCAAATGAGGTAATATTTGCAAAATGTGTTTCACACAGAGTCTAGCACATAGTAGGAACAATATAAAATTTTATTCTCTTCCTTTCTTCCCATGAGAAAGTGCTCATATCATACAAGGATAGTCAAGTGAAACAAATCCAGCCAAAAAATTTGCTTTCCATTGGACATGCCAGCCCAGATCTTTGCTCTGAGGTGGGCGGTGTTTCTGTTATTCATCAGTCCCTGGAATCAGGACTGGTCATTTTGTCGCTCTCGGACTTCTTCAAAGGGGGAAATGTCCTTGAACCAACAGTACAATCACAGGACTTAAAGGTTCAAAAGGATCTTCAAGGCCACTCAGTCCAACTTGTACCTGAAAAAGGCTCCTCTTTGGCCCATCTCCAGCAAGAGGGAAACTCCAACTCCAATCCCTTCCATTTGGGACCTTGTCTGATTCTGAGGACAATGCTTCTGACTTCAAGCCTAAACTGACTCCTGCCACTGTCTGCCCATCGATCCTGGGCTTTACCTCAGGGGACAAAAGGCAAAAGTTGAATCCTCTTCTATACATTTTTGTTCAGTAATGTCTGACTCTTTGTGACACCATTTGAGGTTTTCATGGTAGATACTGGAGTGGTTTGCCATTTCCTTCTCCAGTTCATTTTACAGATCAGGAAATTGAGGAAAACAGGGTTAAGTGACTTGCCCAGGGTCACACAGCTAGCATCTGAGGTCACATCTGAACTCAAGAAGATGAGTCCTCCTGATTCCAGGCCTGGAGCATTGTGCACCATGGTGCCCCGGGTTGCATGACAACCTGTCAAATAGTTGAAAACTGCCTTCTCTTAGGTAAGACATCCTTGTTTCTTTCGATGACTGAAGCTTATACAACATGGTATCAAGATTCTTCACCATCCTGGCCACCTCTTCTATGACCTTAACCCACCTAACCTCTCTTTATCTCAGTTTCCTCATTTGTAAGATGAAGGAGAATGGAGTAGATGAAATCTGAAGTCTTTTCAGCTCTACCTCACAGACCTTCTATATGGTCCTTTGGTGCTCTCCCAGTCATCAAGGTCCTTCCTGAAATGTGCTTAGCATAGAACTTGGTAAAATATCATTTAGTCTGTACTACATAGTTTAGCACTTAGAGTGACTGAGTTCTAGGAATTCAGAAGAGAGAAGAAAGGCTTCATAGAAGGGATGAAATTTGGCTGGAGTTGAAAGAGAAACTGGGATTTGCCCACGTGGAAAAGGGGACTGGAACAGTAAATTCAATGCAACAAACATTTATTAATCCCCAGATACTGCAAGGCACTATATTAACTGCCTAGGGTGATGAGATTTAAGGACTTGCCCAGGGTCATAGAACCAGTATATGCATTGTTATTTTTAAATTTAAATTCTATTTTAAAATAGTAACAAAATCTATTTTCTCTTTTTCCCAGCTCCCTCCGTTTTCCTGAATTTCCTGTTTTGAGGAGAGAGCTGGAAAGAGGTAGGATAATGAAACTCCAACAACCATAATGTTGACTGGATTTTCCTGGTTTTAGGTCACCTCTCTAGCCACTGTGCATAATGCTTTTGCAGACAACACCTTCTCTTTTATTCCCTAAAATTAGGTTTTCTATGTCAGAGAGTAGAAATTCTAGTGGAGGGAGGAGTAACGAAAAGCAATGCTCTGAGAAAAAGGGTTGTGGTGGCCACCTCAGTGTTAATGAGATGTCTGTTGGTGGAATTTGTACACAAAATGATTTAATATGAAAACTTTTTAATTTTAATAATTTTTGACATAACTCATTTAACTCTGCTTTTAAAAATTTTGTTATTGTCTTTTGTTGAACATTACTTTCATTAATAGATATATCTCCCTTCTTCTCCTCTCTCCCTCCCCCTCCCTCCCCAACCCCCCAATCGTGCCCAAGATTTCCTGTAACAAAGCCCGAAAGCAGAGAAAAGTTGTTTACCAAAACTAACCAAGGTATTCAAATCCCAACTGTGAAGGGCATTGTTTGTGTGACCTTGCTGAAGTCACTTCAACTTCTTGGGCCTCAGTTTCCTTATCTGTAAAATGAGAGGGATAGACTAGCTGACTTTTATATTCCTAGAAACAAATGAGTCTGCTAGTGCATGGAAAGTTCTAGACCCATAGTCCACCACCTCTACTGAAAGAGTCAGACAGACAAATGACAGAGAGAGGGAAGAAGGGAGAGAGAAAGAGAGAGCCCACTGCAACTTTAAAAGTCCTTTTCTCCACTACAATCCTGTGAGGTATGCAGTACATACAACATCATTTCCATTTTATGGATGAGGAAATTTGAGGCTCAGAGCCATTGCTGTGTTGTAGCCAATTGTTAAATTTGCTTGTGAGAGCCAATTGTTAAATTTTCATTGTGAGCATTTACACCTGGGAAATTGGCAACACTACAAATCAGGGCTGGATTTATTGCTTTAATTGTCTGCACTTGAGAAAGTGATGGAGAGAATGTTAATAATGCAAATTAAATTTAAAAGTGTGTTAAGTGAACTTAAAAAAATTTTTTTGATCAGACAGCCTATTGTTAAAACATTGAGCAGTGCATTCCTGCTCAGAGGGTAAGGGGATCCGCTAGTGTTCCAGGCCTAGAGAACACCTCAGAGTCCAACCTGGAATCCATGGCTTGACCTTCCTGGCTCTAGTGCTGTTTCCATGCTATCTTACAGAGCAAAATACTAGGGGATCTCCACGTGTGTGTCCACCTTTGCTTCTTTCCCTTTGGGTCTCTGTGTCCAACTTAGTCATATTCCCTCTCCCCCTTCTTCCATGAAGTGCTCTAGAACAGGACTGGTCTTTGAATTTCCTGTATCCTGCTATTTAAATATCCCTACTTTTCCGAGGTGTCAGGGCTGAGAAGTGACAGGATGAAAGCTAGCTAGAAGCAGAGAAAACAAAAGATTTCAGTGCCAGCCTCATAAAATCCTATGAGAGTTCACCTAATCCAACTCTCTCATTTTCCAGGTGAGGAAACTGAGGCCTGAAGCCATGAAGTGCATTTCTCTCCTAGCTGTGGTGCCAGGACCATAGGCCAGGTGCTCGCCCATCTCACCCTACTCACAGCGAGTTTTTTCACTCCATAAGAGACCAGCTTCTTGGCAAGCTTTCAGTTCTCTCTCCAGCCCCCACAAAACTGCTTCATAAAACTGTTTTAACCAAATCAGCAATTATACCTTCCCCAAGATTTAACATAAAGTTTCGAGATAATTGCATAGTTCTCTTTGTTTCTACCTTATCCCCAAACGCTTTGGCTTGGATTCAGTTCAAACACACACACACACACACACACACACACACACACACACACACACACACACATGCACTACAAAATCATGCAGAATTTCAGAAATGGAGGCTGATTCAGAGGCCACCTAGTCAAATCTATACCAAAACATGGATCCCCTCTACCACATAATGCTAATAACAATAAACCTAGCACTCATATAATGCCATAAGATCTGCAAAGTATTTTACAAATATTATCTCATTTGATCCTTATAACCAACCTGGGAAGGAGAGGGGTGCTATTAAGTTTCCTATTTTACAGATGAGGAAACAGAGGCAGACAGAGGTGGAGTGACTCTTCTGGGATGCTATAGCTAGTAAATATGTGAAATGGATTTGCAGACTCCAATTCTAGTACTCTATCCACTGCAATACATAGCAACCTCTGCCGTGACCCAACAAGTGACCATCTAGTTGAAGACCTTCAGTGAGGGGGAACCTACTACTTTCCCATAGCAGTCCATTCTATTTTGCATAGTTTTCACTGGGATGAGATTTCCCAGCATCAAACTTCAATATATTTCTTTGTAATTTCCACCCCTTGGTCCTGGTTATGTCCTCTGGGGACCAGCAGTACAAATCTATTACCACTTCTTATAACATCTTTGCATACTTGGAGACAGCTATTAAATGTGGGTCCCCCCTCCCCCCATCTCCCTTCCTCTGATCTAAACATGTCCAGTTCCCACATGGGGAAGACAATGAGAAGGTTGTGGTTGGCATCCAATCCATGCCCCAGCTGACCCTTGTGGTCAGCGTCCAGCTCTCAAATCACAATCCCATGCTGCAGCAGCAGCGGCAGCCTCATTCTCAGACCCAGCTTCCTTTGGAAGATAATGGACAGGCCAAGGAAACCTTCCAACTGGTAAGTTAGAGGAGCAGAAGGAACATGAATCTTGGAGCACGGTTGCCAAGAAACTCTATAGGATGCAGGTGCAAAGAGATTTTTTTCCCCCTTTCAAATTCAGACTCATTAAAATATGTATTTTGCAAAGGGATTACATTCAAACATCTGGGAATGGGGGAAAATATCCAAAATTCCCAAAGAAGGGTGGGCTTATTTTTCCTTTTCCCCCTCCCCCAAACCTCTCCAAATGAAATGAAACTTGGATTTCTGGGTTGAAATGGGTTTGGGTTATTTTTTTTCTCTCATCAGTTGTTTGGTGCTGGTAATGTCGGGGGTGAATCGGAGATGGGTAAGAGAAGAGAGTGAGTTCAAAACTGACTGAAGGGCCCCCGGTCTTCTTCATCAACAGTCGTAATTGTGGGAAAGTAACCTGAAGATGCCAGGCGACAGGAAATTACTAGAGAAATCTGTCAGCGCGATCAGCTGCTATTTTCATTGTTTTTTGGCAAATTTATACGCAGTCGGGAACACCTGGGCTGGCCAGCGGCCCAGGTTTGACTAATTGCCAGGGGAGAAGAGTCGTCATTTGTCTTCGGAGGGGTTTCCTCCGTTAGCTCCTCCAAACATGTGGTTTCACTTTCCCCCTCTCTCTGCAGGAAATAGCAGGACAGTGAGACGGGAAATAAATGAGTTCACTTCCAAGAGGTTGCCTCCTAAGAGGCCACTCCAAAAATAACTGTCTTGTGAGAGGTTGTTAATAACTGAGATTCAAGAGACATGTCTTCAGAAAACAACATTTCAAAGGCACAGCAATTCCTTCCCCCTCCCCTTCTCTTCCAGACTCCATGCACATTTAAAAAATAATCATTAAATGGAGGGGGAGAAATTGTAGAGGGCAAGAGAAGTCATGGTAATCCTTGGTTGGGAGAAAAAGAATGGCAGTCTCTTTCTCCTCTGCAAATTCTTCTTGGACTGTCAGCTTTTTTTCCCACCTCTGCTGTCCCAAACTCTTTTTCTGATATAAAGTGGGAAAAGTCCGGAGCAACTGTCCTCCCTAGCTGTCTACCAAGGACTGACCTCTTTTCCTAAAATGCCAGTAGGCACCTGTCCTAGAGTTTTAGCTCTGCCTAGAGGTGGGTTTGGATGTCTTAAGGCTGTTTGTTCATCAAGAGATCACGTCTTTATGAGAACCACCTGCCAGGATGACAGCCTTCCTCCTTACCTTCCTGCCATATTGTTAAGGTTAGCATACCACTACACAAATATGCATGTGCACACACATATCTCTGCTCCCTCTCATTATTCACATCCATTCAGAGCCATAACTAGGGTAGGTGACCTGGGCTTTGTCCCAAAGCACCCACCAGCAGAACCTACAATCAGAAGGTAGAAACAATAGAATTTAATACCTAGTTAGCAAGAAGAATTAATTTAAATAGGAAAGAACTAGTCAGGCTAAAGTGGGCTCCTTTCCTACTTTCCACCACCTCAGCTCCAACCCCTTTGGCCGTGCTTTGTTCATCTTGCTTGGGTGATGTTCACAAAATTCTTGATTGCAGCTGAGTCTATCTCCTTGGGTATCAGGGATGTGTTTTCTATGCCTTCTCTGAGGCAATCAAGCTAACTTAATTGCTCTCCTTTTCACATGGCTGACTGGGGAATGTCACAATGGCCATAGGTGTGTTTCAGATTGAAACATACATCCGCCTTTACTCTATTTTCACCTGCATCATGTTCCACTTCCCCAATGATTTAGAGTGTTTGGCATCATGTCAGCAGAGACTCAACTGCCATTTTCTTTTCTTTCTTTCTTACTTTTTTTCTTAAACATTTAGAACACGCGGCTGACTGGCCAATCCTTACTAGCCTGGGTGAAGCCAACAACATTTGGGTTTCATTTGGTTTCTGTGGCAGACCTCTTTCCCTGAGTTGAGCTGCACTGTAATTCTAAACTGACCCACCTTCCCCCTTGCAAAGGTGAAAAAATGTTATGGAGCTTTTTACAGCCCACAGCCCATCATTTATGCGGAAACACTGGTAGAGTTCAGACTTGGCTGATTTTCGCTAAATCAGAGATGTTTTGACATGTTTATTTGTTTAATTTGTTTATTTTGACTAGCTCTGATTATAATTGGCAGCAGTAAGCAGAATTAACATTAGACAGTGTCTTAGACTTGTCTGTTACAATAATGCAAAAAGCATGTGAAGGGAAATCGAGCAGCTAAATAACAATGGCGGGCGGGCAGGAAAGCCTGGGTGGAAACAGACAAATAAACCTGATTCTAACTAATTTTTTAAAAAATCATCACAATGAGAAATGTGCAAATTACAGGCTAGCTAGACCACCAACATCAAGCCCAGTAAATACATCTGCTCATCCCCTTGTTGCTATGTTTAGATTTTGGGATTTCTAAATTGACATTTTAAAAATCAAGTCAACTTGTGGAATTGATTTTGAGATCCATTTTATCACAGAGGGCTATTTTACTTGCCCAACATTAAAATTACACTACCATTCAAATAGCATCACAGTGGAGTGGGCTCTGGAACCAACTCAGCTAACTGCTCCTATCTGGGTTTCTGCACTGTATTTCTGAAATATTTTGGTCATGAGCCTGGGCCAGAGAGGGTTGACTTCAGCACTGCAGCAAATTAGGCAGATCAGGCAAGTCCACACCTGTCCCTGTCCCCTGGCATGATGGTCATGGTTTCCTGTTTATTCTCTCCCCTCCTTCTGGATTGAAAGAGTAGCCCTAGTGAGCCACTCACCAGTATGCAAAAAGGGTTCCATTTTCTAAGTAAAGATAATCCCATCTTCATTGTCACTTTAGTGGGGATGGGAGAAGTTAAAACACCCCAAAAGTTTGGAAAGCATGAAACTGGACACTAAACAACAATGTTGCCTTTAGGCTAGCTTGAACACCATCCAGAGGGCTGAAGAAGAATCGTCTATGATCTCTCTAAGATCTTCTGATGAGACACGTGGATGATGAAGCTGGGGCACAGCCCTTCAGGCAGGATCGTGAGAAATCCATTTCTCTCCATATTTGCCTGCCAATTATGCAGAGTGCACAAACATGCCTTGCTCACATTTATTCCCCCATAAATATTTTCCCAGAACGCAGTATGGTACGCCATAGTGTGCGATCCTGAGTTGGAACAACATATGTGCTCAAGAGACAAGGGCCAAGTCAAGGTTCCATATCTACACAAGACATTGCAAGGGTCTCCTGCTACTGAAGATTTTTTTATTGGGACCCAGGCATCACCAAGTTCTTGGTCCCTCTGATCTTGCTCCAAATGATATTCCTGCCCCCTTCTTCTAAGGAATCACAACCACCGCCAAGTCCATGAAAACACTGGTCAGGCTAGTTGCACAATGCTATCCCAGGAAGGGAGATTATCTTCATTCATTTTGTTCAATCAACCAAATGTTTAGTAAGGGTCTACCATGAGACAGGCACTGTACTGTGTACCAAAGAGAGAAAAACAAGAACTCAGTAGAAGCTGCTTACATCATATTCTGTAGCAGAAGTCTTTTTTCTGTCCATATGAGAAGGAGGCTTTGACTTATAGTTGAAGCAGTTGTGCTGCAGTTGGAGCTCTGAACCTAGAGTCAGGAAGACCCAAGGTCAAACGCTACCCTAGACACTTACTAACTGTGGGACCCTACCCTCAGTATGTTTCAGTTTCCTTATTTAGAAAATTGGGATAATTATAGCACTACCTTCCAGGGTATCTGTGAGGATCAAATAAGTTAATATATGTAAATTGCTTTACAGGTCTTAAAACACCATGTAAATATCACATATTATTTTATTAGCAGTTGTGTGTAAGGTAACATTCTAGAGGCTGTGGATACAAAGACAAGACTTGAAAGTCTCTGCCCTCTAGGGGTTTCCAGGCAGGAGGATGGAAGAATGAAATACGTATGTCATAGATAAGCCAATACAAAGAACTTAACAGTGTATTTAATATAGAAATTTCAAAAGGTAACAAGTGATAACTGGGTAAGGTGATGGGAGGAGGACAAGGAAAATCATCAGATAGCTGGTGGCAACTGAACTGTGCATTTTCATGTATTTATAAATCATCAAGCATTTGTTAAGCCTGTATTATGTGCCTGGCACTGTGTTAAGTACTGGAAGAAAATTATCAAGTAACATGACCTTGGACTTCCAATGGCCAGTTTGGGGATAGTGACCTCATGGAGGCAGACCCTTCAATTAATGAGGTGGATCTGATTATTTGAGTCTTGTTAGGAGAAACCAATCCATGTAACATGACCTAATAGAGTGCTGAACTTGGAGTGAGGAAGACCTGAGGAAGACCTCTGCTACTTACAGCTAAGTGACCATGGGCATGTATCAAAAATAGCCCAGTAAAGCTGTGGGTAATAATCATATTTATCTTCAGTTAATCAATGAAAAGTGTTTATTAAGTGCCTACTATGTGCCAGGGTGTGCCAGGATGGCACCCTGAACTCAAGCTAGCTAGCTATCCATTACACCACACTGCCTCTTGTTATTGTTTCTTGTTATTGACTTGTAGACCAAATCATCTACTTAATTATTTAACTTAAAAAGCACTGGATTTCTTTTTTGTTAACCTTCAAAATGAGCCATGAGCTCCTTAGAGATAGATGTTATATAAATACACTGTATTCTTATTATTAAAGCGAAGCTTCTTAAGAGAACTTACCAGGGGACCCAGTTTTCAGAACATTGTGCACAGAAAGAAGATTAAATAGGGGATATTCTAATGAAGTCTTGCTGTACGGGGCTCCAGGAGGGCCAGTTCTAAATCTAGTTGGATATCTGTGTAATTTAAAATAAGGACAGCCAAGCTAGAAGAGTGACTGTTCACAGACAGAGCCTGAAAACAATTTTATTAATTTCAAATAGAACTCGGTGGCTTCAGATATTTACAAAGCTCTTATGGTCAAAACTTTGGAAGTTTACTCCAAGCAGCCTCCATGAAGTAGTAGATTCTTGCTAGTGATGTATGTCCATATGAAAAAGATCAGGCCTGACTTTCCTGGCAAGTAGCTCTTTTGTTTGGAGGCCAACAACTGCAACCTCTCAAAAACAGAATCTCAGAGCTGGAAGAGTCCTCAGTGGCTAGCTAGTCCAGTCCATACATGGACAGGAGTTACCTCAACATCATTCCCAGCAAGTAGCCATTTCCATTTGTCTTAAAGACCTTCATGAAAGAGGAATCCATTACCTTGTCAGGTAGCCCCTTCCTCTAGATATGCTCCAATTGCTCAATGTCTTTCCTTTGACATGGTACCCAGAATTGAATGTAGTCCTTTAGCTGTGTTCAGACTAGGACAAACATACAGTGGCAGTATAACTTGCTTCCTTCTGGACACTAGTCTTAATGTGATTTGAGATCAAGTTACTGGTTTTTGGAGCTGTGACACCAATTTATTTTAACATTCCAGTCCACAAAAACCTCTCTCTCTCTCTCTCTCTCTCTCTCTCTCTCTCTCTGTCTCTCTGTCTCTCTGTCTCTCTGTCTCCCTCTCTGTCTCTCTGTCTCTGTCTCTCTCTCGTTCTCTCAGCTGTTGTACAATAATGCCTCCTCCATTATTTAGTACTTATGAAATTGATTTTTTGAACCCAAGCCTGAGACTTTATATCGATGTCTATTCAGTTTTATCTTATTAGATGTTAGCCATCATTCTTGGCCTCTGTACTTTAGAATCAGAGTTTTAAGAGTTAAATGAGATCTCAGTAGCCATGTAGTCTAAAATATATTTTAAAAGAATCCCCACTATACCCTACCCAAAAAAAGTCAAATCCCATTTCCGGGAATCATGGCTAGGCAACTAAGAATTGTGGTCAGTTGAAGAATTATAATACAACATATTTAATCTAATGCCATAGGAAATTGGGAGTTGTTCAGTCTCAGTTAAACTATATGGCTGTCATATGCCTTCTTTTGACCTAGTAACAAATACATCATGATATACCTATGGCCTAACTCATTACCAGATCACTGATGGAGCATAGCATCAGATCCCTTTCATAAGCTCATGGGCCCATATATTTAGAGCTGGAAAGGACCATATTGATGATTAAGTCCAACCTTCTCATTGTATAGATAAGAAATCTGGGACCCAAAAACTTCCTGCCAGAGGGTATCAAGTAGCAGAGAGAGGTTTCTGTTCTTGACCTCAAGATTCCAAAGCCAACACTCTTCACCATACCATGCTTTCAACTCCGTAAACACCTCACACTACAGAACAATCTAGAAACCTGGTCAGAATCAACCTTGGAGGGTGTTACCATCCTTCATTTGTTAGATTATAATAGAATTTAGAATAAGAACAAAGTGGGTGCCCATTGTTTGGCGAATTGTTTGAGGCAACTAGGGAGGACAATGGGTAGAATTCTGGGTCTGGAGTTGTGAAGACCTGACTTCAATGCTGACCTCAGATACTTCCTAGCTGTGTGATTCTTGGCAAAACTTTCCTGCTATTTGCCTCAGTTTACCTCATCTGTAAAATGAGAAAAATAAACATCCCCCCCATAATAAGTCTCTCCCAGGGTTGTCAAGAAGATCAACTGAGATAATATTTGTAAAGAGTTTTGCAAACCTTAAAGTACTATAGAAGTGCTAGCTATTATGAGGAAGGAAATACATATTTATGTAGTACTTACTATGTGCCAGGCACTTGTGCTAAATAATTTGTAGATGTTATCTCATTAGATCTGCACAACAGTCCTTCAAGGTTGGTGCACTATTATCCTTATGTTATCATTGAAGAAATTGAGGCAAAGATTAAACAACTTGCCCAGAGTCAGACTAAGAATGATGATGGTGATGATGATGATGGTGATGAAGATGATGACGATGAGGATGATGGTGATGAAGATGATGACCATGAGGATGATGGTGATGAAGATGATGACCATGAGGATGATGGTGATGAAGATGATGACCATGAGGAGGAGGAGGATGCACAACAGCTAGCATTTAAATAGTACTTAGCCATAAAGGGAGAGTAACGTCAATAACTGATTGACTCTTGAGTGGAATTGCTTCTATAAGTGTGAATGGATTGATCATCAATCAATCAATGAACATGTATTCAACACCTACTGTTTACCAGGTATTACAATAGGCCTTGGCACATTAGGGATTCAAAGGCAAGGGATAAGTTCTAGATCTCAAAGTACTTACATTCCATCTGGAGAAACTGCATGTATACGTCTAAGTATCAAAATAGATATATTGTAAACAAAGTCATTGCAAGGGAGAGGAGTGCTCTATTTAATAGAAGTAAATATAAAGTTCCACACTTGGCTTCAAAAAATCATTTTCAAAATTGATTTCTAGGAGGTCTGGGGAAGGAAATGACAAAGCTGTCTAGTATTTCTTCCAAGAAAGCCTCAGATTAGGTCATGAAGAGTCAGACACAACTGAAACAACTGAACAACAGGTCTCAGGAGAAATCAGGGAAGACTTCATATAGGAGTCAGTACTTAGCTGATCTTTGAAAGAAACTAGAGATTCTAAGAGGTAGAGGTATAGAGGGAGGGTATTTAAGGTATGAGTTAGCAGCCTGGGCAAAGGCACAGAGGTGAGAGATGGAATGTTGTCTACAGAGAACAGCAAATAGGTCAGTTTGTCTGGAAGGTAATTTGAGGAAAAGAAGGATACGTTCATTGCTTGGTTGGTTGGTTGTCCTTTGTACTCAAAGAAGAACTGTTGGATGCTGTTAGGATCAAGGTATATTGACTGTGCCTGATCAAACTAATATGAGCTAAGAAGGCTGTATTATAGGTTGGGCACAAATTGTCCATATCAGCATTTGGAGTGGAGGTGGCTTTAAATCTGTACTTTCACATTTCTCTTGAGCTACTGCAATTCCGCTTTGCTTATAGAGCACAGAACCTTCTTTAATGCAGACGCATCATGTAGGGCAATTATTTGCCAATGTTTCTGTGTCTCAAAATCAATACCTGAGTTCTTCAGAAAAGCCTTGAAAGTATTGTTGCATCATTTCTTCTGACTACCATATGGGTGCTTGCCTTGTGTGAGTTCTCCATAAAATAGTCTTGAATGCAAGTATATGCTTGATATTTGAATAACATGGTAAGCTGATTGGAGTTGTGCTCTCTGCAGTAGAGTTTGAATGCCTGGCAGTTTAGTTCAAGAAAGGACCTTGGTGTCTCGTACCCTATCCTGCGAGGTGATCTTCAGAACTTCCTAAGACAATGCAAATGGAAGCGATTCAGGCTGAAGTCAGAGGCTTTCCAATTATACCAGTTACTCCTTGTGTGACCTTGGACAAGTCCCTTCCCTTCTCCAGGCTTCTATACTCACTTCAGAAAAGAGGCAGTTGGTTTAAATCAGGAATAAATAACCTGAGTTGAACTTTAAAAGATATTTTGATAACGATATTTTTAAATAATCTATTTCCTTTGTAATCCTATGTATTTTATTTAATATATTTTAAAACATGATTCTGGGAAGAAGTGCATGAGTCTCACCAGATAGCCCAAGGGATCCAGGACCCCCAAAACAGCCCCTGGCCCAGATGATCTCTCAGGTTCATTTCTGCTCTGAAGTCATGGGCTTTTCCCTCTTTCTAATCAGATGCCCACCCAGGGCTCTGTCTGAGTCTCAGCCAACCATCTGGATTTCCACTCTCAGTCCTCTGCCATGTTTCTAACTTCCCAAAAGGCACAGTCTGGCTCTTTCAGAGAGCACAGTAAACAAAGTAGGCTCGGCCACCAGGCAGATGGCAGCCAGCCTATGCCCGCCTAGTGCATGGGGACAGCCAGCTCCAGGGTGGGAAGCATTCCTCATTTCTAGCAGGTTTGCTTTCAAACAGGCCTATAGAAGGAGGAGGGGGGACACATTCTGGCCCTCCCCAGTGAAGAGACTCTCTTGCTTTGCTCTTGTCCTCTCCTCCAGTTTCCTCTCTGTCCCCTCTTTCGTCTTGATGCCTCTTTTTTCTTTCTCCCCCAAGGCCTAACAAGGCACCCACCAGCAGACTCCATCCCATAGAGAGAGCTCAGGGTCCAAGAGGTTGCTGACCCTTTTTTTGAACTTTCAATCAAGGCCTGCACAGAAGATGAGCCTTCTGGTTTTCATATCCCCTCCCAGACCTCACCTTCTCAAAGTTCTGTTCAGGATTTTTTGAACAACCCAGTGAAATCCCAGGAGTCCCAGGAGTCCCCACCAGCCAGATGTACAGAAGTGTCAGAACTTGGAGTGAGAACTCAGAAGTCATCTAGTCCATGTAACAAGCCTATCCCCTCCCTCTTTGTACTGTATGACTCTTATCTTAATGCAACTTAAGATCATATTAGCCTCTTGGTTTTTTGGCTCCTATCTCAAATCACTGGAATCAGACTGAACTTACAGTCCACTAAAACACCAGATCCTTTTTCAAGTGAACTACTGCCCAGCTAGATTTCCTCCATCTTGAAATTGTAAAGTTTCTTTTTTTTAAAAAAACGTAACTGCCCACTGTCCAATTTGGATTTGGTAAGCATCATTCTAACGCTGAATTCTAATATCTCATGATTTTTGTACCAATTGTGCCAAGGCCCTGGTGTTCCCTCTCCTCTTAGCCCCAGCTCTGTCAAGTATACTTTACCTCGGAGCTAACCAGGCAAATACCAGGTTGCCTCATGAGGAAGTCCTCTGTAATATAATGAAGAGGCTGAACTGGCAGTCTGAAGACCTGGGTTTGGATCTTGGTTCTCTTATTTCCTGTCCATGAGTGAGCTGGGCAAGTGATTTTCTTCTCTATGTCTTATTTTACACAATTTACTTTAAAAAAAAATTATTAAATGCCAGTGACAAGCAAGAAGCTATGATATATGCTAGGGATCCAATGGGAGAGGAGAATTGAGGGGAGTGGAGGGGAGGAGATGGAGGAAAGGAGAGAACGAAGGGAGAGGAGGGGAGAGGGAAAGGAGGGGAAGGGGAGGGGAAGGGAGGGAGAGGGGAAGGGGGAAAGAGAAAGAAAATCTTTGCCCTCAAGGAGGTTATATTCTTGAATGAAGTGATGAAAGAACAGTATGAAATTGTGGAAGAACAGTAGATTTCAGATCACAAGCCTAAGTCCAAATCCTAGTTCTATTTACTAACTTTGTGAACTTAGGCAAGTCATTTAGCCTCTATGGACCGTCCCTCAGAAAGAAGCAGGGACCTGATGAACCTCTTCTGGCTCTTAACTGATTCCAGGAATGCTGACACATAGGAAGGGTGAGATAAGGTTTCCCATGATGCTTGAGCTGAGTCTCCAAGGAAGACAAGGCTTCTGAGAGGCAGAAGTGAGAGAATCCTTCTTAGTCATGGGGAAACTGATGGGGAAAATGTGCCAAGGTAGAGGATGAAGAATCAGGTTTGGATTGTCACAATCACAGAAGTCATACAAGGGAGGAATAGGAAATCAGAATGAAGAGAAGTTTGTATTTGCATCCAAAGGCTAGGGAGTCACAGGAGCGTCTACAGCAGGAGAATGACCTGTCAGGTCCTTAAGGAAAGGAATTATTTTGGCTCTTGGGTGAAGAAGGAATTGAAGAGGAGACAGAGAGACCAGTTATGAGCCTTTGCCCAGAGTCCTATGAGAGGGAATGAAGGTTTAAACCCAGGTGTTGGCTACGTGCAAGGGACAGAGAAGGGAGCTCTTGTGGAAGAAGTCAATCAGCTAGTCTTTATTAAGGCTCCTTTATGTCAGGCACTGGGCTAAGTGCTGAAATGATGCTTAGTGGTTGCTTGGATGTTGAGGTGGGGGGAAGAGGGGAAGATGCCTGACTTGGAGGTTTCAGATCTGACAAGGTAAAATGAAGGCTTTAGCCTGAATTATCTCGGAGCTCCTTCCTTTCCTGCTCTAAATCCTTGGATCTCCTCAGACACAAAGGCCTGCACTTTCCAAGACCGTCCAGTAAGTCAGGAGACTCATCAGTGAGTCTTGGCAGAGTTCAGAGTTTATTGTTCAACCTTTCTAAGCTAGAAACCACGTTCCCGTCCAGTGATTCTGACTCCCTTGTTCTGTGTCCTTAAAGGTGCCTAGTGTCACATGGTAGACTTGGCATTGAGAGATATGGATTCAAAATCCCATCTCTGACTTGATAGCTTGGTGACCCTGGCTAGGTCTCTTCACTCCTCGGAACTGAAAAAATAGGAATGATCAGCCTTCCCCTTCCCAGAGTTATGGGAAAAGCATGTTGTAGATCCTACAGCATGATAGAAATGGAAGTTATCTTGCCTAAAGGAGGGAGGGCAAGTTTCACCTACATAAAAAAAAGGGGGGCGCAAATTTAGAGAGACAATGAATCCCCAAAGGAAGCAGCAGGGAGGTGTGATGGATGGTACTTCAGACTTGCAGTCGGACAGACGGCCATTGAAATCCTTCCTCAGACACTTACAAACTGCGTGACCCTGGGAAAATCGCTTAAGTTCCTTGGATATGCCCAGCACATAGTAAATGCTTAATAAATTCTGGTTGGTTGATTAACTGGAAAATGGGGAAAATAATAGCACCTACCTCACTGGGTGTTTGTAAGACTCAAGTGAGATCATGTGCTTTGTAAATCTTAAATTGCCATATAAATGTGAGCACTCGTGATTATCTGTAAAAGAAAGGGGTCACACCAGATGGCCTCCAAGGCCTCCTCTAGCCCTCATTCTATGTGTGATCCCATTTCCTTAGCTATATGTGCCAAGGCAACTAAATAGAACACTATCAGAAGGTGGAGGGGCAGGGGGTACGAGAGGGGAGGGTCACCTCCCAAGCTTCAAATGTCCCTTAGACAAATGTGTGTGTTATTTCACTGAAGAAGTCTAGACAATTTTAACTTTAGCAGCATTCCCTGATGATGGACTTTCAGGAGTAAGAAGCATGAACAGCTCTCTGTTGCCATCCTGTGGCGGAAGGTCAAAATGATGGAAGGGTTCTTTCTGAAAGAGATACAGCTGTCCTCATCTGCACAAAACCCATGTATCCTTTCTAGAGGATTACTTAGGAGCACCCCGCCTTCCTCATCCATTAGCTGCCACTGTTTATCTTTGAGACAAAGGGGCCTTAGCCAACCTTCCCCCTTGTTGACTGGAAAACTAAGAACTCAAAAGGACAGCTTTTGTGGCACTTGGATCAAATCTGAAATTTCTTTAATTGATTTTAAAGATAGAGCAAGGTGGAGGAAGGCAAGGAATGGGAAGCCAGGGAGACAGTGAGAGCCTCTCACTTCATTTTAGTGCCAAATGGTAAACAAGCCCCTTTTATTGACTCCTTTGGCTGGATTTTGATAAAGTATGCTGAGGAAGGCTGGCAGCTCTAATTGGAGGGGAAAGCCAACTGAAAAGCAGTTATAAAGGACATAAAATGTGTAAAAAATAGGACCAGTCTGAGCACTGCTATAGAAAACGGATAATAGGGGTAGAGGTAGCTCAAGGAAGACCAGAGATCAAGCAGGTGAGCCTGGATTTACCAAAAGAATTTGTGAAGGCTCTTATTTTTATCTTTTGCCTAAAATGGAGACTTGGGGGTTTGGAGGGAGGAGGGAAGGTATAGTTGGGTGCAATCAGAACCTGTCAGACAATATTCTTTCATCATATAAGTCAAAAAAACCCATTAACTAGTTGGATAACCAGGATCAGCTGAATGAAACAAAATCTAACATGAGTTATCAGTGATTCTTCCATTCAGCTACCAAATGGTCTTCCAAAAGCACCCTAAGTCACTCCCTCACTCAATAACCTCCACTGGCTCCCTATGAGGGAAGATGGAAGATGGAGGAGGGAAGGGAGTGAGCATTTCTATAATGCTGGGTGCTGTGCTAGGCACTTTACAAATGTTATCTCATTTGATCATAACAACTCTGGGAGGTAGGTGCTATTCGTAAGCCCATTTTATGGATGAGAAAAATGAGTCAGAGAAAGATCAAGTGACTTGACCAGGGCCATACAACCAATGTCAGAGAGAGTTAAACTCAGGTCTTCCTAACTATGGGCCCAGTACTATATCCACTGCCCCACTTAGCACCCTCCAGAGTCAAATGCAAAATCCTCTATGCTATATTCAAAGCAGTTCATGACCTGGTCCCCATCACCATCACCACCATCGCCACTACCACCACCATCAGCACCACCCTCACTACCATCTCTATCACCACCACTACTACCTCTCCAGTTTTCTTCATACTTTACTCCTTCCATATCTTCTACAAGCCAGTGACACTGGTCTACCAACCTTTTCTCACACATGAGACTCCATATTTTCCACCTCTATGACTTTTCCTTACTTCTCCTTCCTCTAATGCCCAGAATGTTCTCTCTCCTCACCTCTCCCTCTGACTTCCCTGGCTTCTTCGGAGATTTGGCTCAAATCCCTTCTTCTGCCCTGCTGCATCTTCCTTCTGCATCTTCCCTACTCGCCATTGACTCGGTATACATCACGTATGTTTGAATTGTTTGCAATTATGATCTCTCCCCTCAGAATCTGAGCTCCTTGAAAGGAAGAACTATGGATTTGCTTTCTTTGCTTGAAAACCTTCTTTTTAATTTATTGACTGAACTGACGTCAACCTGGAGAAAGATCTGCAGCAGAGGGCTCTGGGGACCTGCTTGATTCTGGGCAGTCATTTTTCCTGGGCCCTCTCCTCTTTTTTGCTAGCATTCCCCTACCCTGTAATTGCTTCAGATTTAGTTTGTGCACATTTTTCACTTACTTTTGTAAGCTGCTTGAGGGCAGAGAATATTTTTATTTTTGTTTTGGTATCTCCAGCACCTAACACACAGTAGGCACTTAATAGGTATGTATTTAATTGAACCAACTTGAATTATGCCCATTAATATTTTTGTCAAGTGCTGAGAAAAAGGCACCAAATCTTCCAAAGAAGTCAGATAAAGATCAAATAAATAATACGTATAAAAGAATTGGTGCAGTGCCCAGCACATAGTAGGTGCTTAGCTTAGTCCCTTCTTCCGAAGGCACAAAGTAGGAAGGACATTGATTCATTGAATGAAATTTCAACAGGCTAAAGTGATGAGCTAAATCTGATAAGATCAAATGGACTTGGGATCAGTGTAAAATCCTATGCTTGGGTCAGCTGATCAGTCTACAAACATTTAGTAAATGCTCCTCTATGGGCCAGGGCTGTGCTAAGCCCTGGAGACACAAAGAAAGCAAGGCAAAACAGCACATGCTTGAGTAGAGGATGGGAAAGCACTGGCCAAACAGGTGTTGGGAGTGGAAGAGATCCAGGATTGGAATAGACTGCAAGTTCTAAATGATTGATTCAATGATATGATCCAATGGAAACAATAACAAAGTGAAGGTGATTCACAGCATTCAGGAAGAGGGAGAGGAGCATCCTGCTATCCTCTGCTTGTTCAGAGCACATCTGGTGCATGATGTCCCATTCTAGGACCTACGTTTTTAAAGGACGTTGATAAACTGGAAATTGTACACAAGAGGGCAATCAGAAGGGTTTAAGGGTTCAAGATCATGCCACTGGAGGTTCAGCTGAAAAAATTGGGAATGTTTAGTCTAGAGAAGGGAAGGCTCAGTGGGGACGGATGATAATTTCCATCATCTATTCAAAGGGATGTTTTGTGAGAGAAGAATAAGACTGGCTAAAGCAAGGCCATAACTAGGAATTTTTTGCCTGAGGAAAATTCAGATGGGGAAAGAGGTAAGAAAGGTGATGGTAGCACAGAGGGTAGTCTGACTGTAGATGCAGTTATGCTAGTAGAGAAAGTGTCCCAACCTTCATTCCTTTGGTGGCTGTGAAGATAAAGCATTGGGCCTGAAAGCCCTGAGTTCAAATCAGACCTCAGACAAAAACTGTGCGATCATGGGCAAGTTACGTTATCTCTTTCTGCCTCAATTTCTTCAACTATGAAATGAAAATAATAGTAGCATCTACCTCACAAGGTTTTTGTGAAGAAAAAAGAGATAATACTCAATGTGCTTAGCACAGTACCTGGTACTTTGTAGGCACTTAATAACTAGTTGCTCCTTTCCCCTTCCTTGTTTGGGATTAGGAGAAGAAGTCCGAATCTAAAAGAAGAGCACCTTGACAATGAGATCTCAAAAGTCATGGCCCAAGGAAAGTTATATTCCAAGTTGGCAGAGGCCAAGAAGCTGCTGAAGAACTCCCAGATGTTGGTACCCCAAGGGAAAGTCCCACTTAGCCCACACTAGTTATAGTTCTTCTCTAGAGGACAGAAGTTGTGTTGGATGGAAGTTGCAAAAATGCAGATTTCAATTCAATAAAAACTCAAAATTCCTACAATTGGAATTGTCCCAAATCGGAATGGGTCGACTGGGAAGGTTATGAGTTCCCCATCACTAGGAATGAATGAATGAATGAGCAGAGGATGGATAACAACCTGTAGGGAATGTTGTAAGGGTAAAGGAGGCTGCTGTTCAGGCATAGGTTGGACTCAATAAGGGTCCCTCTGGATACCCTTGTAGGGGGCCTGATTCCATTATGATCTCTTCATTCTGAGTATCACTTTCTTTTACAGACACAGTAAGTCATTTAAATTAGTCCTGGGACTTAAGGAATCAAAAGTAACAATTTCATGATTTATTTCATCCTTGATTTTATATTCAGTCTATTTCCTTGAGCTGCTGAGCCCCACGAACAAAGTCTACATCTCACTAGACACTGTATGCTGTGGGTCATAAAAGTATGACTCTAAAGTCCAACAGACCTAAGTCACTGATGGGTGGCACTCTGCACTGGGTGGAGTTTGACAAGATGCCATAATCACAAAACCTTAGTATATTTATATGTTTAGGTCTCTGCTAATTACTTACTGAAACTTCAGAAAAGTTCCTTAACATCTTGGAGCCCCAGGCACCTCCTTAGGAATCCCAGAATCTGAGAGTTGGAAGGGACTGCATTTAACCCCACCCATGTCTAAGAAGGAATTGCCACTACAACTTGTCTACAAGATCATCGAAGGGTTGCAATTGGCCTTAATGAAGGAAGTTCCCATACTAGGAGTTCCACATCATCCTAAGTCACAGATCCTTTGAATATTTTCATATTCAGGAAGATTTCCCTGTCACATACCCTCCTCTTTCTTGGGTGCAGTGTCTATCATTCTTGTTTTCTATTCTGTAGCTGTCTCCTACTTTCATTCTCCCCACTGTTCTTTAAGAGAATAGGAAAAATAATCCCTATGCACCTTCTTGAACAGTAGGCACTTTGCACCTAGATGAAAACTGATACTTATTATCCTCAGTAGATAAGGTAAGACATCCCCGCCCCCCGACTTAGCAGTGTGCTATTTTAATAATAAACTCTTCAAAACACCTTCCCCTTCTCTTCAAACTCTCACCTTCTACAAACCTATGAATAGTTAGAATATGCTTCTATGCTGTCCTTCATCCGGATGGCAGTCCTCACTTTTATGTGGAATGAGGTCCTGTAAAAGGCTCTTTACCGAAGATTAGCATAATGCAAAAAACCCAGCTGGATTGCCCAATAGACACACTGGGAATTTACGGAACTCAAATTGGCATGTACTCATGGAAGCCCCTCTGAAGTGCATAGATTTCTTAGCATTTGTCTGGGTGCTGGTCATATGCCAGGTGCTTCTGCCAACCGCCCTGCCCCTAGATCCCTGAACCCCTGATCCAGACCAACACATGACACATGGGTAAGACTTCATGATAGAAACGCTTTCCTCATCTGAGGTTTCCCCAGACCCTTCCCTGATGCTCATGTTATAAGAGAGGCAGTCTAATATAACCAGGTATCAGAAGATGTAGGTTCAAATCCCATCCCTGACACCCATTAGCAGAGACTCAGTTTCTTTATCTGGAAAATGAATATAATAAAACTTGTACTGCCCTAACTCATAAGGTTATGTAGACAGGACTTCAGACACTTTGAGGTGTGACATATATGTAAGTCATCATCATCATCATCATCATCATCATCATTGTTTTTAAAGTATTTTGGGAAGATTTTAAATTTAAATTTGTGTTTATCAACATTTCTCAAATTCCTTTTATTTTTAAAAAAGAATTCTCATTTCCTGTCATTTTTCCATTGACTTCCCCTCCTCCACTTAAAAATAGTTATCTTTATCCTGGTGAAAATGAAAAGAACAAGAAATGAAATCAACAAAACCACAAATGAGTGAGTTGTAATCACAAAAAGAGTCAAAATAAAGAGTCCTTAGAACTTCTCATGTGCAGGAATAGGTTAACAAAACTGAGAACACACACATACATACACACACACACAGGATTGCCTTTATTTCTTCAAAACCATACAAAGTTGTGAAATGTCAAATGTTAAAAATCCAGTTATTTATTATGTTTATTACAAAATAAAACAAATTTTCCAGCATTAACTTCCCTGGACATCAATTTTCTCATTTGCCAGTCAGCCAACATTTATTAAACATTATATGTATATATGTGTATATGTCTGTATATATATATATGTGTGTGTGTGTGCATTTGCATGTACACATATATACATCCATACATACGTATGTGTGTAGATAGATGATAGATAGATAGACAGAGAGAGAGAGAGAGATACAAAAATGGGACTGCACTAGATAATTTCCAAGGTCCCTTCTCATTTGAAATCTGTATGATCTTGTGTGATCCCGTGTGATCATGAACACAAATGCTTTTCTCTGATCCTCAATATAGTCAACTATACAATGGGAAAAATAGTGAATCAATTTGCCAAAGACCATAAAATCATAGATTTAGAGCTAGAAGGAACCTTGGTAGTCAACGAGTCTGATCCCTTCATTCTACCTAATAATTGACGAAATTGATGATAATGATGAGTCTATAGTGTCTGCCTTACTTCAAATGAGATATGTGTGTATATCACTTTCCAAACTTCAAAAGTGCCTATAAGTGCCATCTATCAGCATCACTATTCTATTTTCATCATCATTATTTATTAAGCAGCAGCATATGTATAGGATAAGGGAAAAATAGTCAAATAAGGAAAAAAAATCTTTGTAACAATTTTTTTAGATAAGGGTTTGGGATATGTCGACAAATGTACATAGATACACCAAATGCACACACACACACCTCCAAAGTTCATTTCCCAATAGATAAGCAGACAAAAGATATGAACAGATAGTTCTCCAATGAAGAAATGCAAACTATTAGCAACCATAGAAAAGAAAGCTCTAAATAATGAAGAAGAAATGCAAATCCAAGCAATGTTCAGATTGGGGTGGAACTAAAATGGCGGGTTAGAGGCATCAACCCCACTGAACTCTCTCACCATTCTACTCCAAACAACTTTAAAATAACTCTTCAGATTGAATTCTGAAGTGATAGAGTCAACAAATGGTCAGAGTGAGACATTTTTCTAGCCCAAGAGAACTTAGGAGATTTGCAGAAAAGGCCTGTGACATGGGAAGTGGGAGCCAGCCCAGAGCATGGCAGCAGCACCAGCAATGGCCTTGGAGGCTGCTCCAACATCAACAGCTTTAGCAGCTTTTAGTCCATAGACAGTAAAGGGAATTAGATAACTGGTCTCAAGAAAGAAATTAGAGGGGACCCTTTGTATATGTTGGGTACATCTGGTGCTGATTGGGAGCTCTATTGCCCATACACAGTTCTGGGTCACAGTTCCAGAGTGGAGAGAAGAGCTTGTGGTCAGTAGCAAGGATTAAGGAACTTGGTCACAGTTCCAGGACCAAGAGTAGCACTAGCACATGCAGCTAGATGGGGAACAGGCACTCTTCCTGAGTAAAAACCAGAGAGCAGATCAGGAGAGAAGTGACCACACTTGTCCCAGGATCACACTACCTTGGAAGCACCAAAAACTTGCAGACCCCCAGAACTAGCATTGCAAACAATAGCACAAAAAAGTCTGAAGCTTAGGACAATATGTCCCTACCCCTAGGTGAGCAAAGTTTAATTTGAACATAAAGTTCCAAGTTGGTAAATAAACTGGAAAAATAAGCAAACAAGAAAAAAAGAACTTGACCATAAAAAGCTACCATGGTGGTGGGAAGACAAGAGACAAACTCAGAAGACAACAATGTGAAATATTTGGATGAATTGATCAGTTTTGTAGATTTTATTCTTTTTTCTTTTGGAAAATATTCTTTGTTTATAGGATGATTTTCCGAGAGGGGAAGGAGGAGGAACACAGAGGGACATTTAGGTGATGTCAAAACAAGAAAAGATCAATACGACTTTTTAAAAATCAGTTTTAAAAGATGGGAACACTTGTTGATTGAATGAATCAGAATGAGGTATAAATAAGGATTGACCACCTCCTTGAATCAGTCAGTCAGTCATTCAACCAGCATTTACTAAGGCTAACTGGATACAGTTAAGTGGGGGAAAGTCTTTGCAGCAAGTTTCTCATTTCTAAGGTTTCATTTTAAGAGAAATAGATAGATGTGTGTATATGTATATGAAATTGAGTTAAATTTATAGGAATAATTACTATCACCCAAATGATAGATGGTTTAAGGATATGAATAGATCTTCCTTTGAAAACTTTCAAGGGAAGACATCTAAGCTCTCTACAATTCGTTAATGGCACAATGGATAGAATGTTGAGCCTGTAGTCGGAAAGGCCTAAATACAAATCTAGCCTCGAACATTTATTAGTCATGTGACCCTGGGCAAGTTACTTTGAAAAAAATCTATTTGCCTCAGTTTCCTGTAAAATGGGGGAAGGGTGTGCTAATAATAGCCCTATCTTCCAGGGTGGCTCTGAAGATACAGTGAGATATTGGTAAAAGCTCTTAGCATATAGTAGGAGCTACATAGATGCTTACGCCCTTCCCACTATCTATAGCCATATTTTTAAAAAGTATTCTAAATTATTACTAATTAGAGAAATGCAAATTAAAGCCATTCTGAAGTTCCAGCTCCTATTCTTCTTTTATGTTCAGTGTTTCAAAGACTTTCTTGTACAGGTGGATAAAACACTTTTTTAAGTTAAGTTAAATGTTAGAATGTAGCATCACCTTCTGTAGACAAAGCATCTTTGGGCATAGTTGGGAATGATAGGATTCATCCTTGTTGGTCTCACATGGCTTTGACCTTTTACACTAGATCTATATATTGTGTAGGCTTTCCATCCAAAGTAGTTTGGAAGTTATAACCATCTAGTCTGGTGATATCTATTAAAAATATTTCTCTTATGTTTATGTGCTATATCCAATGATTATGTGTGACATTTTGTCAGTGGTAATGCTCCAGTTCCAATGGAATTTATTTATTGAATTGGCAAGAATATTGCAGTGTATATAATTGTAGTATGGAAACTTATCGTCTGTTATTTATCATTAATATCATCATTATTCATGAGAATGAGAAGAGTTAGACACTTTAAGGTTTATGAAGCATGTTTCCTTTTTGTTTATTTGCTTATTTCTATTTCATTTTATGTTTTAAATAACCCAGGCAAGTAGGTGCTATTAATATCCTCATTTTTAGCTGTTGAAACTGAGGCAGGCAAAGGTCAAGCGACTTGTGCAGGATCACACAGCTGGTAAGTGTCTGAGGCTGGATTTGAACCCAGGTCTTTGAGGTCTAGTGCATATCACCACCTAGATGACTCTGGATTAGTTAGATTCTGGTGAATAAATGTCTAGCCACCTCCAGCAAGTGCTATATTTTTATAACCCGTTGTGAGATATTTCACAATTTCTGCCATTCCTAGAACAGAAAAATCTATGCTGATTAGTAAGCCTGGGCTCCTTAAGGATGCACTTTTGGTAATTTTGGGTAAAAACTACTTGATCTTGAATTACTGTTTGGAACCTCACCATTTCTACATACATGTCTGCTCTATGTAGCCATTTATTTGACAATTCCTTGTCAAAAATGTGGTTTGAGTTCATGTGGACATCACCCATGGAGGACCTTTTAATTCCGTATTTGCATCTTAGCCATTTCAGTGCTCTCCCTCTGCAGGTAAAACAGTTGTGGTTATAGTTGACAGATTCAGTAGCTTATAGCTATTATTTAAATGTATTATCGTTCTCTGAAGTGATGCCTATTTAGGAAGTATTTTTTGAGCTTGAACCTGTTTATTATTAAGTTTCATTTCATCCATAAATCCTCTTCCTTCTTTTTGATAAGGAAGTCTTTATATTTCTATGACTACCTTGGGGTGGTGGGTTCTGTCTGTTCTTAATGTAACGGAGGAATGGTTCATTCTCCCAACCTCAAGAAACAGTAGATTGGATTCCCAGAGCTAGCTACATCTTCTCCTTTGTGTTCAAGAGGTAAACCTGTGTGGTTGGGTCTCTCTAATATTGTCACTTATACACCCCTACTTATATTCCCCAAATATCAATTGAACAGTTAACACTTATTTTCCCAGCATCATCAATTAACCTCTTGACATCTCCTTAATACCAATCAACCAATTAACAGTAATTAAATCTTATCAAGGATATTTACTAAGAAAATATAGTAAGGACCAAATTACCAAAACCTCAGAATTTGGAAATACATTGTCATGTACCACCATCTTAATCCTAGGATTGAGAGGTGGCTGGTTGCTTAAAGTGGTTGCTGCAAATATTCCTCCTACCAAGTTCCCATCAGGTGGTGGCATTTAGAAGAAGGCATCTTAGATGCTGAATCTGTTCACTGACAGGCTGGATCAAACAGCCTAGGGTTGGCTCCTCTGATGACTCTTTTGACTATTTGAAGCTCACAAGGGTCTAATCTCATCCATCCCTCCCCAGTGCTCATTTGCCTAATATTGGAATAACTGTAACAAAGACAAGATTCACTGGTTCCATGTGTTCCCAGACATGTGGTGACCTGGATAAGGACATAAGGAAGATACAGTAATGCCTACTGTTGCTACTACTTCTCCATTCAACTCAAGGCTCCCAAGTTTTCCTCTGACTCCTCACTCAAAAGCTACCAGGTCAGAATGTAAGCTAGTCTGAGTTGCAGCCTTTTGTGTACACACAGTTTTGGCTCATCAGTCAGTTAAAAGGTTTTTGATTATCACGGAGTAAAGCCCATAGAAAACAACTACAAAATACCTGCAAATGCTCTGAAGCAATGAGAAAAAGAGCTCCTCTACCACACGTTTCTAGAAACAGTTTCATCAGCCTCAAATTTGAGTTGGGAGGAAGAAGATACTAGATATGCTCTAGGGATTAAGTTGTCATTGGCCAGTCCCAATATTATATTAATATGCTTTAAGTTTGTAGGTTTTTAAACTCTATTAACATGAATAATGTATAAATAAAATATATATAATATAAAATGCATAAACATTAATGTTTTCCTTGTTACTATTATTTAAAAACTTAAATTTGATTAATTTTTAAATTTTTTAAAATATAATTAATTTTTGAAATTTAGATTGCCATAAAAAAATGAACATAACCTCAAACCACCTGCTCATCGTTCCAAAAATACCACAGTATAAATCCAAAAATACCCCACCAAAAAGTCTTACGTTCAAATCTTAGCTTAGAATCTTACTATCTATGGCACCCTAGGCATCCCAGAGCTTCAAGTCTCTTATCTATAAAATGAGGGAGCTGTGTTGGCCTCTATGTTCCCTGCCTTCTCTACATCTGTAATCTTATATTCTACAGTAATAACACTGTATCTAACATGCTATGCACACTGAACAGGTTTCTAATCCCAGCTCTAGACATTCGGTATGGTGATATTATTTCCCCAGAAGTTTGGTCTTCTATCCAGTGGGCCATGCTGCCTTTAGTTCAGCATGGACGGTATCATTTGGAATACATCAAGTATAAAAAAAAGAAAAAAAGCCACCTACCTAAGGAGAATACACTAGGCAGGCAGGGCTGGGGCTCCCCTTTGGACCGTACTGTAATTTCTCATGAAAACACTTTCTGAAAAGCCAGTCATATATCGTAGCCTAAGTCTGAAACCACTGGTCCCCCAACCACACAAACCAGCTGTGCCCTCGGAGGAAAGGTCATCGGCTGTAGCCATGTTTCTTTTTACTTTTAAAGAAATGTCAGGCCATTTTTCACGCAAGCCCTATGACAGGGTGCTGTTTATTGTATCACCAAGCCACCATAACTCCGGGATGAGGAAACTGCCATTATTTGGAGAGCATATATCTTTCTGACTTACAGGAAAGATGAAAATTAAGAACGGCCCTCTTTTGGAGCGGGCGTAAGTATTCTTTGACATTCTACGACAATAATTCAAACATCTTTGCCAGACCCATAAAACTCAATGTTGGGTTTTCCCCCCACAGAGCCCAGTCTAAAGCTGAGGTTAGGGGCTAGGCCTTGCTTTCCAATGTAGCCCTAACACTGCTGGCCAGCTGTGTGGACAAAATCCCATTTTCTGTCCAAAGATACTGAGGGATAGGGAAGTAACATGGTCTTGTATAGTGCATCATGAATAATATAGGTCATAGAATTAGAAGTGGAAGAGACGTTAGAAAATGTTTAGTCTGAATCCCTCATTTTACAAATGATGAAACTGAAGCCCAGAGTAACTAACTTATCCAAGGTCACACAGGTAATAAGGAAGAAAAGGAGGCACATTCATTATCTCAGACCTCAGACCCATGACTCTCTCCACTATACCACACTGTCTCCTGGTTAAAACTCTGAATGTGGGCAGTGTGCAAGGACGTGGAGTACACCAGATGTGGTTTTATAAATTCATTTCAATTTAACAAGAAGTTATTTAGAATCTACCATGTACAAGGGTAGCAGAAATACAGGAGTAGCCTTGGAATCAAGCAGACCTGTATTCAGGTCCCTTTTCTGGTGCATAGTAGCTGTGTGACTTTAGGCAAGTCATTTTACTTTTCAATTAACTCCCTCCCCCAAAGAAACTTGAAAACCTGTATCTTTAGAGGGAATTCTCTACTCCACAGGTCTGGTTAGGGCACTCATGCACACACGCAGACACACACACACACACACACACACACACACACACAAGATCCTAGACCTAGAAGGGGCCTTAGAGGTCACCTACTCCAACCTTCTCAATTTATTGATGAGGAAACTGAGGCACAGAGGTGTTAAGTGATTTGCCCACCAACCAAGTTGGAATTCAAAGGCAAATTTTCTTTCTCCAGATTCTCAGTCTTTCTGCTGTGCCCTGAGGGTTCCTTCTATATTATTTATGCATATCTACATGCACACATACATACATGCATGCACTCATTCACTCAACAAATATTCATTAAGCCCTAAGCTCAGTCCTGGGCAAGCCACAAAGCCCCAGCAGCCATCTGGGCTGATTGTGCTGAAGGATGGGATACTGAAACCACTTCACAACCTTGTTACATTCTGTTGCAAAGTGTCTTCCAAGTTTGTGCTCGAGCAGAACATAGGATTGCTCCAACTCTTTGAGAAAGCAGCTAATATCTGAACCAAATTTATGAGTTGGAACTGCAGGGAAGTGGTTAATGAGTCAATGTCATCATTTTATTTAAATTCATCATATTTCCCCCAAGTAGCTGGGAATCCCTGTTGGGAGGGGAAGTCTGGATTGAGTTAAAGAAAGGGCTACAAAACTTTTTGATTGGGGAAAGGCCATCACAGGAGCTTGGGTTACTGCCAGGGAAGAATGCCACCTGTGCCTCATTTCTTGTGGCTTCTATAAAAGTTTGATGTTGGTCATTCATTCAACAAACATTTGTTAAAGTTCAGCTACATACAATACAATAATATGGAGAGGTTGGAATAGATGCTCAGGCCTCGGAGTCTAGAACTCCTAGATTCAAGTTCCACCTCTGATGCATACTCAGGCTATATGACCCTGGGTGAGTCATTTAACTTCTCAGTGACCCTGGAGAGTCTCTAAGATTATAAATTGCAAAGGAGCTGATCCATACCTGTAGAGGGAGTTTCCTCACCAGAAACTCTCACAGCTCCGGTCTAAAATATAATTTACAATTCACAAGGCTAGGCAGTGGAGTGAGAAAGACAGAGAAATGAGATAAGTGGACTATGGACTTCTAAAGTCCTTTCCAATGCTAAAATTCAGTGTGTTGTAGTGGGTAGCATGCTGGACTTGGAGTGAGGATTATCTGAGTCTAAATCCTACTGTATAACCATGCTGAAGCCATAGTTTCCTCTGAGCCTCTGGTTCCTCATCCATAAAATGGGCATGAGGTTACTTGGCGTGAGGATACAAGCTTGTGGGGAAGCTTAAGGTATGTAGTCATTTAGCCAACTTCTAGCCCTAGATCATGATTAATTATTATTTCATAATATTCTGAGCTCCCACCTTCGTGCAGTTCAAAGTTCAAAAGATGAGGCAAGATAGAATGAAATACCAGAAAGAGTCCTCACTGGTGTGAGCGTCTCATTCTGGTTCTGCCACTAGCTAGCTGTGTGACCATGGGCAAGGTCTCTCACCTCTCTGGGCCTTTATCATCTCATCCCCTTCCTTTTTTAGGGAGGAGGATGTTCAGTCCAGCTTTAACAGTCTCTGATCCACCCTCACCCAAGCTACTCCCTCTGATACTGCATCTTCTTGTGGTATCTCTGGTACCTAGAAGTCACTGGCACGTGGTAAGAACTTAATAAATGTTTGATTGATTCCTAATCACACTCTTTCAATGCTTTTCTATTTCTCTCTTGATTCTGAGAACACAAAGAGGGGATAGAGATATATCTTGGCATGAGGCATGGGGCATGAGAACTAGGTCCCTCACAGTGTGGAATATCTTTCTAATGAGGACATGCATGTCTTTTATTTTTCTCCTGATTAAGCCCCCCAGGCTTCACCTACCCCTTTATTTGTAATTCTTACTATCATACTTCAATATCAAGGGTATGCTAGTACATGTTTAACAATCTGCTCTGGGAGAAATAGGATACACCTGAAAGCTAATCTACGCTATTAACATTTCCTCCATCACTTTGTTAAGCCCAGACATAAACAGTCAAATAAATATATATATATGAATGAATGAATGAATAGATGGATGGATGGATGGATGAATGGATGGATAGATGGATGGATGGATGGATGGATGGATGGATGGAGCCCTGATCTGTAGCATATGCTGATTTCTGAGGTAGAAGTGCTCCCACTGAAGGTTTAACAAGTGACTCTTGTACTCCATTACAGCTGAAGTTTGTACAAGTTGCTTCCAGCCTATGCTCCTCAGGACAATACCTTAGCTAAACAATCTCAGCACCTAGCATAGTGCTGTCCTCACAGAGAGTATTTATTTAATGTTTGTTAAGTTAACTTGATTTTGGTAATTAGTTTCCCCACCTCAGTTTCTTAGGAAAATTTGGGCTTGAATTCTCCCTCAGGCACTTCCTAGCTGTGTGATACTGGACAAATCACTTAATTTCTTTTTGCCACAGTGTCCTCATTTATAAAATGAGGCAGGTTGGGTTTGATTTCTAAGGTCCATTCCAGCTCTAAATCCTAAGCACCTTATTAGAAAGCATGTGGTGCAATAGCAATATTGAGAGTTCAGGAGTTCAAATCTGCACTCTGTCATCAGTATTCCCTGAGGATCTCTGGATTAAACCCTCCCCACCCTACCTGTGGGGTGTCCTCTTTAAAATAAAAAAGGTCAACAAGATGCCCTCTAAGGTCTATTCTAGTTCAAAAGTTAGAGTTCAATGACATGAGTTCAAATGTTAGGCTGGTCCTTTATTCCTTGTGTTACTTTTGTCAAGTCACTTATTCCTCTCTGGGACTCACTTTCCCCATCAGTTAAATGAGGGGCTTCTGGTTCTCAGCTGAGGCTCTGAAATAAATGGGCTGGACTCAGTTATGCTAAGTTCCCTTTCTGTTCTAACATTCCATGCTCTGTAAAAATGTACGTTTCTTAAGAAAGGGGTAGATAGAAGGAAAGGCTTCATGTAGAAAGTGGTGCTACAGCTGAGTCTTAGAGGAAATAAGAAATTCTAAGAAAAGGAGGGTAAGAGGAAATAGATTCTAAGCATAGGAATCAATTCAAAGTCAGTGACATATCTTGGGGTGGGGAACAAAAAGACAGAAAGACAAAGAGAGAGCAACTCAGAAAGAAGGAGAGTTGGAGGGGTAGAGAGATAGAGAAACAGACGAGAGAAACCAAGAGAGACACATACGTAGAGAAACAGATACAAAGAGAAACACAGAGAGACAGACAGGCAGAGGACAGAAGGAGGGGGAGAAAGACAGAGAGATGGAGAGAGGAAATGAAGGGAAAGAGAGGGAAAGAGGAGAGACAGAGAGACAGACAGAGAGAGACAGAACACACAATGGCCAGTTAGTCTGGGCTAAGGAGTGCATGGAGAGGAATTGGAAGGAAGGTTGAAGCCAAGTTCTAGAAGGCTTTAAATGAGTTGAGATATTAGGATAAAAACTCATTTTCTGTAGGCTTCCTGAAAACATTTTTGGGACAAATCCAAAAGGAATGAGTTAAACAATTACACTCAACAAAAGTTTATTAAGCGATTACTCTGTGAAAGATGCATTAGATTTGACAATTAAGAGATCATGGGTAAAAGTGAAGAGAAGAGTTTTAGTTGAGTGATGAGGTTGGAAGCCAGATTTCAGAGGGACGAAGAGTGAGTGAGAACAGAGGAAGACAAAGCAGCCTAAGTGGACGGTTTTTTTCTAGCTGGTTGGTTGAGAAAGGAAGGGAAAACTTGGGAGGAGAGTTCGATGGGATGATAGGGTCAAGGGAGGGGTTGTTTTAATGGATGGGGTGAGTTGAACATGTTTGTGTAGACAGCAGGGAAGGAACCAATTGATGGAGAGAGACTGAAGATTAGAACTAGGTGAGATTATTCTGGGGCAATCTCTGGACAAGATGGGGGGATGGGATCAAGGACACAGGTATGAAAGGCTATTTCCTCATTAGAGACTGGAATATAGGAGAGAATGGGGCAATGGTCAGGGGCCGATGTCGGGGCATTGAGACATAGAGTAGGGGGAAAGGAGCTCACTGCAAGTAGAAGAAGCCCTACATGATCCCTCAAAGTTAGTTTGTCAACACCAGTGCCTTCTCTGTGGGACTACCTTCAATTTATACTCTGTCTGTTTCTCTCTCTCTCTCTCTCTCTCTCTCCCCACACACACACACTCACACACACACACACACTTTATGTAATTATTTACATGTTTTCTCCACCATTAGTATGTGTTTTTCCTTGAGGGCAGAGATAGTGTTTTTGCCTTCCTGTGTATCCTTAGTACTTAGCACAGTGTATGGCGCCTAGTAGGTGTTTAATAAATGCCTCTTGCTTGCTTGCTTTTCTCAATAATGTGCGAGGCCAGGTCTGATTTACAGGGTCCAGGAAAGGGATGCTTAAGGAGAGATAGGTTTAAAGTAGTCACTGTGGGGCATGTGATAGAGAATCAATTAGGGATGAGTAAAAGGATTGCTTTGATGCACTGAGGGACTAGCTGAGATGTAGATAACACTTTAATCTGTAACGAAGTCAGGGAGCATGCAAGGGTTGGGATCTGCCAAGAGACGATGGGCAGCAGGACAGGAGATTCAAGGATGAGAGATTCAAGAGCAGGGAGAAGTAGAATGTTGACCTGAGGAACCAAAGGGTCAAACGTGGGAAAAGAGGGAAGGAAAGTCAGATCAGGGTTGGATGAGGCCTGAGCAGTGGAGAAAACGGCAGTCATGGTGACAGCAAAGTATAGATTTCAGGGTGAAACAGGAAGAGATGAAATAACAGGAGCTTCTGGCCAGAAAAAGGAAGTGCCCTTTTCTTAATCAGGAGGTTCATACACAGAGGATAATATATATCGCTCAAATGGATAATGGTGAGATCCAGCATGCGTCCATCCCTATATGTGGCCAAGATGGGAATAAAGACCATGTCATAGGAGATAAGTTCTGCTGAAAATCACACATCCAGTATGTGTCAGAGGCAAGGTTTAATCTTTTTGATTTCAAGGTCAACCCTTTATATTTATTCTACTCTATCCTGAATTCAGTACGTGTTTACTAAATATTTGTTGGATAATTGAATTAAGTGATGCTGAGAGTTTAAAGCTAGGTAACAGGGATGTCAGCATTGTTCACAGATGAGAATTAGCAAATACAAAAGCAGCAGGAAAAGGACATTGTTAAATTTGGTCACTAAGCATTTATTAAGCACCTATTATTTGTCTGTCACAATGGCAGGCTCTGGAGATACAAAGACAAAAGCAAAACAGCTCTTGACTTCAAGAAGCTTAAATTGTAAGAAGTGTGTGTGTGTGTGTGTGTGTGTGTGTGTGTGTGTGTGTGTGTGTGTGTGAAATGTTGATTTGGGGACATTGTTGTCATTTAGTCATGTTCAACTCTTTCTGACCCTGTGAACCATAGCACACCAATACTGTACATGGGGTTTTCTTGGAAAAGATACAAGTGGTTTACCATTTCCTTCTCCAGTTCATTGGATGGATGAGAAAACTGAGGCAAGCAGGGCTAAGTGACTTACCCAGAGTCACATAGCTAGTAAATATCTGAGGCCTGATTTGAACTGAGGTCTTCCTGACTTCAGGCCCAGCATTATATCCACTGTACCACTTGGCTCCCTTTCAGGTGAGGTTTCAGTAAATCATCTAGGTAGAGCAGTCCAGCAAAAGGTAGACTTGTCTTAGACTATAGCTCAAGACAGTTGGCTTTAATAAATACTTACTGAATCAGTCAATGAGGATTAACTGAAATAATACTTGTAAAAGTGTCTTGCAAATCTTAAAGCATTAAATAAATGCTAGCTATTATTAATATTCATGCATCCAATTGAAATGGGTGTCTCATACAATAGATGTATTCTCTAAAAGTACTACAGCCTAGAAACCTAGAGCCAGAAATGAATTTGGAGAGCTCTCCATCCAAGCTCCCTTGGCAGCAAACTTGACAAAGGCTCTTCCAGGGCTCACAAGGCAGCAGGGTTGGATGGCTCTGATGGTCCAAAAGATACTTTGGAGGTTTTCAGCACCCTTCTACTCACGCCTGGAAGATTATGTTTGCTTCTAAAGAGTGAAGATGGATTTGTATTCTTCCATTCCTGTACTCTGGTTGCTCTCTTTGATATGCTTCTATAAGGCAGCTGCTCCAGGCTGGGAGGTCATCAGGACTATAGTGAGATTGAGAGGAGAGGGATTTGAGGGTACAGCTCCATTTGGAGACACCAAGCTCCAGCTGGAGGACCCTTCCCTCCCCCACCCCAGTTATGTACAAGGTGGTGGGGAGGCAGCAGTCTGAGACTGTGCTCACGTCTGATTTTACTTCAGTGATTCTCAGGGCAGCCCCCTACTCTTTGGATGCTCATACCACTAAAGGGGATTCTCCTTTGTGGTAGCAATATAGAGATGGGTGAGGGTACACAACTCCAGGCTTCCTTCATCCCCTAGCACTGTCAAACAGCTAAACCAGTCAATTAACAAATATTATTTAACACCTATTATGGGCTGGGAGCACTATGTAAAGGCAATGTAACACAGTGGCTATATAGAAACTCAAAACCAAGAAAATCTGAGACCAAATCTTGCCTCTGAAGCAATTTCTGTGTGATCCTGGGCAAGTCACTCGTATCTCAGTCCTCTAGGCAACTCTTTGGGACCCTAAGTTTCAAAGAAGGTATAGACTTGCATTAGAAAGTGGCACTTTCTCATCCTGTAGTTCCCTATACATATGTGAAATCATAGGTCCAGTCTGTAGCCCTGTGATCGGTACTGTGTTAGGTCAGTCAATAAATATTTATTAAGTGCCTACTGTGTGTCAGATGGGCAAGTTCTGGGTCTGAAATCAGGAAGACCTAAGTTCAAATCTGGCCTCAGACACTTACTAGCAGTGTGACCCTGGGCAAGTCATTTTACCTCATTTGTCTCTGTTGATTTATCTATAAAAGGAGCTGGAGAAAGAAATGGCAAACCACTCCAGTATCTTTCCCAAGAAAACCCCAAAAGGGTCTTGAGTGAAATAATTGAACAAGCCTTTGGAGAATTACTGGAGGGGAGAGGTTCTTGAGGAATGCAGACCAGGGTTGAGGGAATCACAATAGTCTAAGCAAGAGATGATGAGGGCCTTTCTCTGCTCTTCATGAGGATCACTGAATCCTAGACTCTCAGTTTTAGAAGGAATGTTAGAGGTCATCAGATCCAGCAGTAGAAAGAAGACTGGATGAGAGTCAGAGGGTTTGGATTCAAGTCCCTGCTCTACCATTTACTAGCTGTGTGACCTTGGATAAATATTTCTTCTCTTTGGGTTTCAGCTTGTTTCTCTATAAAATGGGGCAATTGAACAAGATGACCTCTTCTAGCTCAGGATCTATATACCTATGATATCAGCAGGGATCCCTCCCTTACTATCCCCAACCCATGGCGCCTGCCTGCTTCCCAGAGGTCTAGTGAGGCTCCAAGAAGAGGTGAGTGGTGTCATAGAGGCAGAAAGGGCCCCTATCTAGCATGGGCCAAGGAAACCTGGCTTTTTGCTGGCTTGCCAGCTGAACAAACTACAGGCAAGTCCTCAATAGCTCTAAGACAATAAGGAAGGGCTGACTTGCCTTGGTAGTGGGGAATTTTCTAATCAGAGGAGTTCCTTATATGAATCAAGGGCCTGGCCCTCATTTACTAAGTTCCTACCACAAGTAAGTAACTTTGCCCCTAAAGAGCTTACATTCTATTTGGGGGGTGGGGGATGACATGTATAAAGATAAGTAAATACTAAATAATTTGAGAGTCTAGGGAATTAGCAATCAGGGAACTCAGGACAGGGCTCATATCAAGGCTGGTACTTGGAGCTGAGTGAGGAAGGGAGCTAGGGACTCTGAGAAGCAAAGGTGAGGAGGGAGAGCACTCAGAGCATGGGAAGCAGCCTGTACGAGAGGTGGGCTATAGAATGGGACATGATAAGAACAGCAAATCAGCCAGTTTAGCTGGAACATAAAGAGGTGAAGGGAAATAATGTGCAATCAGTCTGGAAAGATAGTCTAGAGACAAATTGGAAAGACCTTTAAAGGACAAACAGAAGGGCTTGATTTTTTCCTGAGGGACGATAGGGAATCACTGTATGCTCTTTAGCAGGTGGTGATGTGGTGAGACCTGGGCTTCAGGAAAATCAGTTTGGCAGCTTCACAGAGGAGGGATTTTGTGGGGAGCACTGAGGAGAGGGGGAACCTTGACACAGGAAGATCAATTTTCCCCATTGGTGCTACCTGCCATGTACAGAGCAGGCACTGGATAAATGAATTGAATCTGTTTGCGTTGCCCTGACACTGACCGTACTGAACGTCAGGGATCAGCACGGATGTAATGTGTACTATGTTGAAGTTTGAGAGCAAGCTGGGGTGACCCAGCTCAGAACCTGGAGATTTCTTTTTGGAACAAGTCCCAGATATTGGCTGGCTTCTTACCATACGTTTCTCATTCCTGATGTCAGAGGATTGAAAACGGGGCTCTGTTTAGACTTCAGATCACAGATGAGAGATATCAAAGCTGGAAGGCCCTGAGCAATCATCTATTCCAAAACTCTCATTTTACAGATGAATAAACTGAGCCCCAGAGAGAAGTAATGGTTTGCCTAAGGTTATATGGCTCATCTGATCAGGTCAGGCTCGACTTTATCTAGGTTCCACCAGAGCTGCTTAGTGGGTCAATAAGTAATGTTAGCACCTGAGAAAGCTCCTCTTGGACTTTAACCATCCCCAAAGAAATCTTTATTAAAAATAAAATAATAATCTCTTTGTTAGCAACATGGCCTCTCCAGGAGTCCGTGTGGGCACTGTCCACTGAAGTACTTACTAAGGAAGGATCATGGGTTAACTTTCATCTGCCCAGGATGGCAACACTGATGAGGGACCAGCGGAAGACCGTCATCCAATTTTTTTCAAATTAAATCAAGAACGTCCATAATTAGTTTCCATCGGAGACATCTAGTGGGAAATGAAATAACTGAAAAAGCCATAAACTGCCTGTTCTCTTTCATTAATATTTGCTCCCCAATGCAGGCCAGATAAACCACACTTGCAGTTTCAAATGAGTTACTTTAAATCTGATGAATTACTTTCTCCCTGGATTTACACCACCTGTCCTGGCTAATTACTCCCATTCCTTTCTCCCTTCACATTTGAGGTTTTCTGAAGAATCAAGAGACCAGAGTGAGTTTCTGTTGAAATCTTAATAGGTTTATTTTTTCTTTCTCTTCTTTCTGTACTCACCACCTTTCTTGCTGGCCCCACACCCAGCACAGAGCAGCTTCTCATGCAACACTGGGCTTAGGACCCAAAGCTCATACCTGGATCTCGGATGCAACAATCATGAAGTGTGTAGATGGGCTGAAAAGAATGAGGCCAGACCCCTCTGGTTCATAGATGCCCTCTGTGGCTTAGAGAGCTGAGGCATAATGGGTAACATCAAGAACTTTTCCCAGTGTGGCCGCTACTTTGCAACTTGGGGTATCTGGGGGAAATGTGAGAGCTAAGAGGCCTCTTAGATAAAGTGCCAGACTGGGAGAGAAGAAGACCTGAGTCCTGCCTTAGATACCTACTAGCTATGTGACCCTGAGCCAGCCACTCTATCTTGCTCAGCCTCAGTTTGCCTAGTCTGTGAAATTGGATTAATAGTAGTACCTACCTCCCAGGGTTGTTGAAAGGATCAGATGAGATAATGTTTGTAAAAACACTTTACAAACTTTCAAATGCTGTATAAATATAAGCTATTATTATAGAAAAAAGAGTGCTAGAGGCACAAAGGGGAGGGAGTGTGTACGTCTGGTGGAAAGAACATGGAGGTCAAGGATCCGGATTTGATTCTCTGTTCTGCCACTTACTACTATCTGTGTGACATTGGGCTACTCACGAAACCCTTCTGAGCCTCAGTTTTCCCAGCTATCACATGAGGGAGTTGGAATATATGCCCTCTAAGGTGTTTCTAAGCTCTAAATCTATACGTATGTGGTCTCTGACTAAGAATCTGGAAGAATATGAGTTTGGATTCACTTCTGATACTTACTAGCTGTGGAGTCATGGACAGACAGGTCATTTAAGCATTCTGAGCCTCAGTTTCCTCATTTGTAAAAAAATACCTTCAGCGTCTCTCTTAGAAAGTTGTTCTAAGGATCAGATGAACACTATTGTGACAAGCAGTTTGTAAACTCGTCTCTGGGTAGGGGACAGAGTTAGTGTCAGTGTTCTACTCTCCTTACCTAGATCAACATGAAGCCATCAACACAAAAGTCTTACTATTGCCGCTGCCCTGTGGTGTCTATTCTTTTCTGCATTAGGTAGGGTACAGTGGATGGAACAGACAAAGCCACAACCTCATGAGCTCCGAAAAGTTGAAAGAGTAAGCTTCTAGAGCTCCAGAGATGGGAGTTAGTGCCAGAATTTGTGGGTATCCAAGAGGTCTCAAGCTTGACCCATCATAGCACTAGATCTAAGGTAATCAAGAGGGAGGTGCCCATCTATCAACTATGACACACTGAGAAATGAACTTGGTGAAGAATGAATACTTTACAGAACTGCTTTCAGTTTCAATCCATTCTCCACAGTTGCCAAAGTAATGTAGGGCAGAAGGTTCTCTGGACTGCTGGGGCTAAATATTCTTCTGCTCCTGCTATATCTTCTCAGTAAATATCCCTTTTTAAAAGATAAAAATAAAATAAAATGATGAACCTTTGATGTGTAAGAAGTACTATGCTGATAAGTGAAGGGATGGAATAATAAGTTTAGTATGGCATTTGGCAAAGCCTTTAATGATATCCTTGTGGATGCAGTGGAGAGATATAAGCTACATGTTCAGTGTAGTTCACAGTTAAGTGAATCTAGAACTGGTTGGCCCTCCTAACCTAAAATGCACTGAAAGAGACTAAGGGATCATGTGACCGAGAAAATAGTAGAATAAAGTTTGTCCCCCCATATCTTAAAAACAAAACTCAAAAGAAAAATGTACTTAATATAGAATAACTACAGTTTAAGACACAGGACAACAAAGCAAGAATACCAACAAAGTAAAAATTTTATAAATGCACGTTAGAAAAAAAATCCTTAAGAAATTTACTTAGCACTCCTGCCTCATCAGCCTGCACAATCTGAAACAGATGCACAAATCAATCTATGGGCTTGTGCTTGGGGTCTACGTAGGGCTGCCCTTCTGCTACAGAGTGTCAGCACACCCTATGGACTCCGTCCATTCTTTATCCTCTTTGCAACAAGCAGCAGACATTGATTTCCCCCAGCCACATTGGGGCTAGGAAAAGTGATGGAATTAGACTTCCTTCTGCCTAGATCAGCTTTAGGTACCTCAAGACTGCAGAGATTCTGAAAAGAACACTCATCGAACCCTTCCCCAACTTTGCAGAGAGTAGGAGAAGTTGATCCAGTCTAGCAAAGAAATAAAGAAGAAGAGTTGAGAAAGAAACAGGGTTGGGGGCCAACTTGAGGTTCTGCAACAGGTCTGAAGGAAAGGGAATGAAATACAACTGTAGCTAGCCCTGCCCCTCAAGAAACTACTTAAGGTCAAGAATGACTCTTAATAAAAAGGAACACCACCCTCCCCAATGTGTGAGGAAGCTGAGGCAGCTTTGAAGTTCAGGTTGGGCCTTGTATCCACCATCAAAGGGGGAAGAGTCAGCAAATGAATGACAAGGGAATATTAGGTAAAAATGCCAAAACACCAGTAAGAAGGAAAAGGAGGAGGAGGAAGAGAAGAAGAATCAAGTTTTTAAAATAGAGCAGATAAATACACCAACAGATAAATCAACAGGGAGGATAAAAAATCAGAAAGAAGATCATGTAATAAATTCTCAAAAATATTACAAACTCCTTTAAGACATCTTATAAAACAAATGAAATTAAACTAATGCTTGAAGAAATACAGAACCTTTTCAAATACCAAGAGATAATAGAACAAGAAGATATTCAATAATCATTCAAAAGAGAAATGAAAACTGTAAGAGAAGTTAGAATGCGACAAATGTCAGAAGTTACAGCATTCACAGCGGAAATAATTAGCAGATTAGAAAAAATTAAATGCATTGTAGTTATAGAAAGAGACAATAACATATTTGGCATACTAAAAATATCGAAATGAAGGATAATCTGAAAGAACAGAGGCAAAAGACAAAAACAAAAATAACAGAAGGTCTCCATATAGGAAAAAGCCATTGAGTAGACAGGAGTACAGAGAAAACTTAAAAATAATCAGTTTCTATAAGAACGTGACAAATCAGAAACAAAAACCTAAGCACAAAAATGCATGAAAAATACATTACTGAAGAGATGAATAATTAAAAGAAATATTAATCAATATGAAAAAATTGGAGATCTATAGAATTTTCCCCCAAAGGAGAGTAACTTTATAATAAGTGCAAATAATGCTTCTAAAGAAAAAAGAGGACGCTCCACCAGGACTGCATGAGCATCTGGAAGATATTTTTAAAAAGTTTAAAAATGAAATAAACATTATGTAGCTAGAAGAAGAAATAGCTTAGAAATGAAATTCATAAATCCTACCCAAATAATTGCTTCCCTGAAAGCTAGAATAGACCAAATAGAAATCAATAAGATAAAAAGAAATTCTAGAACAAAATCAAAAGATTAAAGACTAGAAAAAAATAAAATACATGTGAATGTTTATAAAACAAATGACCTGAAAAGTAGGTCAAATATAATCTAAGTATCTTTGGATGCCCTGAAAATCATGATTGGGACAAAAAGCCGCCCAAATCTGTTATAATCAGAGAGCAAAGCGAAGATAGAAAGAATATACCAATCAACATCTGAATGAAAACCCTAAAAGCAAATGGCATAGCCAAAATCCAGAGTGTCTATATCGAATGAAATAATCCAAGAAAACAGTTCAGAACTTTTTAATACAGAAAACAAAGCATCAATTGAAAGAATTCACAGATTGCCTCCAGATGAGTGCTCATGTGAATGGGCAATATCAGTGTGGACGGATGTTTACAGTGTAATACTTTGGAAGTCATACCTCAGTATACTCTCTCCCTTTCTACCACACCCCACTCCCCATCTGTCTCTGTCTAACTCTTTATCAGTGAGTTCAATGAAGACATAGAGGACATGCTTTTCAAATGACATAATGACGAGTGAGATAACAGCCATTTCAGAACAAGTTATCTCTGTGCTGTCTAGTCATTGACTAAATAAAATGAAGGTCTAAATTAACACCAAACTAGAAGAGAAAAAGGTTTTTTTAATGTATTATATGCACTTTCAGGTCATATGTGCAACAAGATGGAGGACTAGACATTTTCTATATCTCAGGACCTCTCAAACCTCTTCAAAACAGAAATTATGCACCTAAAATAAAGCAATATCAGCTGTCTCTGTGATCTGGGACACTCAGAATCCAAATTTTTTTTTTAAGGTTAGGAACTGAAGCTAACCACCCTGAGTACACTCAGCACTCCTCCACCTCCCACATTGTCAGGGACAGAGAGCCTGTGCTAGTAAACCCCAAAACCCAGCACATAGGCTTTTAACGAAACTCAACTCCATACTCTCACCCTCCCTCTTTCCAGTACTGTGAATATCCTGGTTCCAAGTTGCAGAAGTTCGCTCCAGGATAGCTAATGGGGCAGCAGCTACTGAGGAGCAAACGCATAATGGAGGCTGTGACAGATAACCAGTGCTTCAGCAGACAAAGCCAATGCGCCAGCACTACAAAGCTCTGAGCTGCTGATCCTGGGTCATATAGCCCTGTAGCACCAGTGCAGCAGCTCTCTGAACTATGGGTGCCAGCCCAGAGAACCAAGGAACAGAAGAATAAGAGAGAATACTATGTGTGTATTGGGGGAGGGGGTGCACTTTGTTGAGCCAGTAATCCTAAAGAAGAGTACTCGATATCCAGCTGGGGCCAGTTCCACTTACTCAAGTCACCTGGGGCAAAGACCTATGAGGCTACATTGTCCAAAGTAGGGGGAGGCTGAGACACTTTGAGAACCTCATCTCCAAGGAAATCACCATCAGAGAGGAGATAGAAAATGAACATAGTAAAAGAGAGGAGGGGAACTGAAATTTTCTAAGATCTAAGGAAGAAAAAACCCTCAAAATTAAGCACTAGTGGTTGTCATCCTTCATTCTTGAAGAGGACCAAAATGACATTGCTATGTTGGAGTCAAGATACAATGTGTCTGACTGTGGCTGATCAGACCAATATGAGCTTGGAATTCTCTACCAGAAATTGGGCACACATAGTCCATATGAACATTTGGAGTGGAGATGTCTCTAAATTTGAGCATCTCACATTTCTTTTAGCTACTACAGTTCTATTTCTCTCATACAGCATACCACCTTCTTTGCTGCAGACATGCTATTCTGGGCAGTCCTGTATCAGTGTCTCTCATGTCACTCAGTCAATTCCAAAGTTCTACAGAGAGACCTTGAGAGTGTCCTTGTATCACTTCTGACCAACATGTGAGCACTGGGCTTGCATGAGTTCTCCATAAAATAATCTTTTAGGCAAGCATACATCTGGCATTTGAACAATGTGGTCAGTCCATCTGTGAGTTGTATTCCCTGCAACAGAATTTGAATACTTGGCAGTTTAGCACAAGAAAAGACCTCAATGTCTGGTACCCTATCCTGCCAGATGATCTTTAGAGTCTTCCTAAGACAATGAAAATGGAAGTGATTCAATTTCCTGGCATGGTGCTGGTAGGTTGTACAGGTTTCACAGACATACAACGATGAGTTCAGAATAGCAGCTCTGTAGACCTTCATTTTGGTAGACAGTCTAAGACTTCTTCTCTCCCACACCTTCCTTCAGAGCCTCCCAAACACTGAGCTAGCTCTGGCAATGTGTGCGTTAACTTTAACATCTATGTGGACATCCCTAGAAAGTGTACAGCTAAGGTAAGTGAATTTATCCATAGTTTTCAAAATTTCTCCATTGGTTGTAATAGATGGTTCCATAAAGAGATGGTGTGGTGCTGACTGGTGGAGAATCTGTGTTTTCTTGGAGTTGAATGTTAGATCAAAATTAGTACAAGCAGCCGTGAATCGATCCATATTTTGTTGCATCTCAGTTTCAGAGGCTGCAGAGTGTATAATTCGCAAACAAGAAAATCATGCACAAATTCTTCCTCCAATTTAGTCTTGGCTTGCAACCTTAAAGAGTTAAATAATTTACTATCAGTGCAGTAGCTGACCTTGACATCCTTTTCGTCCTCATTGAAGGCATCTGACAACATTGCTGAAAATACCATGTTAAAAAACATAGGAGTATGCACACACTGCTTTACTCCCTTGGTAAGTGGGAAACTGGGTAACTAGGAAAACACTGGAGCATCATCCATTATCCAGAATGCAGGCTAGCATGCTATCCTGAAACTGACATGCAATACTGAGGAACTTCTCCAAGCAACCAAATTTTGACATAACTTTGCATAAGCCCTCATGACTGACAGTATCAAAGGCCTTGGTCAGATTGATGGACATTGCTTATGGACCTCTGTTCCGCTTCTGGCATTTCTGGGGGGGAAAAGCTAACAACCGAAGGAAATATGGCCTCAAGTTCCAATACACAAGTTCAGGCATCTATAAATAAATACTACAAAACAAAGGAAAATGATTCAACATTTGATGAAACAGAGAACCCTATGAAATGTGAGGAAAACATGGAACCACAAAATGCTCCTCCTGAAATGAGAATTGAGGACAAGTTCTACAAGCAGGTAGTAGAAAGTGCCTAAAGGAGAAAGCCTGGAATGGATCCTTTGGAAGTTTTTGACTGCATGAGGAATATAGAGCACACAGAGAGAGTAGATAATTATAGGAGTCAGAAATGAAAGAAGATCTAGACTCTTGAGTACAGGGAAAGAGAGGATAGATAATGAAGAGAATGAGAGTTATCCTTTCTTGAAAAGAGGGCAGAAAAATGAAATTTTTAAGAAAAACTAATGAACAAGACTAGTCAAAGTTAGAGGAGAGGAAGATGGAATCTGAGTAACTTAGAGGGAAAAGCAGGGGGGGGGGACACAAATTATATAACTAGATAAAAACAGGAGAAAGAAAATAATAAGCAAAACTCAAAGGGAAAAGAGTAACAGCTAAGAAGAGGGAATCAAGGGTGAGAGGAAGAAAATCAGTGGAAATGGGACTAACTAAAAAAGAAAAAGAAAAGATCAAAGTCCCACTATTGTTTGAGATAGTTCTGGAAGTGCTAGCAATATCAATAAGTCAAAAGAAAGAAATCAATGGCACAAAAATATATAAAAAGGAGATAAAATTATCCCCATTTAGTGGCAATATGATAAAATACTTGGAAAATCCTAGAGATGCAGCAAAGACACTAATTTAGATAATAGTTTCAGGCTTCAAAAGAAATTCTCAAAAATCAATAGCATTTCTATGTAGTAATAATAAAACCTAAGAAGCAAAAATAGAAAGGGAAATCTCATTTCAAATAACTAAAAGATACATAAAATATCTGAAGATTGACCTACCAAAGCACACAGAAGATTTGCAGAGTTTCAGTTACAAAGTTCTCTTTAAAGAAATAGAACAATTCAAATGCCTGGAGGACAATTCAGTGCTCATGGCTGGACAGTGCCAATATAAGAAAAATGACAATACTACCCAAATTAATTTACACTTTTTTTGACTGATTGAATTAAATTTTTTTTACACAGAAGAATGTGAGAGGGTTCACTATAAAGCAATAAATTTCCATTTCAAGAAAACCTATGTAATGAGTACTACACATTATTTTCAAAGCTGTCCATCTTTGCTTCCTTGTAGGTTTTCTTTTGTTCTCTGCTGTGCACTTGTTACTTTATTTTTTACCCTTCCTCCCCACCCTGAAGGCTACAATTAAGCATGGATGGATACATATATGTAGGTATGTATATACACATACATACATACATACATATACATAGATATCCATAAACATACATATATACACTCAAAAATATATATACACATAAGACTATATTATGCTTATTTCCACTTGTCATCTATTTCTCCGAAGATGGGTAATATCTTCCTTCATAAGTCCAAGTCTTTCCATATTTCCATATTCCATATCTACCAGTTAATCATTTCCGACAGCACAGCAATATTCTGACCCAATCGCATTCTATCTAGGAGATTGTCTGATAGTTTTGCACCCCTCCCCCTAGTTTTCTGCATTCCTTCTCTTCTTGGCTGCAAATGTTTTATTTATACAGGAAATTTTTAATTTAAAATAATCAAAATTATCCATTTTACACTTTAACACTACTCTTATTTTATAATATGATTTAATGTCTGATACTACTATTCCTTCTCATCTTTTCCCCCTGGTTTCCTTGAAGTTTCTGACCTTTTGCTTTTCCAAATGAACCCTGTTATTATTTTTTCTGACTCAGTAAGATAATTTTTTTATTTCAATAATTTAATTGGAATGGCATTACATATAGATAGATTAGTTAGGTAAAATTGTCATTTTTTTCATTATATTAGCTTTGCCTGCCCATGCACAAAAAATATTACTTCAGTTATTTAGGTCTAACTGTATAAAAGGTATTTTTTGTTTATATTCATATAGTTCCTGTGTCTGTTTTGGCAGGTACACTCTCATTTTTTTTTACTAGTCTAGTCTAGTTTCTAGTCTAATTATTTTAAGTGGTTTAAAACTATTGATTAATATGGCTGATGCTATAGTTTCCCTATTTTTCTCTTTTGATTAAATCTGATTTTAGCTTTAACTTTGTCTGAAGTCATGATTACTATCCCTGATTTTTTACATAATAAATTCTATTCCTGACCTTTATTTTATATTTGTGAGTATATCTCATTTTTATAGCAATTTACACTTTTCATGTTATATTAATCAGATTACCAGCAGGATAATTTATAGAACTTGGTAAAAAAAAAAAAAAGAAAGAAAAGAAGAAAGAAAAAATTCATTTGAAAAACTAGAAGATCTAAAATATAAAGGACATGACAAAAAGAGGTAAGGACAAAAGAGGAACAGAAGCTATCCAGCCCTCAAACTATATTATAAAGTAGCAGTCATCAAAACCATCGGGTATTGGATTAAAAAACAGAGATCAATGGAACAGACCAGACAAGGAAAAATCAGAGAGTTCAATAATCCCAGTGTTTGATAAAGTAAAAAGCACAAATAGCTTAGGAAAAAAAAATCCTCATATGACTAAATACTACCAGAAAAACTATAAAGCAGTCTGGCAGAAATTCATTTTAGAGCAACCCCTTATACCTTATTTCACAATATATTCTAAATGGATATGTGAGCTTAATATTAAAGATTATACTGTAAAAAAATAGATAATAGCCTCTCATAGCAATGAGTAGATGTATTCTTAATCATAGAAGAATGAAAAGGAATTACAAAATATAAAATTGATAACTTTGATTGCATGAAACCGAATAGAAAAAAATTAATTCACCTAGGATAAGAAGGAAAGTCATCCAATGAGGGGAAAAAATCTGTATCGAGTCTCTCTGATGAGAATTTGGTATCCTAGATATGTGTATATGTGCATATAAAAGCATTAATAGTTTTATAAAGGTAGTCATATGTGTGCATATGAATGCGTATATATACATATGTGTATATGTGTTTCTATATGTGTATATATTTGTTCCCCAATAGATAAATGTCAAAGATACAAATAATTCTCAAAAGAAGAATTGCAAAGTATTTACAACCTCATGAAAGAATGCTTCAAATCACTAATAAGTGAAGTGCAAATCAAAACAACCTTGAAGTTTTATCCCACATACTGCAAATTGGCAAAAAAAAAAAAAAAAACCTTTAAAAATCATAGTAGTCTATATTTTGAGGGCTTCTAGAATGATAGGTACACTCCATTGTTGGTGAAACTGTGAAATTTCAGAAAGCAATTTGGAATTATGCAAATAAAGTGATTAAAATGCCCCTACTTCTACTTGATTACAGGGATGAAATCCAGGGAAGCCACCAAAAAGAAGAAACTCCCCATAAGATCCAAAATATTTATAGTAGCATTTTCTGTGATAATGAAGAATTGGAAACAAAGTAGATGCTTATCAATTGAGGAATGTCTAAACAAACTGTGGTACATGAATACAATGGAGTATTACTGTGCCGTAAGAAATGACGAATGTGATAAATACAGAGAAGCACTGGACAATCTAAATGAACAGATACACAGTGAAGTAAACAGAGCTAAAAACAATATACACAATAACTACAACAATATAAATGAGAACAACTACACACCGAAAGATCAAAACTGAATGCAACAAAATTACAAAGATAAATCAAGAGTCAAATAAAGGGATATGAGAGGACACACCAAACTTATCCCTTTATGGAGGTGGAAGATCCACAAGAATTACACATCTGAAAACCTGTGGTTTTTCAGACTTTTTCAATGTATTCATGAGTTTTGAAGATTTTTCCTCCTCAAAAAAAATACTATTTGTAACATGGGTTAGCTCTCTAGGTGAAGAGAGGAAGGGAAACTTGGGATAAGTATGAAAATGTAAGAAAAAGAAGTTTTCAATAAGAACTTCGTTCTGAAGTGCACTATATCCACTTACAACAACTTCAACTGAAGTTAAAAATAAAAGAAATAAACACAAAGACATTTTCTCTATCTGCATTTCTCAGAGAAGTTTAACCAAAGCAAAACCATGGCCACAACTAGGAGCCTAAGGAACCCCGAAATCTCCTCTCTCTGTAAATCATTAATCTCTCTCAAGCAGAGGTTCACGGCAGCTGAGGGCAATATTTGTTTAGAGAGCAAACCCATGAAAAGGTAAGTAAATAGTTTACAGAAGAGGAAATCAAAGACTAAGTGCAGTCATATGACAAAACAGACAACGATCCTAAAGAGAATTTGGCAAATAGAGGTTCTAACGTTACTCTTTTAATCTCTTCTCATCGGCCATGAAAATACGACCACCATATTTGAGCTCAACCACCTGAGAGTCTAGTTAACAATGTAAGGGGGTGGCACGGAACTTAAGAACATGCAATCGAGAAGAACAACTGAACTTGGACACATGATAGAAACAAGCTGAAGTGATACCAGGGGTGCTGTGAAATTCAAATGAGACGATGGATGTAAAGCCCTTTGCAAACCTTAAAGCATTATATAAATGTCAGTTATTATCATTTCTATCATTATTACCAGCTTCCAGGATGGCAATGACTTCATTCTCTGAGCCTCCTATTGCACTCAGTTAAGCTCTTGGAATATTTATGGATCAATACAAGGATATGCTGCTAAATGTTTAACAACTGGTGTGTATGTGTGTGCGTGTGTACACAAGACAGAGAGAGAGAGAGAGAGAGAGAGAGAGAGAGAGAGAGAGAGGAAAGAGACTTTTTTCCCCAAATTTATTGATTTATTTGTTTTCAACAATCACTGAGAGAGACTCTTTTATAAGGCAATTATAGAAATATATATATATACAATTGTAGACAGAATTTTGTGTCTTCCTTTCTACCTTTGCTCAATTTTAACACCCTAAAGGGAGAAATGATGTCTTCTCACGTATCCCTTTTAGGACCTGCCCCCAAGGAGGAAAGTCATAAAAGGAAAAAACCTCATCTACACACAATATTTCTAACAGCTCTTTTTATAATAGTACAGAATTGAAAACAAAGTAAATGTCCATCTTCTATTAGTGAAGAGCTCCACAAGCAAATAGGTTGAGTTCCTTGTGTACAGTGGACATTATTGCATTGTAAGAAGTGATGAAGATGAGAAATGCAGAGAAGTAGGGAAAACGAAGTAATGCAGAATGAAGCAAGCAGAAACAAAAGAACAACAGATACAATTATTAGAGCAACAGGGATTGTATTTGTCCTTCCTTCCTTTTTGAGAGGACCGTGACATCAGGGAACGGTGACATGACTTGCAGTGACCTTGGATTGGAGGGAGGAGGTTTGTACAAGGTCACCAGTCTCACTTGTCCTCCAGGGTCCTCTGGGTGTAGTGAGCAGACATTCATCTGGATGAGTAGAGATGGGCCAGGATGCAATGGGAGAACCTGGATCTTTTAGGCTAAGGTCTTTTCAGGTTGTCACTTTTGAGTTAAAATGCCCATTCAGTGACCCTCAGATGGAGAGAGACAGACAGACAGACAGACAGACACAGACACAGACACAGAGAGAGGAACATATAAGAAGACACCTCTCCATCCCACCCCAATTTGTTTGTAGAGGAGGGGGACTATGGGTATGGAAATCTGCATGTAATATAATATTTTTAAGGCATAGTAGATGGTTCTTTTTTTCTGACCAGTTTCTCCCTTCTTTTTTATTCTATGTTAAAAAGGATGGCTCTCTGGGGGAGGAAGGAGAGAAATGTTGGGAAATGTAGGTAATATAAAAACAAAAATAAGCATAAAGATTTGTTTTTCAAAAGTGTAATGGATTTCCTAGAAGTATTACTTCAAAATAAGCCCTAAAACTATTTGTTACTAAAAATTCATTGCAGCTTATTGAGATCAACAACTATATATTAGTTCTGAAAAGAAATAAAAATATTTGTACTGTCCAAGAAAACTGATTATACTCAAATCCAAAAGTATTGTATGAGCCCTAAAATTTTTTCTTTTGATGTACATTTAATACCAACTGTAAGAAATATGACTTATTGTTTATCTTTTCTGCATAATATGTACATATAATACATAATATACATTTATATCTCTTTATAGTTAAGGTTAATCTATTTTGTGTAATATGCATACATATTATATGAATGCATTATATATCTTTATTTTTATTATATATGCCTAATATTAATTGTTTCTATATAA
>CM053769.1:103615674-103684258 GCA_028658325.1 Potorous gilbertii
ACTGTTTTAGATTTCAACTTTCTTAAGGGCAAGGTCTCATATATCTTTGTATCTGTCACTGTACCTTGCACAATAAACATTTGTGTAAATTATAGGCACACATATATGTATATATACGCATATACATAACATACACATAGAATGTATTTTCCATTTTTGAATACAATACTGTATTAAAAAGTGTTTTAAAAAAGTCTTTATTCTCAGACTATATAAAAACAGGACATCTTTTGACTGGTGGCTATAGTTTGCCCAACCTGAGAGAAGATGGCTCTTCAATATGTCCTGATTTTCATCTTGCCCCACTAAGGACCAGGGCATTTCTGGATGAGTTGAGGTCTCATCTTGTTCCCAATTAAAGAATTCTTGTCTGTCTTCTGGCATATTGTAATATATGGAAGACCAGTTTCTGGTTGCTATTTTGCTTGAGTCAATGGGTTTACTTGTAATTCACTATTTGTGATGGTACTTGGTATAACCAACACCTGGTGGGAGGGGTCAAACTGGGGAGGAGGATAAGCTAAGGGTTAACTACCAGGAAGTGTTTTCTGCTTTGAACTAAAACTGTACTCTAGAACGGCAAAACTTATGAGTCCAGGAAGATATAACCCTAATCTCGTACACCTCTCAGAGACTGAAGAAAAGTGCATGGAGCCTCGTGATCCTTTTCCTCCTTCCCTCTAGGCAGGAATCCTAGTCTCTCTTGGAGAAGAGTGGGTATGACTCCAGAGATATTTATCCATTCTTCTCGTTTAGATGACCCATGTGGACATACTGATGATCCTCTTAGGGGACATATACACTTGGCTTTTTTTAGGGGTCTACACACTGCTAGGCATGTATGCTGAGTAATGAATGAATGAATGAATAAGGATGTGATTTTAGTCATGAGTAGCATCTGGGGAGATCAAGAGGAAATGAGAGTCTAAAGTATGCCTGGCAACAGCTGCAGCAAATTGTGGAGCTAGGTGGGTCCATCATATCTTGATACTGAGAGTGATTGATAGATCCTTTAATAAAGGCTTCTGTTATCTGGTGGTAGAGCCAGAATTCTAAAAACTCTCAACAGGCTAGAGCAATGGGCCCAATCAAAAAAAGATGAAATTGAATTGAGATAAAATTAAAATCCTATTCTTGGATTTTTAAAAAATCAATTTCATAAGTTGGAGGAAGAAAATAGCTAGGTTGCAGTTTGTCAAAACCAGGGGATCTTAATCTCATTTTGTGTTGTAGACTGGTAAAGGACATGGACTTCTCAGCACCATATCAACAAGAATCTATGGGCAGCTACTATGCGCCAGGTAGAGTGCTAACCCTCCGTAAATAGGAAAAAAGGAAAAATAAATTCCTGCTCTCAAGGAAGTCCCAGTCTAATGGGGAAAGGGGGTGAGGTGGGATAACATGCAAGCGCCTATGGACAGACAAGCTATATCCAATGTAAATTATAAATAATAGAAGAAAGGCACTAGGGTAAGGAGACTTGGAAAAATCCCCCTGCAGAAGTTGGGGGGGGGGGCTTTAGCTAAGAGTTAAAAGGAGCCAGGGAAGCCTGGAAGCAGAGAGGAAGAGGATTGTGATGGGGGATGGCCAATGAGAATGCCTGACATCACTCCCTCCCTCTCAGCTTACTTCCCAATCAAAGTAATATTTAATGACTTATGCTTATATGAGTCCTTGTTGTCTTCCCCATTAGAATGTAAACTCTTTGTGGTTTTCTTCTAGTCTCAACTAATATCTCACCTTCTACAAGAAGCTTTTTTCCGTCTTCCCAAACCTTAGTGACTTCCCTGTAAGAATATCTCCAATTTACATAAAAGTGTGTGTGCTTATGGGCATGTGCCTGGATAGATAGATAGATAGATGGATGGATGGATGGATGGATGGATATAGATATCTATCTTGTCCTTACATGGTTCTTTGCATGTTATATCCTCTATTAGAATGTAAGCTCCTTGAAAGCAAATACTGCTTTTCCCTTTCTTTGCATGCCCAGAGCTTAGCACACACCTGGCATATAGCAAACACGTGTTAACTTGACTTGGATACCAAGTCACCATATACAGCTTCTAAATTCCCATACTACCAACATGCAATTGAATTTTTAATGCACAACCCATTTGTAATGTTGGGACAACTTGAAATACAGATAATGTAAGGCCCCTCCCTCTACACCTGCTCTCCTTCAGCCAAATTCCTTATTATTCTGGATAGTCAGGTTGGGCAACCTGCTATACCATGACGGGACATAGCATCAATGCAAAACAAAATGTTTCCAGTGCATCCAGGTAATGGAGGTCAGAGGCGGATTGTTGTTCCATTTTATAGATGGACAAATTGAGACATTGGAAGTCAATGTCTATCAAATATCATTAAATGAGGGCTAAATATATAAATTAAATCTCTTGAGGTTCAAAGCCAATGCTCTTTCTTTGAGCTATGAGTTCTAGTTTTTTATCCGAACATGTGATTTCACTGATAATCAGTGTGGAAATCTCTCAGTATAGAAACTTTTTTTCACCAATATGGAGCAGCCACTCGTCTGCAATTTATAGTCTTAGAGAGTTGCCTAGAGAACTGAAAAGTTCAGTGATTTTTTTTTCTGTGGACAGCCAGTATGTGTCAAAGGTATAAACTGAACCCACATCTGCGAGGTTCTGAGGGCAAATTTACTGGAGATGTGAAAAACAGGATTAAAATGTAATTGAGAGACCCAGATGCACTACAAAAATATTTATAGCAACTCTCTCTGTGGTGACCAAGTGGACGTTGAGGGGATACCCATCAATTGGGGAATGGCTGAACAAGCTGTGGTATATGAATGCAATGGAATACTATTGTGCTATAAGAAATGACAATCAGGTGGACTTTAGAAAATCCTGGAAAGACTTATGTGAACTGAGGCTGAGTATAGTGAACAGAATCAGGAGAACATTGTTCACAGAAACAACAACAATGTATGATGACTGATTTTGATAGACTTCTCAGCAATGCAAGGACCTAAAAGAATTCCAAAGGACTCATGCCAACTACATTCAGAGAAAGAGCTATGGAGTCAGAGAGCAGAGTGAAGTAGACTATTTTCCTTTTGTTTTATTTTTTTCTTTTTCATGGTTTCTCCCATTCATTATAATTTTTCTATGCAATGTGACTAATGTGAAAATGTATTTAAGAGATGTACATGGAGAGCCCCTATCAGAATGCATGCCATCTTGGGGAGGGAAGGAATAGAAAGGGGGAAAAAATTTAAAACTTATAGAGGTGAATGTTGAAAACCAAAAATAAATACATTGAAAACTGTAAAATAATGTCATTGGGAAATATTTAACAAAATAAATAAAAATACAAGAACAAAGATAATACTATATTTTAAAATTAAGTCAATATGAGACCCACAGAGATCCATATTTATACATTAATGCCTCAACCCTTCTATCTGAGTCTGACATCCTAGGTTGCCTCCCTAGTTTACATGAATCAGTCTCCAAGATGAATACCCACCACCAGTCCCCATCTCCATCAAATTTGGTTCTGTGTTAATTAATGAAGAGTATCCTTTTAGCACCTCTTATATACAAAATACCATGATAGATTCTGGGGAAGAAATAAGACACAAGACCCTTTCCTCAGGACTTTCCTATATGCCTGGGACTCTTAGCCTTCAACTTTGATGATTTGATAACATTAAATTTTCCTTCAACTTTAGATAAAATAATGACTAATTAATATACAAGGGCATATTTTGGTTGAACTATGGTTTCAATCCAGCTGTCAAATATTTCCTGACCTATCCCAGAGCTTTTGAACTGCCTGTCCCCCATCTTGGAAATTCTTTAACCATCCACACCTAGATTCTGCCTCCTAGAATTCTTGGTTTCCTTCAAGACTCAACTCTAATACCACAACTTGTAAGAAGCCTTTCCCAGTCCTACCTCTAAGAATATCTTCTACCTAGTAGCTATTAAAATATAAGCTCCTTGAGGGCCAGATCTGTCTTTGCTTTTCCTTGTAGCCTCAGGGGTTTAGCTCAGTACCTAGGAGAGAACAAGGCTCAATAAAGATTTATTGGTTGATTATTCATTTCAATTCCTCAAGCACTGATCAATGTTTTAATATCAGTAATAATACTGTTTTAATAATAGAGTTTTAAGGTTTCAAGCTACTGTAAATGGGTCTCCCACATTAGAATATGAGCTTTTTGAAGACAAGGACCAAGTTTGGTTGTTTTTGCCTTTCTTTGTAGCCCCAATACTTAGCACAGTGTCTGGTAGAGTAGGTGATGCTCATTTTGACTGACGACATACCTTGTAGAATCTGAGTCTCATCTCAACACTAAGTAGGGGAGGGTCAGAAAAGGTGGGAAGAAATTGCAACAATTACACAAATAAGTCAACACAAAATATAAACAAAATCACACTTGTTGGTGGATTCATTATTAGCTGTAAGAATGTAGAGTGACTGTTTCTCCAATGCTATATCATCTTTGTGATGATCAGGCAAAGGGGAACCGGAGTCAGTGAGAATGGGTCTTCTAAAACAGATTGTTAAATTTTCATTTTTTGCCTTTGTACCTTCAAAATCTGCAAATGCTACAAATTATGTCTTGATATATTGCAATTTTGGTTTTTTATTATCTGGATTTAAGGAATGGAGAAAATTTTAATAATGCAGATTACACTTTAAAATATATCATGGGTACACTTATTTTAATCTCTCCCCCCCCCCCAGCTTGTTGTTCAATATTTACCAGCACACCACTGCCTGAAGGCTCCCAAAGTTCCAACCAAGAATTTTTAAGACACAAGGAAACTGTTTTATTCCGAGCATACTCTCATGCAGGAAGCTGTGTAATAGTGTGAGGCACCACAAGAGCTAGACTCTGTTCACAACATCCATGACTGGCGATCTCTTCTTTCCTTCTGATACCCTTAAGGTTCAAACTTCCTGATCACTCTGAAGGGAAGCCATGACAGTATGTCAGTCAATAGCTATGAAGGAGGCATTAAGCCAAGGACCAGTTTTATAAAATAAAGCAAAAACTGTCCCTACCCTCAAGAAGCATATGCTCTAATGCAGACATCATGCAAACATTGTAACTGAGATATACACAGTGTAAATAGAGAATCTAGAAGAAAGGCACTGACTGTGGTGGTGAATGAGTAAGGACTAGAAAAGGCTTCCTGTAGAAAATGGGGTTTGAAAGAAAGTCAGGGAAGCCAGGAGGTGGAGGTGAGGCAGCTGCCATCAGAGATAGATCCATCACAGCTGCCAGTAGTGGAGTTTGGGACAGAGACTGCTAGTTTTCCATGAGGTGACTGGGGTGTCTAGGATCATTTTTGCAACTGTTGCTGCTGCTATGTCAGGAGACTCAGGAGATCCAAGACTACCAGGAACCTGTGGAACAGAGATGACCCAGATGTAAGAATGGGAGTCCAGCAATCACTCAACCCACTTAAAGTAATGAACAAAATATTCTACTCTTCATATAGTTATTGACTGAGAATATCTCTATTGAATCAATTAAACAAAAGCATTAAACTAATATATGCCCTGTGACACCTTCTGGGTTTTCTGTGAAGTAGTCTCACATTTGAGTGTCTGGGAGCTTAGAGGAGAAAAGAAACATAGCCAAGGCCCTAAGGCAGAATCATTGAGGGAGAAGGAGAGGTGAGAGGAAAAGAGCCTCTATCTCCTTCATCTACTCTTCAGCAGAGAAGAACTATGTAAACTTCTGAAAGTTCAAAGATTTGGACTGCTTATCAGTGGCCAGAAATGTCTCAGTCACAGCAGTTGCTGACAGTAGTGTCTGTATTGGGAGACAAAGTAGATGCACTGAGGGGAGGCAGCTTTATGACTCTACAAGGCACCTAGCAGGAAGCTATACCTTACCTAAAAGGAATATTTTGAGGATTCTAGCAAGAAGACTTCCAGGAGTTCTGAGTTACTCTCTTTGCTATTTTTGCTAAAAAGTTTGAGCTTACTTTTCCCTGCATTTTGTATGTACTGGTGGGAAAGTGTCACAGACTTTTTGGAAGGATGTTTTGTACCAACTACCCTTACTATATCACCTAATAAAATATCCCTTTCTAATAGTTGATTGTCTTTCAACTGATAATCAATAGGGAAGCACACACCAGTGGGGGCGAATGATTATTAAGAAGGCTCTCCTAAAAACCCGAAGGAAAGACATAGCATCAGGCCTCTTAGGACCTAACCTGCCATTAGGAGTGGACATTGTCAGAGAGCTCAACAGCTGTATTATATGAATCAATAAAAATCCTATCCCTGGAAGCTGCTGGTGATAGGCTAGTGATGTGAAGAGGAAGACAGCTTCCATTGCTGCTCTTTCCCTGATTTCGCCTGGTATAGCCCATGACCCAGAACCCTGTCTACAGCCTGTGGGCACTTGTTGGTCATAAATTCTCCTGAACACAGCAGAAGACCAGGGAAGGCAAATGCAAGGAGTTTGGGGGAGGTGGTTGAAGGCAGATTACTCTACACAGAACTTCTCACATAGTAATAAGCATTTGTTGATTTTACTCATTGGCTTGTCATGGGAACATAATTTTTTTCCTTCCATTTTCTTTCTGTTCAATAAATTATGTGGTCTTAGTATAATCTAAGTTCCATGAATCGAAAGGATTGTGGCCAAGGTGAGGAAAGCCCACTTAAGAAATGGAGGAATTTTAGAGGATAGAATTCAGATTTTTTTAAATTTTTTGAAAAAAAAATCCATTTTACCCTCTAAATTAGAAGTGTCAAGCATCCAGCCTGCTTAGAATATTCTAGAACCAGATTAAAATGTAATTGGGAAATATTTAACAAAGAAAAGAAAAATGCAATAGAATACAAACGATATTACTAAGTGGTTTTCTAAGTCAGTGTGTGGCCTAAAGCAATCTTTATATACAATATAGTGCCTTGTTTCTATTTGAGTTTGACCTGATAGCCCTAGATAACTCAAAATCCTGCTAATATAGATTGGAACTCCTTAGCATAGGGGTGGAACCCAGGTGTTTGCAAGATGAAAACTCTTTGGTAACCAATGAGCATAACTATAGACTTGGGAAGGCTGTACCAATCTGGTATTTCAGTGCTTACTACAGTATCATATTGTAGACTCTTAATAAATGTTTATCGAATTGAATTGAATCTGTACCACCCACATGCCAAAAAATGGATTGAAGTGGCTCTAGCGAAGTGCTACCTGCTGGGAAACTCACATAGCGTTCTCCCTCCCTGGATAATTATTATAGAGACGTTCTACCTTCCTGTAGCAATAAGGTTACACAAGCAAATTTGGACCTGTTTTACTTCAGAATTCTACTACTACAGTCTCATGTATCTCATGTATCAGGCACACAAGTATCACATTTATAAAGTGCACTTAAGCTTTATTTAAAAAAACCCTTTGAGGTAGATAGAAAGGATATCAGTACCCCTCTCCCTACTTTAAAAATAAGGAGACACACAAACAAGGTCTCCAGTGGTGGATCTGAGGCTCAAAGTCAGGTCATCTAATGACCAGTCCAGGGCTTTTTTTTTTTTACCATATCATACTGTGAGAAATTTAGAACAGATTTAGAATGGCAAAGAATCAGAGTGTCATAGATTTAGAGGGGAAAGAGATTTTTCTCTGACGACCTCATTTTACAGTTGAGTAAATGGAGGCTCAGACAGGTTAAGTGATTAACACAGAGTCAAACAGCTAGTGTCTGAGGTACGATGTATACCCAGGTCTTCCTGACTCTAAAGTTCTTACACATCACCTTATCTTACAAATAAATAAATGAGAAAAGTTAGAGATTTTCTCAAGGACGTGTAAGTAGGTAGTAGCAGAGTTAGAATGAAGAATTGGTTCTCCAACTTCAAATCTCGGCCTCATTTCCTTTTCCCATAATCTCTCCTTTTTTTCCTCCATTTGCCTTCCCAGTTGGCCAGAAAATACCCAACTCTTAATGAGTTTCCTTCCTCTTTCCCAAACTCTGCAAATTTGAGCAAGGGACCACCCTGCTACCTGGGCGGCCATCCTTGCTGGGACCAAGCTGGCTAGAATTCCCAGAGAAACTGACTTTCATCTCAATGCATTCTACTCCAGTTCCCCTTAATAATGCATCCCAGGCACAAGGCTTCAGGCTGATGTTTACATGGATACATGGGTTATTTCCAGGCCCAACCATTACCAGCAAATGCGGTGACATTAATATGAGTAAATGCAGGAAAAAGGATGAAATAAAACATATCCTATTGAAGGAAATGAGAGCTCCTTAAGAAAGGAAAACACACATAGGAAAAGACATGGGCATATCAGAATACAAAGAGGACCCTGGGGGATTCCAAATTCCACAGGCATGATGTTATTGAAATAGCTGATACTAGAATAAGCACCTGCAGATATGAATTACATCCTTGTTCAGGCCACTAACATCGCGGGACTGACATCTCAGGAAACACTCATGTTATATCTCAAATCCCCCTGCCAACTGCGCAAATATCCAATAAATCCATCCAAGATGTAAAGGACATTATCTGAAGTGCTTAAACTGCTGAGCAAGTCACCTCTCCTGCCGCAAAGCTGCTGCCACTCTGAATTTATTGGGGCTTCCTGCGTCGCTCACACCTCCACCCCCAAAGACTTCTGGGGAGAGAAGGAGGAGAAAGGAGGGCAAAGGGCAATGCATTAACTTCTTCAGAGCTGGGTGGATCAAGAGCCCTCAGGTGCTGAACCAAGATCAAACTCTCATGAGCTCCTTTAGACTTAACATAAAGCAACCATTTATCAGCTACATTATGGGCAGTTAAGTGGCACAGTGGATAGGGCACTGGTCCTGAAGATTCCTCTTTATGAGTTCAAATCTGGCCTCAGGTACTTGCTACCTATGTGACCCTGGGCAAGTCACTTAAGTCCATATGCCTCAGTTTCCTCATCTGTAAAATGAACTAGAGAAACCCCAGATGGGATCATGAAGAGTATGAAACAACTGAACAACAGTAAAGATGGGCTACACAAGCAGAATTCCCTGGCACTGAAAATAGGTCTATTTTTAAAAAGTCCTATTACAAAGTGCTCCCTTACTTTAGCTTTGCCTGCCCCCAGGGCTGCATCCTTGGCTAATTCCTGGTATATGCCCCGTTGGCATAACCTTCAGACACAGGACCACAGATCTAGAGCTGTAGGGGACCCTCAGAGGCCATCGGTTCCCACCCTTTCTTTTTACAAATGAGAAAACTGAGACCCAGAGAGGGGAAAGGGCATGGTGACAGAAGTGATGACAAGTGCAGCCAGGATCATAGGAGCAGTTAGAGCCACAAAGAGCTACCTAGACCAACCCCCTCATTTTCTAGATGAGAGACCTGAGGCCTAGAGAGATTTCATGACTTCTCCAAGAGGACACGGCTAGCACTCAATAGAGCCAGGATTCAACCCTGGTTTCCTTCAGATCCTCCTTTCTGCTAGTGCCTTCCCTCTGTCTAGCGCTTGTGTGCATGTAGATGATTGCACATTGTCTCCTCTGTCAGACTGTGAGCTGTGAGGACAAGGACTTGTCTCTGGTCTATATTTGTACTCTCAGTGCTAAGCAAACTCCCTAGCACTTAATAAATGTTACCTTCTCTTATGTACCAGATTTGGGATAAAAAGAAAAGAATCCCTGCTCACAAGAAGTTTATATTGCATTGGAAAAGCTTGCTTCAACACAAAGATCCCCACTCCTCTGTAGAGCTAGAGAAAACCTGAGAAATCACACACTTGAAGTCCAGAGAAATAAAATGACTTGCCCATGTCTATGTAGCTAGTGAGGTCAAGGGTAGGACTTGAACCCCGAGTCAGGAAGATGTGAATTCCAATACAACCTCTAATATTCATTACTATGTTCCCATTGGCAAAGTCCCCTCTTCTCTCAGCCTCAGTTTCCCTATTGGCAAAATAGATATAGTAATATTTATAACACTTCCCTCATAGGTAAGTATTAAGAGGCTTAGTCAGTTACCTAGCATTTATTAAGCCCCTACTATATGCCAAGCATCATCCTAAGTCCTCTAACGGAATAATGTACAATGCGAAGTTCTTTATTTTTTTCAGACTTCAAAGAAGGTTCCTGGAAAGCCTTGGATTTTTGGCCAGTGCTCTAGCCACTGATCCACATTGCCTCAAAGAGTGGAAAGGGGGAGGCAGAAAGGGCCCCAAGGCTCATCTCCATTGGCCCAACCATTCTATCTGTGAACATAAAACGAAAGTGAATCATTGAGCAACGCCCGATGAGACCACTCAGTATTTCATTTCAAAGTTTAATTCATATATAAATTCCCATCAGATCAATCTGCTCACCCACAGAGAGAATTAGCATCAAAATTAATTGAGGAATATCACTCATCCTCCCTGCAATTTATGTTTCTGAAACTATATGTATTATTGGTTCTTTAAAAGTTTTACATATGGAACTGTCTTCCCTTCTAATAATAAATCAAACTTGTTTCTGTGGAGATTTCCATCCCTGATGGTTTTATCCTTATGTATTCAGTTTGATTCAGTGGACACTCAGGATGCAGGGATTGTTTTATTATATTTATATGTATAGTGCCTAGCACATAGTAGGTGCATAATAAATGTTGTTGTTTAAATGATTGATTGATCTACTCAGCTAGACACTGTCAGAAAGCAAAACACATGAGCCAGGATGTCAGGGGGCATGCGCGCCATCTCCAATGACATGGAGGCTGTCACGCTAAAAGACAAGCTATGTTTATTCTGTTTAGCCCAGGGATAAAGAACTAGGGGGAATGGGGAGAAGTTCAGAAAGGCAGATTTGGACTTGGAGCTTTCTAATGATTAACATTGTGGTTGTTTAGTCATGTCTTACTCCCTGTGACCCCATTTGGGGTTTTCTTTACAAAGGTACTAGAGTGGTTTGCCATTTCCTTCTCTATCATTTTACCATCTCCATCATTTTACAGATGAGGAAACTGAGGCAAATAGGATGAAGTGACTTGCCCAGGGCCACACAGCTAGTGTCTGAGGCTAAATTTGAATTCATGAAGATAAGTCTTCCTGATTCTAAGCCCAGAGCTCTATCCACTGTACTACCTGTGAATCACCCAATGATTAATACAAATATATATATACATATAAAATCTAAGATTTGTAAAGCACTTAACATGTTATCTCATTGGCTCCTTACACCAGTCTTGGGAAGAAAGTACTATTATTAGCACTATTTTACAGATAAGAAAACTGAGGCTGAGACATTAAGTGACTCAGTCAAGGTCACACCACTAGGCAGGATTTGAAATCAGGTTTCCCTGACTCCAAATCTCTCCATTTCACCATGAGAGCTATCGCACAATGGAATGGAGTGCCACAGGAGCAGAACCCTAAGCCAGTAGCCTGGAGGTGGGAAGCATACACTCAGAGGAAACACAAAATGTGGTGAGGGGAAAAAAAAACTAGGCAAGAGAGAAAGGACCAACTCTGATGAAGCCAAGCCCCAGAAACCACCACCAGCCATAAGCTGAACAAAGAAGAAAATGTCTAAAGGAAGATGCTGTCAATGCCCTCTAAATTTTCTGCATTGGTGAAAATCCTCCGCTGCCCTACCCTAGTTATATCTTTGCTTCAGAGGCAACAGAAAGATTAAAAATGGCCCCAGAGGATACACAAGTGGAAGCTGGGAAGACTGCTGCAGAAGTATGAAACTCTTCTCCCTCTAGGTTTTCAAACCAAGTCTAGATGACTACTTTGAAGTGTGGTGTGTTGGAAAGATGATTTTGGTTCAGCAACAGGTTGAACTACTTAGTAGCTAAGGTCCCTTTCAATTCAGAGGGTCTGTGAAGATACCTGACCTCTTGGAGTCTCTTCTGGAAACTGGGGTTAACATTAGACTTGAACTGCCTCCTTCATGGGAGGAAGAGCTTTGTCAGCTCTTAGGCCAAAACAAAGGTTTAGTTATGCAATCAAATTATTAGGTTATCATTGTTGGTCTATTCAATCAGTACCAGGCACTATATTATATCATAATAACCCTGGGAGGCAGGCATTATTATTATATCCATTTTATGTTGAGGAAACTGAGGCAGAGTTTAAGTGACTTTTCCACGATCACACAATTAGTAAGCATCTGAAGCTGAATTTGAACTTAGCTATTCCTAATTCTAGGTCCAGAGTTCTATCACCTGAATCACCTCACCTGACTGTGAAGATTTGAGGCATTCTTAACTTCGTCACTCTGTAAGTGTAATGGGGAGTTGGCACATGCCCAGACGCCATCAGCTTGCTCAGATGGTGTCTCCACATGGAAGACACTAGGGAGTTGGTTCGCGGAAAATCCTGATGATGTGAGGGAAATGCTTTGGAGAGACTGGAGCATTGGTGGGTCTTCTGGAACAAGTTGGCCTATCATGAGGAGCCTGTTTCCAATGGCTGCATGGTCTGAACTATCAGTGTCTTTCAAAGAGTCAGAGTCGACTTTGGTTGCCATTTTAGATACTCATTTTATTGTCTTAAGATATGCCCTGGTGTAGAGAGAATAAGAAATTCATATGGCACCTACTATGTGCCAGGCGCTACACTAAGTGATTTACCATCATCATCTTATTTAATCTTTTCAATAATCCTGGGAAATAGGCACTATAATTATCCCCACTTTGCAGAGGTGGAAACTAAGGCAGACAGCAGTGGAATGACTTTCCCAGGGTCACACAGCTAGTAAGTGTCTGAGACTGGATTTGAACTTAGTTCTTTCTAACTGTAGGCTCAGAACTCTATATATTGTACTACCTAGCTGCCCCAATGTGACAATGTCTGGTGAGAGATCACACTTTAAAGGGAAGGCCAGATGATCCCCAAGGAAATGGGATGCTCTTGACCTTTTATTCAATTTTTCCATTGTAGGTTCACAGAGTGGGCTCTCCTCCCTTGAGAGTTTTAAAGGCTGAAAGAGTAAGCCACAAGAATCTGGGAGCTATAATTCAGGACTGATTTTGCATCCAGCACAACATGGATGCCTTGGGAAGCAAGAAGAAACCTTTGGGAGTGGTCTTCAGTATCCAAGACTAGCAGAAGGACTCCTCAATAGTGCTGCTGCTCAAAGAAAAGGGGAAAAGACCTATTTGTACAAATACATTTAGAGCAGCTTGTGTGTGTGTGTGTGTGTGTGTGTGTGTGTGTGTCTTTTGGTTTGTTTCTTCTTTAATGACATGACTAGTATGGAAATATGTTTTACATGATTGCACATATATAACCTGTATCAAATTGCTTACCATCTTAGGGAGGGGGAAGATAAGAGAGGAAGGAGAAAAATTGGAACTCAAAATTTTAAAGAAATTAATGTTAAAATGTGTCTTTATGTGTAATTAGAAAGATAAAATACTATTAAATAAAATATATTTTAAAATTTTAAAATAACAGTGTTGCTACCTTTGGGCATAAACTCTGTGGGACAAATTCTATGTAGGAACTAAGCTAAGTTTCAAGTTTAATTCCCCCCATCAGAGACCATGATGATGCATGTTCCAAGGGAAACATTGGGAAAAAGAGTTTGCAACTTTGTCCTTGGTCTATCTTTGATGTATTCCTTTCTGAAAAAGTTACACACAGTTAAATAGAACTGAGGTGCTAGTCTCTGGGCTCCTAAAGTTGGAGGAACACGTCTCAAATCAATGACAAAGAAATTTGGGTTTCTTTGGGTCCAAGTATATGAGAAAGAAAAGGAATAGATTTTGAGCCAAGATGATGGAGTAAAGGTAGGGACTTGCCTCCTAATACCTTTAAATAATCACTCTAAATGCATTCTAGAGCAGCAGAATCCACAAAGATAGAATAAAACAATTTTCAAGCCCAAGACAACTTAGAAAGTGAGCAGGAAAGGTCTGATGCACCAAGGTGAGAGAGGAGCACAGTCCAATGCAGGTGCAGGATTTAGGGTAACTAAATTAGTTTCAGCAGGAGTAGCGAGGAGGGGGGGACGTGTTTTCAGATCTCTCAGCCCACAGATGCCAAAGACAACTTAAAATGTCAACAGGAAAGGTCTCCTGCACCTAGGTGAGAGTGGAACACAGTCCAGTTCAGGCCACACCAGCACAGACCAGGCCCCAGAAGATCAAGAAAAGGCCTTGGGAGGCACTGAATCAGCAGTGGTAGCAGCTGTTTGTAAAAGCTGTCAGTATACAGATAGGAAAGGGGGGAACAACTAGTCAGAAGGAAATTACAGGGGTCTCTTTGCTAGCACTGGGGCCGGATTCTGTTGTTTTGTCCATACTTGGATCTGGGTAGTAGTCCTGTGTGGCAGTCCCAGGGTGAGGAGAAGCACTAGCGCAGCAGAGCTTGTGGTCACAGTGATGGGGGGAACCCTCCCCACAGTTCCAGGGCAGAAAATAATAATTATGGTCACTCACATACCAGAGCACAGGACAGAAAAGGAGTAAACACCTCTCCTGAGATCATATCACCTTGGAAGAATTGAAAACTTACAGTTCCCTAACAGTACCTCTGAAAATAGCAACCCCAAACCCCTAAACCTTAGGACAGTGTGCCCTTCACCCTGGAAGCAGAGCCCTCCTTTTAACCAAGAGTTAAATATTAAGTAATAGACTGGGAAAATGAGCCAGTGATGGAAAAAATTCTGATAATAGAAAGCTACTATAGTGACAAAGAAGATCCAAAAACACACTCAGAAGAAGGTAACAAAGTCAAAGCTTCTACATTCAAAATCTTCAAGTAAAATATGAATTGGTCTCAGGTCATGGAAGAGCTCAAAAAGGATTTTGAAAATCAAGTAAGAGAAGGAGAGGGAAAAAATGGGAAGAAAAATGAGAGTAATGCAATAAAATTATGAAAAATAAATCAAAAGCTTGGTAAAGGAGACACAAAAAAACACTGAAGAAAATAACACCTCAAAAACAGACTAGACCAAATAGTAAAAGAGATACAAAAAGTCAATGAGGAGAAGAATGCTTTAAAAGGCAGAAATGGCCAAATGGAAAAGAAGTTCCAAAAGCACACTGAAGAAAATAATTCCTTAAAAATTAGAATTGAGCAAATAGAAACTAGTGACTTTATAAGAAATCAAGAAACAATAAAAACAAAACTAAAATAATGAAAAAATGAAGACAATGTGAAATATCTATTGTAAAAACAACTGACATGAAAACAGATACAGGAGAGATAATTTTAAAATTACTTGACTATTTGAAAGCCATAATCAAAAAAAGAACCCAGACATCATCTTTCAAGGGATTATCAAGAAAAGCAAATTACCAATATCAAAAATGAAATAAGTGAACTCCAAAAAAGAGGAAATTAAAACAATAATTAGAAATTACTTTGACCAACTATATGCCCATAAATTTGACAATCTAAGTGAGATAGATGCATATTTTTAAAAAAATATAAAATACCTAGGTTAACAGAAGAAGAAGTTAAATACTTAAATAAACCCATCTCAGAAAAAGAAATTAAGTAAGCCATCAGTGAACTCTCTAGGAAAAAATCTCCATGACCAGATGGATTTACAAGTGAATTCTCTCAAACATTTAAAGAATAGTTCATTCCAATACTATAGACACTATTTAGGAAAACTGGTGAAGGAATCCTACCAAATTTTTTTTATGATACAAATATGGTTTTGATATCTAAACCATGAAGAGCTAACCAGAGAAAGAAAATTATAGACCAATTATTTAGCAACTTATCACGAGAATAATTCATTATGATCTGGTAGGATTTATACCAGGAATGCAGGGCTGATTCAATATTAGGAAAACTATCAGCATTATTGATCATATCAACAACAAAACTAACAGAAATCATATGATTATCTCAATAGGTGCAGAAAAACTTTTGACAAAATACAGCACTCATTCTCATTGGAAACACTGGAGAGATAGGAATAAATGGAGGCTTCCTTAAAATAATAAGAAGAATCTACCTAAAACCATCAGCAAGCATTATACGTGATGGAGATAAACTAGATTCATTTCCAATAAGATTAGGGGTGAAACAAGGATGTTCATTATCACCACTGTTATTCAATAGGGCTACTAGAAATTTTAGCTTTAGCAATAAGAGAAGAAAATGAAATAGAAGGAATAAGAATAGTCAAAGAGAAACTAAGTTATCGCTCTTGCACATGATATGATGATATACTTAGAGAATCTTAGAGAATCAAGTAAAAAAAATACTTGCTAAATAATAAACAACTTTAGCAAAGTTGCAGGTTACAAAATAAACCTACATAAATTATCTGCATTTCTATATACTACTAACAAAGTCCAACAGCAAGAGCTAGAAAGAGAAATCTCATTTAAAGCTACAGTGGACACTATAAAATATCTGGGAGTCTACCGGCCAAAACAAAGCTCCAAAAAGGGGCTATATAAACACAATTACAAAACACTTTTTGCACAAGTAAAGTCAGATCTAAAGATCAGTTGCTCGTGGGTAGGTTGGGCTAATATAATAAAAATGACAATTTTATCTAAATTAATTTACTTATTCAGTGCCATACCAATCAAACTATCAGAAAATTATTTTCTAGAGTTAGAAAAAATAATGTCAATATTCATCTGGAAGAACAAAAGGTTTAGAATATCAAGTGAATTAATGAAAAGAAATGATACAGAAGGTGGCCTAGCCCTAGTAAATGTCAAATTGTATTACAAAGCAGCAATCAAAACCATTTGGTCCTGGCTAAGACACAGAGGGATAGAACTGTGGAATATGTTAGGTACTCAAGACACAGTAGTCAATGTGGTAGTAATCTACTTTTTGATAAATTCAAGGACTCCAGCTTCTGGGATAAGAACTCATTGTTTGACAAAATTGGTAGGAAAACTGGATAACAGGGTGACAGAAACTGGCATAGACCAATTATTGACACTGTACACAAGAAATAAGTCCAAAAGGATACATAATCTAGGTACAAAGACTAAGTACCAAACAAGTTAGGGGAGCAAGGAATAGTGTGTTTGTCAGATTTGTGGATAATGGAGAAATTTATTACCAAACAAGAGACAGAGAACATTATGAAATGCAAAATAGATAATTTTGATTACATTAAATTAAAAAGTTTAGCACAAACAAACTCAATTCAACCAAGATTAAGATGGAAGCAGAAAAGTGGGAAAGAATTTTTGCAACTAGTATCTGTGATAAAGGCCTCATTTTTAAAATATATAGAGAACTGAGTCAAAGTCATTCCTCTATTGATAAATGGTCAAGCAGTTTTCAGAGGAAGAAATTAAAACCATTTTTAATCATATGAAAAAAATGCTCTAAATCACTTTTGATTAGAGATATGCAAATCAAAAACGAAGAAAGAAGTTATCAAGGAAAACTGCCCATCTAGAACTAGCAGGTAAAATAAAAGTTGAAAGAATTCACTGATCACTTCCTGAAAGAGATTTCCAAAATGAAAACACCTACAACTCTTGAAAAAAAATTTTTTCAGTTACTATTGCTAATTTTGAATCAAGTTTCTCTAATAAAGGCCTTATTTCTCAAACATATAGAGAATAGAGTCAAATTTATGAAAATAAGAGCCATTCCCCAACCAATAAATGATTAAAAGATATGAACAGTTTTCAGATGAAATATTCAAATCTACCTATGGTCATATGAAAAAATGTTCTAACTCACTATTGATTGGAGAAATGCAAATTAAGACAATTCTGAGGTACTGTCTCATCCTATTAGATTGACTAATAAGACAGAAAACGAAAATGACAAATGTTGGAGGGGGTGTGAGAAAAGTGGGACATTAATGCATTGTTGGTAGAGTTGTGAATTGATTCAACTATTCTGGAGAGCAATTTGAAACTATACCCAAAGGGCTATAAAACCATGCATAACTTTGACCTAGTAATACCATTACTGTGTCTGACTAGATCTGCATCCCAAAAAAGATAAAAAAAAACAAAAAGGAAAAGGACCTATATGTACAAAAATATTTATAGCAGTTCTTTTCTGGTGACAAAGAATTGAAAATTGAGGGAATGCCCATCAGTTGGGGAATGACTGAGCAAATTATGGTACATGATTATGATGGAATACTGTTGTGCTACAAGAAATGAATACAGATTGAAGTGTACTTTTTTTAACTTTTTAAATTTTTCCTGAGGGCTTTTTTTGTCTATGTTTTCTTTTACAACATTACTATTATGGAAATATTTTATGTGACTACACATGTATAACCTATATTGAATTCCCTTCCTTCTCAATGAGGGGTTGTGGGTAGGAAGGAAGAGAGAGAATTTGGAACTCAAAGTTTTAGAAATGAATGTTAAAAATTGTTTTTACATGCAACTGGGGAAAAATGAAATACTAAATGAAGGAAAAGGAGATTTGTCAAGGAGGGATGTAAGACATCTGGCCTAGAGAGAATGGGACCAGAGTAAAACTCAGACATAAGCATGCCAACTCTGTGCTGCTAACAATTTAGGAATTTGATGGATTGATAATTATTGCTTAGACATTTCTCTTACTACCTTGAAACCCTCAACATAAAACCAATGCCAATTTCTTTCCATCAATTTCTGTTTTAGTCTGTCAACACCTCATTCAAATCCCTGAACGTAACAGAAATGCCAATGGCTACCTCCATTGTTACAGATCTATTAAAATAGCTAGTTATAGGAAAGTCTGTCATAGTGGGATTCCCTGAAGAGCTATATTTGAGAACGGGGCAGCTAGGTGCTACAAAGCAAAGAGTGATGGATTTGAAGTCACTAAGAGTTTGAATCCCACTTCAGTCATTTCCTATTAATGTAAGGTTAATGGTGTGCGGGGGGAGGGGAGGAATAGAGTTAAAGATCTTCTCTGCCCATTAATAGGCCTCAGACACTTTTTGTTAATTTCTAATGAGGCACTGGGTCACAAGGTCATGCCCTCCAGTCCTGAAAAGAGTATAGAAACTCTGAGATGAGGTTTTGCTTTGGGGCTTATTTTTTTTTTTGAAAGAAGGTTTGTGTGCCAGATGAGACTCTGGGCAGCTGTTTTTAATAAGCCCCTCAGCTTTGAAAACCCAGATATTGGTGCTTCTCTCTCTGGTAATGACATATGTATTGTCTATGGCCAGACAGTTGGAAGCCCTGTCTGTTGGTCTTTCTGTTTGTAATTTCTGCTTGTAATTTTTGTTTGCATTTTCCCTGAAGTTCAGGGTGCTGACTTTTCCCCCTGAACTAAGTGAATAATATATGTGCCTGATTAAAATAGATTGCTGATCCCTCAAAAGTTGCTTTCCTTTTAGAAAAGCAGATCTAAGAACCTGTACAGCAGACCCTCCTGTGTATGCTCGTAGAACAGGATATAACTGTGCTAATATAACTGTATGACCCCGGGCAAGCACTTAATAAATGTTTATTGAATTGAGTTGAATTTCACCTGTCTGTATCTGTTTGCTCAACTGCAAAATGGGGATAACCTCTCACAGGACTGTGGGAGTCAAGATAATATATGGAAAGTATTCTGAAAACTTTAAAGTGCTTTATGTAAACTGAGTGCTTTATATAAATTTACCAGAAGTACAGGCTGGTTTTCAAAGAGGAAGAGGAACTAGAGACCAAATTGCCAACATTCGCTGGATTATGGAGAAAGCAAAGGAGTTTTAGACTGACATCTACTTCTGCTTTATTGACTACACTAAAACCTTTGTTTGTGTGAATCACAGCAAAATGTGGCAAGTTCTCAAAGAGAGGGGACTATGATTTCATCTTATTTATCTCCTGTAGAACCTGTATGCAGGCCAAGAAGGAACAGTTAGAACCATACGTGGAACAATTGATTGTTTTACAATTGGTAAAGGAATATGACATGGCTGTATATTGTCACTTCATTTACTTCATTTATATGCAAAGTACATCATGCAAAATGCCAAGCTGCATGAATCAAAAAGTCAGAATTAAGATGCTAGGAGAAGTGTCAACAATCTCAGATATGCAGATGATACCACTCTGATGGCAGATTCTATATTGTTGGGCTCAAAGATGGTGACTTCAGCCATGAACTGAAAGATACTTGCTCTTTGGAAGGCAAACTCTGGCAAATCTGGACAGCATACTAAAAAGCAGAGATATCACCTTGCTGTCAAAAGTCTGAATAGTCAAGCAAAGGTTTTTTCAGTAGCAATGTCTGGCTGTGAGAATTGGACTATAAGGAAGGCTGAGCACTTCAGAATCAACACTTTCAAATTGTGGGGCTGGAGAAGAGTTCTGAGAGTCTCTGAGACAGCAAGAAGGTCATAATCAGTCAAAATTTAAAGAAATCAATTTAAACTATTCACTGGGAGGTCAAATACTGAAGGCAAATCTTAAATACTTTGGCCACATAATGAGAAGAAAAGACTCATTGGAAAAGATCCTGATTTGGGGGAAGATTAAAGGCAAAAGGAAAAGGGGACAGCAGAGGATGAAGTAGATAGTGTCATGGAAGCAATGAACATGAGCTTGGACAGGACTGAGGAAATAACAAAGGATAGAAGGGCCTGCTGTGCTATGTCCCATGGGATCATGAAGAGTCAGAAATGACTCTAATAAATGGTCTAGCTAATTTCATTAGTATTAGATACAAGAAGACCCAAGTTCAAATCTTGTCTTTGACTCTTAGTGGCTATTGACCATGAGTAACCTTCACTTAACTTTATTAACTTACATTATGTATAGCTATAATAAACCCTATGTGGCTGAGTCCCACAATGTACCAATCTCTGAAAATTATGAAATGATAAATACAAAGAGCAAGGAAGAGACACTAGTGGTGGCTGCCTCACACACCCCATGTTGATTTTGTGTTCAAAATATGATGGAAAAATTTCATTTTGGAGATGTATGATAGGAAAGGAAGATCAGAGATGCCGTCATTGAGGGGGTGACTTGTGGAGAGCAGGCAATCCCCTCCTGCTTCCCTGGCTATGTTAAATAATCTAGCAGGGGTTCTGAACTGGGATCTTAATCATAGCTAGGGAAAATTTTTATATGTATATTTTGATACCTGTATTTCAGTAGAAGTGGTTTCCTTTGTAAACCTATGTGTTTTATCCAATGCACTTATAAGCATTCTTCTGAAAAAGGTTCCAAAGGCTTCACCAGACAACATTCTCAGGGGGATCTGTAGCACCAAAAAAAAAGATCAAGAAACCCCTATGATCTCCAATATGTTAGATAGATTCACATGGAGGATTATGAAGAATTATTATGAAAAAGAATAGAAAGACAACATTGAGAAGTTATTAGAAAACTAGCCTCAAGTCCCACCTTTGACAAATACTGGCTATGAGATCCTGGGCAAATCTCCCTCCTGTACCCAGGCAACACTTTTAAGACTAAATTTCAGGGAAGGTGTCAATCTGAAATGGCATAGAGGCCTTGATCATATGAGAGTTTCCTTTACCAATGAAATCCCAGATCCAGACCCTTTCCCTACCCTGTGGATAAGATTCCCATAAGATACGAAGGCATGATTGGATTTGAATTCTCCAGCATTGAAGGATGACTGTGTCCTAAGGGAAGGCAAAGCTAAGAGTATGGAATGATCCATCAACCAGTCAATCAACAAGTATTTATTAAGCCCCTATTATGTGTCAGGGACACAAAGAAGGGCAAAAACAATTCCTGCCCTGGGGAATAGAGGAGACAACAGGCAAACAACTATGTACAAACAAGTTACAGACAAGAAAAACTGGGGACAATCAATTGGGGACAAGACTTGAGGGGCCTCAGAGGTCACTCAGTACACAACTCCCACTTCACTTTGCAGGTGAGGAAACTGAGTTCCACTGAAATGAAGTGACCTCTCCAAGGTCACACAGTAAGTATCTGAGGCAATATTATGGGATCATAGATTTGAGAATGGAAGGTCAGCTAAGACCATCCCCTCATTCTTGGATGAATGACCCTCCAAGGCTCAGGAAAGTGAAATGACCTTCTAGAGGTCAGCTAGGTAATACATGTCAGAGGAGGAATTGAAAACCAGGACCCTTGACCCCTTGAGCTCAGACTCTTAATGATATGAGAAATTAGCCTCCCTTACCGGTGTTTTTCTTCTGAACCTCATTCTGATAGTCCATAAAGCCTTCCTGGATCCATTCTTCCGTCTTGGTTAGTTTAGTGTGCTCTCTCCTCTCTCTGTCTCTGTCTCTCAACTTCCTCTGTCTCTCATATTTCCGTCTCTGTTTCTGTCAGGCTCTTTTCACTTTCTCTCTCTCCTCTCTCCTCTCTCCTCTCTCCTCTCCCTCTCCCTCTCCCTCTCCCTCTCCCTCTCCCTCTCCCTCTCCCTCTCCCTCTCCCTCTCCCTCTCTCTCTCTCTCTCTCTCTCTCTCTCTCTCTCTCCCCCCCTCTCTCTTTCTCTCTCTCTCTCTTTCTCTCTCTCTGTCTCTCTTTCTCTGTCTCTCTTTCTCTCTCTCTCTCTCTTTCTCTCTCTCTCTGTCTCTCTCCTCTCTCTCTGTGTGTGTCTCTCTCTATCTCTGTCTCTCTTTCCCTCTCCATCTATCTATCTCTATCTCTCTCTCCTCAAATCTCAAATTTACTTTTCTGTTTATCCGTTATACTCCCAAAGAGAAGGTAAACTTTTGGGTGACCTCCCCAGCTCTGTGAAATCACGTTTCTATTGAATGAGGCAGAATGGTGTAATGGACAAAGAGTTGGACTTCAAGTCAGGTAGACCCAGGTTCAAGTCCTTCCTTGGACCCACACTGCTGAGGTTATCTGACCTCTCAGTGCCCTAAACAACTCTCTAAGACCAGAAGGTGCCAATCTGCTTTGGTAGAGGTGACCCACTTACCTGGGAGTACCCTGTATAAGGTCCAGTCCCCTTCCCTGTCTCTCACATAAGAAAAATATGGTTGTGAGTGAGGTGCAAGGGGGGAAATGAAGTTTCTTCTGAATAGGGGTCTAGGCTGGAAAACAGGAACCACTTCTCTAGGGAAGAGACTGTATGGGCTAGAGAAAGAGAACCTGATTTGGAACCCAGAACCTTTGGTTTGGAACTTCATTTTGACGCTTCCTTACTTGTCCCCGTGAGGACAGACAAGTGACTTCATCTGTGAGCTTCAGCACCATCGAAGAGCAAGGATTTAGAGCTTGAAGGAGAACAGTGGCCAAATCTCCCATTTTACAGATGAGGAAACTGAAGCACAGAAAGGTTAAGTGAATTAATTACCAAGGTCACACACCTGAGGAATGTCTGAGGCAGGACTGGAATCAAGTTTCCCTTCCCTCAGGTTCAACCTCTGATGCAAGTGGGGAATTACAATAAGAGGACTATTTAGTTCATATTTCTAAAGCATCCCAAGGTTTGCAAAACATCTTACTTTTGTTATCGTATTTAACGCTCACTACACCCTAGAATTATCAGTGCTATTATTCCTATTTCACAGATGAGACAGAAGGAAAGTGACCTGCTCAGACTAGACAACTAGTAAATTTCTGGGGCAGGATTTGAACTCAGATCTTCCTAACTTTGTGCTCTATTTACTATGTTAGGCTGACTCAAATGTGAACCTTAGGTGCCAACGGTCTAATCATGATCCTAAATCTAGTTGGAGATTAAAGCAGTGAAGGAGAGAGGGAGGGCATTCAAGACGTGGGAGAGAGCCAATGCAAAGATCCAGAGGCAGGAAATGAAAACTACTAAGCTTAGGGAGAAGGAAGCAGGCCAGGTTGACTCAACTGTATTGTATGGGAATGAAAGGAACATGAAATTAAGCTTAGAAAGGTGAGCTGGAGCCAGGTTGGAAACAGCTGTCAATGCCAAGCTGAGGCTTTGATATTTTATTCTAGTCAATTGTGAGTCTTGAAGATTCTTGAGAGGGGGAGTATTGTGAACAGATACGCTTTAAGAAGATCACTTTAGGAAGTACGTAGAAGATGTATTGGAGAAAAGCTGGAATCCAGGAGATAAAGTGGTAAGGTTTTACAATAGCCCAGGAGAGAGCAGATGGAGGGTTGGCAGCCATGTGAGTGGAGAGGGAAAGATGCAAGAGACATGGGGCAAAAAAGATAAGACTGCCGAGATTGGACCTGGAAGGCAATACCAATAGCTAGCATTTATTTATTTTGTGCCAGGCACTTTACATTTATTATCTCATTTGATAGCCTACGAGGTAGGTGCTTTTCTTATTGCCTCTTTCCAGGTGAGGAAACTGAGCTTATGTGACTTTCCCAGGGTCACACAATCAGTCTGAGGCTGGGTTTGAATTCAGGTCTTTCTGACTCCAGACCCGACACTCTATCCACTGAGCAATCTAGGATAACTCCAAGTTGGAAACCTGGGAACAAGAAGGATGCTGGAGCTTGGAATGGAAATAGAGCATTTTGGAGGGGGGAAAGGCTATATGGGAGTGGGGGTGGAGGTGGGAGTGTCCATTCATTGTGAGCATCCTGGATGAATACGTGGAGGTAGGAAAGGAGAGACAAAAGCAGAGGGTAGATAAAGGGAAGAAATATGAAAGCAGACTGAATAATCAGGGCCGAGTCATATTGGAGAGGTCATTTGTTTATTTTAATCTTTACTCACTTTCCCTCCCTTAAAGTATAAGCTTACTTGAGGGTGAGGAATATCTTTCTATCTTTTTTTTTATTTTGTACTTCCAGATCTTAGCTGGAGAAGGAAATGGCAAAGCACCCCAGTATCTGCCAAGAAAATCCCCAAAATGAAGTCACAGAGTCAGACAAGACAGAAGCAATATCTTAGTGAGTGCTCAGCATACAGTAAGTACTTAACAAAAGCTTGTTGGCTTGACTTTAGGAAAGAGCAAGACATTCAATTTTTCTGAGCAGAGAAACATGATCAGACCTGATTTCTAAGAGCTTAGCCAGAGAAACATGATCACACCTGATTTCTAAGAGCTATACTTTTCTTAGTGGGTATAATTCCTCCATGAATGCAGATGGCAACTTCTATTGCTCAATAGACAGTCCTTAGGAGCTGTTTTGTGGGAGTGAGATTCATTCTGAAGACAATCTGGTATTGAGTTTCTCTGGCCATATCCACACTGACTCTGGGATAGTAGGTGGTTTGTCCCCAGGCCTAGGCTGGAGACTTTCATGGTTTGGCAGAGCTAACCAGAGCCTATTTCACTGACAGCCTTCAAGACTCCCAGCATTTAGATCTCTGCACCATGAAGAAACCTTGGAGGAGGATTTGGCCATGCTTCTACACACCATGAGTAAAATGTTCTGTCAACGTCAGTCCTGAAAAGTCAGCGTTTGGGATAATGAGGTAATCCTATCTCCCAACTCTCTTTGACGTACTAGTTTGTTGACAGTGATAATTACAAGCCTAGCGTCCTGGTCTGAACCAGGGGATGTGATAGGTTTGCTTTGGGGGAAGGGAACATACCCTGACCTGACTAGGCAGCCTGTACTATCACTGATAAAAGATATATGAGGAACCTGATCAGTGCAACGACTGGTCAGCCACTAGTTTCATAGGACCAATGGGGAATCATGCTATCCATCTTCTGACACAGCTGAAGGACTCAGATGCACAGCGCTGAATACAATGATATGGGAATTTGTTTTGCATGATTGTCCATATTTGTAATGAGAGGTTGTTTCTTTCCAAGATAAAAAGTTGGAGGGAGAGTAAATGCCAATTAATTGAAAAAAAGTTACATTATTAAAGAGGTTTATGAGACTAGAAGTGGCAATGAACAGGTACCTACTACATGTCAGACACTGCGTTCCACTTCTCTGCTTGAAGTTATATAGATGAGTTTCATATGATTATTAACAACATACATAAAGTGCTTAAAGGCTTCCAAAGCACTTTGCATTTGTTGTCTCATTGGATGGTTGGGACAACCCTGTGGGGTAGCTGCTATTATTATTTCCATTGTACAGATGAGGAAACTGAGGCTTATTGGTTAAGTGACTTATTTGCCCAAGGTTGCACAGGTGGTACCTGAGACAGAATTCAAACTCAGGTCTTCCAGACTCTAGGGCCCAACACTGTGCCTCCTAGCTGTGAATATTGAAAGTATTTTTATCCTCCAAGGCCCATGAAATAGAGACTGTGAAATAGTGCCTGCCCTCAAGAATCTGACATTCTTCTGAGAGGAAAGGCCATGTGAGTAATACAAAATGAATACAAAGTATGGGGGAGAGGGTGGTAATGGGTGATGAGAAAAGGTCTTTCATAGCAGGTGGTACTGGAGCTGAGTCTCAGAGGGACCTACAAGTTCCAAAAGATAGAAGAAAGGAGAGAGAGAATACTAGGCATGGAGGATGCCCTGTGCCAAAGCAGAGGCAGAAGATGGGATGGCATGAATGGGAAATTGAATTAAGTTGACAGTGATTCAAAGGCAAAGTCTGAATACTTGTCTGCACCACAGCAAGGACCATGACAATTTTGAAGACCCCATCAGCCCAGCATTCAGTGATTTTGCCCAAATGAGCCAAGTGATCAGCTGGATAGTATTAATATGATCTCTTAGCTGGGCTTTAAGGTAGCAATGAATTTCATTTCCCAGCATGGGCATTTGGTGATGAAAGTCTTCCCAGATCATAATGTGCCCCTTTATCCAGTAGGTTCCCTCATAGCACCACCTTTCTAGTCCACCAGACTTACTAAATTATTGTTTTATGAAAAGTAAATAAAGCCATAAGATGACATGCAAAGGTCATTCCAACTTTTCCTTCTCTCCTCAACTCCCACTTCTGAGCTGAAGGGGAAAAAAAAATCCCCAACTCCTACACTTCTTGTTGCACTGATTATTGGATGGGCGTTGTTTCATCAATCATTCACATCTTTCTCAGAGACCCTGTTCCCAAGGAAGAAGAAACCCAATCCCTCTTCCAGCAATCCATGGCCATCATCCCACGCGACCACCCTGATCCTCAACCGGGACTTGACAGCTCTCATCTTTCTCCTCAAGGAAAATTAAACTCATTCCTCCTCTCTGTTTTCCACTCCTCCAGCAGTAGACAAGGGTCATAAATTGAAGGGACACACCTTGGTGCCTGTTGCATCTCAGCCAAGGTCAGGGTTTGTTGGCACCATCCAACTAACAGAATTAAGGCAGTCCAAGAAAAGACAAAAACAAAAAGCAATCATATTGCCTTTCTTTAAAAAAAATCCCCAAAACAAACTTCTACAGGAAGGGGGAAATTTGCCCTGCTCAGCTGCAATAAGGTGAGAGGTTAAATGTGGACAGAAGACTAATACATAAGCAGTTTCTTAGTTCTCTAATGGGAATACTTAAGAAGCTAAGTATGCTTAGATCCAGATGATTCGTGATTGGATCCAACTGCTTCCTCCAAGAACTGAACCAATTCATGATGTAATGCCCTGGGGAGAGCATACTTCTCCAAAGAGAGGATCTTTCTGGGGACAAGATTGAGGAAAACATCTTAATATTGTTAGCCAGCTTTTGGCCTGGTGGTAAGAGGACTGACTTTGCAGGCAGAGTCTAGGACAGTCAGAGTGAGACTGGAGAATGACTATAGAATGAGAACCACACCTCTCTAGAGGGTTTAGGGGTCTGTTCAGTGAGTCTGTTCCTCACCAGTGGAGAAAGACATTTGGAATCATAGAGAAGCATGTTGAAAAACACAGGCTGTCTGAGCTGGAGTCCTAGATATCATCTAGTCTAATAACTTCACTGGAACAGTGACCAAAAGGGAAAGGAACTAGCCCAAGATCACACCATCCTTGTCTCTTCTGACTATGAATCTTCCACTAGCCCATGAGTACTCCCATGGAGGCAGGAAGGAAAATGTACTTGGGCCAGGAGAAATGACAGATGATTAATTGTCCCCTCTCCCTTCATGAGGGAACTCATCGTCAGATTCTCTTCCAGGGCCTGTCTGTCCAAGGTGCAAGAGTTCTAGTTATGGCTCTGGAGAGTGGCTTCTGCTTCCAGGAGTTTCAGAATTATGAGAACTATAGGACTGACCTGACCAATTACTGAAAGGATGGATATTCTTTAATGAAGGACCCTAGAACTGAACATCTTGGTTTTCTGTTATTTACATCAAAAAGAAATTAATACTTCAAGGGATGAGTTGTCTTAGAGCTAGAAAGAATCTTAGTGACTGCCTAATCCAACTCTCCCATTTTACAGAGAGCAGTCGCCATAATGGATAGTGTTGAACTGTAGTCAAGAAGTCCCAAGTTCAAGTGTAGCCATAATGGATAGTGTTGACCTGTAGTCAAGAGGTCCCAAGTTCAAGTGTAGCCATAACGGATAGTGTTGAACTGTAGTCAAGAAGTCCCAAGTTCAAGTGTAGCCATAATGGATAGTGTTGAACTGTAGTTAAGAAGTCCCAAGTTCAAGTGTAGCCTCAGATATTTACTAGCTGGGCAACTCAAAAACCTCTCTCAGCCTCAGTCTTTTCATCCATAAAATGGGGATAATAGCACCCATTCACAGGGTTATTGGGAGGCTTAAATGACATAATGTAAAGTGCTACCTAAATGCTTGTTTGTCAGTTGTGTCTGACTCTTTGTGACCCTATTTGGGGTTTTCTTGGCAAAGATACTGAAGCAGTTTGCCATTTTCTTCTCCAGTTCATTTTACAGAAGAGGAAACTGAAGCAAACAGGATTAAGTGACTTGCCCAGGGTCACACAGCCAGGAAGTGTCTTCCTGAAGAGTCTTCCTGACTATTATTAAACCAGAAGAAGAAACAAGCCTGGAGACGGTAAGTCACTTTCCCAAGATCCCATGGGGCAGGTTGCAAGTGGGGAGGGCAAATCCAATTCTGATGCTTGTAGGAATTAGAACAAGACTGAATAATTCTGATATTCTTATTGAAGCATTCATTTCAGCCTCTTCTCTGAGTCATACCCTGACAATAAAAATCCTCACGGCTTGACTTTCTTAGAACTCTCTTTGCAAAGAAATAGCTGTTAGGTGACAAGGCCCTTGTGAACAGAGATCTGGCTTTGTTTCATTTTTGCCTTGCACAAGAGTGCCTAAGTTCCCTGATCTGAATTACATAGGTATGGTTCACATCTGATTCTGCCAGTGACCAAATCCATCCAATACAACAGGTATTTACTAAGGAAATTGGGGAAACAGATAAAATAAAAAATACCCCTGCGTTTGAACTTCTACTCTACTAGTGGGGAGGGGGTTTACTGCTAGAACATAGCTAAGTATGCACATGATAATATGAGGAGGAAAGAGGTAACCCTAATAGGAAAGGCTTTCTATTGGAGATGGCCCATGAGCTGATGCTTGAAGAAAGGGACAGATTCTAGGAGGTAAAGGTGAGGAGGGAGGGCATTCCAGGCATGGGAGGCACAGGTTGGAGATTGGAGATGGAATGCTGAGTTCCTAGTCAGATCACAGCGGACTGCTGGCTTGGCTTTGAACAACTGACTTGGCTTCTCTGTGTTTCAACTTTCACTTATAAGATTGGGAGCTGTAATGCCTTTTACCTGATCTCAGAGGACAAATGATGGGATGGCGATATAAAAAAAATGGGCTTATAAATGGAGACAGCGAGAGCACAATAAAAGATGGAAACTGAGAAAGGTGTTTTTATCATGAGCAAGTTGGGTCCTACCCTAAAAGAGGTGAGAACACACCTCCCTCTCTTCATCGCTGGCTAGGGAGCTAAGGGTGTCGAATGGGCATTGAGGGTTAAACTTGATTAGTGGTTGTTTACTTTGGCTGAACTTTCTCCTCCTTATTTTATTTCTTGTTATTGGGAATGAGTCTGTGGTTAGAAGCAGGAGGGAGGAATATTTTGTGAAATGAAGGTAGTCTATAAAAACGAAAGCTATCAAAAAATTTTTAAAGGGTAATATACACATGTATATCTATATATCTATATCTATCTATCTATCTATCTATCTATATATATATATATATATATATATATATATATATATATATGTGCATCTGTATTTCTTCATCAGTGTTTGATATGGTAATAAAAGCCATGTAGTGGGGAAGTGAGTTGGACTGAGCCTGGGGAAAATATGGAAAATTTAAAGAGGTGAATGGGGTGAAGGTTTCGTTTATTTGTTTTTGGGGTTTTTTTGGTTCCCTTTGAAGGGAAAACAGGAGAAAGCAACAATGGGGAGTGTGAGAGAGGGCTCTGAAGTCTGTGTGTGAGAAAACCTCAGTATAGGCAGTAAGAAAACTTCACTGTAAACTTGGTATAAGCAGGAATAAAACCTTACTGTAAACTTCCCTTTACAAATTCACCAAAGAAATTGACTATGGGTACAAAATGAGTTAGCTCTCAATTCAAGATGAACCCTATGGAAAAAAGTTGAAAATATCTTCATCTGCCTTCATCAGTCCCACCTTCCTCACTACCGTCAGGGTCCAGGAAACACTTCTCTATGAACCTTTAAGTATGAGTAGGTTCAGACCTACGAACTCAAGAAAAGCTTCATGTTTGGAAAACCATCTTTTAAAGACTCTTACATTGTTTTCTTTTCATCCCTCATTTAGGATCCTGGTCCTACATTGGAGACTTGACAGCCTGAGAGCTGTGGACCTCAGCAATACCCATTCACCAAGGTCAAGTTCATGTCATTTCCCACAATGCAGAGATCCTACAAAACCTCTTTTTAAAAAGCTCTTTAAAATGATTTATATGCCCCATGCATGCCACTCAGGGTGCTTTATAGCTACCTCCTTCAACTTCACAATGATTGTTACATGGGGAAATCTGCAAGAAAATCTGGAACATTCCTCACCCTGGATTGCAGGTTTCAGGCAAAGTTGTTATCTGTAGAGTTATTTACAATAGGAAACATGAACCTATTGGTCCAATTAGTTGCATCCTGATCACTTCCACTCATCCAGATGTCTGATACCATTCAGCTAAAATTTTTGATCAAAGTCCTTATTTTATTTTTTCAAAGAGATTACTTCCATGGTGGATTTAAGCCTGTGCTCCCATTCTGTGAGGTATTTGGGCAGGATGCCTAGCTTGGGAATTTATGTTTTCATGGTGAAGGTACCTAGAGACCTCTGGGCACAGGTAACTATAAATTAGAAGTTATTATTGCGATTAATAATAAATACATTTTGTCAGGCCCATAAAACACAACAGGCCACTACAAGATGAATTATCTTGTATATGCAAGAAGGCTTTCTCGACACTCATCCGAAGGAGGGATTGGATATAGAGAGAAGGGAACCCAGTAGACAATATTCAAGCCTGCTTCATAAAGGCAGCTTTAAACCTTGACTTTGGGGGCTTTCCTGAGTTTATTACTATGGGGGTGTTATTGACAATTTGCCGGGTTTAATGTTCTCAGGACCCTCCAATTCTTGATAGCCTTTATTCATTTAAATCCTGGAATTTCAGCATTTATCACTCTTTGGGGGCCTATGCAGAATTTATTTTCATTCAGGGTTGCCATTCTCTGAGACAAGTTAATTTAACAAATAACAAACTGTATAACAGTGTGTATAAAAAAACCCCCTGAAATGGAGTCCCCTCAATTGAAGCTCCTTCACAAGCAACAGCTAAATTTTTTTTTTTAAATAGAAAAATCAATGCCACCTGCAAGCTGTAAATATGTGGATTTAATTTTTTTTCCTTTTCAGTATTTGCTTTGGCTCTGACCTATTCTAACATTCAGCTGAACAAGAGCTAAAAATTGTCAAACTAAATTCTTGTTTGAGAGCAGGGCTCATACTACTGCCAGTTTCTGAGGAGCGCTGATCCAGGCTTGGGGAATGTGTTTTGTTTGTTTTGGCTGTGACATGGGGCAGAACAGTTTCCATCCCATCCGAATGCAGTCAAAAGGGTTTGAAATATTACACAATAAAAGTCATTCATTATATCTGTCTCCTTTCCCTTCCAAAAACAAAAATGGCTGACCCATTCCAAATCCGCACAGGGGGCAGGAAGATGGAAGTCAAAGGTTCACTGGAAAGGACCCAAAACTAACACCAGGTTTTTCAGGTTGGGACTTGGGAATCTGTTCTGACTCTGCATCCTCCACGGAGACTGGAGGTTTTCCCTTCCAGCTTGCTTGGAGTTGTACGAGATTTACAAGACCTAATTACGGAATGAAAATGTCGATCTTTTTGGAGCCACAGAGATTAAATTAAAAAAACAACCCCAACTCTACTTTGCATAGTAGTTAGCTGATGAGTGAGCCAATCCTACTTTTGACTTAAAAACAAAACAAAACACGCTTTCTCGATGATTGTCCTGGAGTGTATGGATTTGGAGTCAGAACACTTTGGGTTCAAATACCACACTGCCCCTTGAAAGCATGGTCCACAGTAGAAAGAACATAGGCTCTGGAATCCAAAGGAACCAGATTCTAATCCTACCTCCATAAATCATATACAAGTCATTCAGTAGTCCAGGAGTTGGCCCCTGAGATAACTTCTACTTCTGTATCTCTTAATATATAATAACAACTTTGATCTTGTGTGATTTTCAGTCAGTCATTTGATCTCTGGGCTTGTTTTCATTTGTAAAAAAAAGGGGGTGAACAGATGACCTGTAAGATAGGAGAGGTAGTAGGAACTAGCTGAACAGCCTCATTCCATTATCCCACTGAGCAAATCGACAAACATTTATTAAGCACCTACTGTATATCTGGTTCACATGTGTGCTCTTTCCCTCTACACATACATACATCATTTTGTATGTATACATACATATCTTAATAATATCTATCTATTCACACTATACACACACAAATAAAACCATATTTCCCTCAAGAAACTGGCAATCTACTAGGGGTGGGAAGGTATACATAAATGATTATATACAGAGTATGCATAGCATGGAATAGTCTTTTCTCTCCACCTCCTGGCTGCCTTCAAATATCAGCTAAAATCCCACCTGTTGCAAGAAAACTTTTCCTCTTGATCCCCTTCAACGCTAAAGCCTTCCCTCTATTGATTATCTCTAATTTATCCCATAAATAGCTTGTTGGCTCTCTCACTAGATCATGATCTGTTTTTGCCTTTCTCTGTTTCTTGTCATTCACACTGTGTCATTAAATCGACATGCATTTATAAAGTGCCTAATATGTGCTAGGCACTGGATCACCCCCACCCTATACCTGGTTTACTCCCATCTATGGCTGAGCTACAACATGTTGCTGGAGAAAGTCCTATTATCATGTTCATGATCTGATGCCAAGTGGGTCCATGACAAACTCTTGTTGTCCCAACTGGACCTTCTCTCCATGGTAAAGCTTTTAGCCTTTCTCAGTTGACTCTCTGCAGCCCTCATGCCTCCTCCACTCCCTCTTTAGTACATACCCTCACCTCCTTTACAGAGTAAAATTTCCTCCCTCCATACTTACTCCCCCATTCCCCACACCCATACTTTTACAAACCATCTACCTCTTCCTCTCCCTTTCTGTCTCTGACAAAGGAGTTGTTCATTCCTTTGTCAACCACATTTCCTCCCATTTCTCCTTCTAGAGATTGCCTCATCAATCATTCTTTACCTCATTTTCCCTCCCTATGGGATCTTTCCTCACTTCCTAGAAAACTTGCTTAGGCCTACCCCATTCTTAAAGAATCCTCATTTGATTGTGCCATTCCAGGCTCACAGCTTTTAGCCCTTCTCCATTGCCAAAAGTTCTGGAAAGCTTGTCTCCCCCTTAACCTTCCTGTTTTCTTACTAACACTGAGATTGGTCTTCAAGGTTACCAACAATAGCTAGATCCAGTGGCCTTTTCTTACTAATTATCCTCCTTGACAATCTCTTAACAAAACTGCCCCGTTTTGTGTCCTCTTCTGAACTTTTTTGTTTTCTGTGTATCTCAAATCTTAGGCAGTGTGGCTTAGCAGACAGCCAGCTCAAGACAGGAAGGTGCAGGTTGAAGTCCCTCCTCTTCTGCCGCCCCCTGTCCCCGCCTCCAACAAATACTACCTGTCACTGCAGTGACAGTACCTAGAGTAATAGGCAGCCAGGAATATATGTTGAAGAGATGCCAATCTGAACATATGAAATCATAGGTCTAGTATCTATCCGCCATTTCTTTATGCACATTCTAACACTCTAGTGGAACAGAAACTCCTTCCAAGGCAAGGATTTTTTTCATGAGACTGTACATCCTGAACAAGATGTACAGGACTTTTGGTGAAGGAATGGTCATGGCTTTCTAGAAATGGAGGTGAGGTGGGAATGCACTTTTATTATGGGGAACAGCCTGTATAAAGGAGGTAGAATACTATACAAAAAGAACAAAATGGCCAGACTTGCTGGAACCTGCATTTCTTAAGAGGGAGTAAAGTATGGTCTAAGAAAGGTAGGTGGGCACCAGTTTGTGATGGGCTTTACCGATCGGTTTTCACTTGATCCTAAAGGCAACATGATGGGTCCACCGGACATCATCTAAACAGGGATAAAAGATATAGGCTTCAAGAAAATCACTTTGGCAGCTACATGGAAGACAAATTGGAAGGTAGAGAGATTGGAGTCAGGTAGAGCAAAGTGAAGTCAGTTGAAACAGTGAAGGTAAGAGGTAGTATCATTACATAAAGCTCACATCTTGATGTTCCAGAGTCTAGGTAAAAAGCTATCTTTCTCGATGAAAGGCAGCTAGATGGCTCAGTGGATAAAGCTCTGGGCCTGGAGTCAGGAACTTAGGCTTTATTAGCTGCCTGACTCTAGGCAAGTCACTTAACATGTTTGCCTTAATCCACTCAAGAAGGAAATGGTAAACCACTTTGCCAAAAAAATCTTATGGACAGTATGGTTTATAGGGTAAAGAAAAGTTGGACGCAACTGAACAAAAACTCATGATGAGATTACACCAATTATTCCAATTTAGATACCACACTAATTGCATCGAGCCTTGGAACACACCAAAACCTCATCAGCAAAAATTCTCAGAAATGCTCAATTGTCTAATCATCTGCCCTGGGAAAACAAAGTGGATAACAATTACATATTTTCCAAACTCTCTCATACAACTAGATGTGAAGCCCCTTAATTCCTTCTATGAATATGTGTGTCTTGGACAGATGTTGAAGTTGAAATAGATGAACCTGGAACTTTTTTTAAATTTAATTTTAGTTTTCAACATTAATTTCCACAAGATTTTGAGTTCCAACTTCTCTCCCTATCTCTCCACTCCTCACACCCCAAGATGCTGTGCATTCTGATCACCCCTTTCCTCAATTTGTCCTTCCCTCCATCACACCTCTCCCTTCCCTTATCCTGATCTTTTCCCCTTTCTTGTAGATTTCCTTACCCAAGATAAATTTCCTTACCCAATTACCTGCATTTCTTATTTCTCAGTTGCATGCAAAAACAATTCTGAACATTCGTTCCTATAACTTTTGAGTTCCAACTTCTCTCCCTTCTTCTTTCCCCACCCACCCCCAGTGAGGAGGCAGGCAATTCAATATAGACTATATATGTGTAGTTATGCAAAAGACTTCCATAATAGTCATGTTGTGAAAGACTATGTTTCCCTCCATCCTATCCTGTCCCCCACTTATTCTATTCTTTTTTGACCTTGTCCCTCCCCAAAAATGTTTACTTCTAATTACTCCCTCCTCTCATTTGCCCTCCCTTCTATCATTTCCCCCACACCCCACTTATCCCCTTCTCCCCTACTTTCCTGCAGTGTAAAATAGATTTTTCATACCAAATTGAGTGTGCATGTTATTCCCTCCTTAAGGCAAATGTGATGAGAATAAGCTTCACTTTTTCCCTCTCACCTTCCCCCTTTCTCCTACTTTGAAAAAGCTTTTTCTTGCATCTTTCTGAAATATAATTTGTCCCATTCCATTTTTCTCTTTCTCCTCCCAACATATTCCTCTCTCCTTAATTTTATTTTTTTAGATATCATCCCTATTCAACTCACCCTGTGCACTGTCTATATGTATATAATACCTCCAACTACCCAAATACTGAGAAAAGTTTCAAGAGTTACAAATATTATCTTTCCATGTAAGAATGTAAACAGTTCAACTTTAGTAAGTCCCTTATGATTTCTCTTTCCTGTTTACCTTTCATGCTTCTCTTGATTCTTGTGTTTGAAAGTAAAATTTTCTTCTCGGCTCTGGTCTCTTCATCAAGAATGCTTGAAAGTCCTCTATTTCATTGAATGACCATTTTTCCAAGCCCTTCAATCCCTTAATGTAGAAGCTGTCAGATACTGTGTTATCCTGATTGCATTTTCACAATACTCAAATTGTTTCTTTCTGGTTGCTTGCAATATTTTCTCCTTGATTTGGGAACTCTGGAATTTGCCTACAATATTCTGAGGAGTTTTTCTTTACAGATTGCTTTCAGGAGGTAATAGGTGAATTCTTTTAATATTTATTTTACCCTCTAGTTCCAGAATATCAGGGCAGTTTTCCTTGATAATTTCATGAAAGATGATGTCTAGGCTCTTCTTTTGATCATGGCTTTCAGGTAGTCCCATAATTTTTAAACTCTCTCCTGGATCTATTTTCCAGGTCAGCTGTTTTTCTAATGAGATATTTCACAATATCTTCTATTTTTTTTTCATTCTTTTGATTTTGTTTTGTAATTTCTTAGTTTCTTATAAAGTCATTAGCTTCCATCTGCTCCATTCTAATTTTTAAAGAATTATTTTCTTCAGTAAGCTTTTCAACCTCTTTTCAATTTGACTAATTCTGCTTTTTAAAGCATTCTCCTCATTGACTTTTTGGAACTCTTTTGTCTTTTGGGCTAGTCTATTTTTAAAGGTGTTATTTTCTTCAACATTTTTGGGTTCTCCTTTAGCAAGCTGTGGACTCACTTTTCATGATTTTCATGTATCGCTCTCATTTCTCTTCCCATTTTTTCCTCCACCTCTCTTACTTGAATTTCAAAATCCTTTTTGAGCTCTTCCATGACCTGAAACCATTGCATTTTTTTTTGGAGGTTTTGTATGTAGAAGCCTTGACTTCCATGTCTTCCTCTGATGGCATGCTTTGTTCTTCCTCATCCGAAAGGATGGAAGGAAATACCTGTTCAACAAGAAAGTAACCTCCTACAGTCTTATTTTTTTCCTCCTTTGTTGGGCATTTTCCCAGCCAGTTACTTGACTTTTGAGTTCTCAAGTGGAGGATATACTCCATGGACCTGGAAGTTCTCAGTTTCTCCAAGGTGGCACAGGAGTTTGTTTACTCCTCTTCTGGCCTGCACTCTGGTCTGGGAGCAACCACGAGCTTTTCTGCCCAGAACCTGTGAGTAGAATTCCCTCTCCAGTCACCACCAGCTCCACCACACCAGTGCTCCTCCTCACCCCAGGACCGCCACTTAGAACTGAGACCCAGATCAGCTGCTCAATTTCCCCAGTCTTTTGGAGGAAGGTCCCAAAAATGGATGCTGCTGCGGCAGTGGCTGCCGCTGGGCCAGACCCTGCTCCCTTTTCACCCAGGTGAAAGAGCTTTCTCACTGACCTTTGAAGCTGTCTTTGGCATTTGTGGGTTGAGAAATCTGGGAACCACAGTTGCTGTCCATGATTCCATGCCCTGAAGCCTGCTCCAGTCCAGTTCCTGCTGCGTAGTGTGGCCAAGGCTGGGCTGCACTGAGCTCTGAGCCCAGTGCGATAGACCTTTCCTGTTGGCCTTCCAGGCTGTCTTGGGATGGAATTCTCTTTCACCCTGTCGTTTTGTGGCTTCTGCTGCTCTGGAATTTGATGTGCATTTTTACAGGTATTTTATGGACTATGAGGGTAGAGCTACAGTAGTAGGTCCATCCTTTTACTCCACCATCTTAATTCTGCTGAACCTGGAACTCTTAAGAAACCTGGCTAGATAATGGGGAGACTAAAAAGCACCTACAAGGCTGGTGAATCTCATGAGTTTTTTTTTTTTTGGTTCAGTTGTGTCCAACTGTTATCCCATGGACCATACTATCCATGAGGTTTTCTTGGCAAGACACTGAAATGGTTTGTAATTTCCTTCTTGAGTGGATTAAGGTGAACAGATGTTAAATGGCAATGGAAATATGACATGCACACAATTAGCATGCTTTTAATGGCGACTTGCACACAGAAGTGACACTAAGGGCCTTATGAGAACATACATAACTGGAAAAGATAGGACAAGGTATCAATACCTCGGAAATACCAAAAACTCAAAGAAAAGCCTCTCCCCTGCAGTGGGTCCTTGGGAAAGATTCAGAGGGAGAAAGAATCCTGTTTGGCTTTCAAAGCCTTTCATCATCTGACCCCTTCTGAGCTTTCCAGTCTTCTTACACCTTACTCATTGAGCCAGTGACCTAGACCCCCTCATTGCTGAATGTTCCTCACATGGCACTCCATCTCTGAGCATCTTCACTACCTGCCCAACGTCTACAACATTCTCCTTTATCTTCACTTTCTGGCCTTCTTGGTCTTGGCTAAAACTCTTGCCTCCTGCAAGAAGTCTGTCTTCCTTAGTACCTTCTCTTTGAGACAATCCCCAATTCATCCTATCTACATCTAGGGCAGCTAAGTAGTTTAGTGGCTGGAGCACTGAGCTTAAGAGTCAAAAAGACCCAAGTTCAAATCTGACACCAGTTGTGTGACCCAGGGCAAGTTCCTTCACTCTGCCTCAATTTTCTCATCTGTAAAATGAACTAGAGAAGGAAATGGAAAACTCCGGTATCTCTGCCAGGAAAACCCAAATGAGGTCACAGTTGGAAATGACTGAACATCTTGTTTGCACAGTTGCTTACATGTGATTTCTCCCATTAGGCTGAATTACTTGAAAGTGGATGCTGGCTTTTGCTTTGCTTTCTATCCCTAGCTCTTGGCACAGTACCTGGCACATAGTAGGTACTTAACAAATGCTAGTTGCCTGGCAAAAGCAGAGGACGAGGTGTGCCAAAGAAGTTACAATTGCCCAGATCAGCACTTCTCAAAACCCAGGGACCCTTTTCAGGGGATCTGTGAGGTAAAAACTATTCTCATTATAAAACATTTTACTTTACACTATTACACTAGAAATTACACAATAGATGCAACTCCCATAATCAAAAGCTCTTTGAGATTCTCAACAATTTTTATGAATGTAAAGGGGTCTCAAAACCAGCAGTACTTAACAGACCACACATCAGGGATCATTTGACAAACTGCCTGTTAATTGAATGGAATGTCTTATCATGGGATTATGTTACTCAGGAACTAGATTAAAATTATGAATGTTACATTACAGGACACTTCACAGCTCTTTGGGCTAAAAGCACATGGATAAAATGGATTCCTAAAAAGAGTCCCACCTAGTACAAACTCTTGACACTTTGGGAAAAGGAAGCTCAGAGAGATTTAGTGACGGAGGTAGTATACAAGCAGGGAAGGGCTTCATGTCTACTACACACCATGCTGCCCTGGCCACGTCTGAAAAGTCCTAAGTAACTTCCTATTTCATAAAAAGGATCCTGTGCTTGGATCACACATCTGTCACATGTTTGATCTGTGCAATGGCTGAATCCATTTAATCTAAATCTTTTTTCTCATCTGTAAAATGGGAGATGTGCTTCTCCTACCTTTGCTTCACAAAGCTGAGGGTTGAATGAAATGTTTTATACATAGCAAACTCTCATTACAAGAGTGAAACTTAACATGTTCAACAAAATTAAAGTGATCAGACCCCAAATAAATGCTTCTGCTGTGCAAGTTCTACTTGAAGTGGGAAAATGGCACCTGATTATATTCTAGTTATCCTCCCTGATTTATAAGCCCCCGGCAACACTTTTGATTTTTTAACTGCAAAGGGATGAATTTCACCTATAGTAAGCCATATTTAGGAGCAGAAATGTCCTGAAGAGCTATGAAAGATAAAGAGCGAATCCCAAAATCCCACAGACCCTGCCCCTCCTATTAAAGTTTTTCTAAGTTGTGATCATGGCTTGACAAATAACTTTTAAAATTAGTGTCAAGGAATGAGTATATGAGTATAGACAATATACAGCTATGCATAATCTGGTTGGAAAAGGATAAGAAAAGATTTGTTGTGGGAAGTTGGGGTTTCAGATCATAGTAAAATATAACCAAAAAATGGCAAGTAAAGAAGAGTGAAAAGCAATTTGCTTTCTTTTCCAAAATTCAAAGAAAGAAAGTTAATAATTATCTTTTGGTTAGTCATCTTTTTTCCCAAGGAATTTTTATTTCAACCTTAATTTTTAAAAAGTTATCAGTTTCTGCTTACTAAAATTCAGTAAAATGGATGAAATAGAATCGTTCCCTCTTAATTTAGCAAATATTTACCAAAGTGATGAAAAGAAACGATTACAGACTGGCAGGAATGGCATTCCTCATATAATATACCTCATATCACTCAGGTTTCTCTATTTTTCTAACTGGTCCATTGACACCAGATTTCTTGGGGACGCTACTGATACCAATTATCCCAACCAGACTTCTGGTGTATGAAGATCATGCTCCTTTCTTCTGTCTGAGGAGTGATCTAAGGTGAAGATTGTCTCCTCTCTATCCCCTCGTGGGGGGCAGGGAGAGGGGGAGGAGGATTTACTTGAAGCAAGGGAAAAAGGAAAACTGAAACAAACTACCAGTCAGAGAAAAGACCAGTTTTTAAAGTAGAAAACTGTAACTTCATCTAAATACTCCCAACTAGCTAAAGAAGGAGGATTCATTGGCTCCATGGCAGCTCCAGAAATGGAAGGAGCTTGTGGGGAATGTGTCCTGATCTCTGCAAATAGGTTATGGGAAGTCCATTTTGGTTTTTGGACCCAATGTACATTAGTTACATCAGTTTATTTCCATGAAACTTGCCTCTTTCCACTACAGGTAGGGGGGAAGAGGAAAACAAAGTCTTTCTAGCTGAGCATTTCAGTTGGATAACTGTGGATGTAAGCCTCTACCTGTACCTACCCAGACCCCCCCCCAAATGTAAATACAGCAGCTGCATTAAACAGCCTCAGCTCCCCAGTTCTGTGCCTGTGTCAGATTGAAGGAGGATGACTGGAGCACCTCATGGAGCCTGAACCTGCCAAGCAGGGCTCCCTCTGCATTAGGGAAGCGAAAGTGTGGGTAAGACTGAGAAGATCTGAGAAAACAGAGCAGCAAAAAGCAGGAGCTAGGGTGAGTGAGGGTGGGAGGTATAAGAAAACCAACAAAGATGCCAGTGTGGGCAACTGTCAGTCTTACTTCTAGAAAGGATTGGGGATGCCCAGATGAACTACCAGAAGTTTTATTTCATATTAAATAATTGAGGGACAATTTGAAGAAGACACATGCAAAAATAATCAGGTGTTGCCCTGGATTTATAATTAAATAAACACAAAATGCCTCAGGTCACGCTGCCATCTTCTGGTACAAATAAGAATTGACATCAACATAAAAAGCCATTCGAAAATTCTATCTCAAAAAATCTAGGATAGAGGGAAATTTCAAGAAAACGTATTGAGTAAAGATGTTGGTAAGGTAGTCAGAAAAAACGAACACAACATAAGTACATTGTGATCTTTGTTTTTACCACCCATGAATAAACAGGAAAAGCAAGCAAGCATGATCAAATACAGAAATCTTAACGCTGAAAATTTTTACAACCCAAGAGTTTGTTGGATGAAATTGCTTTTAAGTTGCTTTAATGCTTCAGATCTTCTGGGTTTGTTTTTTTTTGGGGGGGGAGGGGGAACTGTCTATTGTTATCTGTAGAAACCAAGTAAAATATTTATGATGAAACATTTTTGAAACCAATAGTAATTCATAAATGTGTACACAATATAACATTTTATTTTCATCTTTAGTCATAAAAAGACAAATAAGTTTACAGTGAAAAACCATTAATAGATGGTAAAGGAAACAAACACATACCAAATATTTTCCCCTCTCTGTTGGTAAAGGATGGGAATTGAAACAAAGAAAATTCAATTTTAATTCAAAAACATGTCATCTGATGCTGCATTAGACTAGAAAAACATTATAGATTATGTCAGAGAGGTTCTACCTTCATGTTAAACAACTAAGAAACAAAAGACATAAAATATTGAGAGCTACAGACTAAATTTGTTTGAAAACAAAACAGGAAATCTAGTACTTTTTTGATTTGATAGCCATATCAACCATAAACAGAAAAAAAAAAGCCCTTAAATATTTTACATTGCAAAAAACCAAGCTTTGGAAACACTCCATCCTTTAGCAGGAATTGGGATCGCTTTGAGTGTTAATGTAAAATACATTAGTCTTAGCAGCAGGGGTCCCAGACCTACTGGTGCCAAGAAGGTAACGCAGTCTCTTTACAGAAGAGAAAAAATGCTCCATCACAGCAGGAGATTTTTTCCTTGTTGTGTTATTTCTAAAGAGTTCTATTTGTTAACAAGTTTCTGCTATTACAGCAGAAAGGTTTTAATAGGACTTCAAAGAAAACTGTTTAATGTCACAATGATTTACATGGATCTTTATAAAATCAAGACAGACCAGGGTTTTTTAGTCTTACACTCCTTGTGCCCATTCACCTAGTGACTGATGAGACTCCAGCTCAAGGAAGAAAAGCTTACCTCCCCCTAGTGCCAGCAGAAGCTCCCAAGCAAAAGGAACTGCTTTTAAGGAGCAAGCTTGGCTCTACTGCCGTCCACACACCAGCACAATACTTTTCTTGGGCCCAACCAATTAGGATCATTTAGAAGTTGTTATAACAAATTAAACCATGATAGCATCACTTCAGGTTGGGAAGAAAATTTTCAATAAGCTTCTGAGTTAGCTGTAACTATCTGGGTGATTTTGGCACCACAAATTAAAAAACAGCACATCTAGGCCACTATCTGCTTATCTGAAGGACACAGATAGCTTAGCTGAAAAGCAAACAATGCCTTCTTGTCAAGCTCATTTAAAAAAAAATCCTAAGTGGTACATTTTTTTTTTGAAAATAAGTTAATGGAAAAATTATTTTAAACAGTGTATATTTCAGATTGGATTTTAGTAATTTTACGCACAACTTTTATTGGAGATACATATAACATCAAGCTTTTGAAATCTGCAAGCAAAGTGGAGTCTAGCTTTTATCAACTGTCTAAAAAATTGTCTTTTACTTCCCAGGCAAAATGTTATGAAGGATCTATTTTTATATTTAGAAAAACTGTCTCAGTCTTCTTACAGTATTTTAAAAATCAACACTAGACCTTCTTACTGTCTTTTACATCCTCAGGTTAATTTGATTGCAATTGACTCAAAGCCCCTTCTATCTCTATATAATGAATAGCAATTATTACTAGTTTTTTCTAATTATCTAATCAGTCAGATTTAGATATATAAAGGAGCTTTTCCAAAAATACTGCTGAATTCCTAAGTAGATTTGGATATTTACCTCAATAAAAACTGGGTATTCTTAACATTAATGGTCTAAAATTTTCATTCTTTCTTGGGTTCAGCCTCACTAAAGCATCATTTACCTTTAAGAAGAAGGGGGAAAAAATGGATTATTTCCTTGAAAAAAGGTTAAATATGAAGATACGCTTTTAACTCTATTTTTAACTGGTTTACTTTGTTGACCTTTCAAAAGAAATGTTAGTGAACAATGAAGCATCCTGAAGATGCTGACTGCAAATAAACACTCTCTTAAACAGTTACCTTCCCCTTACAAAACGAATACTGGATATGTCAGACGTTTGGATTCTCCAGCACTTCCATGTTTTCAAAGTCACTTAGGCAGTTTTCTTCACTCCTGTGAGAAAGGCTTGCTCTCCTGTAGTATTTAGGTCGGGAGGCGTTTTGGGTCTCTGAAAGAGCAGATACACAAAAGCTCTTCCTCCTGGCTCCGCGAGAAGCACCAGACCCAGAATCATCCTCAGAGCTTTCTCTGCCTGAGATAGAGGACAGGAGATGGGGCCCTTGTGTGAAGGGCAGATTTTCAAAATCTCTGGTATTAGATGAGCTCATTGTCCTCCTTTTGGTTTTGTGAGGAGGAGAGGAAGAGGGGCCTGGAAGTGAAACCCAGATGAGACCCTGATTCTCAACATTTCTTCGAAGCCTTGTGCTGCGTCTTACTCGTGTTTCACTCGTGTTTAATCTCCTAAAGGCTTGTCTGATCGACTCAGTTAAATTGTTAAAGAGTTCAGAACTGTTCAAAGGTAATTCTTCCACTGAACCGGAGGCAGATGGCTGATTCCCAGGTTCTTCAAAATGGATATTCTGGTCAGCTGGACGATAAATAGAGCTTCTTCTCCGTTTCTTTATAAGATTTTTGTAAGTTGAGATGCCACAGTTTGCTTTTGGTTTTCTTTGTTTTGGTTCTTGGCCAGGACTTTGGATTTGCTCCCCATCGTCGTTCATGGCAGTATTTTCTAGATGACTCAGTTCTGCCTCTGGAGCATCTGCCGAATGACCACTCTTTGGTCTTTCTTCAGAAGCTATTAAAGTATCTTTTTGCTCTGCACATGATGTGCTCAGTTCTTCTACCTGCTGTGTGTTGTCAGCACCTCCAGATTCACAAATACTTTCCACATCTGGAATAATGGCCCCAGACTGCAGGGGTTGCAAGAGAAAAAAACTGGTTTGGGGGAAGATTGGAGTGATTTCGTCTTCTGCTGTAAGAGTTAACACTGGAGAAAGAAGACAGACATCTTGGTTCTTGGTCCTCATGTTGGGGTGGTCTTGATGCTCCAGCTTGCCAGTATGTTGAAGATGGCCACTTCCATCAACATCTGATCCTTGGTCAACAGTCACAGGACCACAGGATGAGTCACTTTCTATATTAGAACTGGAGAATTCAGAGGTGTCATTTTCTTTGTAAGATGGATCCAAGGTTTCTGGGTTCTGGGGCAAATATTGATTTTTGGGTTTTCCAAACAATGTACTTAGGCCAGCGTTCTTGGCATCTTCGTCTCCATCTTTGGAATAGCTGTAGTCCTCTTTTGGCAAGTCAAGACAATCTGACAAAAGGTAACAATGGAAAAAAAAATAAAACTTTAAAAACTGTTGCTTGTGTATACCTTGTGTTTTGCACCTCATAAAACTATGATGCAACCTATTTTCTCTTGTAAAACAGTCTACCCAAAGGTTCATGTAGGATACTCTTCACGTAGGATACTCTCCTTAGCTACCTCTATTTCTCCCCCATAACAATAACCCAAGTTTAGGTACCCCAAGATTTGCTGAATGAGTCAATCAATATCTTCTAGCTCATGAGAATGTTTCAATTTCACAAATGCTTCTCTGGTGAGATTTTATTTCCCTCATGGATTCCACCAACTTGTGTAAAACCCATGTCTATCATGTATGGAGACATGACCAAGGAGTTGAAGCAGAGAAAAGACAGGATTAAAAGTCAGATTTTCTGCATTCTCTGATAGGGTTCCTTTTTCCATTTAACTCTTTCTTTATCACAACATAACAATTAGAATTAACTGTGACTGCAATGTCTAGCCAAAGTGTTATAACTTTGTAATTCTAAATGGTTATCCCTTCCCACCTCTCCCAATGAAACAGAAAAGATCAATCCTTTCTACTTGGCTAAAAAGAACCCAAAACAAAGTAATGTGATACGTAATTTGGTATTAACATGGGTTAGAACCTAAGTGCATGCCAACCAACCTGTAGGCTGAGTTACTTATACAATTTCACAGATATATGAATATTTATCAAGTTTTCATGAATTCCTACTTACATATTACAGAAGAGATAAAATTTTAAAATGAATTACTCTACTAAATTATTTTATCACATTTTATCATTGGATCCAGTTATGGATTGAACTGTACAATGACAAAATATTTTTGGTATTTCTAGTAATAATCTGTACTAGTCCAAGATAGTTGGTCCTGTCTTTTATCAAATTTCATCCAATAATTTATTTCCAATGCATCATGTTGAGATGTACAGCCTAGAGAAGAAAGCAAGGGAGAGGGAAAATGAGCCAACTACTTAAAAAAAATTAGACAATAAAGCCTTGATATCCAACAGGCACAAAGAGTTACAGTGGGATTTAATCAGTAAAAAAAAAAAACTGGAAGCTATTTTTGAGCCTGCACCTATGAAGCTTAATGTTCAAAGAACTCTCCCCTCTAGAAAACAGATAGACATCTAGTTTTTGTCTGATGTGACGACCTCCAATAAAGGGAGAAGCACCTCCTACATCTTGAGGAAGCCCATTTTAATTTGGAAATATGGTTGCAGACCAGATCTCTCTAAATCAGTGAGCTAATTTTTTAAAAATTTAGCTTTAAAATTGAAGACTTTCACTATAATATAATCTTTATAGAACATAGTAATACTTTGGATTCTAGGAGAAGCTCGTATTTGCTGTGTGATGACAGAGAAGTCATTTAACCTCTCAGTGCTGTAGGTAACTCTCTAAGTATGTAAGTTATGAGGGACATGATCTTGATCATCTGAGATTTCCTAACGGTGATGAAATTCTAAATCCCACCAAAAAAAATGGACCAAATATAAGCCAAACGCTCCTTTAAAATACATGGCGCTGCTAAGGTTTTCTTGCCTTGAAAATTGCCATAAAAGTGCATAATCTTTAGAGAGTTCTAAGGAAAGTAATGATTTGATTCCAACGTGTTCTAAAGGAGCGGGTTATCCTCAGTGTAATAGGCTTAGATAAAACGGGAAAAATCAGTTAAGATTCAAGTGAACTGGAGCATGGATCGACTGTCATGACTCTCCCCTACATGCACAAGCCCCGCCCAGGCTTCATGGCCTATCCCGTTACCTAACAGGACACCACGTCCAGCGCGGGCACCTCCTCCCCTCATTGCTCAGAGAGTAAGAATCAGTTTCAATACTGTCATGACTAGTAGAAACGGTGTCAATGTATAGCCCGTGGTCCCACTCACGAGGCCTCTGATTTCCTACATCAGTTTCCCAGTCCGATTTAAGAAGCTTGTCAATTGGGTCTGGGGATTATGCGGCAAATGGTTAGGATGAGTCTGTTGAAATATTCTAAAAGTAGAAGTGTGTTGGTGAAAGATGTAGTGGATTGGAGAGAGAAAGATGGGAAGAGTGGGAAAGAATATATCTCAAGAAATGATGCCAAGTGAACAAAACCAACTTTTTAAATGAAGATATGCAAAACCCTTTATACTGAACTGGAAAATATGATAAGCAACCACCTCCACTGCCATCCCCACTGCCCTAGAAAGGCAAACTAAAATGCATTTATTTCCTATATTCAACATATATGGCCAACTGTACAAGTGACCCTCTTTTCCTATCAAAAGGGATAAAGGCAAGTTAACTGAAACCCCTTGGGCAGAGGGACAGAAAAAAGGTTGGGGAGCCTGGAGCCCTCTTCCCCAGTCATTCCTTCCTCCTCAGGCTGTAGCACATCCTCTGGGAGAAATATAAGGTCCTTCAAGGCACATTTACATTAGTAGATCCAGCACATGGTTAAGTGGTCAAAAGACGTTTGTTGAGCAATTTTTATGCCTGTGGATTATTCAAAAGAGAATAAATATGGGCGAGAATGAGGTAGGATGGTGTGGAAATGGATTGCAATCTTAACCTACTCACCTACATTGATGGAAATAGCCATACTGCCATATTTATGTTTTAAAAGGACAGAGAAACAAAAGGAAAAGTACCACATACCTGAGTTCCACACAATCGGCATTCTTTGTGCATTGGGTGTTGTTGTAGAAGGGCTCTCGGGGATCTCAGGAATAGGACTCAGAAGAGGTTTCTTAGAAGCCACCTCTCTTAGGCCACAGAACAGTTTCTGCAATCTCTTTCCCTTTCCTTTCCTCCTTGTGCAATTTTTTAACACCTAAGGAAATGCATTAAAACACTGTAACCAAAACAGAAGTAGTGACAGCCTTTATAATTTTACATTATCTCTATCACTCAAATCCTTTAGTAGGTTGTGAACAACTTCCAACCAGTCATCCTCACTCTAGATAATGAAGGTCCTTGTTCCTGGTTTGCAGCTGACATCACTGCTCTGATTATACATCAAGGTCCAGAACCTTGCAGAGCCTTCCAAATTAGAACCAAAAACTCAAGAGAATTGTTTCACTTTCTACGCACGAACACTCAAATAGATAAAAGAATGCTTATTGTTTCAATGAGGACAGGCCATAGAACTTAGGTGGAAGCAATCCATCCCTCTCAGAGAGACACTGTGGAAGATAAAAAGCTAGACCCAGAACTGAACAGAAACAAGGGCCCTAGATTACTTTTAGGAAACTACACAGTGATTCTAGTGATCTCGAGTGTCTGGGTTATGTTGAATGGCTAGAAGTCTTGTAAGAGGGTAGTTTCCAAAAACCTCAAGTTGAAGGACACCCAAAGGACGATTACCAAATGATTCTGCATAAGGAGTAGTAATCAGTTTATCATCAGAAATGTATAAGCAAACAAGGTCACCTGGCGACGTAGTAAGAAGAAGGGACAGAGCCTGGGGGCTCGGCTCCAACATGTTAGGCCATCCCAACCTCCGTAAAATGTGGACAGAAGAACAGAGCAAAATATCAGGCCAGGAGGGGAAAGGCAGAAGTGGGCTACAACATGCAGTTGGAAGGAGTGTACCTCCACCTGTGGAGATGGGAGCTATCACAATTCTAACTCAAGAAAGAGGTGTGTCAAAACAATATGCAGCAGAACTTCATTTGTAATTTTTAAAAGCTGTTTTTATATCTTCAAAGTACCTCACAGTTTTCCCTTATATCTTTGGGGATCATACGATGAGAAGTGGGCTGGATAGTTATTATATATTATTAGTAGTCATTACAATGACAATATGTTTACACAGTGCTCTACATTATAAAATACATCATCTGTTCATCACCATGATATCCAAAGGTATAGATGGTGTACTATATAATCACTTTACAGATGGGTAAACTGAGTCTAGGTGAGGCTCAGTGTACTTGCCCAGTGATTCCAAGGTTACTCCTCGTTTGCACAACGTTCTGAGCTATTGTGATGAATATAGTGCAAATCTCCACTTTAGAGGGTGCTTTTCTATGGGTCTAAGTTGGGATGAAATCTATGACAGAAAGCTATGTTCAATAACCATTGGGTAAGAAAAGACAAGATAAACATTCAAAATTATCTTAATCAGAAAAGCAAAGGGCTGAATCAAAGCTGGAAACTAAAAGGATAAGATACTGATATTGAATTTGTTAAGATACTATTATTAAGATATTGAATTCAGCTAAATTTTAAAAAATGCAATTATAACATGGAATAAACTGGGCCTGGAAGCTGTTTTAGTTCATCCAAGTTAACGCATTTATTAAGGGCTTGCCATGTGCCAGACACCAGGCTAATGCACTGAGGAGCTGTGAAAATAAAAGAATGTATTTTTAGGTCTCAGTAATAAGATTGAGGTTATACTTGACTTCTTGATGATAAGAATCGTACCTGGAATACTGCTGGAAATATCTGTTAAAGGACTGATACTGATCAGCTCCAGGACTTGGAAGAAGCCAGAAAAGAATGAATGCAAAGAGCCTGAAAAGCACGTGATGCAGAAGAGCTGGAGGAAAGGGGGGACGTGGAGCATGGAGACAACAAGGCCAGTCCTGCTAGGTCTCTCCCACTACTGGTGCTGCGGGAGGGGCAGAGGAAGGACAGACGCCCACCGGCTGTCTCATGGGGTGGGCTCTGGGAAGGAGGAAGGACAGACACCCACCTGGACAGAGGCCAGGCCACTTACTTGCATCTTCTTTGATCCCATTCTGTTCATGCTCTTTGCTCCTTGGGCTTTCTTCCTTCTGGGTTTCTTTTCCGTATCATGCTTAACATCTATGCTAACTAGGCTGCTACAATCAGCCTCTTCAGTAACATTAAGAGAGTGCTGTAGCAAATACAAAATTTGAAGTCAGAAAGACTATGTGAAGCTTTCATGTGAACTGCTAACTCTCACACTGAAAAAGAAAAGCACATTCTTTCAATTTATTTTGATTTTTGGCTACACTGCCCCTTACCCTTCCATGTGCTACTTTTCCCTCAAACACTAACCTCATGAGATGGTAAATGATTTTAAGACTTGAAGGAGAACACTGGAATAAGCCACAATAATCTATCAAGTCAAAGTTTTCAACCTGATCTTGAACCGACATATAAAGCCAGGACTAAATCATCTATTGTATCAATCATATTTAAGGAAAAGAAGGAACAAACTAATGAGTGGTTTGTCAATAATAATAAAAAAGAATCAGAATCTATTGGATTAGATATGGTTCACGAGTCTAGTATTTACTACCCTGAATACTCATAGCATAAAAATGAAGAAGGGGTACTCAAATACTTTGAAATTACAAATTAAATTCCATTCATTCAACTTTATGGAAAGTTCAACTGCAATTAAATTTGAATTATGAAAACTGAAAGAACATTTGTTTAACAGATTTTACTGATAAAAGCAAGCATTTAGGACTCGTTTAGTTATCACTGCTCCAAGGCTACCTGCACCCTACTAAAATTTCAGAAAGACAATACAGCTACAACAGAAAAGCAAAAAGCTCTAAACTGAAATAAAATTTACATTAAACTAGATCATCTATCTGCTTGCTATAATATCACAAGTACTGGAGAAAATATCAAATTTTAAAGGATTTCTTTTTTAAAAGAGTTCATTGAAACTCTATCAAAAAGAATTTTCTAAATAGAGGAAAAAGAAAAATCATTCATTGCATAAAGAAATTGTTTTCCCTCAAAGGTCTACTAACAAAGCTTCAAGGAAAAGTGAAAAAAAAATACTAAAAAAATACAAACAGAACAAAAAACCAAAACATCTTACCTTCCTTTTGCTAGAGGATCGTGTTATCCTATCAGCTTTGGGAGGGGAGGGTTTTTCATATTTATGTGGAGAATTAATAGCATCAGTATCTAAATGAGGAAAATACAAGGCAAAAATCGGAATTTTAATTAAGCTGCCTAATAACACAAAAGATGTCCTCTCACACACATTGAAACATCTAATTCGTAATAACTTCCAATGCAACAAAGGCGTTGTTACCCTGACACCTACTAGATAACCAAGAGAAGTTTAGAAACCAGGGACGTCTAGTCTACGGAGCACCATGAAATGTGACCTTTCCCCAAACCACCCAACACTGTTTTTATCTCTGCAGGGTCATCTACTTCTAATTCACAGTACGATGCCCCTACACCTTAGGTACTTGTGGACAGTAATATCAAGGAAATAACAAATCATAATAAAAGAAATCACCACTGAGTGGCCAGCCAGCCTTCCAGTGATGAATCAGACTCATCTGAGTCTTGGCAAACTAAGACTGTGGCTGGAGTGGGACTTACAGACCTTCCAGCCTGGCAGGCTTTTGTCACATATTTACGGTTCCCTATTTAGTTATTCCATCTTAATCAAATCAGTCTTCCTGAGGTCAATTTTCTCATCAGTAATATAGAGGAAACTAGATAATCCTAAGTCTTTTCCAGGTCCTTATACTTGCCAGGGGCACTGCAATTTTGCCCAGGACTTAGTATAGAATCTCAGGACTTGGAAGGGACCGAGGTGATGGATCAAGTTCATCGAATTCCTAAACCAAAATCTCCACTAGAGAACAGTCAACAAATGGACATTTATTTGGTCTTTTTCTGCAGTCCTCCACCACCTGGAACCTACAAGGAGACTTGTGGATAGGTTCAATTGTTGACATTTTCTTCTGACATTAAGTCTGAAATCTCTTTGGAACTTTCATTAGCTATCCCCAGTAGTGCCCTCCAGGGCCAATCAAAAAAGGCCTAATCTCTCCATTACTGGCAAGCTTCTTAATACTTAAGGCTAGCTCTTGTGTGTCCTTTCTGCCAAGTCTCTCTTTCCAGATGAAATCTTCTCAGTTCCTAAAGTAGATCCTTATAGGGCATAATACCGAGGGGCTTCACAAACCTAGCTATTCTCCTCAGGATCCACCTGTTAATGACCTTCCTTCCTTCCTTCTTAAATGAGATCTTCAATGAGCAAACTTTTACAAAGTCGATATAAAGTAAAGTAAGCTCCAGAAAAAGGGTACAGACATGGATCACCATGATACCAACGGAAAAAACAAAAAAAGGAGAAGTGTTGTGGAATTAAAATGACCATGTGTGTGCAGAAGAGATAAGGAGAATGCATCTCTAGTCTTTGCAGGTGAGAACCAGAGGTGGGCGACACGGACACACCGCTGATGTACAGAACTCCTCGGACAACTTCCTCATCCTTTCAAAAGAACACTGATCTACTAGCATTAACTCCTCCTCCTTTTCTTCGTGTCTTTGCCACTCAGGGCCTTCTGAATGCTTCTAGTTGGAGTTTCCTGAAGCCCGCACCTCTCTGTTTTCCATGAGAAGAGCAAGGGAGACTGCAATGCTTTGCTCCCACATAAGTAGATTTGGTCTACAGCACCAAGCTCCTGGTCTACCAACTTAGTTACCCTGCTGAAATATTTTCTAACAGCCCTTCTAAGACAAATCTGCGTTATCCACTCTTAATAAGTCGTGGGGCTCACTGGGACCATTTCCTGTTTCACCATCTTTAAAACATGTCAGAAATTTTCCCGGAGTTTAAGTTAAGCAGCAACTTCCTTACATCCTTTAGAATAAAATATAACCTTTGCTGTTTGGCATCGAAGGACCTTCTCACCATGGGCCTCACCATACAGTCTACAGACTTCATTGCTCCCAACACTTTGCTGTCAGTCCAACTGGATGGCATTCCATCACTAGATGTCTCCAGGGCCTGTAATGTACCTCTTCTCAAAATGCAGAACAAACACCACTCCTCCCAAAGAAAGCCTTCCCAGATGTCTATGGCAGGTCCTTTCTCCTCATGTTTATGGTGCCTAAGCACTGCCTCACTCCGAATGAATCAAAGTTCCTGGATAGGAAGGATCAGTTCCCTTTTTGAAGCTGTGCCCTCAATAATACATAGTGCTGGCTGGTTGGTCTATGCACAGACTCCATTAATTCTCCCATTTTCCAGTCTTTAAAAGAGCCCTCACAGTGGCTCAGCACTGCCACCTGTCAGTGTCTTCAGCAGTGGCTGGCTAAACGCTCTCTACATATCTAGCCACTTTGGCTTTGTCTTTTCCCAAGTAAAAACTTCTTCTTGCCAGAGAAAACATAAACCAAGTAAGAATAGAGGAGCACTTCTCTCCAGTCCTGGGACTGTGTCATTCACTCAGAACAGTGGCTTATCAATCCCCTCCTTTCTGCAATACAGCTAAAAACTGACCCTTACCATCCCCCATCAGGTTCCTAATGCTGTCCTAGAGGCCAATCGCGGCTGACATCGTCCTCCAAGGCCTGACTGACCTGCAATGATGGCTTCCATTTTCTGTGCACATCTGGTTAAAATCTGCCCTGATTCATGCCTGCACATCCACATTGGCTCTTTACACAACTAGAATTCTCTGAGGTCCATCCCATAAAGGAGTCACGGCTCCTACCTGAACCAGAGAGGAGCCATGAGGAAAAGACTGAGGAGAAACCCCATCATTCTCTGGGGTTACCTACTGGGAATATCGACTCAGGAGTGCCAACATCTGAGAGACTGTGGCAGGAGAGGATCTACTCACTTGGCCTACACTGATTTAAAAATGTTTTAAATACTATAGCAAAGATTTAATTAACAAGATTAACTGTCAAGACTTCCTACTATCAAACTGAGGAGGGTCTCTTTAAGAGACTTCTTACTCAACCTCTTAAAAATCCCCAAATATAACATCTTCAGAGTCACCTCACCAGCAGGGAGTTGTATTTGTTTTATGCTTTACTACTTGTTTAACAGTACAGTAAAAGAGCATTAAAAAAAAAACACATACCTTCAAGAGTTTCAGACGATGAAGAATTAGTAGCAGGTCTGAGAACTGCAAAAGACACTTCAAGTGGTTCCATGTTTACCTGGACAAAGTGGAGTTGAAAGGAATGAGAGAAAAATTAAGACTCATATTGAGTAGATGATAAAAAGAAAAACTGATGACAAATAGAGAGACTGTGGTGAATAGTGATCCAAATCTATCTAACCTAATTTCTCCAATACATCAAGTCAGAAAAGTGAGGTTCAAACGTTAACTAAGAAAGGAAGAAAGAAGCAGGACAGGCCTAAAAGTGGGAAGGAGCCCACACTGGCTACCTGGGGGAAGGCACGTCACTTTCTTGAAGCCTCATTTTCCTAATCTACAAAACACTAAATAATATATACATGGTACTAGATAAAACATAATGTTTATACTTCCTTTTCCTTGGTAAACAGTAAAGCATTATATAAACTAAGCTATTATTATGACAGAAAAATATATTTTCTGGTACCTTTGTCAGCAAATTGAGTTCACTGACACATGCAATATATCAAAACAAAAAATTTACAATTACAAGTGGCAAAATGCCTTATCTTCTATGTTTTATTTGTGAAAAATCACTTTCCCTATACCCAAGAAACATTAGAAAAGTCCTTCTTGAATATAATAAACTACTTATACAATAGATGTATGGTATGAAAAATGGTTTTAGATTCAATGACCCTAAATCTTACTAGTCCCATTACAGGCTGAACTTTCACCAAAAAAATTTTAAAAATTTGCTTGATGAGAAGAAAGAATGATTTGTGTGTGTGTGTGTGTGTGTGTGTGTTATATGCATAAAAGTTCCAAAGGTATCTCATTTTAAGGGGTACAGTTTACAACAGAACCAATACATTTAATACTCCCAATAATTTTCCCACAAGATTTCATGAGACTAGCTTCATTAGAAACAGTCAAATATTTCAGGTTTCTTTGAACTGTTAGTCATGTGTAGCATTAGAACTGCAACTATAAAATACACTATATAACTCTACATTAATATTATCAACCAAGGGTTGTTGACATCTGTGAACTTCTTTTTAATGGACAATTGTATTTCAATAACTGGCTACCTCTGTAATTCTACTATGTATTTTATTGTGTGCATTTAAAAATATTTTTCTGCAGAGGGCTCCATAGGTTTCACAAATTGCCAAAGGGTGACAGAAAACTAGAGTAAACTGCCCTGTTTTAAGTCCATGTTGCTTCTTGGATTTTACACAAAGAGAGTAATCTGAACCCATTCTATTTAAAGCGAACACCCCCCAGTCCCCGAATCCGAGAAAGGAGGTAATTTAAGCACAAATATGTGACTCAAGTACCCAAATCAGTCCATTTGCCTAAGGCAGTGGAGTGGAGGCCTGCTCCAAGGCTGAGCTCCACATAAGCTTTTCTCACTTACAAGGTTCTGGTCTGGCTCTTCAAAGTTTGGCTGACATATTGCCTCCGAAACGAGCAGTCTTGGGAAAAAGGGAGGCTGACGGCTTCTCGCATCTTGCTGTCGACCAGGTGTGCCACCTTTGCGCAGCGGGGTATTTGCTGGTAACGATTCGTCAAACACTTCTGGGCTCAGCTCTTCTCCAAAAGTAACTCTCTTTCTGTTCCATGTTTTCTGAACTTTCAGACTGCCTTTTGCTGCAGCAGACAAAACAAAGGTAAACATCCTTAGACTTTGAAGCCTTAGATCTGAAAACCATATAATGCTGCAGAGACACAGCAGCAACAGAAAGTGAACAACAAAGGATGATCTTTGGAATTTTTTCCATGTTTTTAAATTTACAAAAAATAAAATGTAAAATTCTATTTAAAATTTTGCCACAGAGTGTGAATGGAGAAAGTGGAAGTCCAAGTCATGGTTATACAAGGAAAGTCCGCCGCCCCTGCCTGCGAAGAGTAGGAGTTTCCTAGCAACCTCTGGGAGTGTCCAGTCAATGCCAGGCTCCCACCACTCAGTTTCCAGGCTTCCAAAAGGCTGTCCTCATTGCCTGAGATAGGTCCATTCCAACCCTCCCACCCTAGCGCACCGTGACCACCCCACTTGAACTCATTTCTCACTGAGTAACACACTTCCATAGCATCAACCCTTCCAGGGATACTCAACTGGCTACCAGGATTCAAATGATGGGGCATTTGATGGGGCATTCTTGTATTTTCTGTGCCCTGAGAAAAGTTTGCTGATGAATAGTAACAAATCAGCTTTCATCTTAAATCTTTTCTCCCAGGGAGACCGGCTGCCTCTGGCCACCAGTTTCCCAACAAGTTCAGTGGCCTGGCTTTATTGTCTTGTTCTCCTCTCCAGCCCCTGCCTTCACGCTGGGAGACCTGAGCAGTCACACCAGCACTCTCTCAAACCCCCTGACCTCTCAATCCCGAAGCTCATTCATTTCACGACTCCCTCTCCTTCACCCCACCTCAACACTTCTCTTCCCTCGTTCTCTTCCCACCTGTCGGACCCATTACCTTCTCAGTTGCCTTTGTTGGACTTTTACCCAGCTCACATCCACAATTCATGAGTGTTCCCTCCCCAAAGGCTGCCTTGGGCCCTCTCTCCTCTTCCCCCTCTACACTATTTTACTTGGTGATCTCTCATTAGCTTCCATGGATAAAATCATCACTCCTATACACAAGACTCACATGTCCAGCCCTAACCTCTCTCTTGACCTCCAGTCTAGTATCCACCAAATACCTATTGGATACATCATGAAGTGGATGTCTTATAGATATCTTAGGCTCATTACCCTTCCCCCCAAACCCTTCCCTTCTTAACTTCCTTATTACATTGGTGCCACCATCACCCACCATCACCCTCCTGGTCACTTAGGCTCCCAACCTAGAAGTTAACCTCCACTCTACCCTCATTCCCCATATCCAATCAGTTCTCAAGTCCTGCCATTTCTTCCTTTGTAACATGTTCCCCTATTTTTCTGCCCCTGCCCCTACCCAAGCCCCTCCTCCCCCTAGACTTCATCTATAGCCTGCTAGAGGGTCCCCTGCCTCAAGACTCTCTGCCCTCCAGTTCATTTCACTACTCAAGAGTTAAATCTTACTAAAACATTGGTCAGACCAGGTCTCACACACACACACACACACACACACACACACACACACACCTCTCCCCCAATCAATAAATTTCATACCTAACCTATTATTTCCAGGATCAAACATAAACTCCTCTATTTGAGCATTTGATATAGCCTGGCCACTTCTTACCCTTCCAGTCTTTAAATGAGTTTCTTCCCCCATCGATGCCCTCAGCAAAGCAGCCCCACTGGCCTCTTACCGCTGTTCCTTGCATCAGACAAACACACTCATCCCCTACTCCAGGCATGGCCTATGCCTGGAATCCTGTCCTCCCCTTCCTCTTTTGCCTCCTGGCTACCTTCAATGCTCAGCCCAAGTTGCACCTTCTTTTCCAGAACCTCCCTAATGCCGATGCCTTTCCTCTGTTGGTTACCCACAATTTATCCATCTACACTTTGTTTACACATATTTGTTAGCACATTCATTGTTTTACTCCCATCAGACTATGAACTCTTTGGGAGCTGTGACTGTTTCTTGTCTCTATATTCTTAGCCCTTATGCCAGGGCCTAGTACACCGCAGGCCTTTCAACGCTTGCTGGTTTGTAAGTGATGTACTGATTAAGTAAGTACTGAGGACAGGTGCCAAGGCATAAGAAGATGGAGGAAAATAGCACCAACCAAAGAGTTATCGGCATCAATAAATACAAATCTCCTTACCATTTTTCAGGTCTTCACAACCCTTTGAAAGATTTGAGAACGAGAATGATTGCTTTCCATCATACCCAGTGGTGTCACAATGCTCCTAATAAAACAAAAAACAATGACATAGTTTAGACCCCTAACATCACTCATGACAGCAGTTTCAAAACTTTTTGTGCCAAGAATATCATCATCAGTGTTTAAAATCTCCCTGGGCTTCAGCGTAGCTGTGGCCCAGGAAGCACCCAGGGAAGTGGGATTCTGCGTCTCACTGGCTGAACAGGGTAAATTGCTTCTTGTCAATGCTTACACCTTATTCACAGCCTCATTGTGAGGAAAGCGATTTATGGCTGACAAAGCAGAACTAACATGGGCACTATTCTGCCTCCCTTGGTCCCTCGTTTTAGAAGACAGCATTATCAGCCTCCAAACTGACTGAGCATCTCCTTCTGGGGACACTTCTCTAATCCCTGGCCTCCTTCATTCCCATTATCCTGACCTTTCCTTTATCATCATGATATTTCTATCCCTTTTTCTAGTTTCTTCAAATTCATTATGGCAACCATGAAGGGCTTGAAGAAGGAAAAGGTCCCAGGGCATGGCGGACAGCCTTAGCCCGGTCCCTAGGCATCACTCACAGGACCAGCGTGGCACGTTTCCTCTCACCTTGGATCTAGGAAGTGTCTCTGACAGCTCAGCTAGTTAAGAGAATCATTAAGAAATGTACTACTGATAAACCTTGTAGGTGAGTTAAGTTGAAAATTGTACTAAAGTCGTAATTTACAATCATATGATCACACAATTTCTAACCGGAAGGGATAGTTTAAAAGATCCTTTTTTAAACAGAAGTCACTAGGACCCAGAAGGCAGGTAAAGAGATTTGAACTTAGGATTTCCAAATATAAATCCAGTGTTCTCTCTACTACATTTGTTTTCCTTATAGAAATCTCTTCCTGCTGGTCACATCTCTTACCTGCATACTTCCATTACTGGAAAAAGATGACACGGCATCCACACTCCCCGCTCTTCACCCATGGTCTCTGCCTTCCAACTACAGAGGAGGCCAGCACTCGACAGAAGAATGAGACTTATACAAAACCCCAAAACGAGGACACCAAGTGAAGTCTAAAAGCCAGCGCCACACGGATGTCACTACGGAGGAAGGCAGAGAGCCAAAGGAAAACCTACAGAGCTCTCGTCAACCTTATAACTCTGACCAACTGGTTTTCTTCCACTTTCAACTCTAAATTTCCTAAGTGGGCTCCAGAGAAGGCAGCATCCATTCAAAGACCCAACTTCCCTTAATGTTTTCCCTAATAAACTCCTTCAACACAACACAACCCTTCCTAAATCAGCTTTGTACCGAACAGGGTGCCTCCTGGCACCCCTATAACTGTACATTCTGGTCAACAAATATCTATTCAGCACTAGTTAGAATATACTAATAACTATAAAAATCCCCCTACATCCAATATCTTTATTTGTGAAACATATGCATTAAACAGCCAAATGTACTTCTTTTTAATTAATGGATGCCTACAAATAAACAGGCATACTTCAAACTTTGTTCAGCTTGGTAAAATGTTATCCTTTCTTCCACAAGAGAGCAGCATGGCTTAGTGGAAAGGATATTGAACCCAGGAGTCAGGAAGATGCTTTAGAATCCTTTCTCAGAGAATTGTCTGCATGACCCTGGACAGCCATTGCTTATCTAGCTGCCAACTATTATCATGCCCCCGAGGGCTACCCAGGACACAATTCTGCAACTAATGGAACATGGGCTTTGGGGGAAGGAGGGAATATTGAAAAAGTACAATGAAGTCAAAGCCCAGAGAATGCAACGAGAGTCTCACCAGTGTGGCCACAGTTTACATGGTCCTGGGCAATATCAACCTCTTGACACTAAATGAGGAGGTACGAGGGGATGTCTTCAAGTGCAATGACAACTCACCAACAGCTGAGTAAAATCATTCTCATGATTATAACAGTCAAACCATGGGAGAGAGTATGGGACTGAGGGAGGTGTCTCAGCTCCAGTCTTGTTTCTGGGCAATGGCCAACTGCTGCAGGTCACTTTAGAAGACTAGAAAGGGCAGAAATTCCTGAGGTATTTAAGAGAAGATTCCTCACTAAGGGCTTCCTGTTCTAATGAAGTCACAGAACAAGCAAGATAAAAAGCCCCTTTAAGTATATAATGACACGGGAGGCAGATATTTCTGTCAAACACTACACTCAACGCGAAAAGAGAAGACAACACTGAAGACATCTTTCCTGCTGCTAACGGTTCAATCTCCATTTGAAGGTTCTCTTTTAGCCACACAAGGCCAGTACCTGTAAGCTTTCCAGAAGCAGCTTCACAGGGGTCTTCTTCAGCACAGAGCGAAGGAAGGAGGACTCAGAGGAGGAAAGGCTCCCCTTGCACACAGGTGCAGTGGGTGGCATGGTCTCTTTGAATGGTTCTATGCTCAGTTCTTTCTCAGCTTTGCCTCTCCTCCCCCGATGCCTTGAAGCAGCATTACACCTTATTTCCTCCTTTGGGCATCCAGCTACGTCCTTCCCTTCAAAGGAAACACACAAAAGCTGAAGACTTTAGGAGCAGATCAAGCCCATCTTGATTAATAATAGTAATAAATAGTAATAAAAAACTCAGAACAAAAAACCATCTGTTTACAAAAAAGCAAACTTTTGAGAGATTTTTTTCTCTAATCTTTAAGTGGAGTATCTTATCTTACAGTGCCTTCTTGTATGAAAGCACACTGGGGAGGAGAGCAGGCTCTTTTAGTGTTAAGTCTTTTCTCATCATAAGACAGCAAAAATGATGCTGCTACCCACTACTTAACCATTTCCGTGTAGCTGCTCGGGCTGAAATAGCCCCAATGTCCCTGGTGTTGACCTGCCTGTCCAAAAACCCTGGAAGGGTTCTGGAACCTGACAACATGGCCTAAAGGGACTAGGAAACTATATAATTGGGTCATTTTTGTGCATATTAAACATAGAAAATGGATACTTTAGTTATCTCTATAGACCTTGGCATGAAGAAAAATACTCTAAAATGCCAGTACAGGCAGAAGTATTAATGTAAAAATATTTTAAAAAGTTAATTTAGAATCCATGGCCAAGCATGGTGGTGCTATGGGGAGGCTGAGGCTAATAAAATAAGTTCCCTGAGTTTCGGTATTTGGAGCTACAGTGGCTTAAAATTAGTGAGGTCTGCCCAATGTGGTGAGCCCCTGGGGGTAGAGTACCACTAAGCTGCCTAAAGAGAGGAAGACTGACCCAGTCAGCTGATCAGCAATGGGAATTGGCCCAGACCTTGAGGCAGACACAGGGAGGAGACACTTGTTCAAAAAAAAAAAGTTTCTATCTTTTCCTCCAGGTTAACTTTTACATGATGAACTCCTACGAATTAATGACCTGCCAAAGGAAATCAGTGGGAAGCATCAGATTTGAGTCTGAGGACACCTGGATTCTGCCAACAGTGGAATGAACCTGGTGATGGTGGACATGAACTCTACCTGTCCATGCTAATTGAGTTTTTTTCAAAGGGCAAGACTCGATGCGATCTATGCTGACAGGGTGACAGTAAGACCCTTCTATGTAACCCAAGTCCACTCTCTACCTCTAAAGTGAAGTCAAAGCACCCCCCATTGTCCCCTCCCTTCAGTGAGATGAGGGCTGATGCAGAGAAGAGAAACCATCACAATGGCTCCAAACGTAAGCTCCTCTGTTGTCTGCAGTCCACACACAAAAGCAATACTGTTCTCTTAACAGTACACTTTATGTAATCTCTGTCAAGCCAAATTACTTTCCCTGAACAGTGTGGGATTCAGGCAACAAGATAAAGCAAGGACACCTCAAGATCCAAGAAAACTACATCCCTAATACAACTTAGAAAGTTTTGTAAAAGGTGTTAAAAAGATCAATGACCCCATCCTGCACTCCATTAACTGTTCCCAATGGCTGCTTTGTGGGAGAGCTGGACATGAACAGTCTTAACGCAGTCTCAAAAGATTATAAAGTATAAAGCCCTCCTGAATTTTTCATTAATAGTCAGTAATGAACATATTTCTCCACAAATTTCTATAATCCTTCTTAAGTCTATTAAATATTTTCACTTAGGATAACAGATTCCGTATGTGAATGCTTCCCTTTACCTAAAAAACCCTCAATTCCTCTTAGATTCAAGGGGACATCTACTTTTGGGATTATGGGACTTGGTTCACACATCTGGTTCACACATTCTACTGTGAAAATTTAATACCTTCAAATTCCAGCTTAAATAAACACTAAAATATATAATACTATCTCCTCAGGGCTGGAAGTGATACAATGATTAACTAAATAAGATTCAATTCCTGCCCTCATGGAGTACATAATCTACTTAGGAGGATGCAAGAAATCAGTATGTAAGTATAACAGCAAAATATATGAGAGATATAAAAACCAAATAGGCAGTGAGGGGGCCAAGGGAAGAGAAGGTGTGGGGGGCCTGGAGTCAGGAAGACCTAAGTTCAAATTGAGCCTCAGACACTCAGACGCAGACAGTTGTATGACCCTGGGAAAGTTACTTAGCCTCTTTGCCTACATCCAATGGAGAAAGAAATGGCAACCACTCCACTCTCTCTGCCAAGAAAATCCCACGGAGAGTGTAATCCACGGAGTCATAGAAAATTAGACACAAATGAACAGCAACAAGTGCCCAGGTGGAGACAAGTCCATATGCTTATTAAGCACTTCTTTACGTACCAACCAATGTACTTTGTAAAGGCAAAAACAGTCGGCTGCTCTAAAGGAATCAGTGTGACAACAGGGAGAGAAGATTCACTAGTGATGTGTGCGTGTATGTGCGGGCGTACATGTGTGTGATCTTAGGGAATTAGAAGACATGTTGATAACCTGGTATTCTAGGCCTAAGAAATATGTTGAGAAAAGAGGCTGGGATCTCAATGAGGAACAGCAAGTGATGTAATATGAACAATGTGTAGACTATGTGGAGCTGAATCCTATGCAATAAGGCAGGAAAGGGGTGGCTCCCAAATTGGTATAGGACTTGATTTTAGCTAGATAAGTCTGACCTGTATTCAGTAGGCTATGTAATTCAGATGAGCAGAAAGCTTTTGAGCAAAATAATATGCTTGGTTCTATGCACAAGGAAAATCCATCTAGTGCAACAGTGATTATATTATAGAGGGAATGACTTGTTAGGAAACTGCAACATTTAACATGAAGCATAATAAGGCCCTGGACTGGGAAGTTGGCTAGGAAAATAGACAGCAGGGGTTATACATGAAGGAAATTATGAAAGGTAAAGAAAAGGGAAAAATCAAAAGAGAGTGCCCAGTCAGCTAAGTAAAGATGTCACTATTAGAAAAAAGTCAGAAACAGAAAATTGTTTTGGGGTAAAGATAATAAACTTGGTTTGGGAAATTTGTATTCAAAGTGAAGGTATAGATGTTTTCTTAGCTAACTGGATGTGAGTTTAAGGGAAGGCACAGATGAAAATACACATTCAGATGTCATCTGCATAGAAGTGCCTGAGGGAAAAGATGTTGGCTGAGGCTGGCTCTTCAGGGAACTGAATGGCTGAGTGAAGACCCATCACTTAGGGCAGAGAGGCTGGTGAACGAGGGTCACGCAATGTCCCATCAATGGGCTCTCTCTCAGGATACAACTCATTGAATTCACGTGCCCTGATGAGCTGTTTCTTAGCCACATCCCTAACAAGCAGTCAAGAGCCTAGTCTCTACCTGAGCACATAAAGTCATTTGTAATTGACTACCAATACAGGAACTCCAATGAACTTCTTTCTGGTCAACCTGAATGGTTAGGAAGCTAACTCCTCACAGATTGAAAACTTAACTGCTACTCACTGTTCCTCCTGTGTATGGTAGAAGCAGTTTGCCATGGTAAAGTTGCCTTAAAAACATCCAAGATTTATTCTGGTTTTAAGAACGACACATACCCTGTCTTTCAGGCAAAGGGAGTTAAGCTGATTTTATCTAGAATAACTGACAGTTAAAATCGATACTTTCTGTAGAAGCGTAGGAACAAAAGGCAGACAGTGAAAGGCACAAGGAAATAAGAGAAATGAAGGCACGCAAGGAACACAAAAACATGAAGAAGTCTAGTAGTCATTACAGTCGAGTATGAAAAACCTGAGCAGTGAAGAGACCTAAACATGCTTATACCCAGAAGAGGAAGACAACAGAGCATGAAGGTTACAGGGCAAGTGGAGGATGACGGCTACACCAAAGATCAGCCCTGTTAAAAGGGAAGGAGCTTTAGAAAGGAAACGACGGCAATTAGGCCTCAACTTTTGCCTCTTGGAGCAATGGGTCAGGCAACGAAGCCTTTAAACCCAAGCAAAGAGGAAAATGTCCAAAGAGCTAGATGGGCCATGAGACTGCGATTCAATGAACACTGATTAACTACAACTCCTGCAAAGCAGTGAGGGCCTGATATTATCAGTCTGGTTTAACAGATTATGTCCTCTGGTATGAAACCTTCAGTAAAATACTTACTATTCAAATCATGTTATCAGAGATTATGCTCATTAACATACTGATTGGTCTTATACATGTTAGAGATGCCACAAGACTTGGAAATATCTTACTAGCTTTGGTTGAAAGCAAAACTGGAGAACAAAGTAGAAAATATCCTGCCAGGATAAGGAATTCTAAAATAGTAACAAAGTGCACAGTAATGGGTCTCGAGTCAGGAAAATATGAGTTCAAACCTGACCTCAGATAAAGAGACTAGCTGTATGACCCCGGGCAAGTCACTTTACCCTGTTTGACATGCTTCCTCATCTATGAAATGGGGACGATAACAGCACTTACTTACCTCCCAGGGATGCTGTGAGGATCCAAGGCGATAATACGAAAAGCAGTTTGCCATCTTTAAAGAGCCAGGTAAATAGTAGCTATCATTAATGCATTTTAGATAGGACATGAGGTCACCACAATAAAAACGGAATAATTACCCCTTGTAGCCCCTGAGAGATGTTTCAGTGAAGTATCCTCTGAAACTGGGCATCCAGACTGTTCAACAATGGACGGATCACAAGAAGATTCCTGGGGGAGAAAGTGTTGATTAAGGGCAACTTTCTGGAAGATACCAAGTAGGCAAATGCTGATTTCTTGTCCAATCTGGTCAAAATACTCGTGTTTTCAGTTTGATCTTAAAGTGGTAGCTGGGTACAGGCGCAGCTATTTGCTATACTCCAAGCAACCAAAGGGGATTTTTCAGTTTCCGGAGTTAAATTTAGAAGATAAACACCTAATTCTAGTCACTCTACTTCTACAAAGCAGGGTTGTAATCTTTAGAACTGGCCAGACCATGCTCAATGATAAGCTCCTCTCAGGAGATATTCAGTGGAACATGACTACATTGTGAGAAGTGAATTCCTAGACTGTGCTCTTATTCTTCAAAATTCAAATCTCATTTTTACTAAATGCAATAATTCTTAAAAGTACGAAAAACAAAAGAAGGCCTCCTATCAGATGGGCCATTTGACATAATAAAAACAATGGAACTTCATGAAAATCTAAAGGCACCCACACCCAACAATGCCACTCCTACCCACCACCATCACCATACACAACTACCAAAATAAGCCAAGCAGAAAGTCAAGCACTTTGTCAAACTGAAAACCACCAAATCCTGATGTTTCCTTTCTCAGGTAATTATTACCTTAGAATGATCGGTCGTAGAGATTTCACAGGTGTAAGTTCGGTTTGTGTCAGGAAAAGTAGCAATATGGCATAACTGGATGTCAGTCAATTTTGTTTCACCATCAGCTATATTTTCTTTTACATCCCTCTGGTAAGATATTCGCCTACGCTTGGATGGTAAGTCTCCACACAGTTTGGGCTGATCACAACTTTTTGGGCTTTTGTTCTTAGCTAAATTCCAGATAGGGGTTAAAAAAGACAGCTTTTAAATTATTTAAACATTTTACCCTTGAAATTTTAAAAATATTCTATGTATAATTCTGAATATTTTTGTAAAATGAACAAAATTATCAACTCAAGCCTACACACTTCAAAAAGATTCTAATACTGGGTTTTGCCTTTTACCGAGGGGCTCTTCAGCAGATTTATCTGGTGAGGTGACTCCTCAGTTCAACAGTCATCACTTGAGATCGGTCTCCATCTTGCCTCAAGACAGACCACTATGACTCAGCCTGAATGGCTTCTTCAACATGATGTACCCAGTAATGACCTCTTCATCAACATGCACACAGGTCCCCAGGCCCACTTTCTTCCCCTGCTGTACATTTTAAATTCTGATACACCTTTTACTGCCTAAATCACATGAAATTTCAACAAAGCCATCCCCAATCTCCTGTCAAAACAGCCTCATTTATCTTGACTGCTTATTTGTTACAAGGGCATTGAGCAGAAGGGGATTGGTGGCAGGGAGGAAAAAGACAAAGTAGCCTAAAAGAGTTTCATGGAAGGATTTAAAAAAAAATGCACAAAACAGATGACAGGCCAGAAAATACCAGAGACAAGAGGGACAGTTTTGAAAGTTACATGTTATAAATTTATTCTATACTTGAAAAGCAAGCTATATATAAGACTTAGTTTCATATGACAATTCTTTTTATGTTTTACTATGTATGTGAAAAATTAAAATTCTCTATTTTTTATCTGAGTCTCCCTACTTCATGATCAATTAGTTGACAAGAGACATCCTACAACACTAGAGATCTTGTTGGTTTGGCTTTTTTTTGGCTGAACTTAATTAACCTTGATAAGCTATATTGTAATTCAGTTATTCTTATCTTAAAGGAATTCTATCAGCAAATCTTCTATAATTATATAAATGACCTACCAGGTCAAAAGCACTGAAAAACATCACAGTTAAGGAGGAGGTAAAAACTAATAAAAAGTCACAAATGCGAAAGGACAATGTTTGTCTCAGAATGTATGCTCTGGAGGAAAGGGCCTCAATTTTTACTGACTTCTATTCAAGAGTATCAGGCATAATGCTATATGTTTGTACTTGAAGATGGTTCCGAGCAATTGTTGGAATCTAACCCGCTAAAGCTACATCACCATGACAACAGGCACAGTAATGTCGAGGTAATTTCCCTTTTTCAATTTTTGTGACTCCATGATTAAAGATGACCACTGGTTTATTAAGCAGAGTCTAAAAGCTGAGGTGACATGATATATGATTATAAAAAATATTTTTAATACAACAGCAAGCAGTTCAGGTCTCAATAAATATTGACTGAGTTTAATGGACAAAGAGGATTGCTCCAGGGCAGGAAGTTGATGGGCAACTCAAAGTACTTGGCAAGTATTCATCCAACACATCTTTATGCCAGGCACTGCAGTTCATAATTTATTTTGAATAGAAGTTGTGGGCAAAATTGACTGTATTACTTACTGCAGTCTGCTGCTTGAGACTCTCCCTCTGGCCCCGAATGTCCAGACTTTTCTTCGTTTTCCTTCACTTGGTGAAAAGCAGATTGGAAGGCAGAAATTCGCTCTCTTAATGAATCACCATTTCTATATCGGAAAGGGCTGGCCTGCTACAGTGCATGAAGACAGGCTAGGTCAGTCCAAAAGGCAAGCCTAAATTTCATACCCAGAACTGTCTCATTTAAGCACTAACCACTTAGATATCTATGATGATAAATAACCGTATTAAATTCAGGATACTTGTTGAACAAGTAAATCAATGCTTTCCTTCTCGGAAAATGCATTTGTTTGAAAATATTCTACATGCAACCTTCTTCCCCAGACACAAAACCCTTCTCTGCATGAGTCTAAGGGCTACTTGCTAAGAGGAACACAAAAGTTGTTGGCAACATAATCAAGAATATTTTAAACAACCCAAAATTTTATCTAGGTTGGGACACTTGACATAGCTGATGCAGTACAAAAAAATCTCTAGCTTCAGCCGACATAAAAAAAGCAGGGGTAGCAATTAAGATCTCAAAGCATAAGAGATAAAACAGGAAAACCACACTGTGTCACCAGTATTATTCAATATTGTTTTAAGAGCATTAAAATAAAGTAGACAATAATAAAATACCTGCCAAAACAGACCCAGGAACTACATAAATTTTAATTATAAAACACTCTTTATACAAATAAAGTCAGTTTTAAATAATTGGAGAAATGTTAATTGTTCATGGGTGGGAGCAAAGGCCAAAACAGACCCAGGAACTACATAAATTTTAATTATAAAACACTCTTTATACAAATAAAGTCAGTTTCAAATAATTGGAGAAATGTTAATTGTTCATGGGTGGGAGCAAAGGCAATATAATAAAGATGACAAGTTTATCTAACTTATCTATTTATTCAATACAATCCCAATTAAATTACTAAAAAATTGTTTGTTAGAAAAAATACTAACAAGTCATTTGGAAGAACAAAAGGTCAAAATTCCAAAGTAGCTAATCAAAAAATATAATGGAAGGGATTCAGCAGTACCAGACCTTAAACTAAATAAGGGATTAAATATCAAAATTATCTGGTACTGGCTAAGAAACAGAAAGGTAGATCAGTGGAACAGAGTAGACATATGATATACAGCAGTAAAGGGCTATAGTGACATTGTATTTTAGAAATGTAGAGATTTAAGTTTTAGGATAAATATTCATTATTTAGTAAAAATTGTTGGGAAAGCTGGAAAACAGCCTGGCAGAAACTGGGCATAATCCATTATCTTACACCTTATACCAAAATAAGATCAAAATGAATATATGACCTAGACATAAAGAGATAAAACCACAAGAAAATTGAATTAGAAAATTAGAATAGCATAGAACATATTATCTATCAGATCTCTATCAGACTCATGGAATAATATAGGAAGAAATGATCATTGTGAAGTGTAAACTTCAATTATACTAAATTTAAAGTTCTTATACAAATAAAATCAATGTAGACAAGATTAGAGGGAAAGCAGAGAATGGGGGAAATTTTTCATAGACAGTCTCTCAAATAAAGGTCTCAATCTCAAATACATAAAGAACTTGGTCAAATTTCTAAGACTATAAGTCATTCCCCAATTGATAAATGGTCAAAGGATATGATGAAGAAATGAAAACTATAATCACATGAAAAAATGGCACTAAATCGTTATTGATTAGAGAAATGCAAAAGTTTACAGGTATCTTGCACCTTCATCACATTGGCTACAATGACAGACACACTTCAGATGGGGCCACACTGGCTACAATGACAGACACACTTCAGATGGGGCCACATTGGCTACAATGACAGACACACTTCAGATGGGGCCACATTGGCTACAATGACAGACACAC
>CM053769.1:103684358-103705679 GCA_028658325.1 Potorous gilbertii
TAAGAAATGAAGAGTTGGTTGATTTTAGAAAAACACGCAAGACCTATGACGATGCTATCCACCCCTAGGGAAAGAACTGACAAAAATATGTATAGTGTGGTTTTATATAAATGGAAATTATTGTTTTATACTGAATCCTCTCTGTTCTGTTGTATACATGGAAATATTCTTTTTTTTGTTTCTCATTTTGTATTTGTTTAAAATGAATAAAAATATTTTAAAAATTAAAACAAATCCTCTCCATGCCTCATTTTGTGTATTCTATTTTTTTTTTTTGAGAATTAAAAGGAGTTTATTATAAGTATGTCAAGCTAATAACACACTGATGAGCTGTTCACTGACGACTGGCCCTATCTATCTTAAACAAAAAATCATTAACAAAGACTCTACCCAATGAGTAGGGACTGAGTTCTTTTTATTTCTATGTTTTAAGGATAACAGTTTCTCTCCCAGGTTGTCCAAGGATGACATCATGAATTCTACTTCTAGTTTGATGTTGCAAAGGAGGTTGGGAAACGGGAACCAGGCCAAAAGTGAAGGGCAGGAGAACTGAAATAAACAAACAGACCAGAGGGATCTATGTTCTCTCCTAGAATGCCAGGTATGACATAGTTTTATTAAAAAAAAAAAGTTCTTTGGTCAGATTATGGGAATTTATATTACATTTATTTTTATTTTTTGAAATAATTTGTTATTTAATTTATATTAAATTAATTTAAACCTTCAAACCCCAATGTCTCTTTCTTTAATCAGATTAACAACTACCATGATCTAGATAATCAGAGTAAAAAAGAATTTCCATTCTAGGATGGGTTCACTGTGAAACAAAGGGCTTAAGGGAAAAGGCAGCTGTGTAAAGTTGGGCTTTGCAGCCACAGAAGGCAGAATGAATGAGGACACCGGCAATGAGTCAGTCCAGAGTAGGCAGATGTAGAGGGGAGGGAGAGAGAAGAAAAAGGTGAGAAAAATGAGGAAGTGCTTCAACTGGTTTTTCTCTTTTCCGTACTGCCTTAGGCCCTGATTGCAGTTGGTAACGGATCATGAACAACATACACATGACCCCCACCACGGTCATCACAACCACTGTTTGGCAATGTCAGAGTGACACTGGCCCCCAGTGCTGTGATGGGCTCAATTTGGAAGTCCAAGAGGCTCTGGCTCTGCTTTCTGGCACCGGGGGCTTGGATGTTTCCAGCCAGGCTTTGCCGCCTTCGCCTGGGTGCTCTTTTCCAAACAAGACAGTTCCTGGCAGCTCTGTTCTCATGGAGCTAAATGCAAATTGAGGACTGCAAGGGGTCTTAGCTGCCATCTACTCGGATCATCTCATTGTATAGATAAGAAAATAGAGGCCCAGGGAGATTAACTGGCTTGTCAAAAGCCATGCAGATAGGAGTCAGAAGAATCTGAACTGAGTGAGAACCAGACTTAACTCCAGTCAGTGCTCCTTTCCCACTAAGCTACTCTGCTCCCTGGTTTAGGGTATTAACCAGGTGTTTGTCCCTGCAAAGTATACGCTTCATAGATCTTTTATTTTTCACTTTAAATTATTTGCATGCCTACACATATTATGGGGAGTTAGGCAAAATTAGGAAGGCATGAAGTTGTTAATAAAAAAAAAATCTAAAAACCTAGTTACCCCCAGTGATCCTGATGTACAACTTATATTTCTAAACAGTTTCATAATTTTAGCAAAATGGATAAGGCATCTATTTATCTCCCTCCACAAAGAAAACCATAAGTTTTTTTAAAGCACTTCAGTGAAAAACAAAATGTTCTTTTAAATACATAGAATGTTCATAATATTTTTTAGAAAAAATTGGATCTACAATCTCTTAAAAGCAGCTATAGTAGCACTAGTAGTACACATTTAAAAACAACCAATACAAAACGATTTTATGAAGGTTTTGACAAAATTTGAGAAATCAGTGTTGCAGTGTGAAACCAGCTGACAACATGAGACGAGGCCTGGTCTAAGAACGACTGAACATTAGGCTGCAAATTCCTAATGGAGGAGAAGGGGAGAGGAGACAGGAACATCACCCCTTTCCTGTGATTTTTCCCAGTCTTGTAGTCCCATGTTTTCATCTCCATCATTAAGATTATGATAACATAATGCAAGAATTCCCCTGTTCAAAAGGGAACTTGTACTCTCTATCCTAAGTCCAAGCTTCTAGGGATGGAGGCTGGATATGTGATTTCACTTCTATAGGGAACTCCCCTGATCTACAACTGGGAGGTTAAGGGACTTGCCCAGGGTCACAAAGCCATTTGGTATCATAAGTGACACTTCAACCCAAGATTTCTTGGCTCGGGGATAGCTCTCTAGACACTGAGCCACACTTTCTCCAAGTTCAAAATTGAGAATATAGGATATGGCAATAATAAGGAGAGCACTTTGGTCAAGTGCCTTGAGCTGAGTTAGCAAATGTTTTCAAAGCTCACAAATGAAAATGATACATGTAAAATATATCTCTTCTTCAAAGACTACTATGGATTCATCCAAGTTTGGGGTCAGCCAAATCATTTTCTGTTTTTGTTAAGCTTTTCTCCCAACAGCTGTTTTTGATAATCTCAGTGATTTCAGAAGTGTTCCACACTCTGCATTGTATGGATAATGATTTGTTAACTCTGGAAGGAGAAGGAATTGGAAGAAACTACTTAGTCAAGACCCTCAGAAGGCCCATCCAGGGGCAATGACAAGCATGGCTGGGACCTCTGAACCCAGATTTACTATCTCCCAGCAACAGAAAGGTGGGAAAGGCAAAGAAAAGTGGACACCAATTCCATTTTAATGTGATTTTCCATTTTAGCTAAAGGATTTATGTGAAAGAAAAAAAGAATGCATAGAATTATTTGCAGATTTGAAGCTTTTACACTGTATATTCAATTCTTTTGCCAAGTTTTCTGCCTGAAATGGTAAATCAAAAATAAATAAACAAAAGATCATTTATGTACAGTAATGGGGGGAAAAATAACTATATACAATTTCTTCACATTTTCTCTTCTCATCTGGATAAGTGAACTTCTATAATGCATTAAAATACTTTCCTAATATTCCCTCTCAACCTTATTTTCTTGATTTCTATTCTTTTGAAAAAAAATTTAATTATTCTAATTTTCCATTTCTATCAAAAGTTACACTAAACAAACAGCAAGTATTTTTCCAATGACAGCAAATACTACAAATAAAAAGTTCTGTTAAGCTTTCAAGTTACCTCCCATTAGGTTCTAGAGTGGAAGAAGAGCAGACAGTTAAGATCTGGATGCCATGTTTGTTGGGGATCTGTTCACACACTGAATTTTACTTTTAGTGCAGTGTGCTCATAAAGCAAGGTCACTGCGACCAAGGCAGGAGGACATCTTAAATTCAAATAAGGTCATGCGCATTTATGATGCAAACTAGACCTTTATGACACATATATTAAATACCAAAAAAAAAAAAGACAAGCCAATATTCAGTCAAGATTTTTACTAATGGAAGGGAACAAACAGAACTACTTCAAAACTCTGATCTTTGATCTCAAAATGTACTTTTCAATCTATATTTGATTACAAATAAAAGCCTGATGTTCTGGGAATTTACAGCATTTCAAACAAAACAGTGAAACCAGAGACTGAAAAAGAAGATGTAATGCTAGTGATGTCTCTTCTGAAGGCCTTACTAAGAAGTCTGAGTTCTTCCCATTTTCTTTCCAAACAAGTTTTCCTACCTTCCCAGTAGCAAAGGCACTTGGGAATCAGAAGCCTCTTGAGACGTCCAGTGGGTTGCCAAGGTCTTTATTACCTCCAAGATTCTACTCTAGAATTGTGTACCCCCTACCCTCCCTAGGTCAGCGATCACCTCATTGTGGGGATGAGTCCACTGGCAGATTGTACCCTACCCACAATTTCTTCCTCTTGTGGCATTTTTATCCATTTCATCTCAAGGATGGATGGCGGAAGATCTCCAGCCAAGGGCTGGAGACTTCCTTTCCTTTAGACTTTTAACATTCCATGGGCACCAGGGTAGCATCTCATTACATAACAGATTGGTTTTTGGATGTTGCCTGGCTCAGACCCCCCTCAAAAATGCAGATTATAACCTAACCTTGCCTGTGTATCAATGTCACTATCACTCAGATTCTCTTTCAAACTGATCATAGGGAATTTCACCCAGGTACTGGGGTTGCAGGGTGGAGGTGGGGGTTGTCGCTCACATTCTCCACATAGCAAGAATATCAGTGGGGCACTATCCCATAGGATAAGTCCATGTTAGTGGCTCCATCATAGACTTTTCTGATCATAACCATTTGTCATATGTTTTCATGGCCTTTTGAGTCATTCTTGACTTCAGTTTTGGGGGAAAGGGTAGGGTTTAAACAATCTTGCCCGCAAATTACCATTATCAATATCCTGAAATGTACTTATGCCTATATGTCTTTTCCATTGCTTTCTGGTTCATTGGTAAGAGCCGAGCACAATGCTTGGCACCCTGGCTCTTAATAAACATTTACTGATTGGATAATTTGATACTCCAAAAATTAACGTTTCAAATTTCAGTCATATGACATCATTAAAAAACATTGACACCAAAATTATAAGACTTTTCAATTCTAACGCTTCACTTTATACCTTGCACGTTGCCAAATAGTCATAGAAATAGTCCAGTGGCCAACTGACTAGCATTTATTGAGTACCGACTGTGTGCCAGGCACTGTATTATAAGCTGGGATACAGAGGCAGGCAAAAAACAGTCCAAAACAACAGAAGCTCAGTCTCCTAAAGTGAGGAACAACCGGCAAACCACTGTCTGAACAAGATATATATATAACTGGACAAACTGGGGGTGATATTGGAGGGGGGAGGAGGAAGGGCATTAAAATGAAGGAAAACCTTTCAGTTTGATTTTGGTTGAGCTTTGAAGGAAGCCAAGAGGCAGAGATGAGGAGGGAGAGCCTTCCAGACATGGGAGTATCCTGTGTGAAGAACTACAAGGAAGCTGGTGTGACTGGATCTTAGAGTACATGAAAGTGAAGGAGGAGATTAAGGTGTTAAAAAGACTGAAATAATAGGAAGGGGCCTGCTTATGGAGGCTTGTTCTAGCTGGTCCTGGAATCAAAGGAAAACCTCAAGGTTTTTACTGGATAGGGGGACAGAATAGGAGGGTGATCAGACCTATGTTTTTGGAAGATAAATTTAACAGCTTAATGGAAAATGATCTACAGAGGGGAAGACCAACTAGCAGGCTATTGTAGTAACAGTCTAAGTGTGAGGCAATGGGGACCTACACCAGGATGGTGGAAGTGGGTCTATATGAGAAACGCTATAAAAGTAAAACTGATGGGCAAAAGATTGGATTGGGGGGTGTGGTGGGGAGAATGAGGAGTCAAGGATGGTATCTAGATTGGCAGCCCAGATGACTAGGAGAATGGTAGCACCGTCAGTAATAGGGAAGTCAGGAAGAGGGGCACTCGAGTCTAGGAGGCCAACAATGAGTTAGTTTTTGACACGGTTTGTTTATGGGATATTCAGTCTGAGATGTCTAAAAGGCAAAAGATGATAGGAATCAGGAGGTCAGGAGGTCAGACCTGAACAAGTAGATCTAAGAATGATCTGTTACTGTATCTATTATGTGCCAAGCAGAGTGCTAGGACTCATCAGACATGTAAGAAGAGAAGTGGGAAAGAGAACAGTGTCATGAGAAGCAAGAAGAGGGAAGCAGAAAGAGGACTGAGAAAAGGCAATTAAGAGATCACTGGGAAATTTGGAAAAAGCACTTTTGGTTGAATGACATCAGAAGCCAGAATGCAAAGACAGAGTAAGATGAAATGTAATGGAGTCACTTATTATAGACAGCCTTCTCAGGAAGTTTACCAATAAAAGGGATAGGAGCAGGGACAGAGATTCATTGAGGATCTTTTTCTTTTGAGGATGGGGAAGACTGGGTATGTTTATAGGTGTGTTGTAGGCAAATAGCTGATGTTGGGAGGGGAAGGAACACTACTCACATAGCTACTGGTGGTCCAACCATTTTGGAAAACAACTTAGAATTACGTGGTGACAAAAATGTCCCCAACCTTTGACACAGAGACCCTACAGTGCTCACAACCACCTCCCCAATATTTAAACCGCACTTTTTGCAGGCTCTTCTAGAAATGAAGCACATGCCTACTGGTCAGGTAATGGCTGAACAAATTGTAACACATCAATGAAAGAAAATATTATAGTATCATGAGAAATAATAAGAAAATTATAACATTTAAGTTTTCTAAGAATTAATAATGCAGAGTTAAACCAAGAATTCAGTATACATATATATCTATGTATAAAATAAACAGAAATAAAAATCATGCGACTGAACACTGTACTTAGAAAGACTAAGCTTGTCTCCAAATAGAGGAGAAAATGCACTTTTCTCCCTTCTTGGCAGAGGTGAGGAAACATGGGTATGGAATACCGCACCTGCCAGCAGTTAAGGAGAATGTGTTCAGTTAGTTCTGCCTAACTCGCTTTCTCTATCTGGTTACCAAGGATGATCTAACAGGTATAATAATAACTGGAAACACACTATCAATAAAAGCTCTCAAATCAAATACTAAATTGAAGAGAAGTTTTTATGTTGGAGGACATCAATCCCAGGATGGAATGTGAAGTTTCCCAAGGGCCAACTAGGGTATCTCTTACATTTAATAAATGCCTCTGGGCCACTTGCAGTGCATACCCAAGATTCAGGGAATGACGGTATCCCAAGCTGAGTGGGCTGCCTACCAGATGAATGGGACTCAAGTAGTCGATTTTCTCACTCTCACTACTCCTTTCTCCAATCAGATCTCTTTACATTTCTCCTTCATCCTCTCTACTCATCACTTCTCATCTGAACCACTGCAATAGCTTCTTACCTGGTCTTCACCCTGCCCCCCCAACCAGTCACCACATGGCCACAAAGATCCACCAATGAGGCAGTTCTGGTCATGATGATGCACCCTGTCCCTTTTTTGCCACAAATCCCTCTGGCTTTGGGCAAAGCCAGGTACCTGTTCTCTCTATGCTCTTACAGGTATCGAATACAGAGGATAGCAAACAAATTCAAAGACCCCCCAGTTCCAGTCACCCACATGTTACTCCTTTTCCATTCCCTTCATTCTACACCCCTTTTTCCATTTTCTCTCCCACCTTCATGCCATTAATCTCCTATCTCCTTGGTAGGATGTGTGGCTTTCTTCAAAGGTCAGACCTTTCCCAACGCCCCCAGCTGCTACTGCTCCCCTTCCATTATCTTACAGTTATTTTGTATCTATTTTGTACTGAACTCAGGGGCACACATCGTAGTGTTTACACAAACAAATGTGACATGTCATTCAACAATTCTCTGCTGATAACCAGAAAAGCACATGATTGACACACACAGACAGCATCATGGACTATATCTTACATAGATTCCCAATGGAAGAGGGGATTCTCTGTGGGTAGTAGGGATCCCATGGTGCTTCTCACTGCAGGTGGGCTCATGTGCCATTGAGACTTAGAAGCATTCAGGAGAGGTGAACAGGTCTAAAAATCAACAACCATTTATTCAGGGTCAAGATGTGCCCAGCACAACAGTGCCAAACACTGGACACAAGAAGAGCTAAGGCCAACAAACAGTCCTTGCCACGGATGAACTTATAGCCTAGACAAAAAAACAGGAAGCACCGATGGGTCCCCATTCCTTCCATTGAGAATCTGTGTAGGACACACTCCATCATCTTGCCCACATGTGGCAATCATTACATACTTTTCTGGATATCAGCAGAGAACTGCTGAATGAAGGATGCCACATTTACACAGATTTCCTGAAGGCCAACCAAGTACACAATATACATTAGGAAATCTGCAGGACAGGAAAAAAGTGGTCTCTGCCCACAATTAGAATGTGTGAAAGAAGACAATAAAACTGAGGCAATTTATATTATAAACCCAACAACACATACCTGTATTGAAGGAGAAGCTTCCACCAAAGGAGAGTCACTTGAATTTTTCAAGTTCCTTTGCTGAGCAATGTATCTGATGAGAAGATTTGTTTCAGGAGAGCCTCTGGCTCCAATAGTAGAACGGCGTCTTGATTTTTTTAGCAAGGATTTTCCTGGAATGAAAATTTTCTTATGACTTAGGAACACTGCCCCCCACCCCAAAAGTACTTAATAGTTAACATGTTTTAATGAAGCTTCTTATGTTTAAAGTTCTAATAGTAAATAATCTTCTGCATACAATCAGTACATGTAGGGATTTTTAATGGACACTTCTGCTCCTATTTTCTACACATGAAGAATATTGGGCTTGCCCAATTCAATAATTTAGGAAGTTTGGTGCTGGGCATACAGGGAAGTAAAGTAAGTTCTTGTCCACCAGGCCCTTACTTCCATTCCTTGGAAAGGCAAGTGCTCCAGAGTGAGGACATATATATAGCCTGAGAAGAAGGAGGGGAAGAAGACACAAGTAGCTGTGAAAACCAGAAAAAAATAATCGCATGTAGAAGAAGATAACTTGAAGGAAACCAGGGTTCTCAGACGCAGCCATGGGGGTGATGGACAATCCAGGCTGGCCAAGATGAATTCTTTTCCAGTTTCATTTAGAAACCAAGGAGCCTTTAAGGTACATGCACCTGACCATTACACTTGTCCCAAACAACAATCAGTAATAGCTACTTCAACACTTGCCATTCCCTGACAGAGAGCATGTACAGAAGATATAAAATTAAAACATACTTTTTTTTAAACATAGCGAATGTGGGAATATATGGGAAATTGCTTTGGCTACTCATATTCATTAATGTTTTTCCCCTCAAATGGAGGAGGATGGGAAAGAGGAGTTAAACATAAAGCAGCCAAAAGAAAAGAAAAAAGGGTCAGTGGAGCACTTCTTTCTAAATGCACAGAAGAGGACAAAAGGCCAGAAATAATCACAGATAGGCAGGGCAACTTGAAAAGTTCTATATTAAATTTATTATACACTTAAAAGTCAGGAGAGGTTCATAGTTTCAGGAACCCTTTTCCTGTTCGAATAAGGGTGTGGGGGAGAGAGAGGGAGAGAAACAAGAGGCTTATTTTAGTGTTTGCTAGTCATTTTTAGAAGTAAAAAAAAATTAAACTATTGTGAGACAGTAAAAATTAAGTTTCCACAGTAAGTTATTGTTAATTGATGAAGTCACTGAGAATAAGTCCCATAATAAGAAGGCCAGCAGACTGCATGTGGACTCAACCAAAGGACAGACAGTGGTCTTCAGAAAATTAGTTTTTGATAAAGGAACCAAATCTACAGCTGGCTGGAACTAGCCAAGAAAAATGACCTAGAGTTACCAGGAGAAGGCTTTTCTTCACTGCGCTTGCTTAGTGAACTTCATGCATATAAGCATACACACCCCGCATAAAACTATCTCTCCATTTTCTGATCATGGGCCCTATGTTAAAGTATGTTTGGGAGGAGGAATCACACTAAGGGAGGGGTTACTAATGAGCATGTGGAGAAGATGGTGACCTAATGGAGAATGGACCAACCCATCTCCTGGTGGGAGGATCTGTCTTGAACTAACAGTATATAGCTCCTCTCGTTTCTGTATTCAGTGCTCCCTCCTCCTGAAGAGGGTGGGTTCCACTTTGGCCCAGGTATTCAATTCCCCTGAACTCTACTGTAATAAATTTTCCTTGAAACGTATCAGTGTCAAGCGTGTTTCTAACACTACTTTCTCCCTCAGAGTCTATTTACTGGTCAGTCAGGTCTCAATTCACTTGAAAATATGTACGCTGGTCAGAAAACAAATTATTTGGCACATGTAAATTTCAGGTCAAAGAATAAACTTGAAACACATCTATCTACTTGGATTTTAAGTTCCTGCTGAGGCAAATGTATCCACTCAATTATTATAGAGGATGTCCCAAGTCTTAGTGCTCTTTAAAAAACAAAACTTTAAGTTTTAAAACTGTATAACACCTTCAGGACACCCTCCCTGTATTTTACACATTTAAAAAATACAGATTTACTCAATTCATACAGCATTTTGTACCTGAAAAATCTCTGAATTTATCTAGTCAAACCCATCACCTGTTGCAAAATACTCTAATTGGCATAAATCACCTGTAGCAAAACACAATCCATTCCACTTTGAGAGGACTCTAAATATTAATTGTTTTTCCTTGCATTGTGTCCTTCCTTTGTTGCCAAAGAAGACCGGAAGGGGAAGGGGAAGGGGAAGGGGCCAGTAAAACCCAAGTTAAATGGGCATCTTTTGACCATTCAAATTTACCATCCTTTGGAGAGGAGATGGAAGGGGAGGGGAAGCAGACAGGAGAGGAGTTGTTGAGTTACCCAGCTAGCTGGGTTCCCATTCAGCCAGCTGTGTCTCCTCACAGGACTGTGTTCATCCTTCCTTGCCAAAGAAGACCATGCCATCAGAGAAATGCATAGACGCTGAATGAATGAATGAAAGAAAAAGGACTTACTAAGTGCTCACAATTTGCCCAGAACTGAGGGTAGCACTGGGGACAGACACAGGGATAAACTAGAGGATTCCTGCCCTCCAGCTGGCTTTCTAATTAGGGGAGATAAGGCAAAGAGGGGAGTTCAGCCGCAGAGCAGATAGCAAGGTGCAAAAGAAGGAAAAGCCACCAATTATATTCTCCCTTCCCTCTCCCCACCTCCACATTTCTCTCCAGGTAAAACATCAAACAACCCAGAAACTGCTGGCGTACCCATACTCTGACTGGCCTAGAGACACCTTCCATCTAGTCTCAAAGGATCCCAGAATTAAAACTGTCCTTTATGAGGTCACGTGCCACTGCTACACCAGACCTTTCCTGACCCACAAATTCTCTCTGCCTCCATCAACAACTCCCACTTTGTATACATTTTCCATTTACTTATTGGTGTACTTTTTTGTTTTTTCTCATTAGGAGTTTTTGTATATACAGCACAGAGCTTGAATTTTAATTTAGACATTACCATCTACTCCAATCCTCTTTCCTGAGGTCCAAGCATCACTCTCAGCGTGGGCCACTGAGCCTGAATTCGAAACCAGGCTTGCTCCTAAACCACGGATCTGTGGCAACCCTGAACTGGCCACAACTGTCTATACTTATCTTCTTCCTCCAACATGAAAATTCATCTTCAAATACCTAATTGACCCAAACTGAACACTCTTACAAGAAATTCCAAACTGACAATCATCCTATCACAGCAAAGATACATACTCTGTTCACTTTTCTCTTCATGAATAATTACATGTTGAGAGTGGAGAAAGAGACTAAAAGCTTGAGCACAGAGCCCATGAGATCCAGGATGGCAGTCAGTACTGTGGTTTTCTGCCCCAAGCCGACCATGGCTGGACTCCTGGATATCACACTTACAGAGAGCAACAAGGATGGTGAGGGACCATAGGAGAATCGGGGCAGGCACAGGCAGCGTAGCCTGCACAAGAGGCTGCTCCCAGGCACACACATCCAGCTTCTGGAGAATGAGTCTTGTTCTGCGGGCCAGAGATCAGAACCAGGAGCACTGGGTAGAAGAGGCAGGGGCAGACTGAGGCTTGACTTCAGGTGTAGAGCTGTCCCAAGACTGGGCTCACTCCTCATTGCTTTACAACAGCTTCAGGATTACCTTGTAAAGGATTTTTTTCAGAGGTGGGTTGGGGACTGAGTGTCTTCTAAAATTCCTTTCAAACTCAGAAATTCTTTGTGTGTGTTCTGTGTGCAAGACCATAAGACTGCATTAATTACCCTATGAAGCCTGGGGGTCAGTCTTCTACTTTGTCATTCAAGTGTAGCATAATCCTATTATAAATGGGGTAAGGAACGATAATAGGATTTCTCTCCTTTAGGGTATTTTGGGAAATAATCTTCCCTTCCCAGTCATAACATAAATACTCAAAAGACCTTCAGACTGTCCCAGGAGCCAAGATGCCAAGTAAGAATTGAGAAGACAGGCCTGGGCATCAGAGCTCCAATGTCCTGGCCAGCTAGCTAGCCTTTGACAATGCACAAGAAAAAAGATCTAAGGGAGAAAAGAAGGGGCTTCACACTGGCTGGTGAACTCCTCCAATGGCAGGGGTTTCCCAAGTGCAGGCTGGTGACCACTGGGACACGAGAAGTTTGGTAAGAGGCTCTGGGGAGAGTGATAAATAACCAGGTCCCACTCATCTGCAGGAGGATGCTAGACTCTAGAGTTCCCTTTCAGACTGAAGAGAAAATGTGAAAAGTTTAGTGCAAATTGAAGGATACCAAGATCAAAAAGAGAAAATCTGGGCACCTCTGCCCTACGTATTTCTGTTTGGCCTCTGCGGAATCTGGTCTTACTAACATAGAACCAAGTTAAGCCTGCAATGTGCTTAGCACATTTGCATCCAAAGATGTAGATGTGTGTGTGTGTGTGTGCATGTGTGTGCAAGCGTGTGAGTGTGTGCGTGCATGCATGCATGAGTGTGTGAGAGAGAATGCGAATTCTACTCTTGGACTTTTTGTCCTGCAAAATATCACCTGGAGACAAAATACCTTCTGACTTGTTACATCCTATGAATGCTCTCATATCTGGACTGACCAGACCTAGAATCTGGACACATATAAGAATATTCAACATCTACTAAAATCCTACTCTTATGCTTCAGTGAAATGTGGGGATGACCCTGGATTCTCGATGACTCTGCTGGCAGACTGCGGGATGGCAGCTTCTATTCAATTAGTATCAGCTTTATCATCTGAGGCTGAATTCACAAGCTAAGTTTGGAGACCAAACACCACCACGAAGCTGACCAATAAACTACAAATTCTTTTGGGCACAGCAATGAAAAGGGGTCCTGAAATTAGCTGGAAGGGGCTCCAGGGGCCACCCAGGTCAAGCAATCCACAAAAAGTACCACCACCAAATGTTCCCCAACCAGGCAGCCTGTCCCACTGTGGGACTGTTCCCATTGTTAGGAAGGCCTTCCTGACTCCTCTACAATCTCTACTTCCGGATCCTCAGGGGCCCTCAGAGCTCATACACAAACTATTCCATTTGCATCTTCCACTCAATTTCCCTTCAAAGAGATTCCACCCACCCCAACTCCCCATCTCTTCTTTTCTAGGCCAAACATGCCTACTTCCTGAGGCCAGTCGTCCTCTGATGACATGAGCACAAGGCCCTCCATCATCCCAACGGGCTTCCCCAAAGTGCACAGAAATGACCAGATGCTCTGGAAGGGGGCTGGAGAGAGCAGCACACAATGGCCTTTCCCTGAAGGCCGTGTTTCTCAGTACAGGCTCACACTGCCTCCAACTAGCACAACAGCAGGTTCACATTGGGCTTCGAGGCTACTAAAAAGCGTAGGTGTTTTCTAGTACTTCCTCTCTAACTTTATTCAATTCAACCTAATACTCTAATACTCTAGTTCCAAGACCTCTTTGGATCCCAGATCTTTGCCCCACTTTGGTGTCACTGGCAGACCTGGGGAACATGTGGCTATTTTTCCAAGTCACTGATTGAAATAAAAAGCACAGGATCAAGCACAGACGGTTGGACTAATACAGAGATCTGCCACGCTGACAATGGAAAATCAATAATTTCTCTTTCAGTTTGGCCAGTCATACTAGTTCTGAGTCTGTTGACTTGTACAATCAGTGGATAGAGCACTGGGCCTGGAATTGGGAAGACCTGAGTTCAAATCCAGCCTTGGACATTTACTAGCTGTGTGACCCTGGGCAAGTCACTTCACCCTGTTTGTTTCATCTGTAAACTGAGCTGGAGAAGGAAATGGCAATTCAATCCATTATCTTTGCCAAGAAAACCCCAAATGGGGCCACAAAGAGTTGGAACACAACTTAAGTAAGTGAACAAACACTTATTATCACCTTGTTTGCAACTATGGCGAGAACTTATCCAAAGATTTGGTAAAGATTCAATATTGCCCTCATCTACCAGTCATGCTTAAAAGGCAACGAGGCCCTTCTGGCCATTCATGGCTCTCTTTTATGGAGGCCCATCTTATTTCTATTGGGTTCGTTTTAGCATTTGGTCTTCTTAAAGAGTACCATTTATTTATTAGCGATTCAAATAACGTAATATTGGGGGGATTATACCCACAGGTCAGAAGGTAGGAGGCGAGGGAAGGAGCTCCCTGAGGAATTCATCTTCACAGAGAAACTGAGCTGAGGATGACAGGAAAGGGTACTGAGAGGTTGGAAGGGAGAAGTTCTAGAAAGCCTAGAATAGTCATTGTGAATGAAAAACTAGGATAATGCCAGACATTAAGATTAATGAGGGGCAAAAAAGAGAACTTAAGTAAACTGTCATTGGACTTTTCTTTACTTCTCCATAATCTCCTTTTAGATAATCTTTTTCATTCCTGTTACTTCACTTATAACCTTTATGCAAATGAATCCCAAATCTATATCTCCAAACCTAACCTCTCTATTCTTTTTAAAACTTATTTTGTTTTCAGTGTTCTACAATCACTTCCATATCTTAGATTCTTTCCCCTCCCTTCCCCCCTTTCCCTCTACCACCCCACATCCTCCCCAAATTGGCATACAATCTTATATAGGTTCTACACATACATTCCTATTAAACATTTTCACTTTAGTCATGTTCCATAGAAGAATTAAATGAATGGAAAAAAGTATAAAACAAACCAAAACATAATTCAAAAGAAAATGATCTGCTTCTATCTGCAATCCAATTCCACAGTTCTTTCCCTGGATGTGGAAGGCACTTTGCCTTAAGAGATCATTGGGAATTTCTTAGGTCCTTGCATTGCTGTGAAGGGCTAAGTCTAACAGAAAAATTCCTCACACTCTGGTTACTGCTGTGTACAAAGTTCTCCTGGTCCTGCTCCTTTCACTCGGCATCAGGTCATGTAAGCCCTTCCAGGCCTCTCTGAAGTCCTCCTGTTCACCATTTCTTAGGGCACAGCAGCATCCCATTACAGTCATATTCCACAACTTGTTCAGCCATTTCCCAACTGATGGGCATCCCTTCGATTTCCAGTTTTTGGTCACCACAAAGAGAGCTGCTATAATTATTTTTGTGCATGTGGGACCCTTTCCTATTTCTATGATCTCTTTGGGATATAGTCCTAGAAGTGATACTGCTGGGTCAAAGGGTATGCATATTTTTGTAGCCCTTTGGGCATAGTTCCAAATTGCTCTCCACAATGGCTGGATCAGCTCACAGCCCCACCAACAATGAATGAGTGTTCCAACTCTCCCACATCTTCTCCAACATTTATCATCTTCCTGTTTCATCATCTTAGCCAATCTGACAGATGTGATATAGTACCTCAGAGTTGTTCTGATTTGCACCCCTCCAATCAATAGTGATTTAGAGCATTTTTTCATGACTATAGATAGCTTTAACTTCTTCCTCTGAAAACTGCCTGTTCATATACTTTGAACATTTATCAATTGGGGAATGCCTTGTTATTCCTGTACATTTGACTCAGTTCTCTATATATTTTAGAGATGAGGCCTTTATCACAGACACTAGTTGCAAAAACTCTTTCCCATTTTTCTGCTTCCCTTCTAATCTTAGTTGCATTAGGTTTGTGCAAAAACTTTTCAGTTTAATGTAATCAAAATTATCCATTTTACACTTCATAGTGTTTTCTATCTCTTTTTTAGTCAAAAATTCTTCCCTTCCCTTCTCCATAAATCTGACAAATAGGCTATTCCTAATTTGTTTATAGTATCAATCTTTATACCTTTATACCTAGATCAGGTATCCATTTAGATTTACTTCTTGTGTACAGTGTCAGTAATTGGTCTATGCCAGTTCTGTCACACTGTTATCCAGTTTTCCCACCAATTTTTGTCAAACAGTGAATTCTTATCTAAGAAGCTGAGGTCCTTGGGCTTATCAAACAGTACATTGCTATATTCATTGCCTACTGTGTCTTGAGTACCTAGTCTACTCTAGTGGTCTACCCTTCTGTTTCTTAGCCAGTACCAAGTGGGTTTTGATGATTGCTGCTTTATAATACAATTTGAGATCAGGTAGGGCTAGGCCACCTTCCCTAGCATTTCTTTTCATTAGTTCCCTTGATATTCTGGACCTTTTGTTCTTCTAGATGAATTCTGATATTTTTTCTAGCTCTAGAAAATAATTATCTGATAGCTTGATGGCTATGGAACTGAATAAGTAAATTAATTTAAGTAGAATTGTCATTTTTATTATATTGGCTCAGTGTACCCATGAGAAACTGATATTTTTCCACTTACTTATATCTGACTTTATTTGTGCATATAATGTTTGTATTTGTGTTCATACAGTCCCTGGATTTGTTTTGGCAGGTAAATTTCCAAACTATTTTATAATGTCTGCCCCTAGCTTTAAATGGGATTTCCCTTTCTATCTCTTGCTGTTGATTTTGTTAGTAATATATAGAAATGCAGAAGATTTGTGCGGGCTTATTTTGCAACCTGCAACTTTGCCAAAATTGTTTATTATTTCAAGTTGTTTTTTACTTGAATCTCTGGAATTCTCTATGTATACCATCTGTAAAGAGTGATAACTTTATTCTTTGCCTATTCTGACTCCTTCAATTTCTTTTTCTTCTCTTATTGCTACAGCTAACATTTCTAGTACCATACTGAATAACAGTGGTGATAATGGACATCCTTGTTTCACCCCTGATCTTAATGGAAATGCATCTAGCTTATCCCCATTGCATATAATGCTTGCTGAAGGTTTTAGGTAGATACCGCTTCTTATTTTATGGAAAGTTCCATTTATTCCTATGCTCTCCAGTGTTTTCAATAGGAATGGGTGTTGTGTTTGTATATTTTTGTCAAAAGCCTTTTCTGAATCTATTGAAATAATCATGTGGTTTCTGTTAGTTTTGCTGTTGACATGATCAATAATGTTAATAGTTTTTCTAATATTGAACCAGCTCTGCATTCCTGGTATAAATCTTATTTCTATTGTTAAAGATGGTGCACAGGGCCACATAGATTCAACTGTCAAGATACCAGGATCTACATTAGAAGAGGGGAAGATCCAAAATGATGAAACCATAGATTGTCTGAAACACTGAAACAAGAAAATATGCATAACCTAAAAAGATTTTTTTCTCTCCTATATAGGAAAGGGGCTGAAGAAATCTAGGTCAGTGATGAGTTCATTTGTATTATGATAAACTCTGCTCTGATAAGACTTAAGTCCTCATGCGAAAGGTGGTATATTTATTCTACATTGCCAAAGAAGGCCATGTCATCAGAGAAATAATGACATGACTTTGCACTTGACTTTGTTTTGAGTGAGGGAGGGCCATGCAGGTCACCAGCCTCACTTCTCCTCCAGAGTCATCTGAATCCAGTGACCAGATATTCATCAGGATGACTAGAGATGACCCAGGATGAGGCAATTGGGGTTAAGTGACAGCCAGTGAGTGTGAAGTGTCTGAGGTGACATTTGAACTCAGGTCCTCCTGACTCCTGCACTGGTACTCTATCCACTGCACCACCTAGCTGCCCCAAAAGGTAGTTTGAATAGTCAAACAAGTTATTCCAACCAGAGAGCTATATAGGTAAGATAGACCAAAAAAGAGGGAAAAAAAGGCTGCCCAGTAGTTCAAGATCTACTCTTAAAAAGTGGCCTAGAAAGTCATCTTCTGCTCTTACCCGGTGAATTCTTCACAAAACTCTCTGGTGTAATTCCAAGCCGCTCCACTGTTACAGTAGAAAAGTTCATTGGGGTCTTAAATTTATCTGGTGTCTTGAAGGCTGGGTCCGCTGCTGCTTCTTGTTTATGGTGAAGTAAATACTTCTCCTCAACTAAACACCTCTTTTCTAAAACCCAAAGCAAGACATTGCATAGTATGAATTATGGCACAAAAATTTTAAGATTTCCAAACCCTAAATTCCAAGATAAGGAAACTGATCCCCACATACCAATATCATCCATAACAGGCTCCTTGATTTCAAGGCCATCCGAGGCTTCTGAAATGATATCCATCTAAAAGACAAGGAATATGATGGCTAATGGAAAAAAGTTCAATGTGGCTTTGATCAATTTAAGGAACTTAGCTAAAATTTAAGTATGATTACATGGACATAACAACATATACATGCCCTTAGTCCTGGGGAAAGTTTTGAATATAAAATAGAAAGGACAGGATGAAATAGATAAAGAGATCAAACAAATGCCAAAGGTCAAGAAGGAATTCACAAATATTGATGAGAGATGTCAGTGGTGTAATAGAAAGAATACTAAATTATTTCTAGCAGATCTTTTTGAGGTTGCAGAGAGATGAAAACTGAGGGGGGTAGTCATCAATTGAAGGGGACCGGAACAAGTTATGGTTTATATATGTGACGGATGCTATTATGCCATAAGAAATGACAAAGGGGAGAAAGCTAGAAAGGTGTATGATTGATGCAGAATTGAACAGACTCAGGAGAACAATTTCTACAATAACATTACTGCAAAGATCAATTACAGTTGCCTAGGAGTCATCATGACATATGCTCCCACTTCTGACAGAGGTCAGACTGAGACAGTTTCGAGATGTACCAGTTTTGTTTCTTTTCCATCTCAGTGGCTTCAGGTTGGTGGTGGGATAAAATGACAGTGTTGGACTAAGACTGCTAAGGTCCTTTTTTAGCACTAAGTCCTTTGAGAATCCCACCTCTTAAAGGTAAAGTGATTTACCAAGGTCCAAAAGGTAGGTCTCAGAGCTAAGATTTAACCAAAGTCCTCTGGTTCCAAAGGCAACTTGTCCTACGCTTTCTAACAACAAATACAAGACATGTTAAATACAAGACGTGTTTTTGGAAGAGACAGAAATTTCAGGTAAGAGGAAGATTTCATCCTCATGAAGTTGTGATAGAGAATTAAGTTGCCAATATATAATCATGAATTGTTCGACAATCTTACTCCCTCAAGACATTCTGCCATACTACAAATCATACCCCGTCGGTTTTCTCACTGGGTCCCTGGTCTCCCATAAATTTCTTACAGCAAACTGTACTCAGGCCTTTTGCTACTTCAAGAGAATTGGGCAATACCTGGGCTGAGGGTGTCTTTGTGACTTTACTACGCTGTGCACTATTTTCCAAGAGCTCTGGAAGGATGCTAAACAGAATGGAATGTAAAGTCCTGGGAATCCGAGCTGGAAGCAATCTTGGACATCATCTAAGAGCAGTCTATAGAGAATTTCACAGATCTCATTTCAGTATTATGACCTAATGAGTACGAAAGGCAAGTATGACCAACATCCCATTATCCAGGAAACTGATGTTCAGTAACTTCCTCATGAGCAGTTACTGAGCTCTGGGCAAGAACTGGGCCTTGGGTCCTTCTGATTTTCCACTACAAACAAGAGACCAACATCCCAGGAGAATGAGTACAGATGACCTGTTCTTGCTAGGTCTTCTGTTTCCTCATCCTAACAAGGAGCAGTGACATTGAAGGAATATGGCAGTACTCTGTCAAGGCTAAAAGGGCCAAAGGAGGGATCTGACCCCAGGCTCTCCCAGTGGTCTTGGCCTCCTTGTCTGTACCCTCTTCCCACACTCTGCTTTCTCGGTCTACGCTTCAGCTGAGAGGACCCCCATGCCTGTCAGGTGCCTCCTCCTTCCTGCCACCCCCAAGAATCCCTCACTTGAAGAGGAAGTACCAACTTCCACATGAAGCCTCTTCTGGTTCCCCCAGATTTAGTCTCCACACATGGCCCTATTTCCTCAACAGAACAAACTCTCCTTGAGAGCAGGGACCAACCAGATAAGATTTCTGCCTTTTCTCCCCAGGGCCTTAAGTAGTTCCCAGGACATAATGGGCCCTTGACGCAGTTCCAGGAAAGTCAGTGAAAGCTTTTCTTTCAATTTCCCCCTAGCACAGGAGGGTAAATGCTCTGGAAAAGGCCCCAGTGGTTTCCATGGACTACACATAAATGTATACAAACTACCTACACAGTAACAGGCAAAGCAGAAGGAGGCTAAGTTCTGCAGAAAAATCGGGATTCCAATATGAAGAGGAACAGCTGAAGATGAGCCATGGAATGTGCTGTGTGAGGGAGGGCTGTGTAAGGGGGGCAGCCAGGCTGGCTATGTATGAGCCTGGAAAGACAGGCCAAGTGCTGTAACTTCTCAATCCCAGGGCTCAGTAGCATTCTGGACAGGGGAGTAGATTTCGTAATATCACTTTGGCAACTTTGGAGGATGGACTTCAGAAGATACTTAAGGGAGGGATACCAATTAGGATGTACTGTAAACATATCATAAAAACTATCATAAAAACAATACTAATAAAAACACAAGTTTAGCACTACACAGTATGCATAGAGTAGCCATGCAAAAGTGCTTTTATCCCAATTTTACAAATAAGGAAACAGGACTAGAAAGTTCAAGCACCTAGACCAGGGGCATACAGAAAGCAAGTGCCAGAGGTGGGCTCTGAACCCAAGCAAAGAATGTGAATTTATTAAAAGCTTACTGTGTAATGGGCACTCTGCTAAAGGCTGAGGATACCCAGAAATGGTAAAAATCAAACCAAACCCAAGGTCTCTACCCTAACGGAGCTCACGTTCTAATAGTGGTAGTAGTAGAAATACTATACACCTACATGACATATATACACTGCAAATCAAAGGTAAACTCAAAACGAACTTTGCTTCCCGATTCCCATTTGAACACTACCTGCATTCTCCAACACCCAGTAAACAGATAAACAGAAAAACGGAGACAAGGTCAGGGGCAGGAAATGGACCTATGATTTTACCAGTTCAAGGAAATTCTAGGGGAGAAGACTCACCCTACCAAAGTTCTCTCCCTTACTACAGCCTTAAGAGCAACATAAGTTAGTAGGTGGGGGTCACGTAATCTGGATGTGTTCACAATGGAGGCCAGGTCTCTACCCACTAAAAAAATACAAGATAAAGTGGGAGGAGAAGGTGAGGCTGGTGATTATGCAGAGCCCTGCCTCACTTAAATCCCATTCTCTTGCACATCAAGCCATCATCCTCTGGATGTCCTGGTCCTCTTCATAAATGAGGAGCAAACCACAACAAGGAGAGAGATGGAGACCCAGAGACAGAGAGACTGAGACAGAAATACACAGAGACAAAAACCTATGGAGACCAGGAGAGAGGCAAGGAGGAGACAGAGACAGAGAAACAAAGAGACTGAGATATTCGGTGAAACTGAGCTACAGAGAGAAAGACGCACTAACAGACACAGAGATAAAGATGCACAGGGAAAGGAGAGAGACAGAGACGCAGGACAGAAGGACGCCCAGACAGACAGAGATAAAGATGCACAGAGACACAGAGACGCAGGACAGAAGGACGCCCAGACAGACAGAGATAAAGATGCACAGAGACACAGAGACGCAGGACAGAAGGACGCC
>CM053769.1:103706179-103819784 GCA_028658325.1 Potorous gilbertii
ACAGAGACGCAGGACAGAAGGACGCCCAGACAGACAGAGATAAAGATGCACAGAGACACAGAGACGCAGGACAGAAGGACGCCCAGACAGACAGAGATAAAGACGCACAGAGAGACAGAGACGCAGAACAGAAGGACGCCCAGACACACGCACAGTCGATATACACGGAGGCAGATTCGCACTCAGGACTGATACAGAGAGCTCAAAGACAAGTGGGGGGCGGGGAGGCTTCCCGCAGGGGGCCGAACCTCAGCTGAGCCCAGGATGAGACGACCCGGCCGAACCTCCACTGTCACAGATCTGGAAAGTGAGGCTCCGAGAGCACGAAAGGACGGGCATTAATTAAGCGCCCGCTGCATGCGAGGCTTCGGAAAGGCTAAGACGACGAGCCAGGCTCGCTCCGGGCCCTCTTCCTTCCCTCGCCTCTCGCCGGTGCCCCGGAGCGCCGGCCTGCCTGGGATTCCTCACCTCCCGTCCGCCTCCGTGGCCATGTCCCGCCACCAGGTTCAAACGGCCGGCAGCGTAGCCCGCCCCATCACGAGGGCCACCGTCAGCGCGTCGGCTCTCGACACCAACCGCCCGGCCTCCGAGTATCCCTCCGCCGTCCCATCGCGCGCCTGCGCAAACGCGGAGCCTGCTCCACTGCCGCAAGGACTTCTTCATCTTCTCGGCGGAGTGATCCCTTGGCGAGGCTCTCAGAGAGACACGACTATTCCCGCCGGCTGCAGACACTTCTTTGGATTGGCTCCCGCGATTTCGAAAAGTAGCCTTCGGACCAATCACAAGCGGATGCCGGGGTTCGATCGTAGCCAATAGGCAATTCCGGACAGGTGGCGCTTCCGCGATTGGTCGCCTGAGGGGAAGAGAGGGGCGGGACAGTGGGGCTGTCCCTGGAGTGGGTTGCTGTTCCTCCCCCTCGCGCACCCTGGCTTCCCTCGCACTGCTTCGCGATTGGACGAACGCTGGAGCCGTCACCCTCAGAGTTCCCGCCCCGAGCCTGCCTCAGCTGTCGATTGGACCTTTTCTTCGTCCCACTTGAGCCTCCTCCCTCTGTCACGTTAAATTCGGACCCACCCTCTACTCCTCGCGATTGGATAAGTGTTTTCCGGCCTTGCTCGGTGATTGGTCTGGGTCGCCGCCCGTCTCTCCGAGGGCGGGGTGAGGGGGAAAGGCCAGGAACGGGCGGAGTAGTGGGGTGTGGAGAGTGGGAGGGGACGGCTCTTGGGGGGGTGTGTGTGTGTGTTGGGGTCTGGGGCGGAAGGACCCCCCCCAGGGAGGCGGGTCAGGCTGAGGGCTGCCTCTGAGTCCCGGGTGGGTGGCGGGGGGGAGGGGGAAGGCGGGGGGGTGGCGGCTCCCTCGGGACCCGGCGCGGGCAGCGCGATGAGGCGGGTCACCCTGTTCCTGAACGGCAGCCCCAAGAACGGCAAGGTGAGTGGGGAGGGGCGGGGAGGGAGGGGGAGAGGTTGCGGGGGGAGTGATGGGGGAGGGGTCCCTGGGGGCAGGAGTAGGAAGCTGGCCCGGCGGTCCAGGTGTTTGGCAGGTGTGGGGCGGGGCGTCAGGACCCCCGCCCCGGAGTCCACGGTCTAGTCTTTTCTCTGCCTTTATCCCCTCCTGGGGCTTTCCTGACCGCAGGGAACCTCCGTCGTGGCTGCTCCCTCCTCTGAGGCGGCTAACCCCCTTATCACAGCGTAGCCCCTTCGTTTTACAGATCGGGAAACTGAGGCTTACGTAGGATCAGCAGAGTAGCGCATGAAGGAGGCTTAGAGATCTCGTAGTCTAATAATCCCTTTATTTTACAGATGAGGAAACTGAGGCGGGGGGAGGGGAAGTGACTTGGCAAGGTCAAGATAGTATAAATGGGATCCTAGTGATGAGGTTAGGGTGTTGTACCCGAAAATACTCACACCCCCAGGTCCTGCTCGAATGAATTCCACTCAAGACTTCTTAAAGCCAAAGAAAAACAAAGTTTATTAAAGATTCTCCACCTTGGGTTGACTCTTAAGGAGCCTAAGCATTTGTAACGCTGGTATTCACCAGGGGGCCAGATAGAATATCAGCTAGATGAAGTCTGAGCTGGATTGAATCTGAGTGCCTTCCTGGAGGCGAGATGGAATTTATATACAGAAAGTCCGTGGGAAAGATCTGAAGGTGGTCTAGTGGTCTGGGATCCTCCCAGGTCTAAGGAGGATTTTGTTGGGATTGGGGTAATTAATGATGTGATCCAGGGTGGGATACAGCTGGAAGCAGTTGGGAGGTATCAGACAATTCTGGGCGTGGATGGGATGTCGGTGGTGCAATCTAGAGGTAACACAATGGAAGGCAGGCTAGGCCAAGGGCAACAGATTTGAGTATGAAAGGCCAGGTTAAGTGGGAAGATTCTGGGGGGGAGTTCAAGGAGGTTCCCAGAGTCTGAACTTCATCATTAGGATCCTAGATGTAAGACTGGAAGGGGTCTGAGTCCGTGTAGCCCACCCCTCTCATTTTATAAATGAGGAAACTGAGACCCATGGAGATGAAAACTAGCTTACCCAACAAATATAAACTTCTGGCAGTTAAAAAACCTTTCCCAACATAGCTACTTTTCCAGGCATGTTACATAGAAGTCCTATTCACCTGCTCCATGGTTCCTGCTCTGTCCCCCTTAGGATCTTAGATGTAGAGCTCCAAGGGACTCATCAAGTGAACGGGTAGAGTTTAATCATCCTCCCCCCCCCCCCCCCTTTCCCAATTTGTTAGGTAAGGACACAGATCCAGGCAGGTTAAGTACTTTCTCCCCTTCTCATTACTCCACTTCTCATCTGTGCATTTACATTGACCATCCTTCACATCCAAAATGCTCTCCCTCCTCACCTCTTAGAAACTCTCTTGCTTTAAGACTTGGCTCCAGGGCCGCCAGTTCTGTCTTGGCTTTTCCTTATTTCTCCAGCCTCCTCCAAAATCACCTTGTCTATTTTGTATGTTACTATATTTTGGATATTTACATACACATACATGTCTATATACATAGTATCTTCCCTCTCTTATAATTTAGAGAATTGTCTGGGGCCTTGGGAGATTGAAGACTTCTGGGATGGTTGATACTTTGTGTCCGACTGGTGATACAAAGACAAAAAATAGAAACCTCTCTGCACTTACGGAGCTTCTCTTCCTCTGTGGAAACAATGAATCCACTTTTAAGCATTTACAAAGTAAAGGAAAAGTCTTGGGGGAGGGCGAGGTGGGCGTGTCTCAGGGTGAAGAGAGGCCTATGTGTGCTTCCATTCCCTGGACAGGCTTCTATTTCTTGGTGTTATATTTGAGATAAAGAGGGCTAGAGAGAAATAAGTACTGTAGTTTGGCCAGGTTCCTTGGACTAACGTCCTCTTGATTCCCAGGCAGCTAGTCCACGCTTTCTACTGATGGAGCAACCACCTGGCTACTCTTGATTCCCAAGTTCAGTGCCTGAGTGGCCTGAGTTCTATTTGGATGGAGTAAGACAGGATCTCAGATCCAGACCCAGACACTACTTGGTTGTAAATCACTGGAAAGATTTCTGGTTTTGGAGTCATATGGGTTAAATCCTGCCTCTGTCACTACTTTGTTTTTCTTTAGTCATTAGTCTCTTCTTGACCCCACTTGGAGTTTTCCTGGCAAAGATATGGGAGTGCTTTACTGTTTCTTTCTCCAGCTCATTTTACAGGTGAGGAAACTGAGGCAAACAGGGCCAAGTGACTTCCCAGTGGTAAATGTCTGAGACTGATTTTGAACTCAGGTCCTCCTGACTCCAGGCCAAGTGTTTTACCACTGCACAACTGAGCTGGTTTTTGGCGTATCACTGTCATCTGAAAATTTATGAGTTTGGACCTGAATGGCCTTCTAAGGCCCCTAGATTCATGAGCCTAATCTTAATCATTTCCCCATTCATGTTCCTGGAGCTGTAAAACATTGATATTATTTGCACTGAGAATGGATAGTAGAGGCTATCGCGCTCAATTTTAGAAAGATCTCCACTTCAGTTTCTTCTGATAATGTTTGTTTTCTGAGCTAGTCACTAAATCGCTCTGTGCCCTCTGGGAACTGTCTAAAATAGCTAATCTGTCTTGGGGGGTGGAATTTTCTCCTATTGTATTCCCTAAAGCCACAAAATCTCTGGCCTGAACCTAGGAAATCCACCTACCTTTAAAGCAACTATAAAAATCTTACAAGCCCTATGCAAATGTGAACTGGGATGGCTGTCATCCTGTGCCTGAGGGTTACAATAGGGAGTATAACTTTCTGGTTGGAAGGTAGGGGGAGGGGAAGGAATTAGCATGTCTAGATGTACGTACTGTGATCCAGACACTCCATGCTCCCAAACACCTTGGGCGAATTGTGCTGTTATATCTCCATTTTACAGATGGGAAAACTGGAGTAGAGAAAGGTTAAGTAACTTCCCAGCATCACACAGCTAGTAAGCTAGCAAGACCGGATTTGGATTTAGTTCTTTTTGACTCCAGGTCCAGAGTTCCATGCACTGTGTGGTCAGCTGCCTTCCCAGGATATTGGGTGTCGTCTAGTTCAAATTTTGCTTTTACATGCTAGGAGAACTGAGAGGTGAAGTGACTTGCTTAGGGTCACACCGGTAGTTCCAGTTGCAGAGCTAGGATGCTGAGCCCCAATCCAGTATTCTTTCCATATTATTACTGGCAAAGGCAGTGGAGGCCCAGGGTATTCTCAGAAAGAGAATCTGACTGTGAAGTTCCTAATAGAGGAAAGCCTCAGGGCCATAGGATGTGGATGCAGTGGGAAGAGTCCTTATTGATCATCTAGGGTTAGGGTTTCCATATTTTTCTGTCACTAAACTGCCAAGCTGGCCAGAGTGGGGCTTGGTTTGTCCGTAACTGACGGGGTATCTTTACTGATGAGCTAGAGAGGTCTGTTTGGATCTGAGGTCTGTTTGGATCTGGCTAAGGGCCCACAGCATGAAGCAACAGAGAGGGCGGAGAGCCACAAGCCTTTTGGGATGCTAAGTCTGAATCACTGTTGTTGGTAGACTTTTCTTAAGATTTTTCTTTAGCTCCCTCCCCTAACAAACCAAAGTTAATGTGATTCTTTTATAGTTTTGGTTTTTGTTGTTTTTTGTCGTTAGGTTTTTGAAAATCTTGGAGTGTGCATAAGTTCAATTAAACCTAAAATCAGATTGCAGCCACTGATATGTCTTAAACTCCTTATAGATTCTGCTACTCTACTGAGTCCCAGGGATACCGAGGGGCTAAAGACCATCCTGCCTTCTAGGGGCTCACTTTCTAACGCTGAAGACGATATGTAAATATCTAGGTTTATCCTAGAGTCAGTGCAGAGTAGATAAACATAATGCCAAAGGCTGGCACAGGACAGCTCAGCAAGGCAGGCCCACATCAGAAAGGGTGCTGTGCTCTATGAGCAAAGAAGAATTTAGACAGCACAGAGGAAATGTAAGATGCCCCAATTTGTAGTATTCACCCCAAATATTCACGTGGACTATCTGTGCCTAATATGTAGTAATTTGGGGCTCGTATTGCTCTGATCAACCGCAGTAGGACACACTGAAATTTGACTTAATCACAGTGATGTCATTTTTGTCCTCTGAGAATGAAGGACAACAGCCTTCTAGCTGTTCAAGCATCTAGGTTTGTCCTAGAGTCGATACAGAGTAGATAAAGGTAACACCAAAGACTGGAAAAGGTCTCCTTCTTCAAGTGGGTTTTGAGCCAGTCCTGAAGGAAGCATTCCAAGCTGGGGCACAGTCAGTGCAAAGGCTCTGAGTTGGGAGATGGAGCATTTGAAGAATTGCAGCAGGGCTCCTGTAGCTGGATTGTCAAGTGCTTAGAGAGGATTGAGGAGCCAGGAACCGCCAGAGCTCATGGTGGGAGATGAGACCTGACCTATGATTGAAGGCTAGACTGGAGTGGGCAAAGATGAAGCACAGAGACTGGTTAGAGTGCTGTTGCTGTGGGCCTGGCTGCAGGTGATGAGGGCCTTCACCTGGGGGAAGGAGACACAGCAGTGATGTTGTAAAGAGGAGGTTTTTACTGACAAGACTGGGCACATTATTGAGTCAGACACAGTATGTAAGTATCACCCTGAAGCTTAAATCCTGTTGGAGGGAGGAAGGTTGGAGGTTAGGGAGAAGGAATCTTCGACTTGTGGTTGTCATCGCTTCCCCAATTAACTGTTTGTGCCCCTTGTCAAGGTGTGACATCTAATATTTATTTTTCCCCCAAACCTCTACTATCCATCGCTAGAAACTGTTGGTCTTTGGGAGGAATATTTGTTTAATAATACATTTGTTAGATCCCTGAAAGGCAGAAAGGAGAAACTGGATTATTAGAAGTTGTCTATATATGGCCAGGAAACATTTCTAAAACCAGGGGTGTTTTACACCTGGTTAACAGACTGATTTAGAACCATCCTTTGTAGGGGAAATGCATTCAACGTTTGAACCACAACTTGGTTCATTGACCATAAAGCTGTTTTGCTTCCTCCTGGAGCTGATAGTACTATCTAGTATAATTCAAAGACAGGATTATGGGTTTTAATGAAAGTTCTTTGATTTTTGTAAATATTAAACCTACACATAGTTAAAAAGTTAACCATTCTCTATTTGAACCTGACTTTTCTTTTTATCCACATAAGTCAAACTTTTTCAGTGTTCAAGTTTATCTTCATGTTGCTGTTTCCAAATACAAGTATAAAACCAAACTAATAATGAGGTGGGATTTTTTTCAATGTCATAGTTCATCATCTCCTAGAGTATGGGAATGAAATGTCTCATTGAAGACAATTCTGTGCCACTTTCATTTGACCTAAAGTTTTCATCCTCATTGACCTGCTTTTTGCAGATGCCTTTTCCTATTATTCAAAATATAGAACTATTGTATTGTCACTGGAAAAAATGACTTAGTACATCCAGAACCACAAAACATTTTTGTCCCTAGAAACAGGCTTTAGATCAACCTTTTACTTATCTAACATCTCTGGTATGTTACTGCTGGTGAAATGCCAACTGGCTAGGCAGAATCCAAGGCCTGATGGTGGAGACTTAACTATATTCTTCATTTCTGTGGAGTCACAGAGGTTTTGTGTTTTTTTTGTTTTTAAATGCCAAAATTGAGGCATTGTCTGCATATATTTGTTCAAGGGTGTTGATTTTCTTTTAAAAGGTCATGAAGCTTTGGAGATTGTGGATTAAGAATAAAAACTTATTTAATTTTTTCACCTTTTATTTTCAGAGAATTTTAGGAAAGTAATCAGCATTTCTCAAGTTTGTAGTAGAATATTTCCAGATGTGGCTAAATTTATTCCAGAGGGATTACTCTAGTAAAAGGTGGAGACAATTGATATTGCAATGGAGCCTCAGAAATAAATCACACTACAAACCTTAGTTAACCTTTTTGTGTAATATAAGATTTCTTTCATCAGAAAAAATATTTTTGAAAAATATTCTCTGTCATTTAAAAAAATGGTTAGCAATATGGAAATGTTTTATATGACTGCACATGTATAATCTATATTAAATTACTTGCCTTTTCAAGGAAGAGGAAGGGCAAGAATTTGGGATTCAAAATTTTAAAAAACCAATGTAAAAATATTTTGCTTATATGTAACTAAAAATATATATAAATTAAATGAAAAAAAAAAGAGAAATGATTGGCAAATGAAAATTACAGATTCTTTTTTTTTTAATGAGCCCAAAAACTGCCTAGCTTTGTTTCATAGATCCAGATGACATTTGTGTGAGCATGTTTTTGGTCCAGCGCAGAACTCTGTGTTCCCCACTTCCCCCTCCTCCCCTCCCCCGCCCACAACCTTTCCCCCATCCTAACTCAAAGATGAAACCATCTTTTTAGTCAGCCTGACTCAAATCTTAGGTGTCATGCTTGACTCTTTACTTTCATTTCCTATATCCAGTCTACTGTCAAGTGCTGTCAGTTTTATATACTTCCCCCTTGTCTCCTCCGCTACTTGCCCCCACCCTGGTACAACCCTCATCACCTCACACCTCGTCTATTTCAGTAGCCTGCTGGTTGGTCTCACTTTTTCAAATCTCCCTACATGAATCCCTTCTCCATGCTCTTGTGATCTTCCTAAAACTCAGGTCTGACCATATCACTGCCCTATGTGATAAACTTCTGTGACTCCTTTCACCTCCAAGATCAAATATAAAACCACTCCTTTATAACCTGACCCTCTCTGACCTTTATAGCCATCTTACACCTTACTCCTTGACATGGGCCCTTTAATCCAATGACTGTCTCTTCATGTCATTTCCATGAACAATCCATCTCTTGGCTCTGGGCATTCTCATGGAAGGGGAGGACCTGGACTGCCCTCTCTCCTCCTCTCCTCCTGCTGTCTCCTTTCCAGCTAAAATCCCACCCTCAGAAAGTCTCCCCTTGATGTTGCCTTCCCTCTGTTGCTTACCTTCAGTTTTTCCTGACTTTATCTTGTTTGTGCAGTTACTGGCATGTTCTGAGCTTCTCTAGGGCAAGGAATCACTTCTACCTTTCTTTGTGTCCTCAGCTCTTAGCACAATGCAAGCTTGGCACACGGTGGACATTTTGTAAATGTTTATTGACTGACCTGTGATTTTATTTGTGTGTGGAACTCCCCATTTGGAAACTCTCCCCACTGGTGCAGATTGACCACTTTTGGGTGACCCACAGCTTTAAAACGTTACATGGGGCATTGAAAAATTTGCCCATGGTTATCCAACCTGTGTGCATCAGAAGTAGATTTGAATCCAACTCTCTACCTCCAAGACTGCCACTCTCTGATGCCTCTGGATATTTAAATATTGCTTTACAGTCACTTCATATACTGTGACTTGTGATCCTCTGTGGATTCCTGTGAAGTGATAGTGTACTTTTTATCCCTATTTGACTTAGGAGGAGACTGAAAATTCAGAGGTTAACTAGGCCATGTGCCATATATCATTCTGTCACACAGCCCTGAATGTCTTGTGGGGCTCTGGCCTGACTCATTTCCATCTTCCTTGATCCAAGGGCTGTCTATCACTGGTCCATGCCACCTCAATTCTCTAGGAAAGGGGTGAAATTTAGCTAGTGTTCATAAGATGATGTAAATTATTCACTGAGAGGATATGAGAACAAAAAGTGGGCTACTTTACCCCGGACATAGTAGCTGGGTTATTTTCATCCTTTCCTTTTTCTCCTGCCCCCTTCCCTGCATCCTTACCTTTTCAAAGGTCACCTTTTGCTTCGTGTCTACAGCCTTAAAAATCAGCTGTCTTGGATCACCTGAAAGCCCTGTGACTCTTGGTATTTTAGTAATTGCTTAAGATCATTTCCAAGTCTGACAGTTTCTGCCCGTTTTCCACTAGCTTTGGTAACACTGGGCCCACGAGCTGCTCCCCAGGACTGGGGTTATTTGGCAGACCAGAAGTGTCTGTGTCATGAACATGACTCCAGTTTCCAGATTTCAGTGTGTTCTCACCTTGTGGTACTCTATATTAGTGAAGTTGCCCCCTTTGTTGTCTGCTGTTTTAATGATTTTTAAATAACTTCTGGCAAGTAAGGAGTGTTTCCTATTCAGGTCATATTTCATTGCTAGTGTTAATAAGCATGAAGTTATGAACTCTTGTTTTCATAAGAGAGGAGGAACCCTCAGGTTTGCATTATTGAACCATTTCCAGTGCAATACTGGGCAAAAAAAAGAAAAGGTTGCTGTAGCTTTTGAGCTGTTCCCCTTTTTATGAGTAAACATGGTCTTGAGACTTCTTTATTTTGTTTATTACACAGAAGTCAAAATAAATTGATTTAACATAGCTATTAAGTGTAACCTGGTGTTGGGTAAATTTGTTAGTCTTATTTCAACAACTGTTTATGGAACATGGCCTCTGACGACCCTTCTAGCATTGGATCTAGGAGCTAATGAATACTAATTGATGAGAGAAGAATAAAGTCTTCACAATATCCATGTGCATTTTTCAACTTTTCAGCTTCAAAAATTTAGGATTTAAGTGTGATACATCCAATCTTAAATGCCTTTAAAACACATGGACAGTTGTCCCAACTGACGTGGCTGCTGGTTCCACCAAAGAAGGCTGGATTCTGGTCAGTTACATAATGAAGCCTCTTAAAATGTAATAGATTAGCTTTGAAGTGCAGTCTATGGACTCCTTTCCAAAGATGAAGAGCTTACTCTGTGTACATAATTCACTTTGCTAAGTGCTAGAGATAGAGCCAGGTTTTCAAATGGCCAGATCCCTGTTCCCAGCAGTCCTTCTGAGGAAGGCCACCCTATGTATGTAAGGCAGGGTGCGGCCACAGCAAATGAAAGGACAGTCTTCCCTCATCTCCCTTACTCCCGAGCTCAGCATTTTTCTTTATTTCTTTTAAAAAAAAACAAAAAACTTTCTTAAGATTTAAGTTAAATTATTGAAGTTTAAAAATTAAAAATCAAGCAGATATCATTTAGCACCCTTATGTTTTTTTCTATTATAACAGGCATCTATTGAATGTTTACTAAATGCTTGTTGAAATTAATCCCAGCAGATTTGCCCAGGAAAAGGACATCATGAATACCCTACGACTGTTTGTGTGTGTGTCCTCCCCTTCAAAAAAAGTTTACAGGTTCGTTCACTAGAGTCAGGAAGACTGGAGTTAAGATCTGGCCTCCCTCCTGTGAGCTGTGGGACCCTGGGCACGTCCTGGAGCCTCTCTCGAGATGCTGAGATGTTTCTCAATGCTGAGATGTTTCCCATCTGTAAAATGGGACTAATAATGGCACTTGCCTCCCAGGGATATTCTGAAGGTCAAAAGAGCTCATATTTCTAAAGCAGTTTGTCAGTCTTAAAGCACCATATAAGTGCTGTCACTGATTAAGCATTAAATCGTTTCTGTTAGTACTATCTTGTTTTTGCAGTTGCTTAGCATGAACCTCTGATATCCTCCTTTTCACACAGATGTTTCATTAATGTTACTTTGACAAAGTATGGTGAATAAAGTATCACTCAAGGCCTTCTTTGGTGCCTCAGTGGTGTGGAAGTCCCCCTGGGCTCTTCAGGGGGAACTCTGACTTGCTCTGAAAAGATTTCAGTTAGGAACCCTGCAATCGATTGGCTTCGTGGGACCACCAGTCAGGTGGCCCAGTGGCTAGAACACTGGTCCTGGAATAGAAAGACCTGAGGACAAATGTGATCTTGGAAGCAAATTAGTCACCTCTGTCTACCTCAGTTTCCTTACCTTTAAAGTGGGGGTGATGATAATGGCTTCTGTCTCTTTGGCTTATTGTGAAGATAAAAAAAATATTTGTAGAGTGCATCTGAAATTGTTGTTCAGTCGTGTCCAACTCTTCATGACCCCATTTGGGGTTTTCTTGGCAAAGATATTGGAGTGGTTTGTCATTTTTTTTCTCCAGCCCATGTGACACATAGGAAACTGAGGCAAGCAGGGTTAAGTGAATTGCCCAAGGTCACACAGCGGCTGTCTGAGGTCACATTTGAATTGAGGAGCAGGAGTCTTCCTGACTCCAGGCCCTTCATGCTGTCCATTGCGCCATCTAGCGGTTGTTGTCCCCAGGTAATCGTTATTTTGGCCGGTACATGCCTGGGAACTCATTCCTCAGCTGTGCAAAGACTACTTTCTCTAGTGAAACTAAAACTAGCCCTGAACTGAAGGAGCTCATTTAAAAAAAAAAGTCCCAATGTTCAGTATAGTTTATGTTCGATGTCTGGGGGAGATTTTGAGCATGCCTGTTAAAACAGATTGCCCTTCAGAAATGTGACTCATATATTAATTAAATGGATCTGTAAAATCAAACTGGGAATGAAAAATTATGGAAAACAGTATGGGTTAAGGCTCCGTTGGCCTCACTTTGGGGAAATTTATAAACATGCAGGCCTCTGCTAGGATTGGTGTCTGTTTTAGACCCCCTTTCTTGAACTGGTGGTCCACTGTATGTTTTATTTTATGGGAGATTCTCAACTTCTTGGCTTCATTTAATTAATGCATTTGTCAAAATGAGAAGCCCTTGGGAAACTTATGAATTTTAGACTAATCAAAAATATCTGACCCTGCTAAAAAGCTGGTTGCTTCCCAAGCATTAAAACTGGCTCATAAAACTTGAAAACTAACATTTAGCCAAGTTGAACCTCCCATTTCCAGGGACTCCAAAGATATTTTCTAGATCTCAAGAGCAGATAGAGAACATAAAGCTAAATTAAATATAACACTCGAGAACATACTTGTTCGGTCATGCATATCAGCCTTGCCCTTAGCTATTTGCCTGTGTACTTTAGAGCTAATAATTTATGACAGTATAAAGGCAGAGAATGTTGACCCATTCAGCGCTAGCTGCGTAGTCACAATAGAAATCAGATTGGAAAATATTTTGTGGATTGATAAATCCACACAGTGCGTGTGTGTGTGTGTGTGTGTGTGTGTGTGTGTGTGTGAGAGAGAGAGAGAGAGAGAGAGAGAGAGAGTCTGTGTCTGTAAGACTTAAGTGAGATGTTCTGACCCAGCTCTCACTTTGGCTTTTGTTTTTGAACTATTTTGCTCCCTAGAGGAAGGCTCTGGTCACCCTGTGAATGAATCAGCTTTTACTGTGCTGCTGAGTGGGTTTTTGGTTGATGGTAGATTTTTCTGTTGCATGCACTAATCTGACTTGAACATGGGATGAAGATGGAAACAGCCCAACACTTAAACTCAAACCAGCAAACTGGTTTTGAAAAAGGTTGTGTGGACTTCAGTAGATTGTAGGTCTACACGGAACAATTTTATAATGCAGCTTGCTAAGACATCTGGTTTTAACCTAGAATTAATGTGGTTATTTCTGCATACTGTTTCGTTATTTCATTCTCTTCTTTAAAGGAGTGATGTAGAGCTCTTTTTGTTTTGAGAAATCACTGACTCTCAAATGAGGATTACATGGAAGGAAAAATCAACTTAAATTCGTTTGGGTATTTTTTATTCTGTCTTTTGTATGGTGAACTTTGAATACAAAAAGTGAAAAATTGCTTTTTTTATTGAAGAAGAGGAGCATACATTTTGATTTGACAAAATAATATTTTATTTTGGGGGGGTTTAATTTTTTTTCATTTTTAACACAGTTTATATAACATAAAACAATTCCAACTTTTGGTCAAGTTGATACTTCTTTTAAAGCATTTACAATATAGGCCACAAATGAATTTTTTTTTAACATTAATCAACTGAGACACAAATAATAATTATATATGCTAACTTCATAAGCCCTTGACCTAATTGTCTCCACAGTATTACTAAGAATTAAAGGACCCTAACTTATTGTTGTTACTCTAAAGTCCTATGCCTAGTAGCTTAATTTTAAACTTAACCTCGGATGTTCCCCTACAGACAATGCATAGTTTAATAGATCTGGTATTAAGCTTACAAACCTTTTGACTATAGGAAATTGCTACTAAGAGTAGGGACATTGCAGGAAAAACAATATCTCCCCAACTTCGTGTTAGTTCTAGGCAGGAGTAGATTGTCAACTTGCATTCAGTCAGGCTTAAAGTCTGCCAGGTGTCAGTGGGGAAATTTAGCCAGGAGAATCCTACCTCAGCCCAGGTTGAACAGCTGCTCTCCTACCTTTCCCATGAAACCACCTTTTTCAGTTCATACTAGCATCTCACAGGCTTACTGGGATGGGAGGCTCAGACCACCTTTGTTGCTATCTATACCTAGAGTTAGACTCAGAAGAACAATCAGTCAGTTAATAGTCCCATAGCATCTTAAAGTAGCAAGTTCCAATAACACAATATTTTAAAGGAAACGTTGTAGTAATGCCGTATATCAGTCCATGAAGGAATGGAAGAGATAAATGAAGAGACAGCCTAAAAGAGGAGAAAAAATTGAGGGGAAAAACAATTGCAGAAACCAAAAGATACATATAAAAATAGAAAGAGGGAAAAAGGAAGACTGATGAATGGCCAAGCAGTGCTGAAGCCTTCTGAAGTGGGGGAAGTCAGGGCCCCTCTACTATGTTGTCTTTCCTCCCCGTGCTTGACAGTGTCTGCCCTGTCTCCTGATTCTGCCCACCCTACTTCTCCCAAGGTTTGGCGTGACTCCCTCTGAACAGACACTGGTCTAGTCTTGCTGTAGCCTTCCTAGGGCTCAGCCGTCCATAGAATTTGGACGTCTGCCATTCTGGACCCTCCTGTTTCCCTTCTGATTCTTTTCTGATTAGCTCATTCCTACTGTCCTCCAGCTGTCCTCTTATTGCCTGCTTTTAAATAAGGTGCTTGTTCTAATCCAAGTTTTATTTTCTTTAAATCAGATCTGCACAACTTGACCATAGGTTTGGGCCACGGACAGGTTGGACTAGAGACAGACTGATTGTGGTTGGTTGCTGTGAGTCATGTGACAAAACAGGAGCCTGCAGAGTGGCAACCTTACATTTTTCAAGGGCCTGCCAAAATCCTTTGGCTGCCCCAAGTAGCCCATGGGCCCTATGTTGTGTAGGCCTACTTTAAGTCATACTGTGTAAGCTGTCACCAGTCATTCCAACCATGGTTCCACCATTTTATGGTTCCTCATGTACATATAATAGCACACTCACACCCTCTACTTTTGCCCACAAAGACAAATGGTAAGCTCTTAGAGCAGAGACAGTTTGGTTTTTGTAGATCACATGTCTGGCACAGTACCTACATGTAATAGTCACTTAATAAGTACTTATTGAATTGAATATCCTAGCTTTCACGATAAAATCAGGTCCAAAGGGAGATTCTTCACTCTTTATTTGGTATTTGTAACCGCTTTCAGTCATCTCAGATTCTTGTTGGTTGATTGATGCTATTGGGTTTTATAAATGTGTGTGTATGTATGTATGTATGTATGTGCGTGTGTGTATATATATGTGTGTGTGTGTGTGTGTGTTTATATATGTATACATCTATATATACATATACATGTGACTCTCTAGGTCCTCAAGTGTGGCCCTTTGAATCCAAACTTCTTAGGATAAATCCCCTTAATAAAAGGATTTGTTTTGTAAAACTTGAACTTAGTCAACAGGCCAAACTCAAGGACCTAGAAGGCCATACATGGCCATGAGCCCCAAGGTTCCCCACCCCTGGTATAGTCATTCACTTGGGCTAGCTAGGTGGCATGGTAGATAGGGTGCCTGGCCTTAATAGCTGTGTGACCCTGGGCAAGTCAGTTCATCCTGTTTCCCTCAGTTTCCTCATCTGTCAAATGAGCTAGATAAGGAAGAGGCAAGCCACTCCAGTATCTTTGCCAAGAAAACCCCAAATGGAGTCACAGAGTTTGAACAAGATTTGAAAAACAAATCATTCATTTAGGTGTTTATGACACCAGGCTCCTTTCCTGATTTAGCAGGTTTGGTTAGCTGATTCTTGCTCTAGTGCAAATGGATTTTGCTTACGGGTGATAATGCTGGTATCTTTCCTTTCCAGGTGGTTGCTGTGTACGGAACTTTGTCAGACTTGCTTTCTGTGGCCAGCAATAAACTTGGAATCAAAGCAACAAGTGTGTATAATGGCAAGGGTGGACTGATTGATGATATTGCTCTGATCAGGTAATTTTTGTCCATAAAATTCCACTTCTATTGTGCTGACCATTCACATTCTGTCCTTTCTAATGAGCTGATTGCTGCTTTACCATTGTCTTAGAGTCTTCTCTGGGGAGTGGACCCTGGGGAGAGGAGCTTTCTCACCTTCGAGGCTACTTTCCTTTTTTTTTTAATGTTCCCCTAAAAGGATGCAAATGAGAAGGACTTTTCAGCAACCCAGTGGTTACAGATGAATCAAATCATTTTAATATCTCTGGGAGTTTATGTAATAGTTGTTTTCTTAACCACCATAAACACAGTATTTGGCCAAAAACTAGTCTCCCCTGTTAGAATGTAAGCTCTTTGCAAGTAGGGATTTTTTTTAAATTTTGTATCACCTAAGGGTCACATTTAAGTAATTAAATAATGAATGCTAATTGATTGTTTTGCAATTCAATTATACAGAAATCTTTGTTGTAGTGAAAGTGTAATCACTCTACTAGTTGAATGTAATCTGATGAGGTGGGAAGAACCTAGAGGAGGAGGGGTCTCTGGAGCCCTTTAAATTCTAAGGAGTTGAGCCCTGGGCTTGTGCTGGCCCCTCTCCTTGGAGTGACTTGGGCTCTCATTTTAGGAGGTGCTGTAGTATCCTAGGGCTTGACCCAGTGAAGTTACAGTCATTCCAAAAACAAGATTTCTTAATTGAAATAGAAACTCTTCCAGAACAGAAAGTCTAAAATAAGCCCTTCTCGTAGTAGACTTGCTAACTCTGGGCTTCCCAGGTTACATGGTCTTCTCTCAGTGAGAGGCACTAGTGGAAGAGGGCTTAGACAAAGGTCATTTCAGGTAGCAGTGATATCCATATCACCCACCTTTGAGGCAGGTGGTCATTAGGAGATGGTAGTAGGCAAAGGGGCAGGAAATTTGTCTTATTATTGATTTTTTTTCTTAGTAAGCTTTTCATTAACTGCTGACTTGGATAATTCAGGAATATACATGCATACATACATATACACATACATACATACATATAGATATGTTTAATAAGAGGGAAATTATCCATGTATTAAAAATGAGATATGGAAAGAAGTTAAGAGATGACTATAATTTTAACCATGTCTTTGGAATGCTTTGGAATTTTTTGAATTTGATAAAATTTATGTTCAAATGAATGGTTATATTTCAAGCCCAACAGGTAGCAAAATTCAAAAACAGTATTAAATTGTTGGGGACAATTTATTTGACCTCTTGGCATTAGTATATGTGAGGCTGAGAATTATCTAACACATATGTTCTTACCTGGGGCCCATTACCTTAAAAAAAGTTTTTTTAAACTGTTTCAGCATAGTTGGTTTTTCTTGTAATGCCATCTACTTTATGCATTTAAAACATTCTTATGAGAAAAGATCCATAGGCTTCATCAAATTGCCAATGGGGGCCAGGGCACAGAAAAGGCTAGGAACCCCTGCTTTCACGACAGAACTGGTTAATTACTGTGATTTCAGAACCAGGCCCAACCAAATTGTACTAACAGGATCTTTTCTGTCCCCAGAGATGATGATGTTCTCTTTGTGTGTGAAGGAGAACCATTTATTGGTAAGTGATCTGAAAGCTAAACTCTCTTTTGATGAAATGTTGGTGAAATGAAATGGAAGATGACATGTTGATATTGGGAAAAATTGCCCATTGAAAAGGATCTTGGGGAAGGTCTTTTATACTTATGTCAGCATTCTGACTCGGCAGCATATTTCATACCAAAAAATAGTCATTTTTTTGTTGAGAATGACTTTCTTATGTGTAAAAATGTTGGGAATAGACCTAGGAATCAGAAATAAGGTTATTCTGTTTTTAGAAAGTTTAACTTAGTCATCATATTTTCTTTGGCAGTGATAATATATTCGTACTCTTTAACTTCACATTTTATGTTTTACAAGATTGAACAAGTATAATCTGTATCAAATTGCTTGCCTGAATGAGGAGGAAGAGAAAGAAGAAAGGGAGAGGATTTGAAATTTCAAAATTTTAAAACATAAATATTTAAAAATCATTTGTACATGTAATTGGGGAAAAAATAAAATATTAAGTAATTTTTTTAAAAACTAGATATTTTAGATATTTCTACTTAATGTGAGTTTTCTTTCTGACAGTATAATCAATGGCAGAAATCATTGGTTGGAAAAAATGTCTCTTAAGTTCCAAAGAATTTTGTCCATTGAACAAAACATTTTAAGGTTGCAATAAGACATTATTTCAGTAAAATTTATGTTTGTTTCATTGTAAGTGGTTACAGCTGAGAAAACAATTGAATGAGTCACTTTATAGTAGGGAACATTTTGGGGCTTTGGAGTAGGGTGCCTTTGGTGTGAGCCGGGGGCCTCCAGAGTCAGGGAGAAGCTAGGAGTAAAGTTTGAAGGGCCCAGCCATCAGGCTGGGAGGGAGGAGGGAGGTGAAAATAAGTTTGATTGGTTTCCTAATTGCCTTGAAATGGCTCTGCCTTTGGAAAGGAAGGACTGAATTCTGTGGCTTCTCTTGTTCTCAGCATAGTTTTGAAAACCATTGTATATCATTAGAGCTTTTGTGGGGTGGCCTGGAGATTCCACCGTATTTCTAACATTGTTTCTATTGGAAAGTCCAGTCCTAGTTCCAATTACAATAATCACAGCTTTTGGAAACCCAGCCTGCTTACAGATGAGGAGCTCCTTGGGCCTCCCCTACGCTCCACTTTCTCCAAGGCTTTGGGAAGTCAAACCCCGACTTCTCTTATCTCTAGATTAGGGATAATTATGACGTCCTCCCTGTTGCCTAGAACTGAGGGTAATTAGGTCACATCTGTCAGGAACTCCTGAACCCCTTAGGGAACCATCAGGCAAATCCAAGGTCCTCTTGTCTTCCTTCTTCCTTCTGCAGATCCTCAGACAGATCTGAAGCTACCTGAAGGGCCAACGGGGGCTCACACAGACTGGCTAACTCTAAATGTAGGAGGACGGTACTTTACAACCACACGGTAGGAATTCACCTTCCTAATTCCTTTTAAAAAGCAGTAGCTTTACTAGGATTCTTTGAATCCGCATAATTCTCTGCCTCCCAAACTTTCAAATGCCCTTTGAATAAACAGCAGCCAGAAACCAATATATTGACTCTGGGAATGGTTGGACTCCAGAGGGCCATTCTCTGGGAGCCTTGGGAACTCTGTCCCACTCGTTTTACAGAGAGGAAACTGAATAACTTGTCTAAGAGCTCATAAAGCAAAAATGATAAAAGACTTCCTGTTGTCTGGGGAGGATTCCTCTCTGGGCTTTTTCAGAGAGAATGTGAGAAGTGTGACAGGAGACTTTCTATCTTGCTTCCGAAATGTGCTGTCCCACTTAGTGTAGGTAGAAGTGGTAGTGGCCTTGTCACTTGTAGAGGGAGAGAATATAGCCACTTCTTTGAAGTTGTGGGCTCAGAGATCACTCCCAGGAGGATCAGTACAAGGAAATGCTGGTTCAGACCTTTAGAAATGGCAGCTTACCAGTGGTATTGTGTCTCAGCTTTATTCCTGCCAGGTCAGATCATGAGCCTTTTTGAGAGAATAGCTGAGATCCACTAGACTCTTGACTAAACATGTTTCTCTATAAGGACAAAGGAGAAATCATCTTTTTTCCCCTGAATTCTTAGGAGCACTTTAGTGAATAAAGAGCCTGACAGCATGCTGGCCCACATGTTTAAGGACAAAGGTGAGTAGGACCTAGCTTCCCCAGGCTTGGTGGGATCTCTTGGGGCGATGACTTAGAACATTGCTACTCTTTGCCATTTCATGATGTGAGCAGTTCTTGTAAGAATTAAAAAGTCATGGTATTGTACATTTTATTTTCTAAAATCCTTTTTTGTGTTTGTCTTAATGGGACCACAGGTGCCTGGGGAAATAAGCAAGATCACCGGGGAGCTTTCCTGATAGATCGAAGTCCTGAGTATTTTGAACCCATTCTGAACTACCTGCGTCATGGACAGCTCATTGTGAATGACGGCATTAATTTATTGGGTAAGCCTTTCAAGGGTTTAATTTATTTCAAAAGCCTCATAGTTTAGGAGCTTTTTTGTGCTTTGTGCTGTTTCTTTCCCACAGTAGTAAAATTTCCTTTTGTTTGAAAAAAGGATAGTATTTGCCTAGGCTGTGCCCACAGAATGCAGGATTTGGCCTGGCTCAGAAAGCTGAAAGTGCCACCAGGCTGTTTGCTGAGACCAGGCCAGCCTGGTGTAGTTCCAAGGGATTCTGATAAGGTCTACTGCACCAGCCTGTCTACAGGGAGAGGATGTGAGCCCCTCTCTGCCTACATGGGTGGTGATGACAACCACAGAGCCCTGACACATTGCAGTGATTTTCTGTTGTGTCATAAATCATCCTTCCGCCAGATACCATCCATTCTTCCTGTGGAGCAAAACAGGGTATCTGATTTGGTTCTGATCCAGAAAACAGCATTCCAGCACTCTGGGCTTCTTTTGCTTTCATCCACAGGGAAGAGTATCCCTCCACTAATGCAGATTGAAGCTCATCCCTGCCTGCCCATACTGGGAAACTCTTGTCCGTGGTTGCCCACAGACCCTCTGTTCCAGAGGGTACATCCCCAGTGCTGGGGGCTCCCCTTCAGCTGAATGCCCCCGGAGCATGTGGGTTTTTGTCCATCGTTGTGTCCTTGCTCCTTGTTCTTTCTGGGCACAGATTTCTCTCTTGACATCCCTTTGTCCTTTTTTCCCTGTGTAATTCCTCAAACACACTAAAACACCCAATATTTTCTAAGTGCCTTTGAGAGTTATAAAGAATGTGCCTTGTGAGGTCAGAGTAGGGAGGTTTGTCACCACTCGAGCTGATCAGGCAGGCTTCCTTCACTGGACTCTAAAGGATGGTGAGAACTCAGCAGGCACAGGGGGAGAGCGAGGCTATTCGGGCAAAGGTGATAGTGTGAGCGGAGCCCCAGAACTGAGAAGTGAAACATATCTTCAGCAACAGAACTGTATGGTGGCTGTACGCGGACAGAGCCCTGGGCCTGGAGTCAAGACGTGAGGTCGGCCTTGTTGACTCGCTTCACTTTTGCTTGCCTCAGTTTCCTCTTCTGTGAAATGGGCATGATAATAACAGTACTTACCTTCCAAAGTTGTCCTGAGGATGTAGTGAGATGATGTTTGTCTGGCACTTGGCGAACTTTAAAGTGCTGGAACAGTGCTAGCTGCTGCTGCTAGTAGTGCAGGGCGGCAGGTTGGCCAGTCCTGACACTTACCAGCTCTGTGACCCTGGCCAAGTCACATAAACCTGTTTGCGTCAGTTGCCTCATCCGTAAAATGAGCTGGAGAAGGAAATGGCAAACTGCTCCAGTAGCTTTGTCAAGAGAACCTCAAATGGGGTCATGGAGAGTCGGACTGACTGAACAACAAAAACTGCTGCTCCTCCTCTTTCTTCTATGGTTTGGTTCATGCCTGGAGTGGGTAGTGAGTGGCATCTGAAGACAAAGTGGGTCCCAAGGGGTATATCAGACACAAGAGTTTAAACTTTGCAGGATAGTCCTTAGAGAGGAGGAACCCTGGTAGGAGATATCAAGAGTGGGGTCAGAAGCACTTAGGAGTGGTCTAAAGGAGTGGAAGAGTCTTGGGTTGGGAGCTGAAGGACTTCAATTCCCTGTCCTCCATCTGTTTTCCCTCTTGGGCCCTGTGATCTTGCACAAGGCGTTATTTACTCTTTGAGGGCCTCAGTTTCATTATCTGCAAAATGTAAAGGTTGGACTAGATCGTTCCCCTTGTCCCTTCTTGTGCTAATCAGATTTGGGATCCTATGACAAATCCCAAGTCACTGATGTCACAGGCTGAGGAAATGGTGGTGCAACCAACAAAAAGAAGGGAAAGATCCTGTCAGCTGGTAAATATCAGCGGGGCCTCCAGGGGGCAAGAGGCTCTAGAATTCAAGGAAGAAACCTCAGGTGCCATCTAACCCAATCTGAACTGAATAGGAGATCACTTCTCCACCAGCCTTGATAACACGTTATCCAGCCTCTGTCTAAAGAGCTGTACCTCCAAAGGCCAGCCCATTTTTAGCAGTAACATTTGCTCCAAGAAAAGTCCTTATGAAATCCAATAGTTTTTATAACTCTCTTTTTCTGTCCCCTCACCCTCAGTCAGTTTCTCCTGAGAAAGAACAAATATGTCTCCTCCCTCCTCCATGAGCTCACCTTTGGAATAAAGGTGACTTTCTTTTTTTTAAAAACAACATTTCTCTCCCCTCCCCTGCCCCTTATCTTTTCCAGACTCCAAATATTGACGAAGTGATTACTCTATGCCGGGCACTTCGCTAGGCACCGAGGATACACATACAAGCAGAAAGGCAGTCCCTGCCTTCAAGGAGGTTATGGTGTCTAGAGGGTGAAGAAAATATTTCCAAAGTGGGGCTGGGCCTTAATACAGTATATGTACTTGAAAAATCTAGACTGAACGAATTTCCTATACAAAGATACCAGTTTCTTCAGACTGTAAGGAATGTTCCCATCCCTTAAATAAGATACTCCAAAGTAATCATCCTGCCTTTGCTTGAAAACTTTCAGGGGAGGAGTAGCTTTTCTACTGCTCAGTCAACCTAGTCTGCTTTAGAGGAACTAAAATCATTAGGAAGTTTTCTCTGAAATCAAGCCTAAATTTGCCTCAATGAACAACTCACCCATGGTACCTGATGCTGCCCTCTGGCCTAAAAGAACCCAGATGAGTCATTTCAAACAACCACCCTGCCCTCCTGCATGTAAAGAGCATTCAGCAGTAATCAAAATATGGTATTTTTTAGTAAACAGACAACTCACTGGAGAAAGGTGTGGGAACACAGCCTCTCCCAAGGGCTGCAAACCATGGGTGAGTTTATGATTGTGGAGCAACTCTGGGGAGATAGAGCTCCTCCTCTTCAGTCATGTGCCAGCAAAGTTTAGGAACTTTTTGGTTTTTACTAACAAAACTTCAGTTGAAAGCACAAAGCTATTTCAGCATATGGCATATCTTACTAGTTAATTCCCCAAATCAAAATCAACAGTTGTAGAAAAAAGAAAACATTGTCTTCCTCCACTACTGAAGTGCCGTCCTGTCCCTGGAAGATGCTATTGCTACGCTATTGATTGCTCTCGCCTCCATAAGAAGTGTTTGGAGGATGGGAAGTGGAGTGCCTAGAGAATCAGACTCAGAGTCAAAAATCAAGCTTGAATCTTGCCTTTGACAGTCACTATGTGGACATGAGGAAGTCATAGGATAATTGATTTAGAGTAGAAGGTCCTTAGAAGTCATCTGGTTCAATCCCTCATCCAACAGGTGAGGAAACTGAGGCTTGCCCATGGTTTCAGAGGTAAAATGGCAGAAATGGGACCCAGACCCAAATCCTTAGGTTCCAAAATTAGGGCTCCTTCCTCTGTATCACACTGTCTCCTACTTAACCTGTCTTAGCTGCTTTTCCTATCTGTAAAATGCTTTCTAGACTTTTAAAGCATCATGGTATTCTCAGTTATTCTCCTGAGCTCCTCACCATGCCTATAGTCCCTGCTGCTGTCCAGTGTGAGAAGCCCTTGGAAGTGAGGAGTCAGCCAGGCTGCCCACGTAGGGGCAGGTTGGCCCAGATAGGTCTCCTGAAGCCCAGGAGGGCCTGCTGTACTCCCAACCAGCATTACATAGAGAGACATGGTTCAAAAATGATAAATCAGTTATTCATTTGAGGGGAAGAAAATGTTACAAGTAGTTTACTTTTTTTTTTTTAGCATCTATCTACCTCTCCCCAAATATACAGTTATAAGATTTTAAAAATAACGAATTAATAATCACAAACAAAAGAGCTCATGTGACTTTGGACAAGACACTGAAACCCTCTGTGCCTTCGTTTTCTTCATCTTTGAAAATAACGGAGTTAGGCTAGGTGCTCTCTAGCATTAAAGCCTACGAGATCAAGTAGGTGAGTCCATCTGCAGGCATCCTTCATTCTAGCCCTGCTGTGACTTAGATAGCACTGGAGCCCTTTGAATTTTCATCCTCTTTCTAACATCCCAGTGGTTGTTCTCTCACATTTCAACAGTGGATAAATTAGCAAGTGGTCATATATGGTTCATTTGCCAAATAAGGCTTTTCATGAACATCTCTGTTTTATACAAGAAGGTACAGATATATTTATTTACTGTATTCTCCTCTCATGATAGGTCTGATTAGTATAAACAGGAAAATAGTCTACAGTCTGATAGTTGTTCAGAAACAAATATCACTGGCAGATCAAGTCAGCAAACATTTATTTGGCACTGACTTTTGGAAGGCTGTGTGTAAGGCCCTCAGGATACTGAGAGGTAAAAAAACTGTCCTTGCCCTCAGAGAGATCAGATCCTTATAGGGGAGGAAACATACCAACAGTTCTGCTAGCTGGAAGGCTGTTGTTGTTTGTGCCTTGTTCTCGAAGAGGACCGTGATGTCAGGGAGGTGATGCCATGACATGCAGATCTTCAGGGAACCACTAGATGCTTGGTGTTGCTACAAGTTTATGGAGGAGAGGAAAGTTTAAGAAACCTGGAAAAGTAGGAAGGGATTCGCTTGGGAAGGGTTTTAAAGGCCAAAGAGAGGACTTTCTATTTGCTCCTAAGGGTGTAATAGAAATCTAAATCTAATGGCCTTTGCTCAGTCCTCGTCGACCTCTCTGGGCCCTTGACCCTGTCACTTGCCTCTTCTCCTCAGTACTATCCACTCTTTACCTTTCTGTAGTACTCACTGCCCTATCTTACCTGTCTGATTGCTCCTGCTTTACTGGTTCTTCATCTAAGTCATGCCTGCCAGCTTACAGGGCCCTGGCCTGGGCCCTCTTCTCTTCTCTTCTTGCTGTACACTTTTTCGCTTGGTGATGTCATTAGTTCCCAAGAATTCAGTTATCTGTCTTCTGATGATCCTTAAATGATCTCTGTGTCAGCTGTCACTTGTCTATTGACCTCCACTGTCACATCTCCCGTGGCCTGCTGGAAATCTCAGAATGGATGATCCACAGACATCTCACACTGAGCTCATTATCCATATCCCTAAACCCCATGCTCTTACTTACTTCTTTATTACATGGAAGGCACCACCATCTTCCCAGTCACCCAGCCTCAAAGCTTAAGCATCATCCTTGCCTCCTCAATGTCTCATCCTCCACGTCCAATCTGTGACCTAAACCCTTGGATTTTACCTTGGTAATCTCTCTCTCTCATTGTACTCCCTTCTTTCCTTGGGCCCTGCCCTGATACATGCTCTCATCTGCCATGCCTGGACTGCTACAGTAGACACTGCTGGGTTTGCCTGCCACAAGTCTCTCCCCAATCCAGTCTGTCCTTCGCTCAGTTGTCAAAATAGTCTCCCTGAAGAACAGGAAGATGTTTCATGCCACACTCCTCCTCTTTAGGAAACTCCAGTTGCTTCCTATTGCCTCCAGGATCAAATAGAAAGCCTTTCATCAGCTGCCCTGCTTCCCACATACTCTGCAGTATATTAACACAGGATTCTTTGCTATTCCTCAGACAAGATGCTCTCTGTCCTGCACATAACTTGCTCATACATAGCTGTTTGCTTGTCTCTCTCATTAGTTGTGAGCCCCTCAGGAGCACCAACTTCTTTAGCCTTTCTTCGTATTCTTAGCATTTCGCCCAGAGCTGGCACTTACTCATTGACTCTTGAGAAAGGAAAGTAACATAGTCAGACCTCTATTTTAGGAAGTTCTTTTTGGTGGCTGAGTGGAGGCTGACCTGGTGTAGGGGGGAGACGTACCAGACGTACCAGAAGACTGTCTCGGGTCCAGGTGTGAGGGTGAGGGCCTGTACCAGGTGATGGAAATGCCAGAGGAATAAAGGGGGAGATGAGACAAAGGTGAAAAATGGAGAAGTTGGCTTTCATTTGGATATGAGGAATGAGAGAGAGGGAGGAGTTGAATTGCAAGCCTGAGAGGATGATGGTGTTCTTGAAAAGACAGAAGTTAAGAAGAGGGGAGGGTTTGGAGAGAAAGGTAATGAGTTTAGTTTTGGACTTGTTGAATGTAAGATATCTTTAAGACATCCAGTATAGGTGTCCAAGAGGCTGATGTGAGACTGGAGGTCAGGAAAGAGGTGAGGACCAGATAAATAGATCTAAGAATCATTTGCTGAGAGCCATCATTGAGTCTGTGGAGCTGATGAGATCACTAAGTGAAATAGTAAAGAGGGAGAAAAGAAGAGGACTCAGGCCAGAGCCCTGAGGAACTTCCAGGGTTGGTGGGTATCATCTGGAGGAAGATCCAGCCGTGGAGACTGAGGAGCCACTGTCAGGCAGGCTGAAAGAACAGAGAGAGCAATGTCAGGAAAACCTAGAGAAGACAGTGTCTAGGAAAGAGGATGGCAAGAAGAATGAGGATGGAAGAGAAGGCCATTCGATTTGGCAGTTAACAGATCCCTGGTAGCTCTGGCCCCTGGAGCAGCTCAGTGAATGAGGACATCAGCTGCCAGACTGCAGGTTTGAAAGGAGATGAATGCAGAGATAAAAGAGGAGAAACTTAGCCTAATAACTCGGGGGGATGGAGAGATATGGGCATCATTCTAGGCAGCAAGCAAGCAGCCTGTGGATAGAGACTGAAGATAGTGAGAGTGGAAATGACAGAGCCAAATCTGCTGGAGAAGACAATGCTGCGGGATCATGGATGCGGGTCAGAGCATTTGGCTTGGCAGGGAGAAGGGGCCCCCTTCTTCACATGAGATGGATAAGGGAAGAGGCTGATTCTACAGCTGTGTGTGAAAGGTCACAGTGCTCTGGTTCGTTTCCATGCTATGACAAGGGATTGTTAAATCATGACATGAATCATTTCAAAGAGATTCAGATAATTTGTATCCATTTAAGAAAAGTATATGATAAAATGCCATGCCTTTGGCCATTCTGAGAATCATCACAATTCGGATCCTTTTCACTGTCTTCTCCAAAATGTGTAAGAAGTAGGGGCCCCTTATCTCTGTGAAGGTTAATGGAATTTTAAGATTTTATGTGATTGAGTGTTTTTCTTAGAATCCTAGTCAAGAAACTAATATAATTGTAGCCATCTGTGTTAATGAGGATTTCTTTCCTCTAGCTTAATAACTACAGAAATGATCAGAAATATATTTGAAGTATATGTTTATTTAAATCCAGTCTAGTAATCATTTAGCTTCATTCTTTTCTTTGTACAAAGTAAAAACTGTTTTAAAGGTTCATTCTCTTTGTATTTCATTTTGGAGATATGTGGAACGTTACTAATTTGTCTTCCATGTGATGGACGTCATGTCCTTTAACAAATCCTGCATTAAATGATGAAGGATCAAAGATAATTAGAGACTGCTACTTTTTTTCCAACACCATTTATTTTGTCCTTGCTTTGGTAGGTGTGTTAGAAGAAGCCAGATTTTTTGGGATTGACTCGTTGATTGAGCATCTTGAAGTGGCAATAAAGGTACTTTTTAATATTTACTTGTAATATATTAGCATTTAGAGCATCATTATAGTATCAGAACTAGCTCAGAAAAGACTGACATATTCCTGTTTTCTTTCTAAAGAATTCTCAACCCCCAGAAGACCATTCTCCAATCTCTCGAAAGGAGTTTGTTCGGTTTCTGCTAGCCACGCCAACCAAGTCAGAATTGCGTTGCCAGGTATTCCAGGCAGTCTTTTTCCATCAGCCATTTGCTCCCATGGGCATCCTTATCGTCATTCAACAGAATGTTTTAAAAAGCAATTGTATTAAGCCTTGTTTATTGTTTTTCCTTCCATTTTGCTTAGTTTCCTTTTAAACACAGGTTAAAAATCTTAAACATATCAGCATTTTAATCCTAAACAGTGGTTACTTTTCTTCTTACAAAAATGTTTGAATTTGAAATAATTTGAGTTTCCTCATCAGTGTAAAACAAACCAGTGACGAACAGGCCCCAACTCTTGAGTTGCTGTGTTACACAGCTGTTCATTTTTTGTCATAACTTTGGTTGCAGCAGACACAGGCTGTTCTTTTTGGTTACAAACCTTCTTTGCCATTTACTGAACTGACAAAATCTTTTCAGACTATTCCTATTCTTACTAAGACCATCCAAGAGGCAGTTGTTTTTGTAACGTGTTGCCGTTTTACTAGTTGACTACTTCCTGTACTAGTTTCTCGCCTGCTCCCTTGGTTCCTTCTCAGAATCCTTGTGGCGTGGGAGGGCTGCTCTGGGGCTCCCAAATGGAATGTTGACTTTGACCTGTGAGAGTTGGTTTGTGTTTCTTTCAGGGTCTAAACTTCAGTGGTGCTGATCTTTCTCGTTTGGACCTTCGATACATAAACTTCAAAATGGCCAATCTGAGTCGCTGCAACCTTGCACATGCGAATCTCTGCTGTGCAAATCTGGAACGAGCTGACCTCTCCGGATCAGTACTTGATGTAAGAACAATGTCATTAAAACTGGTATTTGGAACATTTTCACTGTCTGCCCTCCAGGCGTGGAATTCTCTCTCCTCATCTCCCCCTCTCAACTTCCCTGGCTTCCTTCAAGGCTCTTGAGGAGGCCTTTTCCAGGCTCCATCTTTATGCCCTTCCTCTAAAATTGTCTCCATGATCTCCTGGATGTGGCTTTTGGGGTCCATAGTCACTTCCACTTTGTCTCTTCCATTAGACTGGGCACTCCTTGAGAGCAAGATCTGTTTTGTACTTTTTAATGTATTTTCAGTGTTTTGCACAGTGCCTGGCACATACAGAGTAGGTGCTTTACAAATTCTTGCTGACTTGTTATTTTGTCAGATCTGAAGTCCAGTGAGTCGGAACTGTCAGTGAGTAAGCATCCATTAAGTGCCTCTATGTTATCAGGCACCTGAGATATGAAGACAGAGATGGAGTAGTACCTGACCTCCAGGAGGTGGTCATATCCCATCATCTTTGATTTTTCTATTAAGGAAAGACTTAGAAAAATGATGACTACTCCAGTGAAAACAACTGTTGGTACCTGTGCTAACCATACACCTCACAAATTTGCTAAGGGAAAAAATGTGGAAATTGGGTGTACTTGTCACATTTCATATTCTTTGTCAGGTTGTCCATTTTTATGGTCAGTAGAATGGCTGAATGAGAAGAAAAACAACTTTAGAGATGGTCCACTGTCAGCATTTTAAGGGCGGGGATGTATGTTTGTTTATGTATGTGAACATAAATAAATGCCAGCAAGACATTCCCTGCCCTCTGGAGCTTAGCATCTAATGAGGGAAGGGCTGAAAGGGGGTAGAGACATTCAGAGATGGTTCCCAGCAAGCACTCATCAGAATTGGAGGACCCAGGGACTGACTGAGATAGGGGGAGGGGACAATGAATGATGGCAAGAATAGAGGCATTTTGGGAAAGAGTGTGTGTAGGGGAACATGAGCTAACGCTGGCAAGATTGAGTGGTACCGTATTGGAAAGAGAATGGCTTGTGAGGCATTGTTGTCACTGGACCTAGATTGCTTTCTAAGAATTTTAGTGATAAAAGGGTAAGAAAGAAATCTGTGACTAGCTAGAGGGTATGAGAGAGTTAAGGGAAGAATTCAGGGCAAGATCAGGGGGTCTTCAGTGTATTTGTAGGTAACTGGGACATTGCCAATGGGAGAGGAAGAGATTAAGCATTCATGATGGGGGGAGGAGTTTGGAGAGAATGGGATCATGGTACAGCAGTAGAGATGAGCCCTAGGAGAGTTGGAAGATGTCTTCTGCAGCAAGAGGGTGGGAGGAGAGCTTGCATTATTAAAACATTGAAAAGTTCGGAGGACTTCCCAGAAGCCTGAGGTAGGACTGAAGTTGCTCATGGTGGATGCCTTCAGTCTTCTCAGTGAAGTAGAGAGTTCACTCATTTTCAGTGAATTGAGATATTGAGATGAGATGGGGGCGGGGGTATGATTGGAAAGAAAGGAAGAAAAAGTTTGGATTGGAAGCCCAACTCAGATGGGGTTCTGTTTGGAAGATGTTGAGTTTGAGGTGACGCTAGAATATGCAGCTGGAGATGTTGATACCCCATGTCTACGGTATCTTACAAAACTTACAAAATTCTAAGCTGGCTGTGTTATACAATGAATGACACCAGACTCACTGATACAAAACTGTTTCGTTCTTAAATTCCAGGCCTTCTAGGATTTAAGTGTCCTTAACTTTCTCCTCTGTATGACAAAGATCATGGTTGCTAAAGTTGTGCTATGATTCTGTGAATTCTCATTTTAAAAATACTCTATAGCAATCACTATTGCAGAAGGCCTTGTACTAGCATCTGGTCAGCAGTGGAGGGCAGGAGAGGACTCTGCTGCTGTTGGGTTAATTAATGGGCTTCTCTAAAAGCAGGAATCATCACAGCCTTTTGGAAGTCCACTCCCATTTTATTGGTGCCGAATGTACTTATCAGTGTCAGTAAGTCTGGACATCTCCTCCTCACACTCACAGAGTGTGAATGACCCACCACTAGAAACAAATCTTAGCCATGTGTCATGGCTTTGTTTATCTGAAACCCTGTTTTTGATGTCAAGAGTGCATTCTTTCCTAGTTTACGAACTCCTCAATACTGACTAGTTTGAATATATGCTTATTCCTACAACAGAATGTCTGTTCTCATTGCATCCAAGGCAGTGTGGGCCAAGTGAAAAGACACTTGCTTCTCATGCAGAGTTCTCTAAGTCCTGGCTTGGCTCCTTATGGGCTGGCCTTTGGGAGCTCCCTGAAAGTCTCAGTCCCTTAGGCTCCAAAGCCTTGAAAGGGCCCATTCTGGTAATGCTTGTTCTACCCAAGCAGCACAGAGGGGATGGTAAGAACCGGAAAGGGCTGCATCAGCCAAATGTGTTGTGTTGATTTTTAGTGTGAATTGGTTTTCTTCCACTTGAGCCATAATGATCTCTTCCACTTTAAACTCTAGTCTCTGTGATGTGGTCATTTCCCCTTCTTTTGACAGTGTGCAAACCTCCAAGGAGTGAAAATGCTTTGTTCTAATGCAGAAGGGGCATCTCTGAAGTTATGTAACTTTGAGGATCCTTCAGGCCTTAAAGCCAACTTGGAAGGTAAGATCTCATTTCAGAATACCCTTACCATAATGGAGGCTACTGGGTCTTTCTTGGGGAAGCCACTGCTTACGGTGAAACCAAGGAAATGAAAACAGTCGATCATATTCACACCTGGTGTATACACACATACCTAGGTAGCTTAGTGGATAGAGCTCTGGGCCTAGAGTCAGAAAGAGCTGAGTTCAGATCCAGTCTGACACTTCCTAGCTTTGTGAACCTGGGAAAGTCACTTCGCTTCTGTTTGCCTCAGTTTCTTCATGTGTAAAATGGGGACGATGATAGACTTTACCTCCCAAGGTTATACTGAGAACCAAAGGAGATAATTATTGTAAAGTGCTTGGCACAGGTTTGGCACAGTAGGTGCCTAACAACTAAGCACATGGTAAATCTGCCTTTCCTCCCTCCTTCCCTCTCATGCTCATTCAAGGTTTTAGTTGGATACTTTCCATTTTAAAAACAAAACCTCACATTTTTCCGTAAGAAAAGTATCCTCATTGTTGATGAATAAGTCACTCTGTGTTTTTGTATGTCTCCACATAAAAGTCATCACCCCTGAAAGTCATGAATAAGAGAAATTGTATCCTAGTTCTATTACAAAAGTGATCCTTTAGGCCTAAATGACAAGTATACTGTTTATCTTATGTTCCAAGCTTACAAACCTGCAGAAAGATTTTTTATCAGTTTGTTATTCAGATTAGATGTTTTCAAGTTTGCTCTAGTAGTTCAAAAAAGTGGACCTTATCCATCATTTTAATCTGGAATGTTAATAAAATAGTGTCCTTCGTGATGTCATATATTTTATTTTATGCATATAAAAACATTGACTTTACCTGATTAAGATTATTAAGTTTGGCCTTTCATACTTGGATAATTATTTGCATTTACTAAAATTCCACTTCAATTTGTAGAAAGGTTTCTATCTTCTTGCCCACTCCCATTGGTAAATTGGCTAATCCTGATATGGTTTTGGGAAGTGGGAGTCCAGCATCAATAGAAATCATTCTCAAAATATTATCCATCTCTCCAGGTGCTAATTTGAAAGGTGTGGATATGGAAGGAAGCCAGATGACAGGGATCAACCTTCGAGTTGCTACATTAAAAAATGCAAAACTGAAGAACTGCAACCTTCGAGGAGCGACTCTAGCAGGGACAGATTTAGAGGTGAGTTGGCCATCAGTATTTTGCTATCCAATTATTGAACAAGAGAATTGAGTGGTAGAGATCTCAAGTAATTTTTCTGGCACAACTAGAAAGAAAATTTTCATTTCAATCATTCTTTTTAGTAAAAAAGTATTGTTTGTTTTATATCACCTATGTTTCCCATTGTGTCCTTTCCCTTTTCTGCTCCCAGAGAGATATTTCACATAGCAAAGGAAAAAAAGGAAAAAATTCAACAAAATTGCCCCATTTGTTGAAGAATTATGATATTATATTCATTGTTGTACATCTGTGGTCCTACACCTCTGTGGAGAAGTCAGAGAACATTTCTTTATTTTTTTACAACATGTTTTACAAAGCAGATAATAGTTTTGAGATCTCTCTGTAGCTATATAGATGTATACATGTGTGTTTCCATATATGTATTTGTGTATTATATAGATATAGATATGTGATATTACTCATTTGAAAATGTTTCATTCTTTTTCCTGTTTTCCCTGAGGCCTTCACAAATGTGACCTGAACAAGAGCTATAGTATTCCAGTCTTTAATTTTCTTAAGGTTATTTCTACAATAGGACCAGATTCTTTAAGTTAGCTTAAGACATTTCAATGACATCTGTGTTTAGCATCAAATTTGGGATAAATCTCTGGGAATTAATTTTCATATCCAGATTTGATTCCAACACCAAACTGACTCTCTTACCTGTAATCAGCCATCTTAAAACATCTAGTATATGGCTTCACTATTTATATGTTAAGCTGACAGTGAGGTGTTCAACCACCAAGACCCAGGGACTATGGATACAAGCCCGGTGTTACCAGGCCTGACTTGGACAGACACAGAGAGGAACTATCTACTAAGCTTGGTTTTACCTTGATGAGAGTCCCTGGGATCTAAAACTTTACCAGATGGAAGATGTTAGTTTGAATGAGGCCTGAACTCAGTGATAGGTTCTAATTGCAACAGAGGTCTCCAGTTTTTATTTTAAATTTGTATTTTTCAGAAGCGTAGGATTTCTGCTGCCTCTGAGTTCATTAGGCATCTTGGGCCCTTGCCATGTAAATGTCCACTCATGAAAACTGACCTGGTTGGTCATAGGGTGGCAGCCACTGACATACCTTCCTTCACAGTGTCAGGGGTTCTTAACAGGGGATCCATGAACTTGGAGGGGGTGAAAAATGACATCTTCATTTCAATAGGATGAGTTTCCTTTGTAATCTCATGTTACCTTATACATATAAAAGCATTGATTTTCTCTGACTTTTTAAGACTAATCATGACCCAAAAAAAAAAGTTGTTTAGGGGTTTACAATTAAATTAGAAGAGTTTGTTACTATTTTGTTTTAAAACACACCAGCCATCACTGCTGCCAAACCCTTCTTCTTTCACCATCGTGGGTTCCTATGATAAACAACCAAAGCCTCAGGGAGAGTGGACCAGGAACCACCATTTGAAGTTTAGATTCCTTGGGTCGATCTCCAGTCTACCAAATAATTTGGCTCAGAGAGGGGGTGGGGAGGAGGGGGGCAGATATCTTCCATTACAGTAATGGAATGAGAAGGAAAGGGGTCTGCACATCCTGGTTTTGGCAAGTCATTAACCCCCGGATCGCCTGCCTCAGCGTGTTTATTTGTGAAATGATACAGGATTGACCGATATCATGGGGCTTTGTAATCTGTAATATGGAAGTTGTTCTCTTTTTTTATTGTAGTCATAATAATAGTGCCTAAAGTTTCATCTATTTCCTTCAGATTTTCATTGCACTTTGTTGTTACCTTGTAGAATTGTGATCTTTCGGGCTGTGATCTCCAAGAAGCCAACTTGAGAGGCTCCAATGTCAAGGGCGCCATCTTTGAAGAGATGCTGACCCCACTGCATATGTCCCAGAGCGTCAGATAAGATGCCCCTTCGAGAGGCCGAGGCTAGGTGACTTAACCCGAACAAGAGGAGATATGAAATGTTTTCCTTGTGACACGTTTTTCTCCACCTACTCAGTAGTCTAGAAGAAATAACACTGTAAAAGAATTATAAAACAGTTAGACAATAATGTATATTCTCAGTAGTGCCTAAGGGAAAAAAATCTGACTTTTTTTTTCCTCAAGTTGTTAAAGAGGAAGCATTTACTTAATAGCGAAATGAAAATTAGATTATATTGCTGCCTTTTGAATGGGCTGGGAGACTTTGCCTGGCCTTATAGTCAGGAATAGTATATAATAGTATATTTGCTTTTAAATAGGCATGTTATGGAAACACCATCTTGGTTTGAAATTCATTGAGGGTTTTAATTTATGAAAAGCACAACATATGCAATTATTTATTGAATCTCTAGATGCAATATGGATATTTAAACTGTTAAGAGTTTGTGCAATTAGGGGAAAAAAGTTATTGAGGTTCCAGGTAGCTTTAGAGTTGCTACTGTTACTTTAATTGCCTGTATAAATTATCAGAATATATGAATGTGGTGGAGCAGAGCTCCCCAAGCCTCTCTTTTCAGGTACATTTTCATAATGTTTATTTTTTTCGAGCAACACAGCAGCTAAACTAAAGAAAATCTCAGTTCTAACTGAGGCAGGGAGGGCAGGGTGGTGGTGGGGAATCTTCATTATATATCTTTGAATTCAGGTGGTGGGATGGAGTAGACATCTTTTAAAGTGTGCCAGAACAGAGCTTCTAGTAAACTAGCTCCAAATGCAGAGAGAAGGATGTCTTCACTCTCAGAGCGGGGGGATTAGCTGTAGCTCCAACTTAACCACATATTCCTGGTTGAAAAGGATTTTTGCTCCAAGCAGGTTCCCCTCATCCCCAAAGCAGACAGTTAATTGATTTGCACAGGCCCAGTTATCTCATACAGTCAAGCATGCAAAGATGCTTGTAGAACCAAAAACAAATCAAGGTGCATCAATAATAGTCATTAACTGCAGGTGCTGATCAGTCTAGACAATCACCACTCAGGAGTGGTGAATCAAATCAAAATCCAAATCCACTGCAATGAGTGTTGGGAACTAGGAATGCATAGGTGAGAGTTATGTTATTGGGAGTCAACAAAGTGTAACTGTAGTTCAGACTTCCTAGTGGGGATTGAAACTGACGGTCTAATCACCTCCCCCCAATTTGGCAGCTGACTGATCCCAGATGTGATGCCAATCAGTCTACAACTGTGGCTCTCCTTGGCAAAGATCTGGCCAGTCCTGCCTGCAGGTGGCTTCCTGTCCCGATTTTAGCTCTCCAAGACTGGGCAGAGGGCCGGTTCTCAAGGCTTGGAAGGAAAGACTCCTCAGCCCTGGACAGTAAGCTATTTGACACATTTGCCTCCGTTAGGAGGAAGGACTTGGGTTCAATATTTATGTTGTCTAGTCTTTTCTACATATGCAAAGCTTCCCTTAATGATAAAGAGCGTGTGCATAAGGAGAAGAGATCTGGACCTCTGTAGCTGAGGGAAAGCAACTTCAAAAATGAATTATTTTCTTTGCTTTATCATTTTTTATTAAGACAGAGAAGTAGAATATTGTATTGAAAGAGATCTATTTTCATAATCAGTATGTGTATAAATTATATTTAAATAATCCATTTCACTGTTGTATTATATTTTCAGTAAGTATAGAATGCATCATTCATTCACTTAAAGGTACCTCTAGACGTGACTTAAAACTGCAGAAGACTCTAAACCTGGGATGTTCAGGAACTGCAGATTTCAAGTCTAATGTAAAGTATATTAATAAAAGAAAGCAATCTGAAGCAATGCCAAGGAGGTTCTGCTCATCTTGCCTTTGAGTTGATATATTTTTTTAAGAACTTGTGATGGTTTATATATGTTGATAGGGTTGTGGGGAGTGGGGGCAGGAAGCAGCTTTGTAAAAAGTATCCTCATGAACCAGTATAAGCAGGAAAGGAGATGGGCTGGTCACAAAACAGTTGTTGGGCATTAGTATCACCGAGAGCCAAGGCCTTCCCATTAGGTTGTTTGTTTGTTCTTTGATGGAGATTGTGTGGAAGGACATGTAAGAAAATTGAGAGAATGAGAAAGGGTGAAGAGGGGCCTAGTTTGTGGGGAACACGCCTCCTGTTAGGTCGCAGGTCCAGCAAAGCCAAAGGGAGCTGTGCATTAACACTATACCTTTATTTTTTCAATATGGGATAAAGGCTAGCCATGGAGATGCAGGGTGAGAGGTATTTATTTGGTTTGGCCAAATACTCCACTAGATACATCTGGTTCACCAGAAAGAATTGCTTTATGGTCATCATTTTTAAAAGTCACCAAACCAGGGTGGCTTCGACCTCAGAAGAGCAATAGTGTTCTCTAAGAATGGCTGTTTAGCACAACTGGAAAAAAGGTCACTTACTACTACCCCTTGGCCCTCAGCTGCAGTATACCTCAGTCTTTTATGTGGGGAGGTCTGCACACCAGAGACCTTATGGTTTACAGTTTTAAAAACATTGAAACTTCATTGTCAAACATAAGAAACAATTGGCCAGTGTCCTTGGGCTATTTGTCCGCCCTTGACTGTGTGCCTAGATGGGGACTATACAGTTAAACAAAATTGTTACTTTTGCTTGCTGGGAGAACGAGTTCAAAATGGATTGTTAGAGGTTGAAATGGTTTTGGGATGGGGATGTGCTCGCCATGGTACCCATCTTGCAGCAATAGGGATAGTGGCTCTTTCCTGGCTAAGCACTGGGAGCATTTCCTCACCCTCTCACCAGTAAAATAAATAAAGCAAAACAAAGAATCCATTCTTCTGCTGAGGTTAATAGCAAATGCCTTCCCTGAACTTCTCCTTTCCCACTGTTACCTAGAGATATCCCCAAAAAGACAGCAAGTATTTATTACATGCCTGCTGTGTGCCAGACAACTATGCTAAGTTCTTTACAAATATCACATTGGAGACAACAATTCTGGGAGGCTGGTGCTGTGACCAACATTGTACAGTTGGCAGAAGGAGGTTAAGTGACTTCCTTAGACATTCATAATAGTGACCAGGGCCAGAACGTGTGTGTGTGTGTGTGTGTGCGCGCGCGCTGTGTTATAGAAAATATAAAAATTAAAGTTTTTACAAGTTTCTCATTGGCTGTAGTATTTTAGCTTCATAAGGAGCATAAGGACCACCAAAATGCTTTTGACCTGTCCCTTCCTACCCACTGGTAGTTCTGTTGAGCCCGCTGACCTTCAGCCTTCTCCCAATGCACCCCCTTCTGCTTTTCCTCTCACTGGCTCCTTCCCTGGGAGGGACCCTCAGCCTTTTTCCTACTGCTCTTTGGCGCTGGGCTGCTCCTCTCCATGATCCCTGCCCTATGGGAGAGCCCCACCCTTGATGTTATTGTGGCCTTACTTCTGCCCTGCTGCTCCTGAATCCTCACCTCTCCTTCTACTCGGGATGGGAGCGTGGGCTCTCTTTCTGTCTCTATCCCCAAGGCTTAGCTTAAGGCTTGGTCACAGAGGCAGTGCTCAAGGAAAGTTTCTTCATTCATGCATTCACTCATCCCTCTGCTGCACTCAACTCCTCTACACTGCCCAACCCCCACTTCCCCCCAAGATTAGTTGTTTCAAGCTCCTTCATGAGAACGTTTAGGATTAATGTGATCCTGAAATTGATCTTGGACCCGTGGTTCGTTTCCACAGCAGCACATCAGGCCTATAGCATTGTCTCACAGAAAGCTCCAACCAAATGGGGTAGTTCTACCATTCCTGCCGGTCAGACATTGTCTCCCAAAACACACACACACACACACACACACACACACACACACACACACACAGAGTCTTCCTGAAGTACCCATGTTAGCACTATATCTCCATATGGATAAAATTCAGATAACTTGTCTATCAGAAATGACACTCCACTTCCTCAGGTGTAAAAGAATTATTGTCTTATCTCACCTTTTTTATACTTTAGCATCAAGGAAACAGTAGCAGTAAATTTCATTTTTGAATATTTCACCTGTATCATAAATCAAGATTTGGAATATTTGTCCTGGTTACCAACTTACAGATTTGGACTTTAACTTTGCACTTTAAACCACCTTCTGGTACACTTTCTACCTTCCTTTAAAACCTAAGCCTTTCCTTAGAATCCCCTAGGGTAATAATTAATTGCAAAGTAAATTGGTTACATAATTTTTGTTTCTACATAAAGCATCCTCTACCAAAGATTATTTCTTTTTGAAAACCTCTAACAACTTAATTAGACATAGAAAGAGTGAGACATATTCTTCCTGCTGAGATTTTGCATTAGGGCAAAAAGAACTTTTTATCTGTCATTTGGAAATAGCTAAGTCATGGCAGTGTTTTCATCGCTTTAGAGTTTTTTTAAATCCATTTCTAATCTGAGTGAACTATACATGTTTAAAGTGAAGTCATTTTTTCCTCTTTTAGTTCAACTTCCTGGAAATGATATGTGATGATTGATAAAGGTCAAAGTTCTCAAATTCAATTTTTAATCTTTTTAAAAAATTTTTCAATTAAATTTATTTTTATTTTTCAACAATCATTTTTGTAAGACTTTGAGTTCAAAATTTTCCCCTTTCTCTCTCCAAGATGCTATGCAATCTGATATAGGTTATACATGTACAATCGTATTAAACATATTTCCACATTTGTCATGTTGTGAAAGAAAAATCAGAACCAAAGGGGAAAACCATAAGAAAGAAAAAAAAAGAAAGAAGATAGTATGCTTTGATCTCTGTTTAGACTCCATAGTTCTTTCTCTGGATGTGGACTGCATTTTCCATCATGAGCCTTTTGGAAATGTCTTAGATCATTGCATTGCTGAGAAGAGTTAAGTCTATCAAAGAAGGTCTTGGCACAATTGCTGTTACTGTATACAATGTTCTCTTGCTTGTGCTCAGCTCACTCAGTATCAGATCGTGTAAGTTTTCCCAGGTTTTTCTGAAGTCTGCTTGCTCATCATTTCTTATGGAACATTAAATTCACTTTCAAAATGTTTCTTGTTTATCTTGCTGTGGGATGACTATCCCTACTTCCATTCATAATAATCAGTGTAGCTACTACACACTTGAAGGGTTATGGGCTTGTTTTCTCATAGGATAGCTCTTGAGCCTCCATCCTTGTGCTTCCCCCCATAACTAGCCAGACTCAGATAGTTTTTAGAAAGAAGTATTTATGTACCAGAGCAATATCTGTCAGTATAAAATATCTCCTTCAAACCCTATGACATACTCTCCATGAGTAGACATAGAGTTCAGAGAAATACAGGTGCAAGGTCAGAGAGCACAAGAGCTAACTCAGCTCCTGGTCACACTTTTGCTGGAGTCCTCAAGAAGTTCCCCCTAGAAAGAGCATAGCCTTTCTACCAGCTCCTTGTGGAGCCCTGAATCTGCCTTTCCTCGGTGTCTAGTTTGTCCTTACCTACCACTGTAGGCATTCTTATCCTGAGACACTTCTAAAACTAGGATATTGATGGAAAATTGTTTATTTTGGTGGAAAACTATATTAAATTTAACAAGCCAGAAACAAAAATGACAAAATGGGCAGCTAGGTGTCCATAGAGTGCCAGGCCTGGAGTGAGAAAGACTCACCCTTAGTAGCTGTGTGACCCTGGGCAAGTCACTTCAGCCTGTTCTCCTCATTTTCCTCATATATCAAATGAGTTGGAGAAGGACATGGCAAACCACTCCAATATCTCTGCCAAGAAAACTCCTATATGGTGTTGCAGGAAGTCAGGCCACTGAAAATGACTGAAAAACACAGAAACGAGATCCCCTCATTCCCTCATTTCAGTGACCCCAGAGAATGTACCTACCTTCACTAGTAGAAGTTTCTTTACTGAGTGCTCCATGTTTCAATGAAATCACAGGTCTTGTGCCTACTTCAAAACTTATTGTGGGTTTATTGCAAGTGATTTAGCTGATGATAATATACTTAAGTGCCTGAATGTCATATGACAAGAGTGAAAATTTATTTGAATATCATCAAAACATCAAATCCTGTTAAAACTTGTTGTTAGGTACTATGCAAAGCAAGGGAAGCAGACCTACCTGGTGTTTACCTTCTGGATGTGAAGGGACTGAAAACACTAATGCAGAGAGCATCCCATGAATGAACGTACAGACAGTATTGAATAATGACCTTCACCTAAGGGTTTGAAAAGCATTTTAATAAAAACAAAATTGATATGTATGGAATACTTCGGTGTTTATAAAATAGTTTTACATACATAATTTCATTTGAGCCTCATTAATGTCTCTGCTAGATATTTAAGGGATTCTCCCCCTTTTATACATGAGAAGCCTGAGCTTGGGCTCAGTGACTTGCCTAGCAGAGGCAAATCACTTTCTTCCTGATCTACTGGGAGAGACTTCACAGGTCCCACTCATTTTAAAAGTGGAGCCTCAAAGTCACACAAAGAAGTATCAGAGGTGGGAGAGGAGCTGAGGTCTTCTGACTCCAGAGTTAGGCTTCTCTTTCCACCATATGCATCATGCAAGTATGGGATGGAGGAAGCATGAGACAGATGAAGGCCGTGGGAGTCAACATGGAATGAGATCTAATCCAAGAGTCAGTGGCTGTGGGTTCAAATACCACCTCTGATACTAACTGTATGACCTTGGGCAGGTTACTTTATCTCCCTGGGCCTTAGTTTCCTCATCTGTAAAATGAGGGGGTTGAACCAGAGGGCTTCTGATGTCCCTTCTAGCTCTACATCTATGATCGTATCTTTTAGAAGACTCATTATTAGTTCAAAGTGTGAGATGATAGCTCCCCCAAACGGTCTAATGTACCCCTGTCAGACCAAAGCTATGTTGTGCTCATTTGGGAGAAAGACATATTAGGAAGGACATTGATGAGCTGGAACATATGTCAAAGAAGGTGGCAAAGACAAGAATTGTAGAGAGTATCACACAATCATCAAACATTCACTGAGTGCCTACTGTATGTGAGGCACATTCCATATAATTATTGATTAAAGAATGTGGGCATATATATTTTTAGGAGATGTAATTTAATTTTTTAAAGAATAAATTTTCATTTATGTCTTTTGTTTTCACATCACTTACATTTCTCAACATATCCCTCTACTTTCCCTCCCTTTCTCAGAGACACATCCCTTATAACAGAACGTGAAAGTAGGGGATAGGGACGAAGTCTACAAAAACTAAACAACCTAACTAAAAAGCCTGATATTCTATGCAGCATTCCACCTATGTGATCCCCCCCCCTCTACAAAGAAGATTGGAGTCTGTCTTCTCATAAATCTTTGGGGTCTACCATCATTTTAGAGCATTCAATTTTAATTGTTTATTGTTTCCATCCATTCTGCCTGTTTCACTTTGCATCAGTTCACATAAGTCTTTTCAAACTTCTCTTAGAATTTCTTTAAAGAACATAGTCCTTGACCGTGTCTAAGAATAATTGATAGGATTTAAATAGTGCCTTCTAAAGTCTGGTACTTTACAAATAGTATCTCATTTGACCTTCACAACAACTCTGGGAGGTAGGTGATATTATTATTTCTGTTTTACAGATGAAGAAACAGGCAGAGGTTAAGTGACTTGCCCAGGGTTACACCTAGTGCATGGGGTGGTTTTGAACTTACATCTCCCTGACTCCAGACCCAGTGCTCTATCCACTCCACCCGATACTGGTGTAGGTAGGGTTTTAAAGTAACTTAAGGGCATAGTTACAGATCATTAACTACTTTGAAGGCCTCACAGGGTAAGGAGGCCACTTCAAAGTATTTTTCAGTTGTTTTTCAGTTGTATCTGACTCTTTATGACCCCAATTTGGGGTTTTCTTGGCAGAGATACTGGAGTGGTTTGCCACGTCCTTCTCTCACTTGTTTTACAGATGAGGAAACTAAAACAAACAGGGTTAAGTGACTTGCCCAGGGTCTGAGGGAACTCAGGAAGATGAGTCTTCTCGACTCCAGGCCTGGCATTCTATCCACTGCAGTGCCACCTAGCTGCCCCTGAACAACCCCGAAGCCTCAAGGAGAGGCTTCTTTCAACCATACTGTCTCTCAACAACTATCTACTAAGCCATAGAAAATTGGAAGCCTGTGCTGGTGGATGGAGTACTGAGAAGAAAGAAATGCAAATCAATCCCTGAAATTCTGAAACGAGGGCAACTAGTGGACGAGAAAGCTATGGGAATGCTGGGGTCCTGAGGACCCTTCCAGCAGAAATGTTAGAAGCTGGTGCTAGTCGAACACTCACATTGAATCAATCTGGTTCACAGTCATGTCTAAACCATGGCACCTATACTCCAGCCATCATCTCCATAGGATACTTGGATTCTACCCTGGGAATCCCCAGCCTCTATTTGATCAGCTTTTGCCCTTATCCAGGTCTCTACTTCTCTTCCTGGTCATCTCCAAATCATGTGGTCTACTCTTTGACCGTCTTCCTCACCTCCAGGACCTGGGCATATTTAGGTTGGTCCAAAGAAGATGCATCAGGAAACCACGAATGGTAGCATCATCAAATACCTGAAGAACTACCATGACAAGGAAAGATTAGAGTATGGCTTGACTCCACAGGCTTAGATGGAAATTACAAAGAAACAGATTTGTGCTTTCTTTTAGTGGGGTGGGAAATCAACTTCCTAATAGTTATCCCAAAGCAAAATGAACTGGCTTTCAATATGGATGTCATCCAACTCTTCTTAGCAGCTAGGTGGTAAAGTCAACAGAACATTGAGCATGGAGTCAGAAAAACCCTAATTCAATTCCCATGTCAGATACTAATTGTGTGACCCTGGTAAGTCACCTATATCTGCCTCGGTTTCATCATCTGTAAAATGAGGATGATGATAGCACTTGTCAGTGTTAAGGATCAAATGAGGTAATATTTGTAAGCACTTTTCAAACCCTACATGTTATTATTTTTTCCCACCTCCAGTAAGGGCATAGGTTGGACACCTACTTGTCAAGGATATTGTAGAATGTTTTCTTGATCATCAGGTCTCTGAAGTCCCTTCAAAACTGGGGTTTCTGTGAAACAAACATTTGTTTCAGAAAAAAATAGAAGCTGTGTTTTCTTTTGTTAAAACAAAGAGCATCAAACTCAAGAGTTGCGTGCCAAGTAAATTGTAATTTCCATTTGTTCATTCATGAAATAAAGTCTTGAAAATAAGTGACCATGCTAGGTGATGTGTGAGAGAGTCCCTACTCTCCCAGAATTCTCAATATATGAATTCTGTTTGGCTTTTAAAACCTATCTTTCCTACATCATTGTGCGGCATTCCCTCCCTGCACTCTGATGTGGCCAAACTGACCTTTGCTCTTTTTAAAGGTCAAATTGGATAAATGATTAATTTTTTCACATTAAACTTCTATTTTATTTTTCAATTACATGTAACAACATTTGTAACATTTGTTTTTTTTTAAATTTGAGTTCCAAATTTTCTCTTCATTCCTTCTCCTCTCCCCTCTTTGAGAAAGCAAGCAATTTGCTATAAATTTGCTATATGTACTCATGTAAAATATTTCCATATTAGCATGTTGCAAAAGAAAATGCAAACTAAAAAACCTCAAGAATAATAAAGTTTTAGAAAAAGATTTTTAAAAAAAGGTTTAAAAAACTTGCATTCAGATTCCATCGGTTCTTTTTCTGGGGAGAGAGGGGAGATAGCATTTTTCATCCTGGTACAGCTAGACCACCTTCCTTCACTTTTTTTTCATTGATTCCTTTGAAATTCTCGACCTTTTATACTTCCAGCTGAAATTTGTTATGACTTTTTTCTAGTTCTATAAAATAATTTTTTGGTAATTTGATTGGTATGGTACTGAATAAGTAAATTACTTCAGGTAGAATTGTGATTTTTATTATATTGCCTCATGCTACCCATCAGCAATTAATATTTCTCCAACTGTTTACATCTGACTTTATTTGTGTAAAAAGCATTTTTTAATTTTGTTCATATAGTTCCTGAATTTGTCTTGGCATGTAGACTCCCAAGTATTTCATATTTATTTTAAAAGGAATTTCTCTTTTTATCTCTTACTGTTGGACTTTGTTGGTTACGTAGAGAAAGGTCAATGATTTATGCGGCTTTATTTTATATCTTGCAACTTTGCTAAAGTTGCTAATTATTTCAACTAGTTTTGATTCTGTGGTGATTAAAAGTTTTGAGAGACATTATTTCTGGATAATTTAATCATTTTATTAATAAGGCTAGCAGGTTATTAATAAAAAAAAACTGTCATTTGGCTGACTCTCTTAGACCAAATACCCCTAATGGCATTGGGGTCAGTTTATATGCCTTTCGAAGAGGAGGTGTTCCTGAGGGGAACCTAATCACCTCTGATTGGGTAATCAAATGGGGGGGTGGGCTATCTTGGGGTATGAAACTTAGCCAACTCAAATCTTGGTCAAGGAAACATCACTTTCCATATCATTTGTCTTGAAAACAGGGAAAAATCAACATTTTTCTGGACTGTCTGAGCAAGCACAACACCCCATTAGCTCAAACTTAGAATTTCTTTTATTGTTTGATTAGATCTTGACCTGGGTGAATATTTAAGAGAAATTTCCCGTTCTGGTTGGTTTCCATATTATGGACTAGAAAGGGGAGAAAACCTTGGTCCTAATACAATAATTAGTTTTTAAATACAATAGAGAAATATTCATTTCTCACAATTGTCTAAGTATACCATCATATCATCTGCTGGCCTCTGTTTTTCACATGTGACATACCATCTTCCATCATCCACAAAAAGCAGTGGTAAATAGGAAGAGAAATATACCTTTCCCCTTTCCCTTCCTGATGCTGTAAGTGTCAGGCCAAGCAGGACCCCTATCCTACAACCCAGGCTAGGATCATAGATCTAATCCTGGAAGGGACATTAAAGGCCATTGAGTCCAGCTCCTTTATTTTACAATATCTGTGGCAGAATTCAAGCCTAGGTCTTCCTGACCCCCCATTACTCCAAGTTCATTGCTCCAACCACTAACCTGCCTCATGTCTAGCCTTCCCCACTCAACCTGGATATCTCCCAGTTCACCCATTTAAATTTGCCAGTAGTTGGGCCATCAACATTCAAGTCAACTAAACAACTTTCACTGTGTCTGACTTTATGATCCAGAAGGTCACAGAAGCCTTCTGTTTTCCCATCTGTAAAATGGACCTAACTGTATTACTATCTTTTCTTAAATAGAGGTATGAGTATAATTCCATCTAGAAATATAAACTATTGTAAATATATATGTGTGTGTATGTGTGTGTATATATTTACATATACTTACATATATATACATATGTTCATACATCCATATACATACACACACATACACATATATAGACAATCCAGAAAATGTGTAAATTTAAGTAATCACTGATGTAACGGGGATAGTCTCTTTTCCATGCCCCACATTTGCAGTGAATAATGTTAGTAGCTGCTGTCACATACCCCCACTCTCATTCTCTCTACTCTAGATATGGTGAGTTGAAGCCCTGGGGAATTTGGAGAATCCCACCCAGTTATCTCCGTAACTTTGGTGACTGGAGGGCCCTCATCATTCTGATTGCATTTCTGGGGATTGCATACATCCTCAGAATGAACATCCACTCATTCAACACTCTCTGCTCTGCTTTCATCCCGTCTCATCAAACTTCTATAAAATAAATTCTTTGAAGTGGGTACTTGTCACTGGAGAAATGAAAACCCATTTCCTGAGTGGAGGCCATGAATCTGGAGAGTAAAAAAAATCCCATAGATTGTACTTGGGTCCTGAAAATCCCATAGAGTGTTCTTGGGCCCTGAGGGATTCACCTGTATTAATGCTCAAACCCATTTCACTGGATGGAAGAAGAGACCGGGAATAGGCGTGTTACCTCAGAAGAATAAGGAAGCTCCTACCAGTTCAGGTCAGCATGTCTCTGCAGCTTGGAGACAGAGGATTACCCTGAACACTGGGGTTCACTCAGAGTCACAAGACTTGAATCCAGCTCAAGCTGGTTTCAACTGGTTCTGATTTTGACTTTAGTTGAGTCAACATTAGACAGCTCCTTTGAATCCTAATTCAAAGATGAAAGGAACTTTTAATCCAATACATAACAAAAAGGAATCTTCCTGATGACATACTTTGCTTAAATACCTCTAAATGTTGAGGTTCAGGGATGGTGGGGACCCCAAAATACTGACGTGCCGGGTCCTACTCGAATGAATCCGACTCAAGACTTCTTTAAACCAAAGAAAAACAAAGTTTATTAAAGATTCGCCATATGGGGTTGGCTTATGGAGCGTAAGCATTGATAATGTTTTTCTCACAAGCGGGTCAGATTAGAATCTCAGCTAGAGAGAGTCTGAGCTGGATTGAATCTGAGCGCCTTTGGGAAGGCGAGATGGAACTCAAATACAGAAAAAGACTGAGGGAAGAACCACTTGTCGCCAACTAGTCTGGGGTCCCAGGGATGGTCTTGATAGATCAAACCCAGGGAAGATCCACAATCCAGGCTGGGCAACTTGAATTTCAAGAGAATGCTAAATAGTCGGGAATATCAAAAGAATGCTAAATAGAAGATTGGGAGTATCTGGCCTGGGAGAAACAAAAGGGGAATCCAAGGATCCCCCCTACCATGGCCAGACTTTTTGGGGGCCCTTCAGACAAATGAGATAAAAACCCTCCCCACCCAAAGGGAAAAGGTCTTGGCTTGGGATTGTACCCCATCAGGAAGATTCAAGGGGAGCTCCAGGAGGCTCCCAGAGTCTGAACCCCATCATAAGGAGGGGGAACCCATCCCTTTCTTTGTCTTTTGGACCACTCTCATTGGTAAGATTTTCCTGACATAGCCTCAATTTTCCTCTTTTTAACAAATATGTTATATTCTAAGATATTAACTTTAATATGCTCCCAAACATTATGTTTCTGAAATCTTTTTTAAAAATTGTATATTCCCCTTGCCTAATTTAAAACAGACACTTCACTTGGGGGAGAAAAGGGGGACTGAGGAGCCCCTGAACCCACTCAGTGTTGTGTTAATCTCTTTGATATGTGATGTTGACTAGAAAAGGCTTAGGTGGGATTTTAGCATTAGTATTTAAGTGCACATGGCTGTCTCACCAGGGTTTCCACAGTTAAGTGTGCCATTAAAAGCTGGATGGAAAATTTAAGAGGGGAAAGAACACCTGCACAGCTATTGTATATAAAGATTAAATTCATTTACCAAAAGTAATGGCTTTGTGCCGTGGCAGGTACTCCTATAAAAAGGGGGCGAGGGGGAGGACAGGAACAATATACCTTGAGCAAATCTCGAGGCAAGGAGGACGTCCAGAACTATTCCCAATCTTTGCTTCCAGAAGCAGGTAATGTGCGTTAGCCAGAACCCTCACGTAAGGCAACAGGTCCGTGGGGAGTTAAGGTACTGTAGGAAGTGTCACTGATTCCAGGGCCTGTGTTTAACAGAGCGATGCTAGAAGGTAAGTATTGGGGGGAAGGGGGTTGGTGTTTCTAGGGGTATGAGGATCTTAAAAGAAGCTTTGCCATTCACCAGCTCAGTGATCAGAACCTAAATCCAACTCCTCCTCATTTAACAAAGGAAAACATTGAGGCTTCAGGAGGTTAAGTGAATTGCTTGAGCTCACACAAAGTAGTAAGTGTTAGAGATGGGATCTGAACCCAAATCTTCATAGATTTAACCTTTTCTGCCTGGATGAAGGAGCCTCTGAGAGGAGATCAAATATGGCATAACCACTGGGTAAGTCACTTCCTTGTTTTAGGACACAGTGTCTTAACCTCTGGCTTATCTACCGCTGGACTAGGTCAAGCTTCAAGGGTGCATTGGGCTCGACTGTTGACAAACTCCTAAATGGCACCTCACTCTTCCAAACTTTCAAAGTTCATGAGATCATGGCCCTTTTCTGAATAGACACCACCTGGATAAAAGCCATGAAGGTGGAGGTGGTGAGCAAGAAGGGGAGGGATGCCCTCTGCCCCTCCCATCCCCTACCCCTCAGACTGGCAGAAGCCTTCTCTTCTCTCCATCTACCAGACCAGCTGGTAGACTCTGATGAGCCTTCCATATCTCCATAACTTTCCAAAGGCAGGCTCGCCATGTTCATTTGCTCCCAGAATGGGGCTTTGGTCGACCCCATTACAAAAAAAGACTTTTAAAATTATAATTAAAAAAAATTCTGACAATTCTATAACATTTCTTGAGATAATTACTTAGCCTTCCTTTGATCTCTCTCTCTGTCTCTCTCTCTCTGTTTCTTTCTATCTCTCTCTGTCTTCTCTCTCTGTCTCTTTCTCTCTCTCTGATGGTAAAGTGGAATTTGGGTATTTTAATTCTTGCTGCTGAGATGGGGGATGGTTTACTTGTTTTCCTTTATTATCAGAGGACCAAAATGACATCACTACATCAGGGTCAAGGTACAGCATGTCCAACTGTGCCTGATCAGACCAGTATGGCTCAGAAGACTCTACCATAGATGGGCACAAGTAATCCATGTAGACTTTTGAGGTGGAAACATCTCTGCATTTGCACATTTCACATTTATTTTGGTAAAAGGAAGGGATATACCACATGACTTGGTGTTAGTGAAAAGAATGGTGTTTTTAGAGTCAGGAGACCTGGGTTTAAATCCTCCCTTGCTGACTCATGGACATGTTCTAAATCTCAGTGTCCTTCTCTGTAAAATGGGGGTAATTGTATTATACCACCTGCTTCATGGAGTTGTGGGGAAGAAAAGTGCTTTGCAAACATTAAAATACCCTCCAGATGTGACTAGATATACTTATATGTGATTAATCCTTAACTGCATTTGTAAAAAATGTTAAGCGATATGTGACCTTAATCTTTGAGAAACTTTTCAGGATGACCTCTATGATCTTCATAATAGCCTTTCAGGAAAAGACAGTGGTCGTCCCCATTTTAGAGATGAAATCACTGAGGCTCAGTCTTTCTATCTCTAGAGGTTTGATCCTTTAAACAGAATCCTGGAATATCAGAGCTGGGAGGGGCCTTGGAGACCACTGCACAGGAAGGTGTTGTTCCCTGCCCAAGGTCATCCTCCTTCCATCTCATGTCCCATGATTCAAAGTTCATCTCTCTCACTCTAACCTTCTTTCTAGTATATACATTTCCTCCAATGGAAAGCAGCATTTCCCAGACAATGGAAGGTGGATGTGGCCCCCACTGTGCAAATCTGGGTTCTTGGACAACATTTTTGATATTGGCAATGTTTTCCAGTGCTAATATTTTAAAGAATAAAATGTGTTTGGTCATTTTCAGGTACATGAAAGGTAAATTTTCAACTTGCTCTATTCACCTCGTACTAGAATCTCCAAATGTAGTTACATAGACCTTCTATACGTTTATAGATTCTGGCAATATAGTTCCAGTCCCAAAGAAGGGATGGCTAAACTGATTTGGGGAACAGAAGAAAAGAGAACTGGGGTTTGGAGATCCAAGAAGAAAAGGAGCTATTTGATTCACGTGGGGAGGAAGTTGCTGAGAAATACTGGGCTTTTGAGTTCTACCTAGACTTTGCCACCCACTGCTGTACAGGGACTAATTACTGTGTGTCTCAGTGCCTGGCTGCTTTTCTCTACACACATGCGAAAGACCTTGTCCTGTCTTGCAAGGTTAGCTTAACTTGTTTCTGGGCTCTTTGCCAACTCCAGATAGTTTTCTCTCGGTGAATGCTACTTCTTCAAGTTTGTTTGTTTGCTGTCTTTGCTGACATTTTTTAATGTCCCACAGAATGGAACTGACCTCGAAACTCCTAGCTGGATGCCTGCTCCTGACTGTGTGTGTGATGATCAGTTCTGGCCAACACTGGTCCTATGGCCTTCGCCCAGGAGGGAAGAGGGATGCTGAAACCTTGATTGATTCATTTCAAGAGGTGTGTTTGTTTGCTACTGACCTCTCGAAGAAAGGGTAGCGGACTCAGGCAGCATAGGTTTTTGGACATGGCCAGTGCAGGACTTGGTGTTGCTTGAATATGCATATCTGTTTGTTGTTGTGTTCAGTTGTGTCCAACTCATCAAGACCACATTTGGGAGCTTCTTGGCAAAGATACTGGAGCATTTTTCCATTTCCTTCTCCAACTCATTTTACGGATGAGGAAATTGAGGCAAGCAGGGTTCAATGACTTGTCCAGGTCACCCATTTGGGGTTTTCTTGGCAGAGATACTGGAGTGGTTTGCCATTTCCTTCTCCAGCTTATTTTCCAGATGAGGAAATTGTAGCAAATAGGGTGAGGTGATTGCCCACAGCCACACAACTGGTAGGTGTCTGGGGTAAGATTTGAATGTAGATCCTCCTGACTGTAGGTCTAGAGCTCTATCCATAGTGCCACCTAGCTGCCCTATGCATATCTGTTAGAGGCCTTTATTTTTCTCTCCTCCCCATCCAAAGGAGAAGAGTTAGGGAAAGTAAAAGAGAGAGAAAATAGATTTTTAAGTTGGGTGAAAAAAATTGTTAGTGAAAATGAAGAAGTATGTTTCCCTTGTTCAAAATTGGCACTTATGTTATTTAATTCAATTTATCCAAAATTTGTTAGGCACTTACAATGTGCCTGTCAATCAACAAACATTTATTAAACACCCATTATCTGCGAAAAGTCTGCTAGGTTTCAGATCCCTCAAGAAGACCACATTCTACAGGGGAGAAAAATGTACATCCAGAAGTAGATACAAAAAGAGCCAGTTTTTGGAAGAGATGGTGGGTGTGAGTAGGTTGGGTGGGTAGATCAGGAAAGTTGATTCAGCTGCGTCAGACATAGACCTACCCTAGCTATTCATACAATGCAGCAAGGCAGTCCATATTGTGACCTGGTCAAACTCCACCTGGAGCATTGTTCACTTCTGGTTGCCATTTTGAGCAGCTAGCTGGCACCATTGTGCACAGAGCACCAGCCCTGCAGTTAAGAAGAGCTGAGTTCAAATCCAGACTCAAACACTTTCTAGCATGTGACCCTGGGCAAGTCACTTCACCCTGTTTGCCTCAGTTTAGTCATCTGTGAAATGAACTGGAGAAGGAAAAGAAAAACCACTTCAATATATTGGACAAGAAGATCTCAAATGGGGTTCTGGAGAATTGGATATGATTGAACAACAACACCAGATTATTGCCACATTTTAGGAAAGATATTGAAGAAATGTAAAGTGCCTAGAGTAGGACACCAAAAATGTTCAAGACCCTTGAGGTCCTGCTCTGTGGGGACTGGTTGAAAGACCTGAGGTAGTTTAATTCCAAAGTAGAGAAGACTCAATAGAGACATGATAGCTAAATTCAAAAATTGTGAAGGCTAAAAGAGGGTCTTCGTCTGCTTGCCACAGAGAGAGGAACTCAAAGTGATGGTGGAAGATGTAGAGAGGAAAATTGAGGGTAGATATAAAAGGGGGAAGAGATTTTTTAATAATGCTATGGGCTGCCTCAAGAGTCATGGGCTCCTCCTCACTTGCAGACTCTTGAAAAGAAGCCTGGGAAGCCATTTGGCAGCATTGGAAATGTAGATGGGAAACTCTCAAAGATTAGATGATCTCTGAAATCTTACCAGATTCCGAAATTCTGTGGTTCTGGGGACACGTATGAAAAAAAAGAGAGAGAGACAGTGAGACAGAGAGAGAGAGAAACAGAGACAGGGCTAGAGATAGTGAGAGACAGAGGGAAACAGAGAGACAGAGGGAGAGTCCAAGGGAGCATGTTTAAGCAAGGGCAGTATTTGGGGGCCATTTGCATAGAGATAATTGAACCCAAGGGATTTGGTGAAATTTCCAAGAGAGTTCTCATGACATCAGCCTTGGGTCAAGTTCCTTCATAGAATGGGGAATTTTCACAGAATTAGGACAAGCCACCTACCTTTCTGACATACTTTCCATCCTCCTTAGGTGGTCTTAAGATTCACCTGCCCTAAAAGCATGCAGGTTCTTAGCCATGAACATGTACTTCCAGTCTACTGCCTTTATGCTTTCTTTAATACTGTTATTATTTTCAGTTCCAAATTCTCTCCCTCCCTCCATGCATTGAGAAGGCAAGAGATATGATAACCTTTATATATGTGAAGCCATGTAAAATATATTTATTAGCCATGTGGCACCACCAATAGAAACAAAAAAACAGACAAAGTTTTATAAATCTGCTTCAATCTGCACTGAGTTCATCAAAACTCTTTCTGGGGATGGGTAGCGTGGGTCCTTGGGAATTGCCTTGGATCACTGTATTCATCAGAGTAACTAAATCTTTCCCAGTTGGTTATCATGATAACATTGCTGTTACAACATTTCCATTGTTGTCCTCTTTAGTTTGCATCAGTTCATATAAATCTTCCTAGGTTTTTCTGAAACCGTCCCCTTCCTACGATGTGCTTTTACCTGAACACTCCTGTGTGCATCTTATGGGTGGATCTGGTCCCATTATTTTAAAAGAGACTTCCCCAAGTTCTTTTTCTCATTGTCCAAGAATTCTGTTGTTTGTATTCAGATGGCCAGTGAAGGTAGCCAGCTGGCAGAGCCTCAGCATTTTGAATGCACCATTCACCAGCCACGTTCACCACTTCGGGATCTAAAGGGAGCTTTGGTGAGTAAAGCACAGAATTCCCAAATTTCTGAGTTAAAAGTCCTCTGGAACATCCTCTAGCTTCCTTTTTGAGCCAGGAGGTCCTCTTATATCTGGAATTCTTAACTTGGGGTTCATGGAGAGGCTTCGTGGGGTTTGTGAACTTGTAGGGAAAAAAATTGCATTTATTTTCACTAACCTCTAATTGAAATTTAGTGTTTCCTTCAATTACTTTAGATAATTATTCTGAGCAGGGTCCATAGGCACCAGATGGTATCATGAGGCTCCTTGATACTCTGGAAGGTATCAATTCCCCCCACCTTCCTCTGCAGGCAGGGTATCCCTACTTTCTTCTAGGGTCATTCTCGTCTTTCCTGAAGACTCTTGTTGCTAGAAAGAAGTTTTTCTTAGAACTCTTAATATCTAGCAGAAGACCCTACATGCAGAATGTATTTTAAAATATTTGATGAATGAATTAATGAATGAACTCTTTCTGGCAAGCCAGAATCTGCTTCCCCATAATCTCCATCCGTTGGCCCTAGATCTGACATCCAGAGCCATATGGACAAAGCCTGTTCCTCCTCTGCCTGATAGTCCTTCAGATATCTTTAGCATTATTAGATGGATAGAAAAGCCAAAAATTTGAGATTATATTAGACATATTTGGTATAATTAGAGGCATATTATTAGAGGCAGGTATATAGCACAGTGGATAGGGCACTGGACCTGGAGTCCGGAAGACCTGAATTAAAATTCTGCCTGCTAGCTTTGCTATCACTTATCCTCTGCTGCCTCAGTTCCCTCATCTGCAAAATGGACATTATCATAGCATCTACCTCCAAGATCAAATGAGACACTATTTGTAAAGTGCTTTGCAAACCTTAAGGGAGCTAGACAATGCTGCCTATTATGTGAAGAGAGCCGTCACATTGAATATTTGCCAGCATTTACACAATGTTTCAAAGTTGGCAAAGTACTTAACAGATATTAAGATATTATCTCATTTGTTCCTCACAAAAAGGTCGTGGTGATCATTACCCCTGTCTAACAGATAAGGAAATCAAGGCTGAGGAAGCTTAAGTGACTTGCTTTGGATCGCCCAGCTAGTTAAGCATCCAGGGCAGGATTTAAAGTCTGGTCTCCCTGACTCCGGGGCTGGTGCCTTATTTATACATATCCCCAAATCTTCTTCACTCCTGGCTAATTGAAGCCAAAGAGGTCTGACACCACACAACTACTAGAAGAGCCAGGATTCAACCTTGGGTCCTCTGGCTCCCAATCCAGTCTTCTTACTATAGCAGGTTAATCTGCTTCCCTTGAATTTACCTAACTCCACTAAACTATGGAACTTCACAAAGGGAGTCTGCCATATTAGCCTCATTCCATAGAGACAAGAAGAAACTGGCCGTGCCTTTTGATTGTTTGGGAAGCCAGTAAAGTCACTTACTCTTAATGGACACGTATATCATCTTTGCAGGCCAGCCTGATTGAAGGAGAAGCTGGAAGGAAGAAGGCTTAACTCCACTGGACCAAAAATATTTCCCAACATAGCTCTGTAGTTCAAGTAGTAGCCCTTTTGATGAAGACTGTTGGAATGTGTTGTGAAGCATCTCCAAACCCAGGCACGTTTCCCATTGAAAGTATCTTGTAACTGAGGGTCCCATTCTCAATAAAGCAGTTGTAAGTGTTTCATCTGACTCTACAATTCAGACACCAGAGCTGGGTCTATGTATGGGTGTGTGAGTGTGTATATGTATGTGTGAGTATGAGTGTGTGTGTGTGTGTGTGTGTGTGTGTGTGTGTGTGTGCTGAAAACCTGAATAGGCAGGGGCTGCCCATGTTTCCACAGGGGTGGGAAGTTCTATTTCTCAGTGGGCTTTAGAAGGTGGGTTTCTTTCTCTTCTGACTTGAACTGAGAGACTTGGGCGTGAAAGCTGTGATTAGCAATAATTCTTCCATATCATTCACCATCCTGTCAAAAGTTACACTCATTTTCACACTCATATCTCACTTCCCAATATCTGTAATGTCTTATGATTTACTTGAACATAATGGGTCAATCCATCAACAAACATTTAGGAAGCACCTACTGTGTGCCAAGCACAGTGTTTGGTGCCCAGGATGTAAAAGACAAAAATAGCCTCCCATATCTATTTTTCATTGCCAGCTCTTACTTCCTTCTTCTTTTGCATATGGCAGCCATTGTGCAGCCCCTGGTGAGCCACAGGCAATCTTTGGTTATGTCACACATGGTCTACATCTTGAGATCCCAAAGTTAGAGGGAGGCTAGGGATGAGGTACTCTAGTAAACCGAGTAACAGGAGTCACATATGTTGAGTTACAGAAGGACTCAACAGGATGTTTCTCTCTAACAACTAGAAACTTCTCCCAATAGATTCTTATCTGTATTATTCTGGGGAGTCTTACTTGTAGAGTGCATTTAGAGCATGGTTCCATTTTTGATTTAACTATTCCATCCCACCTCCCCCTTTACCAATACTAGGTGACATCTAAGATACCCCCCACAGGTGCTTGAGGCAGGAGTCATTAATTCTAATCTTGGGTCCCTGATGACTAACCTGTAAGATATCTGCTAGGACCATGTAGTGTAGACCATCAGTGGTCATGGGATCAGCCATACCTTGTGATGAGCTGAGACAGAGGTTACCATGAACCCTTTACTTTTAAGACTGGTATGTGTGTTTGTCCTTTGCCCCAAGAAGAACATGCCATCAGAGAAATGATGAGATGACTTGCACTTGACTTTGAGTGAGGGAGAGCTGTGCAGGTCACCAGCCTCACTTCTCCTCCACAGCCATCTGAATCCAGTGACCAAGTATTCATTAGAATGACTAAAGATGATCCAGGATGAGGCAGTTGGGGTTAAGTGACTTGCCCAAGGTTGCACAGCTAGTGAGTGTCAAGTGTCTGAGGTGAGATTTGAACTCAGGTCCTCCTGACTCCTGCACTGGTACTCTATCCACTGCACCACCTAGCTGCCCCTGCTTTAAAGACTAAAGTGTTTGAGATGGTAGGGTGGGGGAGGGGGAAGTTGGAGTGCTGTGGGGAGGGTGTGATCCTCTATCAGTGTAGTCAGGACAATGTTTACTCTCAAGGAACTCAGTCCAATTTGTTATTGTTGACTCTAAAGTCATGTCTGACTCTCCACAATCCCATTTGGGGTTTTCTTGGAAAAGCTACTGGAGTGGTTTGCCATCCTTCTCCAGTTCTTTTTCCAGATGAGGAAACTGAAGTTGAAATGACTTGCCCATGATCACACAGCTTGTAAGTGTCTGAGGCCAGATTTGAACTCAGAAAGATGAGTCTTCTTGCCTCCAGGCCTAGAACTAGATGCACTATGGGGCCACCTAGCTGCCCTCTAATTGCAGTAGACAGTGTATAATAAGAATCCAGCTGCCAAGGTCGATGGAAAGACCCAGAAGCCTTAAAGCAGTCTGTAGCTCAAGGTCCAGGAATCTTTAGTCAGGGGTAAGTTTGCCACCACTTAGGAGTCTTGAACCCAATAGCATTCATGTCTCTTCCCTCTTTTGACAAAGCCTCCATTTAATCTACATGTGTATGAGTAATCCTTTCAGAACATATGTGGTTGGGGAATTAGAATCTCCATGGGCTGGAAGCATCAGCTAATTTAACTATTAATTATGACGGGATTAAATCATATACATTTAAATGGAAAAACCTAGACAGAAACCCAGGAGGAGTTACCATGAGGGACTGGGAAGGGATGAGAGAGCCCAGTGGTTAGTGAGCTCAACACTAGAACTTAGAATTACTCATAAATGTACAGTGAAAGCGAGATGGAACCTTTGTGGTGTCATGCACAGGGACTGTTCTCTAGGTGGCCATAAGTCATGGGAAATGTTGGCACTGGTCAAGATTTTTAAAATCTAAATTGGTTGATGAATTGCATCCATATTGATCCCTTTTAAACAACTTCCTTGGGAGCAGGTAGATGGCACAGTGCTGGGCCTGGAGTCAAGAAGGCTTGAGTTCAAATTTGGTCTCAGACACGTACTAGCTGTGTGACCCTTAACTATAAATCATTTCACCCTGTTTTCCTCACCTTCCTCATCCATAAAATGAGCTGAAGAAGGAAATGGCAAACCACTTCAGTATTTCTGCCAAGAAAACCTCAAAAGATCTCTCAAAGAGGTGGACATACCTGAAATATAACTAAACAACTTTAAAAAAAACCCTTCCTCTTTTTTTTGTTTTGTTTTGGTGAAATCCTATCTAGTCTTTGAAACTTTTGAAAAATCTGCTCTCATAAAATCTGAGTTGCATGTCAGACTATATATAACTTCCTTGAGATAAAGAAAGCTGGATTATAGATTCTAAGATGGGCTGGTTACTTTCCACTGCTTCCCCCAACCTCATAATGTCCACACCAGTTTCTGTTTATAGATAAAAATCAGGTGAAATATTAGTTACCTCTCATCACATCATCTTTTCTAGTGCTTCTAGCTGCCCTGAACTACTCTCAGGGGCCATAGTTCAAACCTCTCATTCTTTAGAGAAAAAACCGGAAGCATGGGAAGAATAAATGACTTGTGTTGGGTCAACTGATTTTTGATCCCTACCACCCCAGCCCATCATCCACTCAACTGCCAAATTCATCTACTAAAAGCACAAGTTTGACCAACTTCCCCCACCCCACGATCCTCAAACTTTCAGAAGCTTCCTATCACTCCCAGGAAAAAACGCAAAATCCTGCTGCCTTTCAAAACCCTCCTTTCCAGTCTTCTTATACCTTTCTCACTGCCATGCCCTCCTTCTACAATCCAATGACCTTGGATCCCATGGAAAGTGGTCATGGACTGTTGTTCATGCAAGACACTACCTCCCCACTGGCCATACTTCCTCAACTCTGCCTCCTGGCTTCTTTCAAGTTCCACCTAAAACTCCACATTGGGTAAAAAGCCTTTCTTGATCTCTCACAATGCTAGTACCTTCCCTCTGAGATTATTCACAATTAATCATGTATATAACTTCTTTGTATAGTCATTTGCATGTTGTTTTTCCCATTAGACTGTGAGCTCATTGAGAATAGATATCTACAGCCCTTTGCACAATGGTTGGCACCCAGTAGGTGCTCAATTAATGCTTGTTGACTTCACTTTTACTGAGAACAGATAAAGGGCAAAAATGAATGAGTAGACACAATGTTTCCAGCAGAGTGGAGAGGAATGCGGTTTTCATTGGTCATTCTCTCAAAAACTACATTTATTTATTCATTCGCTTAAAAACTGCATTATTTACAAATTGTACAATTGTTAATGTGATTCTCAGAAAAGAAAAATAAAACCTCACTCGCTTAGTTTATATACTTTATTTATCATCCCAGGAAGTCACATTCTGGATTCTCAAAGAAGTGGGCTCCCTTTGATTAAGTGGAGGCTGGCAATGCCAGTGTAAAAACTTGCTAGACCCTCTGGCTCTTTGCCCAGGAAAGTGCCTCTCACCACAACCCTGGGTCTCAGAGGGGAGGCTTGGCTTCTAGTGGTTTCAAATGAACAAATGGTCCAACTGATCCAAGAGAAAGTGGTTCATTCCCTGGAGAAGCTGTAGGAGGTGCTGGAGAGCAGGCTGGACCTGAGGCTTAGAGATGGAACCTCAGGCACCACCTGGCCCACCCCACCCAACCCCCTCTAGCCCCTTTAAAAATGAGAAGCCCAATGTTTCCTCCATCTCAAGACCCTGAGCAAATCCCTTCACCTTCCTAAGTCTCAGTTTATGGAAAATAATAGCATAGTATTGCTGCTGCCTGGCCTATTGTGAGAAAAGTACTTTATATTGCGGAGAAATGTGAATTACTATTACTGGAGCAATAGCATTCTGACATTGTGGAAACCATTTCAGATACCTAGCGTCAGGTAATGTCTTGTGACTTCATGACCACTGGGAGTTCCACCATGAGACATTCCCTCCCAAAACAGATCAGTACCTACTCTCCTATCCACAGTACTAGAGAGTTGCCTGGGTGTCTGAAGGAGGTTACATGACTGACCAAACATCACCTAGACAGCTGCTCCGGAGGTCTTTCAGGCTGCAAGGCCAGCTCTTTCCTGTTTTACCAGGCTGCTTTGATAATACCACTTTAGATCTTTACAGATCTAAAAATTTGCAACCTAAAAGATTTTTACATACAAATATGTATACATATACATATATATATAGATGTGCATAGATTCACGATGTACATATACACATATATGTATAAACGAATGTACACATGTGAATATATGTACACATGTGTATGTATACATGTCTTTACATATACACACATATATATATATGGATAAAATCATTACCAAAGGAGCAGGCATACATTTAGGACAAGAGAATATTAAAATCCAAAAGGTCTTCAGAGATCATGTAATGCCAGCCCTCTCATTTTACAAATAGAGAAATTTTAGGCAACGTGACACAGCAAATTCATGGCAGGGCCAGGACAAGAAGCCAGCCCTGCCAACTCCCAGGGCAATGCTACATTGTGCTACTCAATTTGTACATATTTTACTGAAATATTTTGTTGAGAAGATCAGGCATTTTTTTTAAAAAAAGGATAGCTACCTGGGTGGGAGGAGAGAGAAAAATAAATACAAGGGAAAGTTTAAGCAATGTTAAAAATATTCAATATAAATTTACTTTACAGAAATCAGATAATGCAGAGGAATTAGAGTATCTTGAAAAATAATAGTAATTACTATCCAAGGTCTTTGATTGGATTGTAGATGAAATCCCATACCATCCCAGAGACCTAAGATGTAGTGGGAGCTAGATTTGTATGTAACTTGGGCAGGGTCCGTAAGGACTTTGTCATCAGATTGGGAGGTTTTGAAGGTGTTGACATCATCCTGAGATGCATTTCCTTCTGTAGGGCTGTGGCCCAGGTGAGCCTTCCACAGAACCCAGGTGCCAATGTTGCAGGTTATGACAACGGAAGGATATTTCACCTTTGCTCTTATGACCGTAGATTTTGAGTGGAGGAGATTTTAGACTCCACCTTGTCTGAATCTCTCAGTTTAAGGACTAGGAAACTGAGGCCAAGGGGAGTTAAGTGACAGGATTTTATCTCCTCTTGGAATGAATATTCTCTCCCCTGAGACTCCAAGGGATCAACACGAAGTTATCCATGGCCTGTGTTCTCAGACTGTTCTGAGTCCAAGAAACAGAGTAGACAGACAGATAGACAGACAGACAGGAGAGAGAGTCAGACAGGCAGAGACAGACAGAGACAGAGAGCATGTACCTATAAACCATAGTTTCACAGAGATACCTCAGGTAGATGGGTACCTTCTAGCAAAGTACCCCTGGGAAAAGGGGACTTACAAGGGTCAGGAAGGTGTCATTTCTCTAAAGGAAAGCTACCAGTCAACCAAAGCCATAGGACACTTCAGAAAATCAATTCCAGGTTTAATTTAAAAATAAATAAATAACAGCAAATCTCAGCAAAAAATTTCCAGCTTTCTCAAAGCATCTTTCCTAACTACAGGTTTACAGAAGCTGCCCAGCTATCACACAGAATGTCAGAGCTGGGAGCTACTTCCCTAGTCCTCTAATTCAACCCCTACTCCCAAAAGATTCCCCACGACAACTCAAGTGTGTGTGGTAAGAGGCCACCCAGCCATGGCTTAATGATACCCAATGAGGGAGATCCAACAACCATTCAAGGACTTAACTGGTGATTGCTCTAATTTTCATTAAGTCTCCTTCAATCAAGTCAAAACCTTTCTTTACAACTTGTATCCATTGTTCTAGTTCTTCTCTCTGGAACCGAGGAGCAAAAGTCTACTCGTTCTTGTCCAGGATGGCCATTTAAATGCTTGAAGAAAGATGTCCCTTGAACCCCTGGCATGCCTGAGCTCCCCAACCAAACCCTCACTCCTGCTAGTTCCTTCACTCAATCCTCACAGGGCAGGACCTTGACTAAGCCAAGACTGGTGAAGGCTGAGAAGGCTTGCCTAATAGGATGGTCTAGGTATTGGAACTAAAGGCTCATCATACCACAGCAAAGGAAAACACTGTCCTTCTGTTGACTAGAGCTCACACATGCATCACTCAGCCTTCACAAAGTGGCAATTATGTCTGGTATGACCAATGCCAATTAGAACAGTATGACTAAACAGCCAAGGAATGGATTCCCAAGTCTGGTAAGCTCTCAAAGGGTACGCTGTGGAGGTCTTGGTTATTAAAGTCTTTGGATTGTCCTAGATGTGGTAGGCCATATTGGTAGCTTGTGAAGTGAGGAAATTGCTGAGGGTTGCCCTTTGTTTTTTGCCAGTGTCGCAGATACCTAATGTCAGAAATCCTGGTCCATGCTAATGATTAGAACGCACGATCCCATAGCTAACTCTTCCTTTACAATCCTCTTCTGCTTTCCACAATCCTCATTGAATTCTATGCATTTAAAGGGCTGTGGTGTGGTGTGTGTGTGTGTATGTGGGAACACAATTTCCATTAATATAGAAAACACTTGATCCCCAGATAAAGGGCAGGCAGAAAGGACCTCAGAGTGCCCACCAGACAGCAGGAGGCACCCTCAGTGCTTTGCAAGACTGTGATCCAAGTTTCTCTTTGGCCTCCTGCATGAACCAGTTCTCTACTGGTTCATGACTGAAACAGAGACTGAAGCGTGGGGACTTTGGGGGCTGGAAGGAACCCTAAGAACTCCAGACCCTCTAACCGTGCACTGTTTATCTACCCTCCTGAAAGTCTGCATCTCACCTAGCCTCCCTCATTTTACAGATGAGGAAACAGAGGGCTAGGGAAGGGATGTGACTGTGGTAGGTCACAAAAGCAATGTTAAAGGCAGAGGTCCAAGTGCAGGAATCTTTTCCATGATATATATCACCACTGATTACCAATCTCCTAGGGAAGGGGCTTGAGACTGTACCCGTTTTTTACTTTTCTGATTTCTTCATCCAGTCTCACTTCTCTCCAGGGCTAGGGGAGAGGGGATGCAGGATGACACAAAAAGAAGACAGTGGGGGGAACCCAAGTCACTGGTTCTATCTACCATCTCTGTACCTGAGGCCTTTTCTAGACTCTTTCTGCCTTTAAAGCAGGGCTCCTTACTGTTTTTGATCTCCTGGACTCCTTTGGCAGTATGGTAAAGCCTAGGCACAACTTCTCAGGATACCCATATTCATAATGGAAGGAACAGCTAAATTTTAGAGGTTATCTAAATATCATCTTTTTCCATGCAAGTTCATGGACTTCAGGTTAAAAATCCTTGTGTCTAATAAAGACCCAGTTACACAGGACAGGAGCAACTTCAGGTAGAGTCCCTTGTAGGGGGTGATCATTCCAGGGGGGCTCAAAATCATGCCCTTTTTTTCTGCTAAATCCTGGAATGAGTGGACACTTCCCCATCTAAAGACTCTGCACATAGTCAGTCATCACCTGCTGAGATTCTGCTCTTCCTTTAAAGTCCACCTTAAGTACACTTCCTTCCTGAGGACTCTTCTGATCCCTTTCCTCACCCCTCTTGGAAATGGTCTTGCTGGGTGAGTGTTTTTGGTGCAAAGTGACTTGCTCAGGACAACACAGCTAAGAAAGTGTCGGAACCTCCAAATATTTATGTGCAGGGAGACAGGGAACATGGTTGACTGGATAGAGATCTGGCCTCAAAGCCAGAAAGATTGTGGTGCAAACCCTGATTCTAACCCAAATTGAGCAGGGCCAAATCACTTAACCTCTCAGTACTCCCAAGCTCCTCTCTATAACTATGATCCTGAAGGGCAATTGTGGGTCTTTGTGGACAGAAGATCCCCACGTCACAAGCTGAGACCACAAAGACAAAAGTTTTTAGGGCATTATGTAGGCTCTGGACTTTCTTGTAAATTTCTCATTTGTATGGAGAAATTAAGGGGTTCACTTTGGGGAACCGTTGTAGATCTTAAAAGGCAAAATTAAATGTGTGGAAAAGGAAAGTATTAGATAGAAGCATGATCAAGCCACTGAGTCATAGAAACAGGATGGAGGAGATTGATCTGACTACATGGGAAGTGGGATGGAGGAGACTGAAGTCAGTCTCATGACTCTGCAGTCACCTACTTCATACTATCTCAGAGGAGGTTATACAATGGGGTTGAGTGTAACTGGTTGTGTGACAGGTGAGAAAGCAGAGGCAGTTACAATAAAATGGTAACCACAGGAAGGGGCTCCATGCTGGACAAGCCCTCTCTCCTCTTCCCCTACACTTTTAAGTGCTGTCTCCCCGCATTAGAACATAAGCTCCTTGTGAGCAGGGACAGTCTTTCTAACTGTATTTTTCTTCTAGTCCTTGGTACCATACCTGGCATAAAGGAAGTGTTTAATAGATGTTTGTAAGTGGAATCCCCAGAACTGAAGGCTACCTGTCAGACAAAGGATGCAGACTCTCAGGAGAGCAGATAAGACCCATGATATAACCAGACCATCCTGAAAGTATTCCACTTAGGAGAAATTCTTTGCTTTCAATTCTTGGTATAATCAGAATGTAATATTACCTCAATGATTGAAAAGTCTTTGCGTTCTTCTGGCTACTGGAGTGGGGGAATCCCACCCAACTTCTCATTCCAATTCATAGCCATGATCCACATGGCTCCTTTTAAGCTGCCCACAAACTCATGGAATTACGGGATTTCAGAGGCATCTCAGCAGCCCTCTAGCGCAATCCTCCCTGAACAGGCATCCTTTTACATCATCAGCAGAAAATGGTGCATCCAGTCTTAGCTCGGATACATTCCATTTTTTCAAAGGGTACATCATACATACCAATGAAATATTATTACTTTGGCTAAAAGAATCACCCAAATTGGATCTCCCATTGTTTGGATACATGGGAGGGCGTATGTACATGTGAGGAAGGGAACCCAAACTCCAGCATCGCTTTTCAAAAGCAAAGCAAGAAATGCCTCTCATGGACAGGGAAAGGACTCAAGGGTCATTCTGGATAACCAGTTGGCAGGAAACTCTTTGGAGGCCCAAACAGCTGTGGGCTGAAGGTAGATGCTTAACGATCATGGACAGGTTGTGGTCAATTTTAGAATTCTGCAAGTGAGTGAAGGAGGTGTGAAATGACCTTGGAACACGGCTGTGGGGGAGGCTTTCTAAAGAATCAGTCCAGATTCAAGGTCATCCCAGATGGAAGGAGATGGCAAACAAGGACAATGGTGCCATTGTCTTTTAGAGGCTGGTCTTGAAATGGACTGTCTATGTTGGCAGCTCCCAAAATACTAGACAGGTACTGAGTAGGTGCAGGGTCTTCATTGTGATCCTGGCTCTGATGAGAGGACTCCAGACTTGCGGGTCTTGGGAGGTGGAGGTGGGGGGACCTTGGCTTCTCGACGGACAGGAAGAGGAGGTGCAACCTGAAAGAGCAGACACATAATGGGGCAAGGTTAAGAGAAAAGGATTTTTCTTCCTTATTCCTAACCTAAGGTTAGTTATTTCTCTATTATATTTTGACAGGCCCAGACCAACCAGGTCATGTGCTTAATCTCACATAGCAACACACTATCCATACCAGTCATCTTCTTTGCCATGGGCCTGGCCTGGCTGTCATATGCATAACCTCTCCCCCCACCCCCATCTCCCATTTTTCACTTTTTTGTTCTGGGAACATTAATAAAAAATGTCTTCTCTAGAATTCTGTTTATTATCTTTGTGATTCCCCAGAGCAAAACTCTCCTGATCACTCCCTTAGGGATGGTCCTGGCTTTATTAGTTTATCCTCAGAGTTTGGAACTTAATAATTGCCTAATAAATGCTTTTTTTCATTCATTCACTCGTTACTATTAACCACTCAGAGCCCCAGACAATTCTCCAACATTGCAAGCTTCAGCATAATTGCTGATCTACATCAGCAGAGGGAATTTTCCCACAAGGAGCTCCTCTACACCTATCAAGTCACAGGTCCTGACCCATTCATCATCCCATCCTTGCCACCCTTGAAGACAATGGATGACACAGGCTCCATTTTCAATGTGAGGACAAGGATGCTTGCTTTCCAGAAGTGAAAGAGGAACCAATCGGGTAGGACTATCTGTCCTCAAAGTAGTCTGGAAAATTCCATGACAGTAAAGGGAGGATCATCAGCCCCTATCCCCTACCTCTGCTGAGTTCCTCTGGCTGCTGGTCTCATAGGGTTTGCTCTTGGGAGGGGGAGGAGGTGGGACTGTCTTTGCACCAGAAGACATCAGTCCATCTACCTGCAATGTTGGCGAACCTGGAAAAGATGGGAATCAGAGGTCAAATAAAGAGAAAAGCAAAATGGAGATTCAAGCCTTGGTACTGGCATTCGGAAGACTCTTTTTTATTCATCTCCATTAAAACTCCCAAGCTAGTACTTTGTTATTTGCTGTTTGTTAAAATCGAACCTGAACAGAACTGATCAATCAGAACACTCATGGTTTCGGCCCCCTTTTTTTTAGCAAGGTGATCTGGGTCAAGTCCTTTTAACTCTATGAAACTGTTTTCCCACCTGTAAAATGGGGATAATGATATCTAGCCTGCTTAAATTTATAAGATTATCCAGTTTGGCTCAGCAGACATTTATTAAGTGCCTACTGTGTGTATAGTTCCATACTAGATATTGGGAGACTTAAAAATGATAGCATCTTGACCCTTGGAGAGTAGGGGCAGATGAAATAGACAGCCACGATAAAAAAATAATATATGACATGTAGATTAGGGACACATGAGACAAGTTTTATGAAAAGTTCTCAGAAGAGAAACATTGAAAGCAGTTGGGAAAATTAAGAAAATTTTGTGGAGTCAGTGGCTCTTCAGATGGAGTTTAAAGGAAAGGTAAAAGTTCAAGAGGGGAAGATGTCAAGAGAGGGCATTACAGGCAGAGGAAACAATGTGAGTAAAAGCCTGAAAGTCAGACAACACAGGGCAATCGTCTGTGGAGTACATAGAGAATGAAAATAGGAGAAAAGACAGTCAAGGTAGGGTGAGGCATCAGCCTGGAGAGGATGGTCAGAGAAGCAATGCAAACTTCCCTGGGATGAGAAATACCTAGAGGTCAGGACAGTAACAGGCATATAGTGGGGGCTTACTAAGCTCCTTTAGAGTAGGGACTGTTCATTCTTTGTACTTGTATCCTCAGTCCTTAGAATAGCTCCCGACGCATAATAGGGGCTTAATAAATACTTGATTTATTGATAGTTGAATTAAATTAAATGGAAGTAGGAAGACCAATCAGAAGGTTAGTGAAATAGCTTAAGTAGGAAATTAATCCATCAGTAGGCAGCTAGGTGGTATAGTAGATAGAGTATTGAAGCTGAGGTCAGAAAGACCTGAGTTCAAATCTGACCTCAGGCACTTTACTATTGTGTGATCTGGAGCAAGTCACTCAGTCTCAGTTTCCTCATCTGTAAAATGGAGTATTTCTGTCCAAATGCAGTACAAAAATAGAAACAGTAGGATTGGGATGAATGGTACAGGTGAGAAAGTGTGTAAGATTTGGTGAGTGGAGAAGAGAAGAGGAGAGAGAGGATCCATGTTATCAAAGATTTAGGACTCAGAGGTCCTCAAGTCCAGGACCGTTATGTAGTGATGAGGAAGCAGAGACCAGAGAAAGGAAGTCATTTGCTCAAGATCATTCATGTAGTAAGTGTCAGAGCTAGGGCTCAAACCCAGGACTCGTGACTCCAATATTTCTCCTAGATCGTACCTCTCCAAAAAGTCAAAGACAACTTTGGCTTGGGTATCCAATGGCTAACAAAGTGTTTCGTAATCTAATACACTATATAAATGTGAGGTATTGTTGCTGGTACTATTATGTTTCCTTCTGTACCTGCTGCCAATGGTTCTAAGCAAGTTCAGAAGACCCAGATACAGCCCAGATCACTGGAGGCCTGGATGACTGTGCAATTCTGTCCCCAAGAGTTGAAAAGATGAGAGTGAAGAGAACTTACTTTGGGTCCTGGGTGTTTTCGGGGTCAGTGGTGGTGGGCTCAGGGGTATAGATGAAGGCAGCGGGGAGCCTTGGAACAAGGTCAGCCGACTGTCCACTAACTGGAGACTCTTGGGTCTTTGTACTTTGCTAGCAGGGCTCTAGGAGGGAAAAACAAGGCACAGAAGGAGCAATATGCCTCAATTTGGAGGCCAAATGTCTTTCCTTGCTTGAGCATTTCCCTCTGGACAAGAGGGGTGATGGAGAATGGTGGGAGTATCAAAGGCTGCCATTGCTCTAACCAAAGAATACAATGGAGCAGAATCAGATAACGGCTAAGGTCTTTGAAAGGATCCGTGAACATCAATGGATTTTCAGTGGACTCTTCACAGACCAAAGGAGTATAGATTTTGAACTAAAAGGGGTGTCAGAAACCATTGCACACATTGCCCCTCCACTTCTACCCATTTTACCCATGAGGAAATTGAGGCATACAGAGGTTAAATAACTCACCCCAGGTCACACAGCTAGAGAGTGTCTGAGGCAGGATTTGAACTCAGGTCTTCCTGACTCCAGGTCTAGAGGTCTATGATGTAGTGTATAGTGAACTGAACTCATTTTAGGAATACCAGAGTTTAAATCTTGAACCCTAAGATACTTCTTAGCTCTGTGACTCCATGACTATCAGAGCTTCAGTTTCCTCATGAAATAAGGGGGCAGATCTGAGGACCTCTAAGATTACTTCTAGCTCCTTTATGACTCCATGATCCACGAGAGAACACTCATCTGTATCATTCAGATTCCCCTTTCCTCCCAGGAAGGATTGCCTTTGAGAGACGTAGACCAAAATGACCCATGATAAATACTGACAAAACTCTCTTACCTCCCCCATGAACCCAGTTAAGAGAGGAAGACAGATAAAGTTTGGGGACCAAGTCATGGAGCAGGAATCCAAAGGATGATGGGCTAAAACATGGGTCCACTTGCTGACACCATCGGAGGAGAGCATGAGTTGGGGAATCTACCAAAAGCCTCCAGCTCTACTGCCCTGAGGATCTCTCCCAGGCTGCCAGTCGGTACACTTGGAAGTGAGCTGTGGTCTGGGCTCTAACTGGCCGTCACAGTCACAGAGGCCCTATCCTTGACTCCAGAATTAGGCTTCTACAGAGAAGTTGGGGCCATGCCCACAAGACTTACCAGCAGGTCAGCTTCTGGCTCTCTTTCTGCAATGACCTGAGATTTGCTAATGTTCCAGTCTTTCCGCTTAAACTTGTTTATCCGGTTATCACCATCCTCTCTGAGGGATACATCTTCTACCTTGGCCCCTGATGACGCCCGCCGCTCTAGGAGGGGCTCCAGAATCGATCTGGCACCCAGGCAAAAGGACACATTCTCATTATTTATCCCTTTCCCCAAATCCCAGGCCACTCTCCTTGATGACCATAGACCTGAGGGAGGGACCCTGGAATGGATCTTTCATTCAAGAAATCACAATATCTTGAGCATAGCAGATGCTTAATAAATATCTGTTAATTAATAACTACTATTAACTAATTAACTAAATTAATTTAATTCAACTCCAAGTTGTCTTAAATTTTAAATATTTCATTCATGTGGTAGAAAAATACTCAAAAAAATAATTAGCTAGATCTTACAGTAGATAGAGCACCAGCCCTGGAGTCAGGAGTTCTTGAGTTCAAATCTGGCCTCAGACACTTATTAGCTGTGTGACCCTGGACAAGTCACTTAATCCTGACTGCCTCCCTCCAAAAAATACTCTTAAAGGCCTGGGTTTTGATCCTGACTCTCCTATGACTTGCTGTGGATATCTTTGCTCATTTATAAAGCAGGGATCATCAGCCTTGCCTTCCTTTACCTGGCAGGACTGTAGTAAGGCTCAGATGGAGAGAACATAGTCTTATCAGAAAATTACAGAGCACAAAAGAAACGTTACATAGCATGACTATAGTGAAAATGTGCTCAATAGGAAAGTATATGTAGAACCTATACAGAATTGTATGCTGTCATGGGGAGGGAGGGGAGTAGCGGGGGGGGAAGGTGTGGGGGGGATAAAATCTAAATTTTTTGAACATTTAAAAAAAAATAAATAAATTTAAAAAAAAAAGAAAAAAAAGTAATGTTAGGCATTTTTTTTACAACTGTTATTTGTTGCTTCTCTTAATTCTACCTAGGATCATTCTCACCTGAGAGAAAAGAAAAGAAAAATTCAGCAAAGGGCATTACAGTTTGGCATTTAATACCTAGGCCAGCTTCTTCCCCTATCTTCACTTCAGTTCTGTCAACCCAACAGGGAAGAGGAGGGTCCAGCTGCCCCTCGAGGTCCCTTTCTAGTTAGACATCCATGATCCAATGCCATGTGAAAGCTTTCTGAGACATTATCTCATTGAGTCTTATAACCACCATATGACATGGTGTTACTGTTATTCTGGTTTTGTAGATAAGGAAACTGAGATTGAGAGAGGTCAGGTAACTTAGCTAGGAAGTGTGTGAAGCTGAATTTGAACATAGGGCTTCTTGATTTGGGTTCAGTGCTCTATGCTTTCAGCTGTCCCCAAAGAAGGACAATGCTATCTCTTGGCACTTATACATATTTACTTACTTCTTCTCTGGGTGACCTTCATATTCCATCCCAAAAGATATACTTGAAGACTCTGACCTATATTCATTTTTTTTAGTATCCTTCCCTAACTGACCTCCTAAGTTCCTATTTTTTTAAAGTAATTACTAACTAGCCATTATTTCTCTTTTACCCAGGAACCCTGAAGGTCTTCCCTTTCCAGTTTAATTTTTTTTTTGATTAAAGAGGCCATCCTTTGAGTAACTACTTAAAGAAGCCTATTCATTGAATGGGTATATCCCCCTCAAAGTGAGAATGTGATAAGACCTTAACTTCAAAGGGCCAGGGTCTCCAGCGCTCCTGATGAATATCAGGCCACTGGACCCAGATGGCTCAGGAAAAGAAGGTGAGGCTGGTGACCCTGCACAGCTCTCCCTCACTCATATCAAAGTCACCTGCAAGTCATGTCATCCCCTGATGTCATGGTCCTCTTTCAGAACAAAGGACAAACACAAAACAACTAAACCACAACAACTGAAGGACAGAGTTAGGATGTGCAGTCACCTGGGTAGAACCCTGGTTCTGCTCTCTGTGATTTTGGTTGCTGTTGCTGAGTTGTTTTCAGTCATGTCCAACTCTTTGTGACCCCATTTGGGATTTTCTTGGCAAAGATACAGATGAGGAAACTGAGGCAAATAGGGTTAAATGTCTTGCCCAGGGTCACAGAACTAGGAAGTGTGTGAGACTGGATTTGAGTCTTACACAAGGAAACCTCTAATGGGGTCACAAAGAGTTGGATATGACTGAAACAACTGAACAGCAACAATGTTATATGCTGGGCACTGTGTCAAAGGGGATCCAAAATCAAAGGAAATCCTGCCCTCAAGGACCTTATATTCTTCTTGGAGTACAATGACACAGGGAAACAGAAGGTCATTTTAGGAAGCAGAGAGCATTACAATGGCTTTCTGTAGAGCAGCGGAGTACAACCAGTGGCCAGTGAACTTCTTTTTAAGAAAATATTTTGACAATTCTATTTCAACGTAATAGTTTTCCTCATAATCCTGCATATTTCATTTTATGCGTTTAAAGTCATGAATCTGAGAAAGAATCTGAAGGTTTCACCAGAATGCTCAAGGGTTTATAACACAAAAAGATTAAGAATCCCTGACGCAGGGGACCATGCTTGAGAAGGAGATTAAGCATGTGAGGAGGCAGGATAAGGAAGGAGAACATTCTGGGCAGGGGGGACAGAGGCATGAAGGCAGGCAAGAGTTCTCCATAGAAGAAATGACAAATAGAACAATTTGGTTGGAACCTAGAATCCTTGAAGGGATATGATGTGAAATAAGAGTGCTATGAACATTTTGTTTTTGTCTTTTTAAGTGAGAGAGAGGGGCATGGGAGGAAGAGAAAATAGATTTTTGTTAATTACAAAAAATTAAAGAAAAGAAATAGGCATGAAAAGGTAGGCAGGCACAAGATTGCAAAAGGCTGCAGGTCCCCGGTTGGGGAGATTATATTTTATGCTAGAGGCAATATGGAGCCATTGAAACTTCCAAGGGAGGGAGTAACGTCGTCAGATGTGTATCTTAGGAAGATTCTTCATAATAATAAGAAGATGTTATAGCACGAGTTGTTTTTTCCTCAGTGGTGAGTGGCTGGTACTGACCTATTAACAATCTTTGTAACCAAAGGCCCAGTTTTTATGCAAAGCAGCTACTCACCCATCTGATCCTGGCCTGGAGGGGGTGCTATCCGAGGAGGTAGAAGAGGTGGACACCACCGAGGAAGCCACTGATGTGATGGACAATCTCCTCAGGGTGGAGGACATGATGTATGGCAGCACCACAGACCCCGTCCTGCTCTGCTTCCTCTCCGTCAAAGTGGGAGGCTGAAGGGCATAAGGAACAGCAGGTCCATGGGCATAGTCTGTGCCAGACCTGTCTCAGTGTCCAAGGTTGGACACACTCAGGTTAATTTCGAGGAGGGACCAAGGAGGGGAAAAACAGAAGCAAACACATCCCTTCCATAGGAGAAAAACGAAAAGAGGGTAAAGGACCAACAGTGAGAGCCTTGATCTAGAATTTCAATCCCAAAGGACTGATGGTGATGAACACACTTCTTCCTCTTGGAAGAGAGGTGGGGGACTATAGGTGCAGAATGTTGCATACTCTGCCACATGTAGCTGATCTGTCATTTTGCTCAGCTTAACTGTTGTTCTATGTTAAAATTGGGGTTGTACGGTAGGATGGTTACTGGAAATGAGAGTGAGGTAAAAAAAGCATCAATGTGTATGTCTATGTATGAGTTTAATTATAGATACCTAAGTATGTGTATGTATATGTAAGTGTACACACATATATGTGTGTGTATATGTATGTATGTGTATTTGTGTGTATATGTATATATAATATGTGCATATACACATATATGCCCATACAATGTACATTTATATACATATTTATATGTACACACAGGTTTGTACACATACACATCTGTATATATACACACATATACATATATACAGACATACACATACACACATACACATACATGTATGTGTATGTGTGTATATGTACATGTACACACAAATAGGGCTCTCTCTATTCCCTGCGTGACCTTGGACAAGTCAATTCCTCTTTCTGGGACTGTTTCTTCATTTTTGCAAAGAAGGTCCCATCCTATTCTAGATCTGGGATCCTGTGATCTCTCCACCCAAAGCAGAGAGGTGGTGAACCTGAAGCACAGACAGCCAGACACGGCGGAGCAAGATTTGTTTTTCATTATCATTGAGAAACGACTGAGCATTAACAAAGGTGTTTAATAATCATTCTGACAGAAATTACAAGAGTAATGCTAGCAACACTAGCAGGTATACAGGGTGCTAAGGTAACAACCGTGTAGGGCAGAGGATGTTATCATCTTCGTTTGAAGTTGAAGACACTGAGGCAAAGCAGAGGCTGAATGACTTGCCCAGGATCACAAAGTTAGCAAGCATCAGAGGCTGGATTTGAACACAGTTCTCCCTGACTTCAAGTTCAGCACTATCTACTATACTACCTATCTACCAAATACTTTTGCTGATTGTCATTTTATAATATAGTTTGAGACCTAGCCCCAATTAATTCCTACTTTTCTTGATATTCTAGGTATTTACTTGTTATTGGTTAAAATACAAAGTAATAGAACAGACCAGACAAAGGGGGACAATAAAAAAAAACAAACAAAAAAGAAGGGTAAATAATAAACTAGTATTCAATAAAACCAAAACCAACAATTACTTAGGACATAATAATTCCTTATTTAATAAGATCTGCTGGGAAAATTGGAAAGCATGTTGTCAGGAACCAGGCTTAGACAAATCTTATGTCATGATCTATAGCAAATTCAAAATGGACACACTCTAAAATATGTGAATTTATGATCGTTTCATAAAAAATTAGGAAAGAAGCTGATAATTCAACTTTTAGAAGCAAGGGTAGGAGAGGTGAGAGAGATAGGAGGTCTTAAGATCCTAAGCATACAAGAGATGGAGGCAATTACAAAAAATAAAGGAGATTATCTTGATGGCATGAAATTGAAATGATGACAAAAGATGAGTAGAGTTAATGTCAGAGGATTTGTAGACAGGCAGGCACACTCATGCATTGTTGGTGGAGCTGTGAGATAGTACAACCATTTTGGAAAGCAATCTGGAATTATGTAAATAAAGTGACTAAAATGTCTACATCCCTTGATTCAGAGATTCTCCTGCTATTATCAATGAAAAAAAAGAAAGTCCTCACAAACACCAAATTATTTATAGTAGCACTTTTCATGATAGAAAAAAAATTCCTGGAAATAAAGAAGATACCCATGGATTGGAAAAGGGCAAACAAACTGTGGTGCATGAATGTAACAGAATATTACTGCATTGTAAGAAAACATGAATAACAAAAGATGCATGAAAATATTTCTGATGCAGGAAAACTAGAAGAGTCAGTAAAATAAATATGCAAAATGTCAACAATAATGAAAGTGGAAAATACAACGACAAACCATTCGAAGAATTAATGTTGTGAAATTAGAAAGGACAAGATTGGCCCAAAGAAGAGATACGAGAATATGCCACTCCTGACTCCTTTAAAGAGGTGGAAGAAGGGGAGGTGGGGCAATTCATGGGTGTGGAACATTGCATATTGATGCCCATTTTTTTTCCTATGTATTGATTGGTATTACTGAATTTTTTCTTCGTTTCTCTTTTTTTAAGAGATGGAAGAGATATATGAGGAAATCTAGGCAGTGAACACAAAAGATATAAAAAAAAAATAAATAAAATATTTCAGAAAACAAAAAAGGTGTGAATAAAACTAAATAAAAGGGGGAAATTAAGGGATTGGTATGAAGTTAGCCTAAAGAGCCTGGAGGTCAGATACAAACATCGTCTTGTTCTCAGATCAAGCTTACCAGAGTGATGACTCCATAGAGTTTCTCCACCTTCTCCCTGAGCTCCCGGAAACAGGTGGTCAGCCGATCATGTAGGGGCTTCAGCTGCTCTGTCAGCTTCTCCCCATGAATTCGGATCCCTTCTCCAAGCAGGGGCATCTGAAGAAGTGAACACAAGAGTGGGGAAGAGACAGTTTAAGAACTGCTGCATGAAACGATGAAACAGGGTCCCATCCCTAATCATATATTCTACTAAAGGGTTGTGGATGAAGAGCTAGAAAGGTCTTCAGGGACCCAGTTCAACCTCTTCATTTTACAAACAATGCAACTGAGGCAAAGAATGGTAAAGTGATTTGTCCAGAGCCCACCACTAGTAAGTATCTGAGGCAGGATTTGAACTCATGTCTGATGCTTGATGTTTCTCCTTCTCATTAAGGTTTTGCTCTTTAACTATACACAACTTTCTTCACGCCAGGGAAAAATGAACTGAAGGAGTAGCCCCTCTGGTGAGATTACATGAGACCATGGCTGTCTCAAAATGATAATTTAATAAAACTCAACAGTGGGTACAAATACACTGTTACCGTGTCTAAAACATTGACCCAGTGCCAATGAAGCTCCCAGGACTTCCTGACTCCAGGCTCGGTGCCCTTCATTTTTCCATTGACTAGTGGTTTCTAAAATCCTATGAGGTCTCTGTGGTATGCCCAGTGCTGGTCCACTAGACAGGAATGATTCCCTGCCCGCCAGAAGTTATTCCTCTGGAGGACAGTAGTCTCTGGAGGCATACCTGTAAGGCAATCAGGCGTTTGAGTAGCTCGATCTTCTCCTGGTCCTCAGGGTGCTCCTGCTGGTACTTCTCCGTGAAAAAGGCCTGGGGGAAGAGAAGACGCAATCGTGAGATTCTCCCATCTGTGGATCACCACAGAGGGGGATGAAGCCTATGAGTAAATGGGGAACAGCAAAAGTGCCGGCCCATTCCTGCATGAGAGTCAGGATTGTCAGGGACCAGAATCATGGAATATAGAGTGGAGAGGGACCTCAGATGACATCTTGTCAAACCCCTTATTTTAGATAGGGAAACTGAGGCCCAGGAATATGAAGTAGTTCACTCAGTCATCATCAAATCATGGTTTTAAAATGCATGCTGGAAGGCCTGGGTGCTCCAGCTCCCTCATTTTACAGATGGGGAAATGAAGGCCTATAGAGGTGAGATGACTTGCTCATGGTCACATATGCTTGCAAGGGACCTGGGAGACCTTGGAATATTCCCTTCAATTTATGGGAGCACGCAGATGGCACAGTGGAGACAGCACTAAAGCTGGAGTCAAGAAGAGCTGCCATAGAGCCTCAAACACTTCCTGGCTGTGTAACCCTGCCCAAGTCACTTGACCTCTGCTTGTCTCATTTTCCTCATCTGTAAAATGGGGATACTAATAACACCTATCTCCCAGGGCTGTTGTGAGATTAAATGAGATACAATAAGTGTAAAGTGCTTAGTATAGAGCCTGGTGCATAGTAGGTGCTGTGTAAGTGTTAGTTATGAATTACTGTTATTACAGGGGAGGAAAGCAGATCACAGAGGGATGACCCCCTCGCCTAAAGTTAGTCAGGTACTAAATGACTGAGCTGGGAGTGCTCTTCGCACCAGATAACACTGCCTGTTAATCTCCTTCCACAAAGCTTGCTTTGCCTAGAAGCAGTCTGCCTACCCTTGGAGAGGCTGCTTGGTTCACTGGAGAGAGCGCAGCCAGATTTGGAACAGGAGGACTTGGGTTGGAATCCGTTGACGTCATCTGTCCTCTTTGAAAAGCTGCTCTCCTACTTACTACCCATGTGACTTTGGGCAAGACTTTAATCTCTATGGGATCACGGTTTCCCCTCTAAAAATGGGCATAAAATAAGTGCCTCCCTCACAAATGAGACAATGCCTGTCAATCACACTGCAAACCCCCAGGCTGTCAAAGAGATGTGAGTGGTTACAATGATTGGATCCTAGGCTCAGGGTCATGATGCAAACATTATGGAAAATCCGCCTATGGCACCATATTTAATGGTGAGAATGATACTTTCTCAATGAGAAACATCAAATGGTCCCAGGTACAAAAATAGTTCTTGGAAGAACTTAACAAGAATGCTAAAAATCAAACAAGAAAGATTGAGGAAAAATTAGAAAAAAAAATAAGGGCAATCCAAGAAAATGATGAAAAAAAATCAACCAACTTGAAATAAAGAATTAAAAACTTAAGGAAGAAAACAATTCCTTGAAAACTAGAACTGGGCAAGGGGAAGCTAATGATGTTCTGAGATACCAAGAAATAATAAAACTAAGTGAAAAGAATGAAAAAATACAAGAGAAAGGGAAACGTCATCAGAAAAACAACTGATCTGGAGAACAGAAAAAGGAAAAAAATATAAGAATAGCTAGATACTTGAAAATTAGGGTATAAAAAGGATTTTGACACAAAATTACAAGAAATTATTGAGGAAAATTGCCTTGAAGTTTCTAGAACAAGAAGGCAAAGCAGAAATAGAAAAAAATCCACTAATCACCATCTGAAGGAGAAAATATTGGAAGTAACAAGACAAAAAATATCATAGAGCTACAATAAAGATTACACAAGCCCTAGTAGCTACTACACTAAAGGACTGTAGGTCTTGGAATATTATATTCCATACAGCAAAAGATCTGGGGTTACAACTAAGGGTAATTTACTCAGCAAAGTTAAGTACAATCCTGAATGAAAAAAAAAGAACATTTAATGAAATGAAAGACTTTTAGGTTTTTGTGACAAAAATACCAGAACTTAAGAGAAAGTTCAACATATAACATCCAAGAGAAATATAAAGTAAACATGAAAGATAAGTTATAAAGGACTCAATAAGGTCAAGTTGTTTACTTCCTATATGTTAAAATATTAGCGGCACTCTTATGACTGTCATTCTTTGGGTAGTTTGAAAGAAAGATTTGGGCTGAGTTGAGTATGATGGGGTGATTCTAAAATGAGAAAACTGTACAAAGAGAAATAAAAAGGAGTAACTACATCATACAGATGAGATATAAAAGGAAAAAATGATACAGAAGAAGCTAGTAGTGGGAAGGGCAGGTTGTGCTGGAACCTTACTCTCATCAGGAATAGGTTAAAGAGGGAACAACACATATATCTTTATAAAAGTCTTCTAAATTCAGAAAAAAATAAGAGGGAAAGGGACAGGGTAGAGGGAGAGGCTAAGGAACAGACTGTTAGAGGGGTGGGTAGGTTAAGGACTGGAGGGTAATGTAGCAGGTAGAAGTAATACAGGAGAGTGAGGAGGAATAGGGTGAACAGGGTAAGAAGGATAGTGAAGGAGGAAAATACACAATAACTAATTGTAGATTAGAATGTGAATGAGACAAATTTATCCATAAAATGGAAATGGATAGCAGATGAAAAATTTGAATTCAACAATATGTTGCTTTCAGGAAACACTATAAAAATGAGAAATACACACAAAAATAAAATAGATGGAAGGAGTAGAATTTATTATGTAAAAAAGCAGGGATAGTAATCATGATCTTAGACAAAGTTAAAGTTAAAATAGATTTAATTAAAAGAGAAAAATAGAGAAATTATACCATATGTCAGTAATATTATTCAATATTGTTTTAGATCATTTAAAGTAACTAGACAGTATAAAATACCTGAGAGTATACCTGCCAAAACAGACACAGGAACCATATGAACACATAAAACACTTCATACAAATCAAGTCAGATCTACATAACTGAAGTAATATTTATTGTTCATGGGCAGGTAAAGCCAATATAACTTTTTCTTTTTTTTAATATAATTTTTAAAATGACAACTTTACCTAACTAACCTATTTATTCAATGTCATCCCAATTAAAGTACTAAAAAATTATCTTATTGAATTAGAAAAAAAATTGTAACAATTCACTTGGAAAAACAAAAGGTCAGGAAATTCGAAGAAACCAGGGAAAAAAAGATGTAAAGGAATTAGATTCAGTAGGATCAGACCTTAAACTATAAGGCAAGAGCATTGTTGAAATGTAAAATAGATAATTTCAATAACTTTAAATAAAAATTTTCTTGTATAAACAGAACATATGCAGCCAAGAATAAAAAAAAATGTAGATAATTGAAGGAAAAATCTGTCAGAGGCAATCTCTCAAATAGGATGTGATTGGGTCAGAATATTTCTGTGGTGTAGGAAATGATGAGTGGGTTGATTTAGAAAAGCACAGAAAGCCTTGGCCCTATGAACGAAGATGCTGTATAAGCATAGTATAGTCTCTCACACACACATGTTTATGTTTATAGATATCTATGTATATGTATATATATATATATATATATGTCTATATCTATCTATCTATTTATCTTCATGCTTAATTGTAGCCTTCTTTGGGGGAAGAGAGGGGAAAAATAAAGTAAAAAGTGAGTATCAGAGAATAAAAGAAAACCTACAAGGAATCAAAGAAAGGCTGAGCAGCTTTGGAAACAATGTGTAGTGTTTATTATATGTTTTTTAAATGGAAATTTATAGTTTTATATTGAATCCTCCCTCACGTTTTGCTGTGTACATGGCAAAGTTTTTTTTCTTTTCTCATTTTATATTTAAATTTAAAATAAATTTAAAAATTTATTTAAAAAAAAAGAAAGAAAAAAATGGTAGAGCCCTTAACAGGGCTTAGCTCAGTACCTGAGACTACACTAAATAGGAACTTAATAAATGCTTGTCAACTTAGGGATCAAAAAATCATAGACTCTAGATTTGACTCAGTAGAAATAAGAAATTAGGAAGAAGGAAGAGGAAATTAAGAAACTGAGGAAGGTAGTGATTTCTACAGAGAAACAGAAGGTTTAAAAACAATTCACGGAAAAACACCATGAAGGTCTATTCCTGGCAATCTATATGTTAGCTTTACTATTTTTTTCTTAAACTTTTATTATAAAACTTATTTCCCTTCTCTACCTGTCCATGTCTCCCTTTTGAAAGGACTTTTGATTTCAAAGTCTCCTTTATTTTTCCTTTTCAATGCTATAAAAACCACCCTCTTATTAAGAGCAAAAAGATTTTCCAAAAAAAAAAATGAAATGATGAAAGTACATGATACATTTCATGTGGGAAATAGTGTATAAGTCCTCTTTGTGTGACTTGGCAGAGAATGCAAATATCTGGAGCTCAGGAAGGGAAATCTCAGACTGATTGTAAACCTCCAAAATAGCTAAGCCAGATCATTCCATTTTCTCATCTCCAGTGGCAGGGGAATCTTTCTTTCTCTCTCTCTCTCTCCCTTTCTTTCTCTCCTTCCTTCTTCCTATTCCTTCTTCCTCATCTTCCTCATCTGGAATGTCACAACATTCCAGGAACTTGGATCATTTAGTTTAACCCATACTGGAAAAACAAGAGCTTTTCCAATGTCCCTACCAAGCAGCAATCTAGTCTCTTATACATTACTTACCACACACAGTTTGTGGTTCAGCCCTGTTGGTCTCCTTGCTATCCTGCACACAGTGCTCCATTTCCCATCACCAAGTTTTTGCACAGGCAGTATCCTAGGCTTAGAATACTTTCCTTTCTGACATCTACCTCTTAGAGTGTCTGATTTCCTTGAAGACTCAGATCACATCTAGGAAGCTATACATTCATTCATTCATCTACCCATCCATGAACCCATCCATTCATCCCAGTTCTATGAGGACCCATGCCTACCTTTTCATAGTTGGAATATCCACCCATGACAGCAGGGTCTACAATGCCGTTGAGTAGCATGGAGAGGGGATGCAGGGAGAGTGAGCGGTCCCATGCATGCTGTTGCACACTATTACTGATCTTCTCATTGGTGAGCTCCATGGTCTCAATGGCATTCTCCAAGGGGCTGATTTCTTCCTGAGTAGTAACAAGCAAGGAAGAGAAAGGACCATTTGTGAGAAACACAGCAAGACCTCAACATGCCAGGACAAGCAAAATGATCACACTTGAAACCAAAGCTGTATTTTGGAATTTAATTTTCTAGAATCTCCATTAAGGTGAATCATTAAAGAAAGCTAAAAGGCTCTGTGCTACTTATTGGCAGTGTGACCTTCAGCAAATCCCTTCCCCTCTCTGGGTCTCATTCTGTGAATTGACCAAGATAACCATTAACGTCTTATCTATCTCTAAATCAATGGAAAGTCAGAGTCAGAGATCATGGGTTTGAATCCTACTTGTATGCCCACTTAAGACCTCATAATTGTGACCCTTAGTAAATCACTTAGCCCCTTTGGGTCTCAGTTTCCTTCTCTATAAAATGAGAAGTTGGACTTGTTGGTCTATGGGATAACAGCTTTTTGCTCTAGATTGATGACACCAGAGATAAAATGCTATGAGAGATGCAGAGAAGGGAGCTGGACTTCAGGCTGGGTTGTAGGATGTCATGAGAAATCATGAAAGGCTTCATGGAGGAAGTGGCATTTAAGCTGAGCCTTTCAAAGATGAGAAGGATCTCAAAAGTCAAAGATGTTGTGGGAGGAGGCTATTTTAGGCACAAGGGACCCATTAAAAATACAGAACACAACTACAGTCATCATTCCTTCTTAAGCTTTTTCCCCAAGCTTGGGTAAGCATTGATGAGAAGAAATAGATATGGGATCTGCTCCAAAGGATCCTCTACTCCATCTATGTAGCTCTAGTGACTGAGTCAATAAATTGAGTGGCTTACTAATCAGCAAGTTGTTTTTCAGTCACTTCAGTTAGGTTCTACTCTTTGTGACTCATTGGGGTGCTTTTGTTTTCTTTTGGCAAACATATTGGAGGGTTTTGCCATTTCCATCTCTATTTTACAAATGAGGAAACTGAGGCAAACCAGGTTAAGTGACTTGTGCAGGGTCACACAGCTAGATTTAAACTTAGGATGTCTTCCTGATTCTAAGCCCAGTGATATATCCCACGGTGTCACCTAACTATCTCATCAATTAATTAATTAATCAGTTAATTAATTCCATCAATCAGGAAGACCTAGGCAAGTCATTTACACTCCCTGATGCCACTAGGGGGTGCCATAGTGCACAGATAATTGGGCTTGAAGTCATTCGAATCCAGTTTTAGACACTGACTAGTTGAATTATCCTGGGCAAGTTACTTTGCCTCTTTGTGCTTCAGTTTCCTCCTCCATGAAATGGAGGTAATAACAGTACCTCCCTCCCAGGGCTGTTGAGGGGATCCAATAAAATAACATTTGTCAAGTGCTTAGCATAGGACCTGGCACATAGTGCTGGAGAAATACGTACTCCAGTCCTGGTGCTCCAGACACCTCTCCAGGGCTTATCTACCAAGTTGGAGATGGGCTGCAATTGATAGTGGTGGAGGGAGTTCCTACCACTGAATAAATCACTTATCGTGGACCTTGAGGATTAAATATAAAACAATAAATTTCCATTTAACAAACCCTCTACCAGGTGCAGAGGGCAGTTGCCTTGGACCCAGCTGAGTCTAACTCCAGCTCTTCTAGAACACAGGGGATTTGAGACCTAGAGAAGGCATCACAAAGGTCATCTGCATTGAGTTCAACTACTTCATTTGACAATGAATAAAAATTCTATCACAGTGACTTACCTAAGGTCACAGGTAGTGACTAATCCAAGGTCACAGATAGTGACTAATCCAAGGTCACAGATGGTCCTCAGAGGACTTCCTCAAACCCCCTTCATCTTCCTTCCCTGTCTCTGTCTTTTTCACACACACACACACACACACACACACACACACACACACACACACACACTTCAGATTGCTCTCCCTCAAAGTGGAGAATCCAATGGAAAATGTAGTTGATGTAAAAAAAGATATCAATCAAGTTTTATTAAAAAAATAAAATTTCTGGAATTGAACTGAATTATTCACCATATATTTGATCCTGAAATACTTCTGTGTTTTTCCCAAAATTAAATGTACCCACAAAGGATGAACATCTGCAACCTTTGAAAATATTCAAAACAATGTGCTATGGAATTTGAAAACAGCCACCACCCACGTTTTGAGCAATAGCAACTTTGGATGAAATAGATATAAAACTGAATGTACAGTTCTGATGTATTTGTTAAAAAATCACCCACAGTTTTTAAGCATTACAGCTCTTACAAAGAGGATTTGGTGGAATTAAAACCAACTGATATTCATCAAGTCACTACTGTGTACAGAGCACTGTCCTAGGGAAGAGGGGGCCAGGAAAGAGGTACACAGAGCATCTCCATGTTCAGGGCCCCTGCCCATCACAATAGACAAAATGGAATCCAAGATGGTCTGGATTCTGGAGAGAAAACAGGTTGGGAAGACATAACTAAAAGGGGATAATGGAGATGCCTCTTGGTGAGAAATGGGAGAGATACTATGGATGCAGAAATGATGGGATGTGGCACAAGACTAGAGATGAAATGTATACCAAGTTATAAGGATGAATAAGATTGCCAAGGGATGGAATGTAGAGAGAGAAGAGAAGGAAAGGGAAGGGGAGAGAAAAGGGAAGGGGGTAGGGCAGGATAAGGAAGGGAAGGAAAGGAAAAGGAAAGAAGAATAGGGGGAAAGGGAAGAGATGAGAAGAGAAAAAGAGAGCCCTAGGGAATACCCACCTTGAGGGATTTAGAAGAAGACAGGAGACCATTATAGGAGACAGAATCTGCAGCTAAGGAAGTAGGAAGAGAGCCAGGAAGAGTCTGGAGTGTTTTAGAATCTAAAGGAGGTGGGAGGATCCATTGGAGAGGGTGACAAAGGCTGTAGACAGACCAGGCAGGTTGAGGACTGAGAACAGGCCCTGGGGTTGGGGGACTGGGAGCTCACTGCGGGGGTAGAGTGCAGTTTCTGTACAGTGGGGAGAGAAGGCTTGTGGGTCAGAGCGAGGCAGAAAGTGGGTGGCAATATGTGAGGCATGGTGGGTGGGGATGACATATAACTTTTAAAGGAGTTTGACAGCAGAGGGAGAGGGTGAGAGAAGCCACAGTGGCCAGCTGGTGGGTCAGAGGAAGTCGTTTTTAGACTTAAGGAAACTTCTTCAAGTTGGTCAGTTGGTGGAAAATAGCTGGTCCCAGAAAAGAGTGAGGCTGATGACACATAAGAAAGAAGAGAAGACCGTTGTCATCAAAGGTTGCTGAGGACCTGGAGAGGATGGATTTGAGGACAAAGGCAGAGGGATCACATTTAGCCTGGAGGAAGGAAATTCTTTCCCAGGAGAAAAGGAAGAAAGACTCAAGTAGATGAGGATGACCCTGGAAAGTTTTAAAAAATGCAGAAGCTGGAGGCAGGGGTGGGATATGGGTGTGTATGCTGAGGGAGATCATTGGATCAGATCTAGAGCGAAGAGGGCCCAGGCTTAGACACCGAGTCTAACGCCATCATTGTCCAGGCCCAGAAAGGTTAGGTGAATTGCCCAAGTTTAGGGAGACATCAAGCATTTGAGCAAGATTTAAACCTGGTCTTCCTAACTAAGAGTGCAGGGCTGTGCACCATGATCTCGTCATCATACGCATGGGCTCCAGTCTTCTCTATGAAGCAAAGGATCATGACAAGAGGACATATGATGGCCATCCTGAATGGAACATACATAGTAGAAAGAAGGAAGTTCATAGTAGATTGTACAGAGTAGAATGCAAGATGTTCATAGTAGAATATAGGATGCTCACAGCAGAACACACATAGTAGAACACAGGATGTTCACAGCAGAACACACATAGCAGAACACAGGATGTTCAGAGCAGAACATACATAATAGAACACAGGATGCTCACAGCAGAACACACATAATAGAACACAGAATGTTCACAGTAGAACACATATAGTAGAACACAGGATGTTCACAGCAGGACACACATAATAGAACACAGGATGTTCACAGTAGAACACACATAGTAGAACACAGGATGTTCACAGTAGAACACACATAGTAGAACACAGGATGTTCACAGCAGAACACACATAGTAGAACATGGGATATTCAAAGCAGAATGCACATGGTAGAATGTGGGATGTTCACAGCAGAATGTACATAGTAGAATGTGGGATGTCCCCAGTAGAACATGCAATTTCAGCTCCAGGAGAGGCCACAGAACACAGAACATCAGAACCTTGAGGGACCTCAGAAGCTATCTAGACCTCATTTCAGGGAGAAGAAGAGTGAGATCCAGACAGAAGTGACTTGCTGAGTCCCACAGGTGACAGAGCCAGAGATGGTGCTGACTCAGGGGTTTAGGGGCACAGCTGGGTGACTGACTAGAGGTCAAATTTTTACTAATGCTTGTGGTGGGTGGGTGGGTAGCACAGTGACTCCCAGGTGGACTGCGTTCCATAAACTTTGGATACATGGGAGGCCTGAAAATACTGGAAGGAGTTTTTTGCCTTTTATTTATTAACTCATAAGAATTAACAAGCCAGGCCCAACTTGGCTGCTGCTGCCATGTGTACATGATTGCTGCTGGGGTCAGCCTAGCAGGACTGGGTCAATCAGTCACTGTAATTACAGCTGAGGGAAATTGGATGATTAAAGGATTACTGGTGGCTTTCTATGCACTCTAGAGACACAAGCAATTCATGTCTTTCTTTAGTGGAAAGCAGGCTGTTGGAACACAATGCTGAGGATAGGGAGAGATGCAGGCAACCCTAATGAGACCCATGGGCACCCTTGGATCTGAGAGACATTCCTGCAGGACACTGAAGAGGACTCACCGTGGTAACCTGCTTGACTTCAAACCATTTGAGAATCCCAGGAAAGGTGTAGGCTGTGGTATAGGTGGTCCTCTCAATCCACATGGTCTGGGAGCAGAAGGGAGCAACATTTCATCAAGGCAACTTAACAAAATTCTAGCCCTCTCAATGCCCCAGTGGCCTACCCAGAGAATGGGAGTGAATTTTCCCTAAAATATTTGAATCATAGAATGTGAGACCTGGGAGTCTTAAAATATAGAATGGCTGAGAAGGACTAGAATGTGGGACGAGAGAACTGGGAGGGACTCTATGATATGGAATGGGAGAGACAGGAGGCTTAGAACATAGAATGTCACATATGGGATGACCCTTAGAATACAGAATGATGGACCTTGAAACAGAGAATGTTATGACTTAAAGAGGCCTTAAAGCAGAGAATATTAGCTTGTGAAATACACATGAAGGAGCCCTGAAAACATAAAAACCCAGAACGTTTGACCATGGTGGTGGGAGTAGGAATGGACTCACAAAATGAAGCCACCCTCCTTTTATCTGTGCCACAGGCTTGGGGAGAGAGTAGAGCCAATGGGACCCAGAGCACATCAGGACCTTTGGGGCTGTTATTTATTTGTTAGGTAAGGAGAGAACGTGGAACTCACTGCGAACTCGTTGTCGGGATCCTTCTCTCCTTTTCGAAAAGGCCGGGAATGTTGGAACTGCTGAACCTCGTTGGCCCTATAGTAACTGGAGAAGAATGACAGAGCATGCAGAGTCACCTTTCTCCTGATACCACCACAATCATGTAAGTAGCATCTTTCTGTTTGCAAAACACTTGACAGATTTTCACAAACCATTTGATTTCACAGCAGCTCTGTGAGGTGGTTGCTAGGGCCAAGAGAGGTAAAGGGGCATGTCGAGGAATATATAGATTCATAAATCTATATGGACTCAACAGAATGGCAGGGCAACAAGGGAGCTTAGAGATTTTCTATCCAATAATAAGAAGAATGACAATAGCTGATATTGACATGGTGCCAAACATTTAATTTACAAATGTCATTCCAACTGATGTTGACAATCACTCTGGGACTGCCACTGGGATGATGGCTAGTATTGTTTTATAGATGCAGAGGCTGAGGACCACAGAGCTTGAGGGACTTGCCCAGGGTCACCCAGGGAAGGGGTAAGGGCTGAGATCAGAACCAGTCCAGCATTCTTGACTATCCGCTATGTTGTTTTACTTCTGCTCCCTGCCTTAGAACAAAAGCACCCTCCTTGCAGGAAAGTGAAAGCCTGGACACTCTCCTGGCGACAGTCAGGGACTCATTTTTCTCTCTTGCTCAAGGAGAAAATACATTGTAGCTAGAACAAGGTGATATCTTGTACAAGCACATCTCAGACAGATGTCATAGCATCTTGAATAAAGAGGTCATTGACTAGAAAAGGAAGAGGGTCATGGGTCATGACGTGGGTCATGAAGGAGGGATGGCCACCCTGGGTGCCATAATCAGAGCCCCGAGGTATGGAAAAAACTGTGGAACGCCTCCACACATGGGACAGGCCCTCTACTGAACATGGATGCAATGACAGGGATGAGGGAGGAGTCCCACAGACTGGAGGGGTTCAGATGGACTGGGATCTGCACCAGTGCTGAGGATAGCAGGGGTCCAAGAAAATGGGCATAATCTTAGACACCTCCCAGTTCATCAGGTCTGGTTTATTGATCCACATACATGCTTTAATATACATATACACATGCATAAACATGCACACATATCTACAAAAATGTAGGATACAGGCAGTATGATGTAATGACAGAGAGCTGGCCTTAGACTCAGCAAGACTTGGGTTCGAGCCCTGCCTCTAATACACACTACTGTGAGCCCTGGTGACCCTCTTGGCAGTTAGGCCACACTGCAGGGTCTGATCTGCATCAGTGCAGGGAGTTTTTGTACCTGGAGTTCCCCATATATTTTTTTCTTATGAAAATAAATCAACTTTAATTATGCATGTAATAAATACATGATAGTCATTCTATAGAGCTTCCTTATTTTTCTTCATGATTTGAGCTATCACAAAATCATATAATTTTTTTTTTAAGTTGGATGGACCTTTAGAGATCACCTGCTCCAGCCTCCTCCCTTTAAAGATAAGAAAACTTAAGTCCAGAGAAGGTAAGTATATTGTTTATTAGCAAGTTAGTATCAGGGTCAAATCTCAAATTTAAGTCACCTGACTCTCAGTACTAGGGGTTCCCCACAATTATAAAGGGACAAGTCTAGTCGCAATAGCACACACAGACCTATTGGTACATCAATTCTGTCCTTTCATGATTCTCACATTTGCCAGTGTGTATCCACCACATTCTAACCCACACCAAATCACCTTGTAGCCTCCTAGAGAATATAATTGACTTGAGGGCAGAGACTGACTCACTTTTGTGTTTGTATCCCCAGTATTTAACCCACTCAGTGGCTTGTAAGTCAATTCAGTAAGCATTTATTACATACCAACTATATACCTGAAAATAATAGGTGCCCATTAAATGTCTGTTTGAACTGAACTGGGCAAATACCCCCTTGTGCTCAGTATACTTAGTCATGCAGGGCTGGAGGGCATGCTAACTGGCTCTACTTGGGTTGGAAAACCGGGGTCCTCCCAGCTCCAACTGAGTCATCCCATAATCCTCAGCAAGGGTGAAAGTCTGACTGGTTTTGTAACCACTTACTTCAAGATCTGCTCTGGCACGGGTTTGTCCTTATAATTTGGAGGTAGGTTCATCACGGGCTTCACTGTGAAGCATTGCATATCTGAGGCTTAGGTTAAGGAAATAGCATGGGTTCCTGGTTCTTCTTCCCTGCCTCCACCTCGTCAAACAGCCATTCTATAGCTCTTCCCTTTTCCCCAAATGACAGGGCAGCTCTACTATTCATGATCAATACACCTTATTAATCAAGGTACCTGCAGAGTTTGTGGTCAACAGTCTTGTGGACAGCCTTGGCTTGAAAAACTCAAAGGAAATCAGACAGCAATAAAACAACAAAGAAAAATCATGTGACCCCTTATCCCAATTCATTCTTTTGGATAAGCCCTCCTATTGGTGTCAGGAATCGGAGGACTGACTATACTTCAACTCTTGTTGGGGACAGGAAGACTCCAAAGACCTCGGAGAAAGGATGAAGGAAGAGGTTTTGGCACCAGAGACTGAATAACTGTGGGCTGAATGACCCTTGACTCACTCACAAGCCCTTCATCACCTGCTCTCTCGTTTCCCTACTTTCCCAGGCTTCTTACACCTTACACACAGGCCAGCCACATAACTCTTCAGTCGAGAGACAGTGACTTCCCTGCTGCTCATCCATCTCCCACCGCTGAGCATTTTCATTGGCAGTGCCCCATGCAGAATTCCCTCCCTCTTTGTCTCCCCTTCCAGTCTCAGCTAAAGTCCCAACTTCTACAGATGAGGAAACTGAGGCTAAAGGAAATGATATGACTTGCTTTATCATTTCATCATTTAGTCATGTCCAACTCTTTGTGACTCCATTTGGGGTTTTCTTGGTAAGATATTGGGGTGATTTGCCATTTTTTCAGCTCATTCTACAGATGAGGAAACTGAGGCAAGCAGGGTAAAGTGACATGCCCAGGGTCTAGTAAGTGCCTGAGGCCAGCTTGAACTCAGGACTTCCTGACTTCCTGACTTCCTGACTGGAGCTTTATCCATGACTTGCTTAGGGTCACACAACCTGTAAGTGTCAAGAGATTGGATTTAAACTTGGGTCTTGACTCCTTCAACTATACCTCACCATCGCTTAATAAGGTTCATTAACTGAATGCTTTGTTTCCAGCATCCAGATCAAAGCCTATTCCTAGAGGCCCTTCCATGGTGGAAGGTATTTATTAAGTGCTGATTGAGCCAAGCGTGGGGGAGACAGATGGAAAAGTGAGGTAGTTCCTCTCAGGCAGTTCATCTGAAGAAGTTTACTTTCTGATTAGAGGAGACAACACATATAGGAGGGTTCAGAAGCAGAGTGGGCGAAAAGGCCTGGTGGTCCCTAGAGTTTAGCAACAGGGAGATGGCAAGATAAAAGGGTCAATGGCCACTTCTCCTGGATTGTGGTATACCAGGTGGTTGTTTCCCTCCAACCCAGGATAACTGGACTTTGGAGCCTGTCCTAGGGATTATGAGATCTTCCCTTTGGGAAAGGAAATGTGTTGGAAAATGCTTACACATTATTATGGGCTCAGTCCAGCTTGGGGAAACAGCAAGGAGTGGATCAAGACTCATTGGGATTGGTAGTGGACTAGCCAAGAGTCACTACATAGGAAAGCAAAAAGTTTCATGCTTTGATTCAGAATTCAGGGCACAGCTGCTTTCATTCAGAAGTGAGTGGGAAGAAAAAACTCAGGAACTGAAGTTGCCTTTGGTGTATTTGAGGATATACTCTGAAGAGTATTGGAGAGGGCCATACATTGAATTGGCTTGGGCTAAGTTGAACTGTAATGAACTGACAGGTGGGAAGCATCATTAGTTCTTTAACTTTTTCAGTCTGTAGACATATGATTGAGTCCAAACACTGGGAATCATGATTCATTGTCTATTCATACTCAAGGACAAACGGCAAGACACTAATGGGAGACTTTAAGACCCCAATGGCTTTTGCATCTTTCAGTGTGATTCTCCTAATCATGTCGATGGAAGTCCATCCAGCAAAACCCTTATCCATGTCCTCTGCTAAGTTTACCAAAAGAGTTCACCCAACATGTTGGAGGTCTTTCCTTGAGTTCTCCTGACATTGCTGAATTCTCTCTATTATGTTTGTAATGGGGACACTAATATTTTAATTATATTCATATGCCACTACTTGATAAGTGATGCTCCAAAGGAGGGTGTTCACTTTGTTTTTCTTATTTACAACAACAACAATACAAATGTTTCTAGAAGCATTTTTATACAGAGGGATATTCAGCCTTTGTATTTGACCTCTTTGTGGTAGATGCCTAGTGGAGGTCATGCTTAACAGATATAGTGACTTCTGGGTAATTTCTCCTGAAATCATGAGGATGCCAATGGAACACATGCCTGCATTCACTGGATATTCCTTGTTCATCGCCCATTACCAACCCATCTCCTTTTTCTTTTTCTACCATACATACTCACATCAATGAAGGACATACATTGCCAGTCCATCTCCTTTTACAATCAAATTTTTTCCCTGCTACATATTCTTATAAAGGACAGAGGAATCATAAAATTTGAATTGGGAGGGACCCTTAGAGATCACTTAATCCAATCCACTCAGTTTAAAATTGAGGAAACCTGAGGCCCAAAGAAGAGAAATGATTGGCCCCAGGTAGTAAGTAGAACAGATGGGATTTGAACTCATCTTCTGACTCCAAATTAAGAATTCTTTCCACTATATTACATCATAAATATGAGAAGAAACTAAGTTGTAGATTACTGGAAGGCAATCAAATTACTCCCAAATAACTGCCCCTGTAGGGGACTAGCAGGTAAAGGTTGTGATGGGGGTGGGCTCTTGCTTCATGCAACGATGATTTCTGTTCATAAACTCATAGGGGAAGGGGAGGGTATAAGCACTGACATAGCACCTATGTGCCAGGCACTGTACCAAGAGCTTTACAAACATTATCTTATGTAATCCTCACAATAATTTTATAAGGAAGGTGCTGTCATTATCCCCATTTTACAGTCGAGGAAACTGAGGCAGACAGAGGTCAAGTGACTTGCCCAGGGGCACATAGCTTGAAAAGATCAGAAGACAGATTTGAACTCAGGTCTTTCTGACTGCAGACTAAAAGGTAACTAGTGATCAATACGAAATTGTGATGAGCCTTGTGATTATTTTCAACTGAGCCTACCCTGTTAGGGCTACCTGAAATGACTGTCTAAAGGTTTCTAAGGCAATGAGATGAAGGTAGGCCAGTTGAAAAGCTAAAGCAAAGAGAGCTCACTAAGCTCTCTCTCAATCTTCTTCGTTGGTCCATCATCCCATGTCCCATTCTTAATGGAGTCTTCAAGGCTCTGTACTGGTCCTTTGTCTTGTTTCTCTCTACCTTCTCTATCAGCACCACTGGGTTTAATTATGTCTATTCAGGTATTTCTCAGGTCTAACCACCAGCCTTGGTCTCTCTCTTTGACTGTTGGACAACCTGGGTGTATTGCAGCCATCTTGAATGCAACACGGCTCAAAAGAGATTCATTAGCTTTCTTCTTCCATTGAGGGAAACACCTCCCTTCCAGTCAACAGGATCTGCAACCTTGGAGTCATCCTATATATACTCTTCACTTTTCCTCACTCATCATATTGGATCTATTGTTCAATCTTGTTCATCCAACCTCCACAACACACTCTGAATCTAGCTTCTTCTCTCTGCTCATAAAAAGCTCTACCTTAATTCAGTGCCCCCTCATCTCTCTTCTACAATACTGTCCTGAGTGATCTCCAGCTTCCATCTCTCCCTCATCCAATTCATTTTCCCACAACTGCCAAAATAAGCATTCTATAAAGCACATCTGACCAGCATCTTTAGTGACTCTTTATTGCCTGGAGGAAAAACGAAGGAGTTTCTCAGCTTGACATTTAAAGCCTTTCCCAGTTTGACTCCAGCCTGTCTCTCCAGACTTACTTCAGAGAGCTCCCTTTAACACTCTCTGTGTTCCCACCAGCCTGGTCAATTTGCTGTGTCCTGACCTCAGCATTCCAAGTCTTGCATGGGTTTTCCCATGTCCCGTGTTCCCATGTCCTATACTCCTCTTCTCTCCTGCCATATAGAACCCTTAGCTTCCTTCAAGGTGCTGCCTCCTCTCTAATCTTGTCCATGTTCAGTTAGTTTTAGTCTAGTACATGCTCGATTATCTCCCTATCCCCACAATAGAAGGTAAGCTCTCTGTGGCCACAAACAGGTTTTTGACCTTGTTTAGCAGATAATAAATGTTGGTTGAATTAAAGCTTGGCCTTTGGTTTATTTAGGACTGAAAGTAGATAATAATTTTGTCTTTCTTTTATCTTTGGGAAGGTTTGTTGAAGACTAAAAGTGGGGAGAGATTAAATAAGAAACCACTAGATATTGAATTTCAGGTTATTGTTCTTAGAAATTGTCTAATTTTGGTCAAATATCTGGAGGAAAAATAGAATAGGGATGAACTAGACCTCTGATTTTACTGCTAATGGAAGGTTCAGGCATGGAAATTTCCTTTACCTGTGCTGTGGACACTTTCTCTGGACCTTGAAACTGTTGAGTGCCAACTAGAGATTTGAGAGGTTAAAGGACTTATGTAAGATTACACAGCCAATACCTGTCAAGGTAGTATTCGAACACAGAACTTCCTGGTTTCCAGGCCAGCTCTCTACCCACTGTGCCACATGATCTAGTAAAATCTGGGTACCCTGCAAGGTTGAGCAAGATCTGGGAGGTTGTCCTCTCCATTGATTCTCCTTCTAGGAAAGAAAACTTTGAGTTATACTTGGAATGTCAAAGAATCGCAGAATCTGAAAGGTGGGAGGGACCTTTGAGTTCATGTAGTTCATCCTCTTATTTTCATGATGTGGAAACAAGGCTGCTGGAGGTTATGTGAGTTGGCGCAGCCCCAGAAAACCAGACTGAACTAGAAGTCAGAACTCCTGGTTCCAAGAGCTATGTTCTTTCTCTCATCTGAACCCAACTCTCATGTTGGTTCTTTCTCATCATCTCTCCCCACTAAAACAACTTATTTCATATTTACTTATCTATGTACATTGGTTTTTTTTACCAGTAAACTCCTCGAGGGCAGCGAATGTTTTGTCTTGTCTTTGTATTTCTAATACCTAGTACAGGGTCTGGCACATAATAAGAGTTTAATACATGAAACAGAATTGAATTTTAGGGGTTCAAATATATTACACAAAGGGAAACCAAGGCACAGAGCTGAAACAAGTAACTGATGGTCACAGGGAGTCTAGCCAAGACATGACTTAGCCTCTTAGCCAAGTCAAGTGAAAAGCATAGGAAAGGATACACTGTTTGGGAGATGATTTGATTTCCTCTCCTGGAGGAGTTGTACTAGTCATCTTCTCTGCATTGGGAAACTGAGTCAGCAGCTTCAGGTTGAAATCTTCCCTCCGCTCATACTCCTTTCCTCTATAGATGAAGATTTTGTTCTGGATGTTAAAGGAAGAGAGGAAGGTTAGAATGAAATAGGCTAGAGGCATGGTACACCTAGACAGGATACATGTAAATAAAGAGGAAACTATCTTAGTCAGCGATGAGGCAACCAGGTGGTACAGTGGGTACGGGGAAGAGGGGAAGGAAGTTGTTCTGTTGTGCTCTCTCTGTGTCACCTAGCTGCTCTGGAGTCAGGAAGACTTGAATTCAAACCCAGTCTCAGACACTAGCTATGTGACCCTGGGCAAATCACTTAACCCTGTTTGCCACAGTTTTCTCATCTGTAAAATGAGCTGGAGAAGGAAATGACCAACCACTTCAGTACCTCTACCAAGAAAACCCCAAACGAGTTCCTGAAAAGTCAGACATGACTGAAACAAATGACCAGCAACAACATGAGTGAAGGTGAGTTAGTAGGCGTGAGCATGGTACTTGGGTCCAGGCCACCTAGAGAAGAGGAACTATACAGAAAAATGGTAAGAAGTAAGATTATGCAAAGTAGGGCCAAGTCAGTGGGGTGGAGACTGGAAAGCCAGGGAAGTCTGCTAAGGTGCTTAAGCAGAGGAATGAGAGGAGTAGTGTTGTAGTAAAACTGTCTGGAGGAATTAGACATCAAAGGCAGGAGGAGGCCAGTTCATTCTATGGGGGTGAGGTGAGGAGGGTGACAAAGGTGGCAGTGACCAAAGTAGGAAACACAAAAAAGGAAGAATCTACATTGCTTGACTGCTTGGGAGTGAAGAGCAAAGACTGGATGCCTGGTGAGCTATATGGAATTTGTATCATCTTTAGTGCTGAGCACAGAACCTGACACAGAGTAGGCACTGAATGATAATTTTCTTTTTAATTGACCAACAGGATTATTTTTCATATGCTGGCTGGATTGGATGGCCACCAAGGTCCCTTTCAACTCTGATTCTCTGAGTCTTTTGGAAATTGAGGGATGCCCATCAATTGGGGAATGACTGAACAAGTTGTGATATATGAATGTAATGGAGTATTATTGTTCCATAGGAAATGATAAGCAGGTGGACTTTAGAAAAACCTGGAAAGACTCGCATGAACTGATACTGAATAAGCAGAACCAGGAAAACACTGGAAACAGTAACAGCCACATTGCATGACGACTAACTTTGATAGACTTAGCTTTTCTCAACAATGTGATCATCTAAGACAATTCCAAAAGACTCATGATAGAAAATGCTGTCCGCATTCGGAAAAAGAACTATGGACTCTGAAGACAGATTCAAGCACACTATTTTTCCTTTTTTGGAGGGATGGGTGGGTTTCTTTCTCTTGTTTTTCCCTTTGTTTCTGATACTTCTTTACAACAAGACTAACATGGAAATATGTTTAATATCATTGTATATGGATGACCTATATCAGATTGCATACTGCCTTAGGGAGGGAGGAAGGGAAGAAAATTTAAAACTCAAAAGCTTATAAAAGTGGATGATGTAAACTAAAAATAAATATTTTTTTAAAAGAAAAGTTTCCATCAAAAAATTATTAGGCCAACAACCAGTGTTTGTAACAGCTGACTATTCATCTCCTTCCCAGAGGTATCCTTACCTTGGAACAACTTCCGAGGATGAGAAGGTCTTCCCTTTGGGAAGGAAATGGATTAGAAAATGTTAAAAATTAACATTGGGTCATTCTTTCTGGGTGGTTTGACAAGGGCCCATTGAGATTCATTGAAGACTGTATAAGAGTCAATACATATGGAACCCATGTACTTCAAGCTCATTTGGATAAATCTTGATTTTCCTGAGGGAGAAAGGTTTCAAGTGTGGATCAGGTGATGGATTGTCATGCCTGTCTGCTACTGGGGTTGTCCCAAGCTTGTCTGAAGTAAGTTCATAGAAAATACTTTTATTCAATTACAAAAAGCAGCCATTTTATCTACTTCTGAAATAGACCGTAGAACATTAAATATGAAAGATGATGGCTGCTTTAAGATGACTGGGTATATTTTGCAGGCACTTACAAAGACACACGTGGCATCTCCTGATAGAATGTATACGCTTTCATCTATTTTTTTTTGGTATCCTCCAGTGCCTAGGTACTTGGCACAGAGTAGGTGATTAATCAATAACGAATAAATAGCAAGATAGAGATCTGTCCTAGGGTCCTTTCTATCTAAACTCCACCTAGTAGGACAAGAATAATGATGTTGATGAGAATAGGTTGGGAACTCCCAGGTGAGGAAAGAGAGAGTGCAGGGAATCACCTTTTCAGAAACTTAAGAACTGCCTAGAACATGGAGAGATTAAGGAACTTGTACCAGGTCACACAGATATGCTGAGGAAGAGGTAGAATTTGAAAGTGGATCTTCCTAGCTTTGGGGATAGCTCTGTATCACCTATATCGCACTTCTTAACATAATAATATGGTGATACAAGATGAGAGGAATCATGAATTTAGACCTTCTCATTCCAGTTGGGGAGCTGGGGTTCAACTCCTGAATTTTGCAGATAAGGAAACTGAGGCACAGAGAGGCAAAGATTACATAAATAGCAGTTGTCTGAGGTGGGATTTGAACCAGGTTCTTGACTCCACAGGCAGTGCCCTATCTGTGGTGCCTTGTTACCTCTCAAATGCAACTTTGATGAGAAAAATAATAACGATGAATAGTAACAATCTCATTGAAATTGAACCCGTGAGGCAACAATTTTGGAATCCTAAATACTCTTTAAAGACTTCAGAGTCCTTTTTCATTCAGAATTTAATTCAATTGTCACAAAGCCCTCATGAAATAGGGAGCAGGATAGACAGAATTATCATTGTTTCACAAATGAGAAAACTGAGTCTCAGTGATGTTAAATACTTGATTATGGTTGGAGAGAAGGGGGCATAGCTTGGAACAGAAGAGCCTGTACTCCTACCATACCACACTGATTTCTCATTAAGGGTGTGAAAAACCCTGGGGAAATCAGTGTACTTTTCCACACTTTTGAGGGAGTGGGCAGATTATATATTTTTAGCCAATATCAGAGGCTGAGCTGTTTTCAATTCTAGCTAGAAACTGCATAAATAAACAAACAATTAGATGGCTCTCCCTTCTTTCTAGCCGGACATGGCAGTGGTCTGTTTTCTCCATCTCATTCCACCTGGGACAAACCATTTGCTAAAAAGTTCTGCCAGAATGTTGGTGGTGTCTAGGGATGGGAGGTGAAAAGGGGGTGGAGATGCTGGACAGTTCCGGAAATGTTTTCCTCCCTTACCACCCACATCGAGAGTGAACCATGCACAGATGCTAACACAAGGCTGTGGAGGGAGTGAACCAGGGATGTTGAGAATAAATTCTTCTTTTTCGGACCTGGACTTGTCCAGCAGCCTCCAAGCCCTCTGGGATCTCTTACCCGAAGAAACGATGGGAAGCCTTGTCCATAGTAACCGACAGCAAAGTACTCTGGCTGGGGCCTCATTGCTTTAATGATGTTGTCATAAAACGAGGCTCTTTTTTTCTGAAATGAAACAGACATTGGAAACATTGGGAGTAGGAGCCATGGAGCTCAGAGATCACACAGGTAACTTTCACAAACACGGGAAAGGAGAGCCAAGAAAACCATAAATATAAAGATTATAGCAATGTCCATGGAAGGACCACCACCATGAAAATCTGAGATCAACATTACAAAATGACAAAGAACAAAAGAGAAGATGTAGGAAAAGATGGCCACCCAAATCCTTTGTATATAATGTCAGATTTTGCCAATATATTATATTAATCAGTTTTGTTGAATTTTTTTTTCTCTTTTTCCCTGGTAAAAAATTCTTGATTACAATAGATGACTCAGAAGAAGATAGGAGAATAGACACAGGGAATACAAAATCATAATTTATTTTTAAAAAAATCATAGCCATGGAGTGTGGAGACTACACAGGAATATTGTCATTACAGAGCACTTCAAGGTTTACAAGGGACATTTTGTAGCAGCAAACAAGTGGGGGGAAAAGTAGATGCCTACAGGTGGGGGATGTCTAGACAGGGTGTGATATATGAATGTTATGGGATATCACCAAGCTATATAAAACAATAAATATGAGGAAGACAGAGATACATGGGAAGAATTCTATGAAGCTTGAGGGAAGACTCCAGAACCAGAAACACAATATATATGATAACAAAGACAATGCAAATAGGACAGCATCAAAACTGAATGTGGTGACATTATAATGGCCCCAAAGAAAAGACATGAGAAGATAATTCCCCTCTATCCCCACTGACTACTTTTATAGTGGTGGGGGACCATGGGCGTAGAACACTTTATTACTCTAGGTTCTGTTGATGTGCTGCTTAGTTTTCATGTATATTTCTTCCCCTTTCTCTTTTTTATTCTTTATTATTCACTCTCTGCTAAGGGGGAGGGAAGGATTGAATGGGAAATGTAGATACCAATAAAATTTTATTTTTAAAAGAAAAAAAGACAAATATTTCTCCTTTTTCTTTTTGTAATCTTTAAAATTAATTTTTTTGCTTGTTTATTAGATAGAATGACTTTATGGGAGGGGAAGGGTACTGGGGAAAATTCTGATAATATTAAAAAAAATCCCCAAAGACATCAATGAAAAGTTATTTAAACAATGTAAATGAAAAATGAAAAGAAATCAGCAAAATTTATTAAGAAATGTAAATGAAAATGATAAAAACTAAGGAAACAGAACCCTGTGTATTTTTAATGACTGATCAAGACCTGGAGGAAGAGATGACAAAGTGTTCTTCCCTTCTGTGCAGACTACAGGGGTAGATACTGCATAAACTACAGGACTTGGTTTGCTGTTTGTTTTTTTCTAAAATTAAAAATTTCTTGATACAATGAGAAGTTAGGGAGGAATACATTGACAAAAGAAGGTGGGGAACAAATTACTTTATCACTAATTCTCTCATTTGTGCTTCACCTTGTGAAATAGATACAGCAGGCACTGTTCTCATTTTAGAAGACGTATGTGTGGGGAAATTGAGTTTCAGAGAGAACGTCACTTGCTTAAGGTCACAAAGCTAATAAGTATCTGAGGCTGGATTTGAACTCAGTTTTTCCTGACTTCAAATCCAATGCCCTGGTTCTGTTTTTTACTAAGGATGAATATTGGGAATCTAAACGAAACTCAACCCTTCCAGGTATGACTAATATGGGCTGGTCCTCCTTTCCTATTTCAGTTTCATAAGGCAGTAGCTAGGGGGCCCAATGGACACAATGTTAGACTTGAGTCAGGAAGACCTGAGTCTACATCTTGCCTTAGACATTGACTAGCTGTGTGACCCTGGATAAATCACAATTTCTTCCAGACTTAGTTTCCTCATTTTGAGGATTAAAGTGAGATAATATATTCGAAACCTTATTATAAAAGCTGGCTAGCATCCTCATCTTTCAGAGGGTTAGGGTCAAGAATATTTGGAGCAAAGGGGATCACCCTTAAAGAATACTATTCTCGTTTTTCCATCTGCAGTAACTTTTCTTCCATCAATAGAGAACAGGATATTGCCCCTACCAAAATGTTTCCCTAATTTTGAAAACATTTTAATGAAAACAAAGTTTAGCAAGATCTTTGCTATGCTCATCACCCCCTAAAGCCCTCCTGAAAACTGTGGGCCAAATGAATGTGACTTTTATGACCCTCTAGAGCCTCGCCCAGAGACTGCCCAGAGTGACCTCCCCGGGGACTCACCAAGAGGTTGCCAAGCCCCTCATAGTCAAAGACTTTGCTCTCGTAGGTCTCAGCCAACTCCTTGCTGAGTTTGATGGCTTTCTCCCACATCTTCCGGAAGATGGAGGTCAGGATAGGGATGGAAAACAAGAGAATGATTGTATCAGCTGCAAAAACCATTCATGAGCATCCAGGAGAAGCAGCAGGCCAGCAGCTGGGTTGAGTTACTGCCGACATTCCTGGCTGCCTGGCTCTTTTGGATCAGTTTGACCCCTCGCTGACATTAGAAAGTTTCTATGTCTCTTGGCCATTTGACCAAGGAGGTATCTTACTCTAAATTCTTCCTGCCAGACTCTGAGGAACACCATTCCCCCATAACGGTGTCAGAAATGGTTTAGAGGAAAAGGTACAAGAGACATTAGGACCTGGAAAGTGGCCAAGTCCATTTGATGAGAAAACCAGCACAGGCTCAGTGAGTAAGATGACAAAGAGAGAAGGAACATAGTGGGATAAGAGCCCTGTGTTCTAATTCTGAACCCCCTGTTTGTAGGGTCATGATCTTCCCCTCAAAAGTTACCTTACATCCTCTCTGTATGATACAGAGAAAGGCATGAAAAGACCCTGCCCTCAAGGGGTTTACTGTATAAGTCTACATGTGAAAAGACAAGGACATACAAAAGTTCCATACGGAGGTAATGTCCTCTTCTCTATGGAGCTGAGAGATTAATTATAAAAGATGAGGCTGGACCAGTATTATCCTCCCTTCCTCCTTCCTTCCCTCCCTCCTTTTCTGCTTAAGCCACATACTATCTATGTGAATATAGACAACTCTATAAGACTCTATGAGCTTCACTTTCCTCATCTGTAAGATGAGGCTGACAAAAATAGTAACTCCTTCACAGGACTGTTGTTGGGGTCATCAATAACATAAGGTGGATCAGGTGCTTTGCAAACCATAAAGGGTTATTTAAACCTATTAAAGCTTAAAGGATTTATTTAGACATAAATGTGAGTTTCAAGGAGAATTTTGATAATGATGGGGAAAGTAAGGTCAAAGGCCCATTATGTAGTCAAGTCAAATAGCTCTCCAATATCCTCTCTTTCCCACCACATGCAGAATTCCAGAGGAATGTCAACTGTGCAAGCCAACACTAACAAGAGAATGGACTGGAACGTGAGAGGCTGGAGCCCCCAGAGAGTTGTCTCATCGATATTAGTCAGCCAGAAGATTGAAAAGAAGTGAGGAGGAGATACACTAAGTAGATTCCTGCTACCCCCTCTCCAACATCTTCAACAAGCCTTGGGACACCTCTCAAGCTCTTTTTGTAAGACAGCAACAGTTGACATTTATTTAGTTTACAAAGCCCTTTCCTCACAAGTCATAGGATCACAGAGTTTAAAGCTTCCAAGGACCCGAGAAACCACTGATTCTTCTCTACTCATTCTACAAATGAGGAAACTGAGACTCAAAAGAGGAAGTAGTCTACCTAAGGGCAAACATATGAAGTAGATCATATTCCCATTTTTGCCAATGGGAGGAAAAAAGTAAAACAAAACCCTCAAGTTCTGAGATGTAAACTGTGTTGCATATTCAATTTGTTTAGAAAATGTCAAGCCAGAATTAGAACTCAAGTATTCTGATCCCAAGAAGAATGTCCCTTCCACTCCACCTCCTGGTCCAGAGGTTTTAATTTCCTTTTCTCCTGATTCAGCCAGCTAGTCCCAGCATCATGAGCCCTTAGGTCTTTCTCCCCTTCATTTCTTAAGAAGCTTGTTTCCCTTGATTTATTGAGGGGATTAAAAAAAAGAAGATTTAGAGACAATCAAGAAATGAGTGAAAATGAAAGGATGAATCCTAGGAAGTCAGAAGAACCGTCTTCCTTTTTATCTCTGTATCTCCAGTCCTCAGAGAGCCTGGCAAATCCTAAATACCTACTAAATGCTTATCTGATTGAACTGAACTCTAGACCATCTGGTCCAACCTCTCAAGGGACCCAAGGCAAGAGGTCCCTGCTAGGACTGGAGCCCTAACTCCTTCTCAACAAGATACTCACTTTGCCCTTGTCGAAGTAGGAGATGATTTCTTGATATAGTTTCTCTTTGAGTTCTTGTTGGGAATAGACATGGTAGCTGTCCCTCTGGAGCAAGTGGGGCACACAAGGCTTGTCTGACCACTAGAAAATAAGAAAAATAAATAGACATATGAATAAATACCAAACAATGTCATATATCCAAAGGGCTTATACCCTACAATGACTTCAGCTGAGTTTGTTCCTTCAATGATACTTCAGCTGGAATCCCCATGGATCAGCCCTTTTCCCTCATTGGTGAATTCCCACCAGGGCCTCCATTTCGGAGAAAGACCCACGCTGGCCAGCCTTTGTTCCCCTCTTTGCTGGGCTTCTGACGTTCTGGACTTCCACACCATGCCTACACATGGCACCCCCTTTCAGCTCCCATTTGTGTTTTGTTTTCCTCTGTTATGATATAAGTTTCTTGAGGGTAGGGACTGTTTTTCTTTCTCCTTGTATTTATATCTCCAGCACTTTGCACCATCCTGGTACATAGTGAATGTCTGACAAAGAAATGCTGGTTGCCTTGCCTTGTCCAGATCTGTGATTTCATGAGTACAAAGAAGTCTTGGGGAGGAAATTCTCTTTCCCCATACATACAGATCAGTACCTGTTCTCTAACTTAGAGTCTTACAACATTACAAAAGAGGTAAAATTAACTTGTCTAGGCTCATATAACCAGCCACAGATAAGACTTGACCTCAGGTCTTCATCTGAGGCCAATCCTTGCTTTTCAGGATATCATGGTGTGGTCTAAATGTGCTTGAAATACACAATATGAGAAAATGCTTTATTATCAAAAGCCATTCCATCCAATGCATCTCCTATGCCTAGCACATGTTCCTGGAACACAGAAGGTACTTAATAAATGCTGGATGAATGGTTAAATTGAATTGTTTCTGTAATAATGAGATGATGCGGTGGAAAGACAAAGATGAAGGGGATGGGGCAGCTGGGTGGTATATTGGATAGATATACCAAGGAGGCCTGGAGTTAGGAAGACTTATTTTCCTGAGTTCAAATCTAACCTCATACACTTACTAGCTATGTGACCCTGGGCAAGCCACTTAACCCTGTTTGCCTTAGTTTCCTCATTTGTCAAACGAGCTGGATGAAGAAATGGCAAACCACTCTAGTATCACTGTCAAGAAAAGACCAAATGGGGTCACAAAGGGTTGGATGTGACTGAGCAACAAGCATTCATCCATTCTTTCATTCTTATCCTACACTGTTCTGGCCTGCTTCCTTCCATAAATCCTCTGTGGAGAACAAGCCCATCGCACTGGAGGCCTTTTTATATGGTGTGGGTAGCAATGGTGCCCTCTGGGCTGTCTATAGCAGCATCTTTGACCACATGACTTGTCCCCCTCTTTTTCTTATCTTACAGTCCTGGATGATATCTATTAAACCTCTTCTCGTGCCCAAAGTCATCACAGGAATAAGATATGACCACTCATGCTCCCCATCCACTCTTCTTTTCCTCAAATCTCATCTGGGTGATCAGACATGATGATATTCCATAACTGAAGCCCTCCAGCATCACCAGGAGATGGTGAAGGTTGACAAAATGGGTTCTGCAGACAGGTAACTGCTTGGAGTTGTTGAGAGTGCTATGGAATTGGTCAAAGGCAAATGAAATAATAGAAACTCCCAACCAAGCTGGGATTGCTAACATTAGCTGAATTCCAAGATGGAGATACGCTACCAGCCTCCAGCATACCCCTACTCCATGACTTGGCACACTGTGAGTGTTTAATAAAATTTCACTGTTTTTTTTTTACTTTACATTTATTTTGTGTAACAACAGTAACAGCTATCATTTATAGAGTGTTTTAACATTTACAAAAGGCTATGTTACCTATTATATAACTTTACATCAACTCTTGGAAGTAGGTGCTATTATTAACCCCTTTTACATATGAGAAAACGAAGGTTAAGTGACTTATCCAGGAGTCACAGAACTACTAAGTGTCCAACTACTCAGGTCTAAAGTGTTCCACAGTGTCACCAAACTACATCCATGTGACCTTCCCCCATAGAATGTGATTTTCTGGAAGACATTTCATTGCTGTCTTGGTATCACCAGAGCCTAGGACAGTGCCCAGCACATAGTAGGCACTTAGTAAATTCTTAATAATTGATCAACAAGAGGATGATTAAACCATTGCTTTTTGGGTGGTTGTGAGGATATTGGTCAGTAGTATGAAGCTGGATGCAATCAGTCAGCCCAATTTCATCTGCAAGTGGGAGTGGCTGGAGGATGTCGCCTTTAGATGGACTCTCTCTTACATTTACCCTCTACGTACATGGGACATCTTGCACAGAGGCACCAAATTCGAGAAGACAGTATTTCTTGATTTTATGCTTAACGTGATGAGGATAATGGGACAGTTTAATGAAGTCAAGTATGGGATTAGAGCTATCCAAGAAGACATGGTTTTAACAAATGGACTAGATCGCCTTGGCTAAGGAGAGCCTTTGCCTCCAGGTCATGTACCAGATTTAGAGTGAGAGGAGACTTCAGAGTTCACTAGTCCAACTCCTGAGGTTGCATTTTTCTCTTTTAAAATCACCATATGGTAAATTCAGAAGGATCTCATACTCTTTACATATTCCAGTCAATTGTGTGACTATGAAGATGGGGTCAGATGTCTCATCTGTGCACCCCTGCCTCCTCCCATCTCAAATTTTCATCAAGCAGTCATTTCAGTTGTACATGACTTTTTGTAACCTTGTGTGACATTTTCTTGGCAGAGATATGGAATGATCTGCCACTTTTTTCTCCAACTTATTTTACAGATGAGGAAACTGAAGTAAACAGGATTAAGTGACTTGTCCAGGGTGACACAGCTATTAAGTGTCTGAGGCTGGATTTGAACTCAAGTCTTCCCAATTCCAGGCCCAGAACTCTTATCCAATGAACCACCTAGCTTCCACCTTCATCAAGGATACCTTTGATCTATGTGTAAATTAATTTCAAAAAGAATTAATGGAAGCTTTTGGCTGGCAAATGCTGATGTCTTTGGGAACCTCTTTCTGGGTAGCTGTAGAGCATTGGTTCTTCTGATTCATTGGTATCTGCTTTACTTGGAGGCATGTGACCTTGGGCAAGGTAGTGAGGATGAGTTTCTTTCTCTGAACATGGCCCATAAGGCCCCCAAGTTCCCTTTCAGCCCTGGCCAGCTCATCTGTGACATACAGTGTTCTGACTGGGGCTGCCCAGGGTCAGACATGTAGACGGTGCATGTCACAGATGGGATTTGAAGCCAGGGCTGCCTGGCTCTGAGGCTGCTCTGGAGTCAGGCCTCATACTACCATGATGGATTTTTAGCCAGCCTGGACCACGGAAGCAAGAATAATGGTCATTATTTTCACTAGCCTATTAAACCGAGTGCTTCGGTGTTTGTAAAGTGCTTTTAAACATGGGATTTCTCTTACCTGGAGGAGCTCTGCATGCAGCAGAAGGGTGTAGGCAGCTTCCGTGTAGTTCTCACAGTCCCGATGCAAGTCCCTAAGCTTGTACAAGTACCTGGGGGAACGAAGGACAAGGAGCAAGCCTGAGTTAGCTCTTAAGAGGTTAAGACTGTCATTCAAGGCCTCCCGCCATCTGTTGTGGCCTTATCACTCCAGCGTACTCTGCCTCCCCAATGAGACTATAAGGCCCACTTCTTGAGGACAGGGCCTGCTTTTTTTGCCTTTTATTCCATCCCTAGCACTTACTAGAATGTCTGGCATACAGAAGGCAGTTAATAAATGCTTCCTGACTAACTGACATAATCTAATTAATCTTCTGTCACCTGACTGTAGCTTATACCTCTCCAACTATTTATCTTTGTTCTCAATGGAGTAATAGATTTGAAATGGCCACCTCCTTCAGTTCGTCCTTTGCCTCTAGTTTGGCCAATCAAAATGGCATCAACTCTTTGAGGCCTTGTTTGATGACTAATTTTTTGGAGGTGAAATATTTCTAATTAAAAACAAAACTGTAAGTATTCAGCAGGAAACATTTAATGAATTGGAAGAGGCTATATTAATAATAGTTAATTGTTGTTAAATCATTTCATTCATATCTTACTCTTGGTGCCCCATTTGGAATTTTCTTGGCAGAGATACTGGAGTGGTTTGCCATTTCCTTTTCCAGCCCATTTTATAGATGAGGAGACCGAGGCAAACAGGTGAAGTGACTTGCCCAGAGTCACACAGCTGGTAAGAGTCTGAGGCCAGATCTGAACTCAGAAAGATGAGTTCTCCTGATTCCAAGTCCAGCACTCTGTGCACCATGCACCACTGAGCTTCTCATGAGATGGTTTAGGCAAATACTATTATGTCCATTTTGCAGATGAAGAGAAGGAAAAGAGGTGAGCCCAAATTCACACAGCTTTTAAGTACTGAGGTTGGGATTTGAACATATTACCTCCTCTCTCCAAGTGTGTTCATTGCTCTTGGACTTATCCATGTTTTAGTTCAGAGAGGCAGGGTTTGGTGGCAAGCAGAAGGCTGGTCTTTTATGTAAGGAGATTTGGATTCAAGACCCAGCTTGATAGGAGATGTGTGATCCTAGGCAAGTGACCTGACCCCTCAGTGCCTCTAATGATATAATTTATGGAAGACTTGCTGATTTTCTTCAAGGGAGGGAATTTCTAGGCTGGGGCTTTGTTACAGGGATGAAATTCCAGGTCCAGACCAAGAAATAAAAGTCTTATGTTTGCTAATAGGGTTTAATCACCTTTCAAAGAGGGAGTGTATTACTTATATCTTTGTATCCACTGGCCTTCCATCCCCTGCCCTCCAGTGTAGCTGGTGGGCAATACCCACTTGTGGAATTGATAAGTCAAAGAAAAGCAGTTAAGATGAAGAGATAAATACCAGTTTTTTTCAGCTTACCTTATGTAAATGTCCTCTCTCTTCTTTTCCTTATAAAAATTCTGCCAAAATAAAATTATAACATTGTATTATAAATATGGGATTACTGATGGGCCCTTCATTGGAATATGGGAATGCTCAACATCTTAGCTCTTATTAAACACCTAGAACCAGTTTTTACCCTCCCTCCACCTTTCTCTTTCACACAAACGCTGACCCACCTGGCAGGGGTCGAGGTGGAAAACACAGCCAGCCAGACCAGACCCAAAGCACAAAACCACGGCAGGACCGCCTTGGGAAAAGAGTTGGGTCAGTAGCTGATGGTGCAGGCTGCCAACCCAATTTCTTAATTTATCTTCAAAGTTAAAAATATACAAGTGTCCTTCTCCTGATCACCTGATGCCAGCATCAGCTGCTTCTGCTGGAGTAAACTCAGCAGGATGGAGGACCAAGGAATGGTCATTCCTGGGTCAATACCAGCTGTGGGGACCAGTCAGGTAGGGTGGAAGGCCTCCTAGACTTAGTATTTGTTTCTCATATATTTCAGGTATACCTATATATGTATATATGCATGCTTATGCGTGTATATGTGTGTGTGTGCATGCATGTGTGTGTGTGGGTATTCCCAGCAACTAGCCCTGTTGCTGGCCCTTGGTGCACTTTGGTGCTGGTTGGCTGGGGAGTCCAGGGCTGGGGGGTAGGGGCTCACATACCAACACGTTGACTGTACAGCTCATGCGATTCTCTTTGCTTTCATCATGCATGATGGTCCTGTAATCCAACAGGTTCTCCAAGAGGCTGCTGACCAGGAGGGCAAAGACTTCCCCAGAGCTGGCGAGGTATTTGTGTTTGCGGCAGTGTTCTAGGAGTCTGGTGGGGAGGAAGGAAGGGAAAAGATGTCCGTGATCTCATGAGCTCAGGGGTCCCACTGTTATCACTCACTACTTCCTTCCTACATGCCCTCTCAAAACCATTCTCCTTTAAAAGCATTAGCAAAGGGCCCCACATGTAGCATTTTTTGGTTCAGCTGTTTTCAGCCATGTCTGACTCTTTGTGATTCCACTTAAGTTTTCTTGGCAGAGATACTGGAGTGGTTTGTCATTTCCTTCTCCAGCTTATATTACAGATGGGGAAACTGAGGCAAACAGAGTAAAGTGACTTACTTAGGGTCACACAGTTGGTAAGTGTCCGAGACCAGATTTGAACCCAGGAAGGTGAGTCTTCCTAACTCCAGGCCCAGCCAACCACACTACCACACTACTGTACATGAGGTATACATAGTACCAAAAGCTTTCAGTAGTCAGCAAAGCAGACCCAACTCTACATGATCAGTGGTGCTTCCTTGACTATGGTTGTGCTGGGCTCTTCCTTGTACTTAAGGGAGAAATGTTCCCCCACATAGTGGATGGAAACCCTATGGAAAACTTATGGAAGAATGTGGTTAACAGTGTGCTGGTATAGTGAACGGAGCGCTGAATCTAGAGTCAGGCAGACCTGAGTTCAAATCCAGTTTTGGACATTTACTAACTGTGTGATCCCTCAGGGGAAACTTCGTTTGCCTCAGTTTCCTCATCTGTAAAATTGTTACAATAATAGTAATTACTTCCTTGAATTTTTGTGAGGGCAAAGTGATATGATATTTTTAAAGCACTGTGCAAACTTTAAAGTGCTATATAAATGCAAATTGTTATTAAGAGTCACACATGACAGCAGGGCTTGAACAGGTTGTAATCTGCAACATTGAAGGGAATGTCCACATCAGTGATATCACAGTACCCCTGCGGAATATATATCCAGGATATATCCAGGCACATAGGAGGTGCTTAGTAAAGTCTCAAGGATTAATTGGCTCATTGGCAAAGCTTTACTGTTTGACTTTTTTTCTTTTTTTTTACATACACCATGTTCCTTAAGTCTGATAAGCATCCTGGGAGGTGAGTTCTACCAGTGTAAACTGTTTGTTCAGAGGCAAGCCTGGAGGCATCTGTGAGGCTACCAAAAGGGTGGAGGAGACAGCTTTAGAAGGCTCCAAGCTAGCCAGGGTGGTCTCTGAGTGAGTGGAGAGAAGCCAGACCCACAGATATTGTGGAGACAGCAGCCCTAAGGAGAGCAGACCCTTCTAAGCTCTCTGCCCTTCCCTGTGTGCAAGCAGAGCTCGGTTCAGGCATCCCTCCAGTCTCCAAGGTACATCGAGGGCATCTGGGAACTTGTTTGTGCTCCTTGTATCCATTTCACAAAGCCTGACCAAGCTGTCCCTCAGAAGTCAGGAATCCAGGACCCCCTAAGGGAGAGAGCAGCTGGGGGAGACTTTTGTTTGGAAATCATCAGCTGTTTAGTGTTTCTAAATACCATCGAGGGGTGTGTGTATTTTATGACTTGGCTTCTAGGCTGCCTCCAAAGCCATCAGGAAGGGTGGGGCAAAGGGAAAATAGAGGAAGAAAATTCTGAAAACTTCTGCTCTACAGAACAGGGTCAATGCCCCCATTTTATAAGTGATCAAATCAATAGCTGACATTTATGTTTGAAAAGCATTGGACAGATGGAGAATCATGGACCAGGAGCTAGAAGGATCCTCAGAGGCCATTTGGTCCCACCTAATTCTACAGATGAGGAAACTGAGGCACAGAGAGGTTAAGTGACTTTCCCAGAGCCACACAGCTATACTATATCCCTGTGAGCGAACCATTTGAGTGTTATGATCCCCATTTTATCAGGTTTACTTCGGATCCCAGGGCCACCATCCCATGCTGTCTTTATTTTTTTAAACGAGTGCTGTGAGTTGATCAGTATAGGGCACTCCCAGTGAGATAAGTCCCTCTATCTCGGTGCATTGTCTTAGAGAGCTGCCTGGGTCTCTGCATCTCTTTTCTCTCTCTGTCTCTCTCTTGTCACTGTCTCTGTCTCTCTTTCCTTTATTGTCAGTTTCAGGATGGTGATAATGAGCACAGGACACATCCTCAAACAGCAACAATAAAGTTGGGGAAAGAGACCCCTACACAAATCACTTTGCCATCTCTAAAATAAGAGCACCTACCTCCCAGGGTTGTGGTGAAGAGATCTCTGTGCCTTTGCCCAGGTTGTGCCCCCTGCCTGGAATGCCCCCCTTCTTCACTAATGCCTTTTAGAGTTCCCAGGCTTCTTCAAAGCTCAGCTCCAGCACCATCTCCTAAGTGAGGTATGACCCGATGCTGGCCCTCTTTTCCATCTGCTCAGGTCTCTTGGGCCAGGCTGGCGAGGGACAAATATGGAATTTCTGACTCATCATTGTCACCTGAGTCTGGCAGCTGATGGAGCAAGCTCCCAGTAGCATGGTCAAGGACCTTGACCATTCAGACTCATGCTGCTTGTGATTTTGAGTCTGGCCCCAAATTACTTAAGAAGTCAGCCTAAGACACAGTCTCGGGTTTGGGGAACACTCACAGTTTCTCCAACAGAACCTTGTACTGTTCATCACCCCGGCCTCCTTCCACCTCCTGGTCCAACTTTGTGATCAGCTCATTTTCAAACTGAAAGAAGAAGATAGAGACATGGACAGTGGGAGACCCTCCAAGGGGGCTAGAGTTCATCCCCAGCCCCCATGTCCAAGTCCATTCCAACCCTCAGCAGGGAACCAGAACTTCCAAGACCAAAGCTGATTACTGTGACCGCAGAATGTGGACTGAGAATGGCCACTCCTTGGCCAGATTTCAGTACATTCCTCCCTGGGGCTTCCAGAATCAACAGGGATCTAGTATTGTAAGATCAGAGATTGAGAACCAGAAGAGCCCTTAAGCAGGGATCCTTAAGCTGAGTTCCATGAATGTGTGGTTTTTTAATATTATGATAACTTTTTCAGTAGACAAGAATTCCTTCGTAATCCCATGTATTTTAGTTAATGAATTTAAAAAACATTGCTCTGAGAAGGAAACCATAGATTCACCAGACTGAAAAAGGGTCCACTACATTAAAAAAAAAAAAGATTAAGAACTCCTTTGGTAGCAGGAGGTGGGTAAATAAAGGAAGAGACCTACGATGTGCCAGGCACTGTGTTAGGCACTTTTCACAAATAATATCTCACTTAATCCTCACCACAACTCTTTGAGGTAGCTGCTATTATTAACAACTCCATTTTATGGCTGAGGAAACTGAGGCAAACACAGGGGAAGTGACTTGACCAGGGTCACACAGTTAATACGTATCTGAGGCCACATTTGAACTCAGATCATCCTGCCTCCAGCCCAGTGCTCCGAGCACTACCTAGCCAGCAGCTGCTATAGCATCTGATCTAACTGCCTTATTTTACATAGGAAGAAATTGAGACCCAGTGAAGTCAAGTGAGTTACCTAATAGGTAGGTGGTAGCTAGATGGCACAGTGGATACAGGATAAAACCAGGATTCAAGGAGACCTGAGTTCAAATCCCACCACAGACATTTATTAGCAGTATGGCCATGGACAAGTCACTTAACCTCTGTCTACCTGTTTCCTTATTTGCAAAATGGAGATAAGGATATATCTAAACAGAATAAGGAGTATACCTTCACACACAGATGTTGTGTGGACAAAATGAGCTATATTTGCAAAGGTCCTTGCAAACCTTAAAGGTGTTATATACACCTCTATTATAAGTTTTACTTTGACTCTTTCTATTGGCTAGTACGTAGCGGAAGTGGGGTCTGAACCAGGTTTTATTGACTCAGGGCCTAAGACTCATCAAGCCCACTCTATCATATGATTATATACACACACAGATGTATATGTGTACACACATACACACATACATGTATACAGTTATCCCTTCCACATTACAGGGGTGAGGGGCACGATACCCCCATGATCTGGACAATTTGTGTAGAAATTTTTGGCCTTCCCTTCATACGAGAGAAGAAGTCTCACTTATGATGGTATGAAAACATAAAACATGTTGCTATCTCACCATATAATATACATATATTTTGTGCGTCTCGGAGCTTCTAAACTTTTTCTGTGACCCTGCAACTCCCACAAAACTCCCTTCAAATTTCCATTTAATTTCTTATGCTAACCTGTGATATATCAAAATCATGATGGAAGGAATAGCTGTATATGTATACACACACATATTTGTACATACGCAGAAAAGGTAAATAAAATAAATTCTACGTTCATTTACATATAGCCTACATATGCACATATAAATATGTACACATATATTTACACATGCATACAAAATGTAAATAAAATAAATGATATGCTCATTTACATATATGCTTCATATGCATGTAAATATATACACAATACACATAACACAATACACATGCAAATATGTATAGCTATTATAGAAGTGTATCTATGTATTCTGTTCTAACAAGCACAAGAGTAAACAGAAATTCCTGCCTTGCCCTCGTTGGCCTGGACGGCTTATCCTCCTACCTTCTTGGTCCCTCTCTTAGGCTCTGCTCTCCTTGGATGGAAGGGAGTGTGTACGTGTGTGTGTGGCCGGTACAAAATGTAGTGTGTCACATACCCAGACTCATACAAACACATGGGCACCCATGAACACACTTATCCCTCATTCCCATAGGCACAGGCATGCACATGCACATGCGCACACCCACACACTGACACACAACCATCTTTGTGTCCCTAATGCTTTCCACATTCCCTTTATAGTATATTTCCTGCCCAGTCCTTGAAGCAGGACCATTTTTGATGCCCTTCATACCTACAAAGTGTTTCTGGGTCATTTTAGTCAAGTGCTCCTTGTCACTCCGAGCACTCTGCAGATTGAGGATACTGAGTCTGGGAGTTTAATAAGCAAAGAGTCTGGACAAAAGGTGATGGCATGGGTAATTTGCCAGGCTTGTAGGTCCAGGGTTCCTTACCATCTGGAAGTTGTGATTTCCACTGAAATTGAACTCACACTGCATCATGTCAAAGAAGATGGGGATGGTGGCCTTCCGGAGCTCTGTTTCTGGAGTCAAGGTCACCTCCAAGATGGGACCCACCATGGAGGGAATGAACTTGATTTTGTGGGGCCCTGAAAGAAAGGACAGACAACAGATCCACTGATGAGATCAGCATGAAGGACTGAAGCCAAAGACAAGAAGGTGGTTTGGGGCTAAACCAACATATTTTGGAAAAGAAGGGATTTCAGGATGTAATTGATGGCACAGGGCCACTGGTCTGCTGGCAGGCCAACAGGGGCCAAAGGGATGAAAGCCGTGCCCTCAGCCCAAGCAGCACAGCCTGACTGTGGCCGGATTTCAGGTTTGGTCATGAAAATAATGAGGAGAGGAGAACGGGTGCTGGACTTCATCTTCCTGCCTCTCAGGAACCCCTGGCCTGGGGATTGCTGCCCATGCAGTCACTCCGGCCATTGGCTCAGATTAAAGGGCTTTCTGGGACACCCTGATGGGTGGGGAGAGGGGAAGACTGGACAAAGGGATAGCTGGAAATGACTCTAGAGAAAAACAGTGAAAACAAAAGGCACCAGTAAAATTTGGATCAATGAGGAGGTGCTTAGGGGGCAGCTCTACCAAGAAGACACACTCACCCAAGTTATACCACATATCCCGGATTCTGAAGCCAATTTCCTTTCTCATATCCCCATATCTGGAAGGAAGATCGGTATAAATATTTTTAGGGAAAACAAAGATAGAAAATGCACTGAGATGTCTTTTTTAAATAAATGCTGAAGACTTTGGCCAGAAAAAGGCCCAGGTAAGCAGAGTAGCTGGGAATGCCAGGGGCTGAACCTAGGATAGCCTTGAAAACAGAAGCCACTTGATCATAGATATCTGTGGTTTTATCGTTAGCATCACCATCAACATTAGCATTTACATAGCATTTTAAGGGTTGAAAAGATGTTTCTTTTTATCTGCACAATAACTCTAGGAGTTAGGTGTTATTATTTATCATTCTTGTTTTACAGATGAGGTGACCGAGGTAGACAGAGGTTAAGTGACTTGCCCAGGGTCACATGAATCACGAATGTCTGAGGCAGGATTTGAACTCAGGTCCTCCTGACTCCAGGCTCAGAATTCTATGCACTGTTCTATCTGGATGCTCTAGGTCTTCATGTAGAATTCTTTTTTTCTTTCTGTCCTATTTTTCTATTTCATATTCCATACGTGGAAATGCTGATTTGGGGGTATTTGTTAAGTTAGTAACAAAAATGATACATTGGAGAGAAAAGCGAATGACTTATCTGACATCAAGGATGCCCATTTTTAAAAACAATGGATCACGTGAGCTCTATGGAGTTGGGGGCCCATGAATTCAATGACATAAACATTCTATTCAGCTTCAGTTTTGATGGCTACCAATATTAGTAGTAAGGGTAGCTAACACTTATACAGCACCGACCAGGAGCACTTTAACAAATATCTCCTCATCTGATTCTCATGACAGCCCTAGGATGTAGATGTCACTGTTATCTGCATTTTATAGATGAGGAAACTGAGGCAAATAGATGTTAAGTAACTTGTGCAGGGTCACACGGATAGTAATGGCCTGAAGCCAAATTTGAACTCAGGTCTTCCTGACTCCAGGCCCAGTGTTCCATCCACCACATTAGCTAGTTGTCAACTATACTCAGTCCTGTTAATATGACATTTAGTGGTGAGTGGTGATCAGTTATACAACAGAATAGCGGAGGGGTAGGTGGGAGTTGGGGGTCCAAGCTCACTGCTTGGAAGAACTTGTGAGCTCATTAACCTGGGCTGACTAACCCTAACCCAGCCACGCCCTCCTATCTGGTGAGATTCTCATCCATCTTCTCTCATAACTCTTTCATGGAGAATCTACCCAACGTGAGGGAGGTCTTCCCTTGTAGCAGTTTTGATGAATCTCTCTTTTAAGAAGAAAAATCTCATGATCACCATAGAGGAAGTAATGGATAACAAGACCTGGAAGGTTGATTGAAGCCAGGTTGTGAAGGACTCCCAAAGTCAAAGACAGGGTTTGCATTTAATCCTTGGGACACTGACATTCCCTCCAGTCCAGATCTCCCTGACTCCAGGACCAGCCCCATTGGGAAGGGTCATGACATCCGTTCAAGGAAAGAACGGAGAGTCTCTTATACCCCTCCGTGGGACCACATCATGAGAGAGCTATTGAGAGGAATAATTGTTGGGTCAAAAAAGAATGCTCTCCAGCTTAGATGGGGACCTCTGCTCTCCCCCTCCCACCATGGTAGAGGTTCAAGGGGCACTTACTTCTTGACCATTTTGGTGCGCTTGGCTTGAGAGAAGGTTTCCAGCTGAAGGGATTCATGGGTGAGGAACGCAACAGCCAAGTGGAAATAATTATTCCAAAGCTATAGAGGATTCCACAATGAGGTGGAGGTGAGGAAAGCAGAAACCAAGTAATTAATAATCAGGACCAAACATGGTAGAAAGACGCACACTGAGTATCCATGAAGAAACCACCCCCGAGTCTGTGAAACTTTCTGTTCCTCATAGGTGCATCCTTGATCTCCATTCTTTGTGGCTTTTAAAGGGGTGAGATTCAGGGACTGAGATTTATAGGCTGGTACAGGGGAATATCGCGCTGTATTTGGAGTCAGAGAATCTGAGTTCAAATCTTGGCTCTCCTAGATATCTGTGTGACTCAGCACCACCCCATCTGCAAAATGAGAGGGGTTGGAGCAAATGGCTATGAAGTCCCTTCTAGCCCTACAACTATGACCCTAAGATCTATTAATTAGATTGTATGAATGAACAAGTCTGATTTCTTTGATCCAGGAACTGAGGTATGTGGCAACTCCCTCCCCAACCCATCTATGGCTTAGAGACAAGTTGCTGATTGTTCTAAGAGACTATTATAACTTTCAACCAACCAATCAGCAAGTATTTATCAATCACCTACGGCGTGCCAAACTGTGCTAGGTGCTAGAGACACAAATAAAAGTGATGAGACAACTTTTCTCAAGGAGCTTACATTCAAATGGAAGAGACAACAAGTACCCATAATTAATAAAATATGATTTATATTAATAAGAATGATATGTTATATTATATATTGTGATCAATATATTTCAATGACCTTTTATAATGTCAATATGATTATTTTCACATTTATGTTAATACAATATAATATTATTGTGATATAATTTAATATATATTAGAACATATAGTAATATGGTAATATATTGCTAACATA